>CM053769.1:419157658-419186926 GCA_028658325.1 Potorous gilbertii
TTTGTAAGTTACCTTAATATTGCCTTAGATGTGGGTTTGTAGTTAGAAAACCAAGAAGACATGGTTTCAGGTCTGACCTTTAACACATACTATCTGTGTAACCCTTTGCAAGGCCCTAAACCTCTCAGTGCTTAGCTAGAGGTATTAAACTCTGGCTCACAAAACTCCCAAGTGCAGGGACCAGATTAAAATGTAATTGGGAGATGTTTAACAAAATAAAAATACAGTACAAACTATATAGTGTTAACTTGTGGTTTTCTAAGTCACGATATAACCAGCAGAAATCTGTTTCTATTGGAATTTAGCATTACTCCTCTTCTTAGGGAATCTTCTTTAGACTATGAGAAAGTGCCAGCTTCCACTGGCAGGAGTTTCTGTGTCAATGAAATCATAGATCTGATCTCTGTTCTGTCTTGGTATTGTCGTATCCCTTTTTACAGAAAGTGGGTTGTGGAATAAATGAACTTGTCAGTAAGCACATAAGTTTGAAATAACATAATTAGTAGTCACAGCAGCTGACTTCCTGGCTCTCTGTTTTCCTTACTGAGTTAAATTTGAACTATAATATGTTAGATTTATTTTTCATTTGAATGGTGTGGTTTACAAACCAAAATATTACAATAATACTTAATAAAATGTTAAAATCTGTGTGGCCACAGATGTGGCCACAGATTGTAGATCAGAAGCTAGGTCACACCCTTTGTGTCAGTGATCAAATGCACTTCTTGTATACGTTCTTAATGGAAAGAGTAGAAAGACTAAATATCTACAATAATTTAGAAAAAGAATATTGTAGTGACAGTGTTCTATTCAGCAAATCAGAGGCACTTACGCTAAAAACCTAAAAGATATAAATTAGGTTGTGTCTCTAAAGCACGATAGCTGTTCATAGATTTGAGAATGGTTATAATAAAACAAGAATCACATTTTAGCTACAGTATCCTTTCTTTTAGGATGCTATAACATCTAAACAGAGTATCAGAGACCATCCTCTAAAAACAAAAACCAGAAACATTAATTGGAAGATCATATTTCAACTTCTAAATTTTATTGGACAACTGAAACACAAGGAGGGAAAGTCATTTTCATAGCTCGTTAGCACTTCAAGTTGAATGGTTTATGCTATACCATACTTCCTCTTAGAATTTAGCAAATGAGGAAGGAAAGACACTTCCATAAACAGATTCTGAGTATAGGTAATCTGAATGGTTTTTGGAGGTCTCTGAATTATGGGGAGCTTTGGTACCTCTCAAAGAATCAGGAGTGAGAAATTTGTGGAGTAGGTCAAGAACCAAAGACCTGTAGCAATGATCCTCGAAGGATCTAGTGATCCTTTAGCAAAGGAAAGTGGCAAAGAATTTATAGCAAATCTTGTAAGTTGGTGGAATTCTTTTTAACCTTTATTATAAAACTATTCCTCTAATTCAGTTTGAAATTCTCTTACTAACTTTTTTAGTTATGGTATCTGAAAATAAAATTAAGGGATGAGAGAGGAACATTGGGTTAGTAAAATAAGGGTATCAGAAGATTTGTGTTTGCACATATTGATTTGTGTTTGCACATATTCAGCAGTGCAGCTTTGAGAGGCAACAGGTTCAAGTGCTGGGGCTGCCAGACTTGGAGACAGGAACTCGGGTCCTGCCACTGACAGCACTGTGTGATTGGGCAAGTCACTTAACCTCACACTTTCCCCAGGCAGTGTCCCCTAAGACTCAGGTACAGATAAGTTACTGATCACTATTGTTGGAAGGAATTTCCATATCATTCTATTTCCCGCGCTGATTAAATCTCAGTTCTATACAACCGTCCTCCTAAGCAAAACAGAAAAAAACCCAGTGGAGTTAAGTGAATGTGTCACAGTTATAGTGACAAGGACTTGATGAATTTCAGTCATTAACTGTGATAATTCAATGTGAATTTTATATTAGGTTCATGTTTAAATTTATCTCTGTGAACCCTTGAACTGACTGTACTGTAGAGAAATCAGAAGTCCCATATCCAGTATGCAAGGAAATACTGCATGTAGTTACTTTTGACTTTGAATCTTCAAACTTTGCTTCATGTTAATTGAAGTTAAAACTTAGAAGACGTATGGTCAAAGTTGGATGCCTCTGAGTGACGTTCTTTTTTTTGAATTAATCTGGTCTTTTTTATGGAGCATGGAGCAAGACTTTTCCCAGTATTTTTCTAAAAGATGGCTTCTTCTCTCATCCTTTCCCCTTCCCACTATTATTCTTTTAAAAATGGAATCTGGATCAGAGAAGAGGTAAACAGAAGTGAATTTGGCTTCGTATATGACCTAACAGGTAAACAGATTAAGGGTAGCATGTTTGACAGTGTCTTATTTTTAAATAGAATTGAGAAGTGATTCTGGGAAGATGGCGGAGTAGGTCATAAATTTTCCAGGCTCTTCAGATGTCCTCCACAAACACAGAAAATTACCATGTAACGAACATAGAGCAGCAAATGTGAAGGGGTAAAGCAGTTGTCCTTCTAAGACAGCTTGAGAGGACCTCAGAAAAGACAGGGTCTCCAGGGGCTGAGGTTTGGCCTGGGTAAAGTAGACTCCTTAAGACCTACTTTGCTAGGACAGCAGAGCCTGGGGCAACTCTGTCGGGAAGTAGACTAGGCCTCAAGAAATTTCACCTTACAACTTCAGGAACTTTTACCCCAAACTTTCATCTAAGGAAGAGCAGAGGTTTGAGTGGGGTAAGGTTGAGGGACCCCCTGCTGTTTCTGGCCGTGCTGACCAGAAATGATCCTGGGCTGTGACTGTGGCCGATGGAGGAGTGAGCAGAGGCCAGGTGAGTGTGGTACTGCTGGGAGAAGGGACGCTTTGGAGATACTGAGGATAGGGGCCCTAATGGTGGCTTAAGGCAGGAGAGGAGGGCCTAAGGTTGAGCTCCTGGACAGAATTCAGAAAATGACAGTAAGGAGGCTCTGAGGCCTAGGGCAACAGTATCCACAGCTTGTGTTTAGAACTTGATTATAATAATAGTGATTGTAATAGTAAACTTCTAAAGATAAAATAAAAATGAGTAAGCAAAGGAAGACACAACCATAGATAGTTACTTTGGTAGAAAAGAAGATCTAGGTTCATATTCAGAGGACGATAGTGAAGTGCAACGTCAAATGGTCGCAAGCCCAAAAAGTGTTCTTGGAAAGACTTTAAAGGGAATTATTAAATCAAGTAAGAGAGATCTAGGAAAAATGAGGAAAAAAAGAAATCTGAGATAATTTTGAAAAGAAAGTTAACCAATTGGAAAAAAAAATCTTAAGGAAGAAAATAACTCCTTGAAAACTAGAATTGAAAAAGAGGTATTGCATGCTGTTATAAGACATTACAAAATGGTCATTCAATGAAATAGAGGACTTTCAAGCGTTCTTGATGAAAAGACCTGATCTTGGTGGAAAATTTGACTTTCAGATACAAGAATCAAGAGGAGCATGAAAAGGTCGACAGAAAAGAGAAATCATAAGAGACTTATTAAAGTTGAACTGTTTACATTCCTACATGGAAAGATGATGTTAGTAACTCATGAGATTGTTCTCAGTAGATGGAGGAAATAGATAGATTGATAGGTAGCGGACACAGGTTGGGCCCAGTTGAATATGAAGGGATGGTATCTGAAAATAAAATTAAGGGATGAGAGAGGCACATATTGGGAGAAGAGAAAGGGAGAGATAGAATGGGGTAAATTATCTCACATAAATGGCGAGAAAAAGATTTTACAATGGAGGGGTAAGGGAGGGGAGGTGAGAAGGAATGAGTGAACCTTACTCTCATCAGATTTGGCTTAAGGAGGGAATAATATACACACTCAGTTGGGTATCTTACCCTATAGGAAAGCAGGGAGAAGAGAATAAAGGGGAGATGATAGAAGGGAGGGCAGATTTGGGGAGACTGTAATCAGAAGCAATTTAGAAAAGGGACAGGGTCAAAGAAGAAAATAGAATAATTGGGGAGTGGGATAGGATGGAGGGAAATATAGTTAGTCTTTCACAACATGGCTATTATGGAAGTGTTTTGTATAACTACACGTGTATGAACTATATTAAATCAGTTGCTTTCTCAATGGGGGTGGGTAGGGAGGGAAGAAGGGAGAGAATTTGGAACTCAAAGTTTTAAAAACATGTTAAAAATTGTTTTTACATGCAACTGGGAAATAAGAGATACAGACAATAGGTTATAGAACTCTATCTTGCCCTTTAAAAAGGAAAGGTGAAGGGAATAAGAGGCGGGGATGGTAAAAGGGAGGACAGACTGAGGGAAGGGGTAATCAGAATGCATGCCATCTTGGGGTGGGGGGAGAGGAGAGATGGTGAGAAGATTTGGAACTCAAAATCTTGTGGAAATGAATGTTGAAGACTAAAACTAAATAAATTTAAGTCTTAAAAAAGGGGCAAGAAAAATCTTTTACTGTGGAGGTGAAAGTGAGGGAGGTGGAAGGGAATGCTTGAACCTTAATTCTCATCAGAATTGGCTCAGAGGGAATAACATACACACTCACTTGGATATAGAATCTGTCTTACCCTACAGGAAAACAGGAGGGGAAGGAAATAAGAGAAAGGGAGGGGTGTTATAGAAAGGATGGTGAGTTGAGGGAGGTGTCAGAAGCAAAACACTTTTGAGGAGAGACAGAGTGAAAGGAGAGAGAAAAAAATAAACAGGAAGGAGAAATAGGATACAGGGAAATACAGTTATCAGTCATAACTGTGAAAATTTTTTTGAAGCAAGTTTCTCTGATAAAAGCCTTAAAGTAAGGGAACTGGGTCAAATTTATAAGAACAAGAACCATTCCCAAATTGATTAATGATCAAAAGATACAAACAGTTTTCAGATGAAGTAATTAAAACTATATATGAAAAAAATGCTCTAACTCACTACTGATTGGAGAAATTAAAATGAAAATAATTCTGAGGCAGTACCTCACACCTATTAGATTGACTAACAGTACAGAAAAGGAAAATGACAAATGTTGGAGAGGAAGTGGGAAAATTGACTTTAATGCACTATTGATGGAGTTGTGAACTGATTCATTCTGTAGAGTAGTTTGGAACCATGCCTAAAGGGCTAATAAAATCCTGCCTGCCCTTTGACCTAGCAATACCACTACCAGGTCTGTATCCCAAAAGGAATAAAAAATTCCAACAAAAAGGGAATGTATATCTATGTATCTATATGAAAATAATTTATGGCAGCTCTTTTAGTGATGGAAAAGAATTGGAAGCTGAGGGGATGCCCTTCAATTGGGGAATGACTGAACAAGTTGTGGTATATGATTGTGATGGAACACTATTGTGCTATAAGAAATGATGAGCAGGATGCTTCTCAGAAAAACCTGGAAAGACTTACATGAACTTATGCAAAGTAAAATGAGTAGAAGCAGGAGTACATTGTACACAATAACAGCAATATTGTAAGATTGAACAACTCAGGTATTCTCAGCAATGGAGTGATCCAAGACAATTCCAAAGAACTTATGGTGAAAAATGCTATCCATCCCAAGAGAAATAATTAATGGTGTCTGAATACTGATTGAAGCATAGTTTTTAAACTTTATTTTTCTTGAGGTTTTTGTTTTTTGGTTTATGTTTTCTTTTACAGTATGACTAATATGAAAATGTTTTGCATTTTGCATGTAAAACCCATATCAAATTGCTTACCTTCTTGATGAGTTGGGTGGGGAGGGAGGAAGGGTAAGAATTTGGAACTCAAAAAATTAAAAACAAAGGTTAAAATTGTTTTTACATATAATTGGGGAAAAATAAAATAATAAATAATTTAAAAAACTAGAATAGACCAAGCAGATATCAGTGATTCTGTCAAATAGCAAGAAATGGAACAAAAACAAAAAAAATTGGAAAAAAAAGAAGAAGAAAACATAAGATAATATAAAAAAAACTGACCTCTAAAACAGGTCAAAGAGAAAGAATTTTTAGGAATCATTGTGAACTGAATCAAATTTATAAGACCTTCAATTGACAAAGACTCAAAGGAATGAATAGGCAGTTTTCAGAAGAAGAAATCAAAGCAATTAATAGTTACATGAAAAGAATGCGCTAAATCATCAGTAATGTGAGAAATGCAAATTAAAACAGCTCTAAGATGCTGCATATTCATCAGATTGACTAATGTGATGAAAAAGGGAAACTGACAAGTGTTGGAGGGGATATGGGAAAATTGAGACATTAATGCACTGTTAGTTGAGATGTGAATTGGCCCAACCATTTTGGAAAGCAGTTTGGAACCATTCCCCCAAATCTATTGAATTGTGCATGCTCTTTTACTTAGTAATACTGAAAGCAATCAGAGAAAGAGGAAAAGAACCTATTAGTCCAAAAATATTCATAACATTCTGTAGTAGCAAAGAATTGGAAACTGAGGGGATGCTCATCAATTGGGAAATGGCCAAATAAGTTATATGAATGTGACGAAATGCTATTATGATGAAAGAAATGAAGGAATGCTTTCAGAAAAACCTAGGAAGACTTGCATGAACTGATTCAAAATTAAGTGAACAGAACCAGGAGAACACTTTATTCAATAACACCATTGTAAAGAAAATCAACTTGGAAAGTTGATGGACTCAGAGTTCAGACTGAAACATATTTTCTTTCTCCCCCCCTTCCCCTTTTTTTAACACACGGATAATTTGGAAACTTGTTTTGCATGACTATACATAATTGTAATTTATTATTTTTTTGCCTTTTCAATAGGTGGGGGAGGGGAAGGGAGAAAGGAGAGAATTTGTGACATAGTAGTAAATTTAAAAAAAATCAGATTTCCCCCAAAACATTTTGTCTCCCTTCTCCACCCTGAATTAATCCTGAACACTATACACACACACACACACACACACACACACACATATCTATCTGTTTATCTATCAACCTACCTATCTACCTACCTATCTATCTATACATATGTGTATATTTTCTCTCCAAATTTATTTGTGTTCAGCATTCATCAATCACTTCCATAAGTTATAAATTTTCTACTCCTCCTTACCTCCTCCCTCCCCAAGACAGCATGCAATCTTATATGGGCTCTACACATACATTCTTATTAAACCCAATTTCACATCTGTCATGTTGCATAGAAGAATTAAAATACATGGGAGAAAGCATGAGTAAAACTAAACAAAACCAAATATAGCAAAAGAGAAAATAGTCTGCTTCATTTTACATTCCTACTCCATAGTTCTTTCTCTGGATGTGAATGGCATTTTGCATTAAGACTCCTTTGGAAATGTTTTAGGTCCTTGCATTGCTGTGAGGGACTAAGTCTATCAAAAACAGTCCTCGCATACTGTGACTATTACTGTATATGATGCTCTCCTGGTTCTGCTCACTTCACTCAGCATCAGTTCATGTAAGTCTATCCAGGTATTTCTGAAGCTGGACACTATATTTTAAGAGATCATAAATGAAAACTTCCAGATCTATTAGAACCAGAGGGCAAAATGAAAATAGAAAAATTTCACAAATCATTTCCTGAAGGCAAGCCCAAAAGCAGTGTCAAAGAAAGCAGTTTAAGTACCAAACAGCCACTCAATATCACACAAGACTTGGCAATTTGTACTATATAAACAAGGGGATCTTGGGATGCAACTTTGTAATACAGTATTCTAAAAGGCAAAAAAGAAATAGGCTTGTGACCAGTAATAATCTTACAGAATTGAATGTAATCTTACAGGGGGAAAAGTGGACCTTAAATGAAAAAAGACTTTCAAGCATTTTTGATGAAAAGATCAAATGTTAAGTAGGAACTTTGAGATGCAAACACAGGTCAAGTGAAACTTAAGTAAATTTATTTGAATAATTGGAAAGGGCTATCTGTTGTTATGGTGTGAACATTCTAATAGGGAGAGAAAAAACAGTCATCCCTTCAGAATGTCAGGCAATCACAACTTCAAGAAACTTACGTGAAAACTAGGTTTATTACAAGATAAATGAACATGCATGTGGAACCCTAAGCCAGGGCGAAGAGTTCACAATCCAAACAGAAGTTTGCATATTTATGAAATTGTGGCAAAGAGAAGAGGACAAACAGAAATCTTCACCTATATGGGAGTGGTGGGGAGGAGAAATCATGAATAATTAAGATGACAAAAGCCCCATTCTTTTCCCTTAGGAACTGCCAGGCTATGCACCTGTCTTGACTTCTAAGGACACACAGAGAGTTCAGCTTTGGGTTGCAAACTACAAATTATATCAGCCTAAGGGGGCTTCATCCTTGACATGTTCAGGGTCTCCTGCATACTCCAAGTCTATTGTTTCTGGAGAACATGATAATTCAAAAAGAGAAGTTCAGGGGACCCCCTTAATATTCCTTAACAAAACTTTAATAACTTCAGAGGGTATTAAAGAACTTACATAAGAAAACTAAAGGACCTGGAGAGCAGCAGTAGATTGGTTTTGTTTTCAGGGTTTTAAGAGAGAAAAAAGAAAAGAAGGTAAATGGAGGAATGTGTGGGAAGGTAAATAAGATGGTAGAACTGATTTCTCATGATTGGAGTGTGTGAGGATATAGAAATATGGAAAAAAGGGTGGGAGGAGTGAGAGTCAGATAAACCTCACTCATATGAAATGGACAAAGAAAGACTGAGCATGGATACAAACAAATTGGTGTAGAAATACAGCCTTAAAAAGGAAGAGAGCAAGCAGGTAAGGGTAGAAGAGCTGAGTGTAATATTGGAGAGTGAATAGTCACAAATAAAACAAATTCAAACTTAAAAGGGGAAAATAAAGACAACCAGAACTTAAGGGGGTTGGTATCCATCAATTGGGGAATAATTGAACAAATTAGGGCATATGTATGTAATGAAATACTACTGTGCAATAAGAAATGACAAGAAATTATTGTAAAGAATCCCAGTAATATGAACTGATGCAGGATGAAGTGGGAAGAACCCATTTTAGAAAATAAATTCTTCATGAATCAAGTCAAATTTTAAGACCTATTCTTCAATTGACAAAAAGTCAAAAGAGATGAATAGCAGTTTTCAGAAGGAAAACTTGTATATTTTCTTCACAAGATCATATATTAGAGTTAAGTGGAACTTTATTGTCCACCATGTCCAACCTCCTAATTTTATATCTGAGGATATAGAGAGGTTAAATGATTTGTTCAGGGTCACATAGCTAATGTGTCTAAGGCAGGCTTAAAAAGCGTGTCTTCTTGATTACAAAGCCAATGCTTTATCCACTTTATCACCTTTATTGGTTTCATCAGGGCAGGACAAACATATATATGTCTTTGAGATCAAAGTAATTGAATTCAAATTAGTCTGAATATCATTGTGGAGAAATTGACGTTAGTCTATTAGGTTGAAATGTTGGCATTCTCATGTTCATGGTACTTCCTATGATAGCTTTTCCCTGTTACGATGATATTCATAAAGATTGGTTTTATGATACTGGTGGTTCCACTCGGTTTGCATGGAGTCTGTGAACTTTACCCCAAGAAATAGCCTTTTTTTTTTCTATTTTTAAGCAAGATCCCATTGCCCCTTTTGTCGTTTAGATAAAAAGTCATCATAAAAAGTGTTTCAGGTAATATGGTGATGGTACTGGAAGCCACACCATTGGCAGAGGAGTTGAAGGAATTTTGGATGTTTAGCATGAAGAGTATAGGAAGTACATTATCATTTCAAGCACTGTGGATTTATTCTCCTTGATATCAGGAAGTAGAACAAGGAGCAATTATTAGAAATTATAAAATGTTAGGCTTTTGTAAAGGCTTTAGGTAAAGAAAAACTTCTTTATACTAAAAGTGAATGAATTTTCCATTACTGGAGATCTTCAATCAGAGACAAGAAGCCAACTTGTTGATATAGTAGAGATTATTCCTTAGGTATAAGCTGAAATAGAGGCTCTTTGAAGTACTTTTTCAAGTTGGAGATTCAGTGGTTAAAAATTTCACATTATTATAGCATTCCTATCACACCATTTCATACCTTGCACTGGTCTCTAGTTTCTTTTAAGTATATTCTTGAAAAACTTATAGTCTGATTAAGGAGACAAGGCATATGTGTATGAGGCAGTAGGAGAATGATTCTAAAACAGTGCAAGTCTGAGAGAATGTGGTTCAGTCATATTAGAATATCTTGAAAATTACCTCATAAAAGGAAGATTCTCATTTTGAATATTCTTCTTCTGTTCCTCTGGACAGCACTGATTCTTTGGAGAAATCCCACAGCGTATTGTTGAAATTAAGAAGTTGGAAGGTTGATATGGATCGTTTACCTGTATTTTTTTCCCAGGAGCACATCAGAGAGATTTCTAGTTCAGTTTTAAATCTGAGTTCTCTTGGGATTTGGACAAGAATCTCAAATTTCAGGTAATTTTTTATGCCTCCATCTTTCATATTTTAAGAAATGTATTTGTTCAAACTGACTTGAAATCTCCACTTATCTAAGTGGTGAAACTTACGTTATTTCTATATGGCTATATTTTGATACTTAACAGGTTAAAATATGTTTTCTAAATCTGATCACTTTGTGTACTTGTGATGGTTTTAATGTGAATTTATATATTATATATTGTAACAGATTTTGATCCAGGTTAAAATTCAGTCACATTTAAAAAAACATATATAGAAAAAACAACTGAATAACTGACTTTGTGTCAAGTTAACCAATTTAAAAGTTTATTTTTGAGAAGGTGCAACAGATGAGGGTAAACAGATCTCATCTTAGATTAGGTTAAAATTCAAACCAAGAATATATTTTACTATGGGATTAAAAAAAATCGATGCCTTTGATTTTTACAGTGCTCTTATTTCTGTCCCTTTCTACTTCGTTGTCCAGTGAGCGCTCATTTGCAACCAACATGAAAGATTAAAACAGTAAAAATCAGTAAAACCAATTACATAACAATTACATCCCATAGAGCCCTCATTCTTCAATGAAGAGCACTTTCCCCCTCAAATCTCTGAAGTCAAGCTTGTGCGTTATAATTACACAGTATTTCATTTTATTTTATTATTCTTTCTCTTTCTATTGTGGTAATTATGTGTATTGTTTTCTTGGTTCTGAAAATTATGAACTTATGCAGAGTAAAATGTCTTCCTATATTTCTCTGAATTGTCTGTGTTTGTTATTGTTAATGGCGCAGTAATAGTCTATTACATACATGAACTGCAGTTTAGACAAGTGAATGGGCGCCAATTCTATTTCAAGTTATTTGCTTTCCTAAAATATAATTATTTTGAGATATATATATATATATACATATATATATATATGTATATATATATATATATATATATAACCTTTATTTCTGTAGTTTGCCTCCTTGTGTCAAAGGAGAGGGTATATGTCTAGCACTAGGATCTCTGAGTCAGAAAGTACGGACTTTTTAGTTACTTTAAAAAAATATAAATTCAAATTACTTTAAAAATATTTATTATTTATTTTTAACATGAAAAGTTTTTTAAGTTCCAAATTCTCTCCTTCCCTTTTGCACCACCCCCAGCCCACTGAGATGGGAAGTGATATACCAAGTACATGCAAAACATTTCAATATTAGCCATATGGTGTCAAAAAAGCAAGAAAAATAAAGAAAGCGAGAAGATTATACTTTAGTTTTCACTCAGATTTTATCAGCTCTTTCTCTGGAGGTGAATAATATTTTTTTTATCATGAGTCCTTTGAAATTTTCTTGGCTCATTGTATTGGTCAGAGTAGCTAAGTCTGTCACAGCTGATCATCATTACAATATTTCTTTTACTGTGTGTAATGATCTCTGGGTTCTGCTTGTTTCATTTTGTATCGGATCATACAGGGCATTTTTATGAAACTGTCTCCCTTGTCATTTCTTATAGCACAGTAATAGTCCATCACAATATATACCACAATTTGTTTGGCCATGTCCCAATTGATGGGCATCCCCTGAATTTCTGATTCTTTTCTACCACAAAAAGTTATAAATATTTTTATGCATATAGATCCTTTTTCTTTTTCTTTGATGTCTTTGAGGTACAGACCTAGTGATATTGATGAGTCAAAGAGTATACACAAATAGCCATTTAGGCACAGCTCCAAATTGTTTTCTAGAATGGTTGGTTAAGTTCACTATTCCAACAACAATTCATTGGGCTACCTATTTTCTATCATCCCTTCTGGCTTTTGTCATTTCTGTTGGTCTGAGGTGGTATCTCAGAGTTGTTTTAATTTGCATTTCTCCAGTCAATAGTAATTTAGAGCATTTTTTTCCTCTGACTATAGATAGCTTTAATGTATTCTTCTGAAAACTGTTTATATCCCTTAACAATTTATCAATTAGGGAATGAATCTTCATTTTATGAATTTGATTCATTTCCTATGTTTGAGAAAAGAGGGCTTTATCAGAGAAACTTACTATAAAATGTTTTGATATTATTTCATTGTCAGTAGTACTTTTTGTGTGTTTGTCCTTCGTTGCCGAAGAAGACCATGTCATCCGAGAAATGGTGACATGACTTGCACTTGACTTTGTTTTGAGTGAGGGAGGGCTGTGCAAGTCACCAGCCTCACTTCTCCTCCAGAACCATCTGAATCCAGTGACCAGATATTCATCAGGATGACTGGAGATGACCCAGGATGAGGCAGTTGGGTTTAAGTGACTTACCCAAGGTCATACAGCTAGTGAGTGTCAAGTGTCTGAGGTGTGATTTGAACTCAGGTCCTTTTGATTCCTGCACTGGTGCTCTATCCACTCTACCACTTACCTGCCCAGTAGTACCTTTTATCAAAATGTTCTTTCCTTGATTATCCCTTTTAATTTGTTCTATTTTTGCTTTTGTTTTATCTGAGATCATGATTGCTACCCCAGTTCCCCCACCTTTTTGTTACTTAAGCTGAAACAGTATAGATTCTGCTCCACCTCTTTTTATTTTTTTTTTAAAATTCAGTGGTTTCTTTCTATTTCAAGTGTATCTCTTATGAAAACATATTGTTCAAGTCTGGTTTCTATCCATTACCTTGTCTTTTTTATGAGTGAGCACATCCCATTTAAATTCAGTTATGATTGGTAACGGTGTATTTCCCTGCATCCCGTTTTTTTCTGTTTATCCTGCCCTTTGTCTTTTTATCCTGTTCAAATTGCTTTCCATTTCAACTGGTCCAATGAATTTACATCTTTACCAGTTAGTATATCAACATGCCTGTGTTCTTTAGGCTCTTCCACATTGACTTTGTCCATATTGTATATCTTTGCTAATTTGCTGGGAATGAGGAGAAATCTCAATTGTTTTGGTTTTTATTTACATCAATCTTCTATATTGTTGTTAGTAGTTTGCATTTCTTTTGAGAAATAATTACTGATATCCTTTGACCACTTATTTTTTGAGGAATGGCTCTTGGTTAAATATTTGTGTTAATTCCCTGTATATCTTGGATATCCAACTTCTATTAGAGATACTTGATGCAAGCATTTCCTGACTGACAGTTTCCCTTATCCTATCTGCACTGATTTTGTTTTCGCAAATGCTTTTCAATTTCATTTAATCAAGTGTCTATTTTATCTTTTGTGATCTTCTTTATCCCTTGTTTGGTTAAGAGTTCTTCCCTTATGAATATTTGTGAAAGTTACCTCCATTCCTATGATGTTTATTTATTAAAGTCCAGTATCCATCTGAATATAATGAGAAGATAGGACTCATTGGAAAATACCTTAATGTTGGGAAAGATTAAAGGCAAAAGGAGAATGGGACAACAGAGGATGAGATGTAAAGATAGAAGGTATGAACATGAATTTAGACTTCAGGAGATAGCTGAAGATCGAAAGGTCTAGCATGCTATGATCCATGGCATTACAAAGACTCAGACATGACTGAATAACAAAATCCATCTGAAATTTTCTATGGTATAATGGCATAACCTACTTTTTGCTGAATTGCTTTCCAGTTTTCACAGAAGTTCTTATCAGATAGGGAGTCCTTTACCAACCAAGTGGACTATGTTTTCAGGCTTACTTTGATTGTTTATGATTCTTGCTTATTTAATCTGTTCCACTAATCTATTTTCAGTTTATATCAAATAATTTTCAACACAATTGCTTTGTAATAAAAATTAAAATCTGTAATTACTATTCCTCCATTTCAACTTTAAAAATGATTTCCTTTGGGATGTGAGACATTTTGTCCTTTCAAATGATATTTTTTTTATCATTTTGTCTAGTTTTATAAAATGTTTCAGTGGTGCTTGGAAACAGCTAAATTTGTAAATAAATTTAGATAGTATTACCATTGTTACTTTATTGACTTGGCCCAAGCATCAACAATGATTATCTCTGCAATCCTTTATTTCTTTGAAGAGTTTTTTGTAATAATTTTTAAATAAATCTTGACTATATCTTGGTAGATTGATTACTAAGTATTTTCTGTGTTTGGTATTTATTTTAAATAAAATTGCATCATTTTTTACTTCTAGATTTTGTTAGTATTATGTGGAAAGGCTGATGACTTTTAGTAGATTCATTTTTCATCTACTGTACCTGAAGCTTTTCTCTCAACTTTTATTTCTTGCTGATTTGGGGGATTTTCTAAATAAATTATCATTTTATCAGTTCATAGAGATACTTCTGTTTCCTTTTTGCCAATGTTTGTGTCTTTAATTTCTTTTTCTAGATGCTATTGCTAGCATTTCTAGAATTATCAAATAATGGTGGGGGCAAGAGACATTCTTGCTTTATTAATATATATATTGAGAAAACTTCTAGTGTTTCTTCAGTGTAAATAATGCTAACTTTTAGAATCAGATATATGTTTTTTATCTCATTAAAATAAACTTTCAAGCATATCTTTTCTAGAGGACCAATAGTTTCTTTTTTTTCAGAAAGTCTCAGAAAAATCAGTAAGAATGTCTTTATAATGGGGATCTAATCATTAGCACTTAGCCTTATTGATATTTCAGTTAGTGTTATTCAATATGTACATGGAAGAAGATGACATTTGATGTAAAATTGTTTGTATAACATTGGAATACAGAACATCACAAGTAAAGTAAACCGTATTTTGTTTTGTGCAACTTTTTGACAGGAGGAAAGATACCGAGTGTTGTGCTTATGTGAAAAAATTTATAGAGGGTCATTTTTTTTCAGTACTTATGATCACTACCGTCTCAGTGAATGCCGTGTGTATGGTTTTGCAGACCAATTACGACATTAAAAATCAATTGTTCTTAATTTTTGAGGTAAGAAAATTATTTTTTCTCTTCTGAAAATGTACAGAGATTTTAAAAGTCATTTTATTCAATAGGAAATTGCTGAAGCTAGACTCAAAAGGCTCCAAATGTGAGTTAATAAAAATATAGGCTCTTTCCTTTATTTCGGTATTTGAAGAGATTTATGATTTCCTTAGTGTGGATACTTCCTTTTCATATACATATGGATCACAAACCTTCCATGCCTTTGTAGAGAACATTATGAGTTTCTGTAGCCAAAACAATGCTTGCTAATAATGAATGAGTCTCAACATTCAGCTATATTGAACCTCATATTAATTTAAGGCCTTTCCAGTGTGTTGGAGTCTGCCAGCACTCACACACTATTAGTCTGCCCTTTAAAAGATAAGAGATAACTACACAGAGCATCAGAACAAAACTTTACCGGACAATCTTCACTTCCAGTAGAAGATAATAAGCCAGAAAACTTAGCAGAAAACTGTTGCACCATTTGAAAAGATATAATTTAATTTATCCCTTTCCTGCATTCTTTAAAAAAAAATGTGTGTGTGTGTGTGTGTGTGTGTGTCATAACATATAGGATAGACTTATCATATTGGATAGACTATCAAAATACCAAATCATACTTAGATGTCCTTTCTTGCATTGATAAGCGAGTTTCACGTTATTCTTCTTACGCAGAATTAGGTCAGTGAAACTGTGATTATAAAATGGCCCAGGACAGAATCCTAAAGTGTATTCCTGTTTAGGGAGTTGGACATAGATAATGATCTAGCAAATGAGACTGAGATGGAGTAACCAGAAAAGTGTATTAGAGAGTAATGTCATGAAAATCTAGGTAAGAGAGAGTGGTCAGAGGGAGCAGTCAACAGCAAGTGATAAGAGGGAATGGTCAACAATGTCAATAAAATATTAATGAATTAATTATTAAATGCCTTCGATATGAAAGTTGCTGTGCTAGGGGCTGAGAAAGCAGAGAAGAATGAAAATTTCTGTTCTTAAGGAGAAGGGAGAAAGACAACACACTCATGTATAAAATAAATTCAGCGTAATGGGAGAGGGATTGGAATCAGGGAGGGCTTTATCTTCGTGTAGAAGGTGGTATTCAGACTGGATTTGGAAGAAAAAAGTCATTTTTAGAGTCAGAGGTGGGAAGGAACAGACAACAAATAGTTTTTAAAGTGCTCTCTAAGGTACCACATCACACCTATCAGATTGGCCAACTTGACAAAACAGGAAGATGATAAATGTTGGAAAAGAGGTGGGAGAGTTGGAACTAATTTATTGTTGGTGGAACTGTGTGCAGATCCAATCATTCTGGAGAGCAATTTGGAACTATGTCCAAAGGGCTACAAAAATGTGCATACTCTTTGATCTGGCAATATCACTTCTAGGGCTGTATCCCAAAGAGATCATAAAAATGGGAAAGGGTCCTACATGTACAAAAATATTTATAGCAGCAGTCTTTGTGGTGGTTAAGACCTGGAAATCAAGGGGATGCCCATCAATTGGAAAATGGCTGAACAAGTACTATAAGAAATGATGAACAGAAAGACTTCAGAGAGGCCTAGAAGGACTTACATGAACTGATGCTGAGTGAAAGGAGCAGAACCAGGAGAACTTTGTACACAGTAACAACCACAGTGTGTGAGGAATTTTTCTGGTAGACCTAGTACTTCATAGCAATGCAAGGACCTAAAAAATTGCCAATGGACTCAAGGCAAAATGCTTTCCACATCCAGAGAAAGAACTGTGGAACTGGATTGCAGAATGAAGCAGACCATTTTCTCTTGTGTTATATTTTGTTTTGTTTTATGATTTCTCCCATCCATTTTCATTCTTCTGTGCAGCATGACTAAGGCGAAAATGTATTTAATAAGAATGTATGTGTAGAACCTATATAAGATTGCACGCTGTTTTGGGGAGGGAGTGGAGAGGGGAGGGGAGAAGGAGGGCAAGGGAGGGAAAAGATCTAAGATATATGGAAGTGATTATAGAAAACTGAAAACAAATAAAATAATTAAAAAAATCAAATTAAAAAAATAAAAATAAAAAAATAAAGTGCTCTCTAAGATGAGAGGTATGTCAGAAGAGCAGCAAAAAGGCTAGTTTGTCTGGAGAGCAGCACAAAGGAAGAGGAATTATGTATAAAAAGACTAGGAAGGTAGAATGAAGCCAGGTTGTAAAGGGTTTTAAGGATCAAATGGAGGAGTTTATATTTGATCCTAGAAGAAATACAGAGTAACTGCAGTTTATTGTATAGGGGAATAATATGCTTAGATTTACAATGAGAAGTAGAGGTGGGAAGACTAATCCAAGTGAGAGGTGAGAAAGGCCTGAGCTGAGGTGGCAACCTTGTGAGTAGAGAGAAGGGGACCGATGTGTGAGTTATTGTAGAGACAGAACTAACAAGATTTGGCAACACGTGGGATTATAGGGTAAGAGAGAGTAAGGAGCTGAAGATAACATGGAATTTGCTAACTGGGATGAGGAAGGATGATGGAACCCTCAACAGAAACAGGAAGAGGGCTAGGTTTTGGGGAAAAGGTAATGTTTTTATTTTGGATGTGTCATATTGAGATGCCTATGGAACATCTAGTTTAGTTTAAAATGTCCATTTGGTAGTTGAAGATGGGCTGGTGCTCAGGGGAGAGATTAATGCTGGATATATAAAAATAAGAATGATTTACATAGTTGTTTACACAATTAAATCATGGAAGCTCATGAGGTCACCAAGTGAAAGAGTATATAGAAAGAAGAAGACCCAGGACAGAGCCTTAACATATACTTACAGTTAGGTGTAGTATGTATGATGAGCTAATGGGAACTGAGGAGTGGTCAGACAGGTAGGAGGAAAATTGAAAGTGTCACTGTCACAGAAACCCAGAGAAGAAAGAATATCTGTGAGAAGAGGATGGCCAACAGCATAAAGTGCTGCAGAAAAATCAAGAAGAATGAGGGTTATGAAAAAATCTATAATATTTGATGGAAGGATGAAGACAGAAAAAGCCATTGGATTTAGCAATTAAGAGATCATTGGTAATCTTATTTCTGTAGAAAAGATGAGAAAATGCAACTCCTTCCCCTTCTTTCTTTACTTCCCTCCTTCCCTCCTTCCCTCCTTCCTTCCTTCCTTCTTTCCTTCCTTCCTTCCTTCCTTCCTTCCTTCCTTCCTTCCTTCCTTCCTTCCTTCCTTCCTTCCTTCCTTCTTCTGTTTCTCCCTCTCTTTCCGGTGGAGGACTATAGGTATGGAGAATTCCTATACTATCAGATTTGGTTGATGTTTTGGTTAGTTTTGCTGAACTGCTTGTTTTTCTTCTTCCTTTTTTCTTTGTTTTGAAGGATGGCTCAGTCATTAGGAAGAGAAAGATGTATTCAGAAAAGAAGGTGATGTAAAGACAAGCACTACAAAAAATTTAAATAATAAAAGAGAACATGGTAATTTTTGAGTTTCCATTGAGTGATGAAGTCAGAAGTCTGATTTTAACATGTTGAGAAGTGAATAGAAATTCAGAAGGTGGACTAAACAGGTGTAGATGATTTTCCTAAGAGTTAGGCTGTGAAATGGAGGAGAGATTATAGTTTGAGAAGATGAGAAGTTCAGCTGAAGTTTCTGTTAAAAAGTTAATATGGTATGGTTATATCTACAAGAGGGAGCCACTGGATATTGAGAAACTAAAGATTAGAGGGAAGGGAATGGTTGGTTCATGGGATAAACTAGGAGAAGACCTGATAGGATGGGATTCAGAGCACAAGCAGAGGGGTTGGCCTTAGCAAGGAGAGGGACAAACTCTTCTAATCCTGGAGCAAAGGAAGAGAGGATGGGGATGGGATGGGTGATGTTAAGAGCTATTTGTGGTGTAAAATAATAGGGAAGATATGAAATTATCAATGAATGGCCATTATTTTCTAAAGCATGATGAAGTGAGAACCTTAGCTGAGAGTGGGGAAGGGGAAGTAGAGGTGGCTTGAAGAAAGTTTTGAAATAGATGCTGTAAAAAGTGTAATAGTTAATCAGGGAAAAGTAAAGAAATCACCTTGAAACAGTGAGGACCATTTAAAATGAGAAGGCATATATTTATAGTTGCCCCAGTTAACATGATAGTGTGACTCCCTCCAACATTTATCAGCACATGAGTAGGAGGGGAGAAGGCAAATCATTTGGGTAATCCAAAGTTGGAGTTAAGAAAAGGATGAGTAGTGGTAGGACAGGGGGTCAAGAGGGAAGAGGACAGCACAAAGTTGAGCTGAGTCATTATAGGGAGGAGAGAGACCAGAATGGGAGTAATGGAGTAGGAGAGCAGGAGGGACGGAGTGACCCAAAGTCAGGTTCAGGAGGAGTGAGAGAGGAAGAGATGGAAAATAAGAGGGCATGGTCTGAGAGAGGAATTTCAGAGTTTTATCTCTAGAAGATTAAATATTTACAGATGATGGGAAGATCAAGTTTGTGACTATTTCTGTGTGATGTGAAGTGAAGGTCCTGAGAATGGGAGTGGAGGAACCTGGAAGCCAGAAGGTCAACATGAATGTTAAATTCCCAAGTACAAGGGCAGGAGTTGTGGTGGAGAAGAAGTACTGAACTGAAGAAGGGAAGGAGAATGACTTGAGAGCCAGGGGAGTTTAACAACTCTGATCGAGAGAGGTTGTTAAGGTAGATGAAGTGAACCTCAAAGGAGGAAAGTGATGCTGAGTGATGGCCATAGACCAAGGGGTCTGGAAGTCATAGTGGGGAGCAAATTGACTCTGATAATCTTTTATTTCATTGAGATACCCAAGGATGAGAGATATATAATTATGATGGACTGAAATGCCAATATTGGTATTCTTCATATTCCTCAATGCTATTTCTGGTCCAGAAGAGTCAGAACCCAGAAAGATAAAAAAAGAGAAAGAAGAGGGAAAGATTTCAGAATCACATTAGCTAAAGTTGAAATTGGAAGTGATGGATTAGGATCCATTTATTGTGAAGGAGGAAGGGTGTGTTTGTCCTTTGTTGTCAAAAGAAGACCATGCCATCAGAGAAATGATGACATGACTTGCACTTGACTTTGTTTTGAGTGAGGGAGGACTGTGCAGGTCACCAGCCTCACTTCTCCTCCAGAGTCATCTGAATCCAGTGACTAGAAATTCATCAGGATGACTGGAGATGACCCAGGATGAGGCAATTGGAGTTAAGTGACTTGTCCAAGGTCACACAGCTAGTGAGTGTCAAGTGTCTGAGGTGAAATTTAAACTCAGGTCCTCCTAACTCCTGCACTGGCGCTCTATCCATTGCACCCCCTAACTGCCTCCAGAGGAGGAAGTACAGTGGAAGCAGAGTATCATAGACGTCATCCAGCAGATCCATTAATTTCAATGAGATGTCATGTCTTCCATGCTGTTGGTCAAGCACAATGTGTTCACTCTCTTTAACAGTGTAATTTATAAGGACAGTTCCTGAGACAGAGAAAGGACACCAAAGTTTAAGCTGCAAAGTTGTGACTTTTGCCAAGAACTTGGATTTTCCTCACTCACATGCTTCTTTGGCAGATTTCCTGTGTGTCTCTGCTCTTCCTTACAAAAATTATGAGTGCATTGGTGGGAGAGTGTGACTTAGGTCTATGTGCAGACTATCTATTATTTCTCTATTTTCTTTAAACATATGAATATCTGTGATGTTAATTTTTTGCTTTATTGTTCAGTAAATAGTTATGATTAAGATCTAAATTGTCATTATTATAAGCGGCAGACTTTATGTAAATATAAGCACATTAGGGATTATACTCTCCCACAACAGGTTTATCCCTAGAATCTTGAGAGAATTTTGGTGTAACCATCTAGTAATGGTTCTTCTCTAAGAACCCTAGACCAGCCAGGGTCAGAGCAGATAGGAGTAAGTGAACCAGCCCAGAAAGTGAGTAGATATCCATATGCCCTATGTGAGAGAGTAATCTAGTGTATACTTTACATTACATTTTCCTACATGATTTAAAAAAAAAAATCTATCTGTTCCCTTTGGCCACTGGAACTTCAGAGTGGCTGTGACTATTTTGTTTTCTCTTTCAGGTAGTAGAGGTCCTATTTTCATCTGTTTATTGTTTTGAATTCCTCATCAAACTTTATGTGGATCCTATTGGATACTGGAAGAATGGATACAATTTGTTGAATGTTGTCATCATCATCATCCTTTCTGTTCCTTTTTATATGCGGAAGCTGTTTGGAAGGCACTACCCATATCTAAATATTGGAGAAGGCATCCAATCTCTTCGAATTCTCAAACTCATTCCCTACAGCCGAGGAATAAGGGTAAAAGGGGTTGATTGTGTACATAGCTCTATGTGGGCACTGGCGATGCATATTCTTTTAAAAATATTTATTTTATTTTTTGTTATATTTGAGTCCCAAGATGTTTCCTTTTCTCCCTCCCAATCCCACATTAGAAAAAGTCAACCAACATTTGACGAGGATATATGCATATATGTGTGTGTGTGGGTATGTGTATGTATGTATGTATGTGTGTGTCTGTGTGTGTGTGTGTATCTATACAATACATAGTTCCATATATCAGTTTTTTCTCTAGAGGTAGGTAGCATTTTCCTTCACTGGTCCTTTGTAGTTGATCTGAATATTCATATAACTCAGAATAACTTTGTCATTCACATTTACTTCTCGAACAGTATTGCCAGTAGTGTATACAGTGTTCTCTTCATTATTTCATGCAAGTCTTTCAATGTTTTCCTAAAATCAACCTGTTCAGCATTTCTTATAGCATGGTGTAGTGTTCTATTGTAATCATATACCACAATTTATTCAGCCATTTCTCAATTGACAAGTAGTCCTTGTATTTCCAGTTCTTTGCCAACAGAAAGAGAGCTGCTGTAAATATTTTAGAACATATAAATTCTTTTCCTTTTTCCCTCAATCACCTTGGGAAACAGACCTAATAAGTGTATTACTGGGTCCAAGAGAATACACAATTTTATAACTCTTTGGACATTATTCCAGATTACACTTCAAAATGATTGGAAGAGTTCCACTTACAGTGTCCTAATTTTTTCACATTTCCTCCAACGTTGGTCATGTCTTCCTTCTATCCTTTTAATCACTTTATAAGTGTGATATATTTCAGTTTTAATTTACATTTCTTCAATAAATAATAATTCAGAGCATTTTTCATATGACTATATATAGCTTTGATTTCTTTCTCTAAAAACTGTTCATATCTTTTAACCATTTGTCATTTGGGGGATAACTCATATTCTTATGAATGTGACAAAGTTCTGTATATATTTGAGATGAGGCCTTTATTCAAGAAGCCATATAAAATTTCTCCCCAATTTTCTGCTTTCCTTGATCTTGGCTACATTGGTTTTGGTTGTATAAAAGCTTTTAAATTTAATGCAATGAAAACTTTTATATCTCACAATACTCTATTCATAAATTTGATAGGTAATATGTTCCATGTTCTTCTGATTTACTTGTGATATCTCCCTTCATGTCTAGGCCATGTATTCATTTTGACCTTAGCTTGGTAAATGGTGTAAGATATTGGTCTATATCAATAGACTGTGCCAGACTGCTTTTCAGTTTTCCCAACGATTTTTACTAAACAGTAAATTCTTAACCCAAAAGCTTAAATCTTTAAATTTATCAAACACAAGGTAACTATAATTATTTACTACTGTGTATATTGCACATTTGCGCTATTCTACTGATCCACTATTCTATTTCTTAGCCAGTACTAGATAGTTTTGATAATTACCACCTTTGATACAATTTAAGATCTGACATTGCTAGACCTCCTTCCTTTACATTTTTTTCATTAATTTCTTTGACATTCTAGATTTTTTGCTCTTCCAAATGAATTTCGTTATTTTTTTCTAGCCTAATAAATTTTTTTTTTGGTAATTTAATTGGGATGGTACTGAATAAGTAGGTTAATTTAGGTAGGATTGTCATTTTTTGTTATATTGGCTTGAATCTATGAACAATTAAAACTTTTTTTATTCCATTTTTTATTAGACCAGTTGGGAAGAGGGGTAGGGGGAAAAGGAAAACATCAACATTGTTACATCATGTTATATGAAACATTTTTTATTGTTTGAGTCTCTTCTCCTATATAATAATACTAATAAATCATATGACCATTAGCAATGTTACCCAACCATAAGAAATAATATAAACCCTATTTAGCTTAAATTTTTTTGGCAACTTTTATTTTATTTAAAAAAAATTGCCAAGCCTTTATTTGTTTTTCCCCAATGAGAGATAAAGAAAAACAAAACCCTTATAACAAAACCCTTATAGTTAAGCAAAACAAATTTCCATGTTTGTCTGCCATATTAAAAATGTCTGTCTCTTTCTACACTTTGAGTTCATCAGCTCTGTCTCAAGAGGTGGGCAACATGCTTCATTGTCAGTCTTTTGGCATTCTAGTTCGTCACTGCATTGATGAGAGTTCTTAAGTTTTTCAAAGTTGTTTGTCTTTATAATGTGGTTATTATACACATAACTCTTGGCTCTGTTCAATTCACTCCAAATGAGTTCACAAGTCTTCATAAGTCTCTCTGAACCTGCCCCTTTCTTAACTTTTTATCATTTCCATTACATTTATATGCCATAATATCTTCAGCCATTACCAACTCATTTTCTATTTCTTTGCTTCTATAAAAAGAACGGCTATAAACATTTTTGCACTTTCTTTGATCTTTTTGGAGCACATGTCTAAAGAGCTAAATTAAAGTCTAGGGACTTTTTTGGGTTTAGTTCCAAATTGCTTCCCAAAATGAATGGCCCAATTCATAGCTCCACCAGTAGTGCATTAATGTGCCTATTTTTTGCATAGTCTTTCCAACCTTTGTTATTTTCCTCTTTTGCCAACTTTACCAATCTGGTGAACATTTTTTCACATGACTATTGATTGCTTGGATTTCTTGCTTTTGAAACTATTCATATACTTTTGATGATGTGAATTGGGGGTCTGTTTAGTTATTAATATCCTTCTTAACCTTGTCCCAACTCATCTTTCTAGCTTCTTTGTATATTATTTCCTCTCCCACATTCTTCGATCCAACCAAATTGACTTTCTTTTCTTCCTCATACTTTTTTTATGGTGCCAATTTTAAATAGTTTTTACTCTCCAGGACAAGAATTTCATTTCCACTTGTTTACAAGTACTGATAAAGTGCAATGCTGTTTACTTCTCTCCCTCTGCACTCCCTCTGAATTCAAGTATTCAGAATGCCCAGATTTATACAGTAGCTTAAATGTTATTTTTAAACTGCTACTGCCTCGTCTACAAATTTTAAGTCCAATTTTTGGAAAGCTGTGTGGAATGCTCATTCTTCTGTTGTTTAGTCCATCTTTTCAAAGGTGGGTCCAGAAGAAACACCTCCAGATGGGGCTGCTTCACCCCCTGGGAATCTGCCAGGCATGCCGCCTGGCATGCCCCCTGCACTCTGGTACAGCTTGGTAATGATGGGGTTGCAGACCTTCTCCAACTCTTTCTGCTGATGCTCAGATTCTTCCTTCTCAGAAGTCTGTCCTTATCCAACCAGTTGATTATTTCATTACATTTGTCAAGGATCTTCTGTTGGTCTTCATCACCCATTTTGCCTTGCAGTTTTTCATCCTCCACTGTAGCCTTCATGTTGAAAGCATAAGATTCAAGAGAATTCTTGGAGGACACCTTGTCTCTCTGCTTCTCATCCTCAGCCTCCTGGACCATACGCTCAATGTTTTCCTTTCTTAGACGTCCTTTATCATTAGTGATGGTGATCTTATTCTCCTTGCCTGTGTTCTTATGCACAGCAGAAACACTGAGGATGCCATTTGCATCAATGTCAAATGTCACTTCCATCTGAGGAACACCTCTGGGTGCTGGAGGGATTCCTGTGAGCTCACTTTTGCCAAGCAGGTTGTTATCCTTTGTCATTGCCCTCTCACCTTCATAAATATGAGTAAGCACACCAGGTTGGTTGTCCGAACCGGTGGTAAATGTCTGTGTCTGTTTGGAGGGATTGGTGGTATTATCTTTGATCAGAACTGTCATAACTCCACCAACAGTTTCAATTCCAAGAGAAAGAGGAGTGACATCCAAAGGCAACATGTCCTGCACATTCTCAGATTCATCTCCAGACAAAATGACAGCCTGGACAGCTGCACCATAAGCAACAGCCTCATCAGGATTGATACTCTTGTTGAGCTCCTTGCCATTGAAGAAGTCTTGCAGAAGCTTCTGGATTTTGGGAATTTGAGTGGAACCACCCATCAGGATGATGTCATGAATTTGTGATTTCTCTAGCTTGGAATCTCTTACGGCCTTTTCCACAGGGTCCAGTGTGCCACGGAAGAGATCAGCCGTCAGCTCTTTGAAACGGGTTCAAGTGATTGATGTATAGAAGTCGATACCTTCATAGAGGGTAGTCAATCTCAATACTAGCCTGGGTACTAGAAGAGAGGGTGCGTTTTGCACGTTCACAAGTGGTGTGAAGCCAGTGAACAGCCCTCTTGTTCTCACTGATGTCCTTCTTGTGCTTTTGTTTGAACTCGGCAATGAAATGGTTGACCATTCAGTTGTCAAAGTCCTCCCCACCCAAGTGGGTGTCCCCAGCCGTGGACTTGACCTCAAAGATGCCATCTTCAATGGTAAGAATGGAGACATCGAAAGTACCACCTCCAAGGTCAAAGATCAACATATTTCTCTTAGCACCAACCTTTTTGTCCAAGCCATAAGCAACAGCAGCAGTAGTTGGCTCATTGATGATTCGGAGCACCTTAAGACCAGTGATGGTTCCAGCATCTTTAGTGGCCTGATGTTGGAAATCGTTGAAATAGGCTGGTACTGTGATGATGGCATTTGTGACGGTCTTCCCAAGGTAAGCTTCAGCAATTTCTTTCATCTTGGTCAAGACCATAGAAGATACTTCTTCTGGTTAGAGACTTTTGGTCTCCCCTTTGTACTCCACTTGGACCTTAGGACTGCCTGCATCATTCACTACTATAAAAGGCCAGTGCTCCATGTCTTAATGTACAATTGCATCATCAAATCTGCAACCAATCAGACGTTTGGTATCAAAAACTGTGTGGTGGGGTTCATTGCAACTTGATTATTTGCAGCATCACCAATTAGACGTTCTGTGTCTGTGAAGGCAACGTAGCTGGAGGTGGTCCTGTTTCCTTGGTCATTGGCAATGATCTCTACTTTCCCACGTTGGAAGACTCCCATACAGGAGTAAGTGGTGCCAAGATCAATGCCAACTGTGGGTCACTTTGACATGGTTGCTGGGGAGTCTGGGGTTGTAGCTGACCACTGTGGAGAAAGAAGGGCTGCTGCTGCACTGAGTAGCTCTTCCTCATACATTACACTTCATTTCCTGTCTCCATGCTTTGGCACTTTCCTGCATGTCTGAAATTCACCCACTCCTCACTTCTACCTCATTCAATCCCTCTGGTTCTTTCAAGGCCCAGTTTAAGCAGCACCTTCTATGGGAAGCTTTTCCTGATGCTCTCAAAGTACCTTGTATTGAATTACTTTGTATAAATATTTATCCTCTTTATATTTATTCTGTATATATTTATATGTCCTTGTTTTCCCTATTAGAATTTGAGCTCCTTGAAAGAAAGAATTGTTTCATTTATTGTATTTATATTCCCAAGGTCTCGCACAGGTAAGCACATGATAAGTGCTGCTCAGCATTGGAAGGTAAAGCATGCAAAGTCAAAATTCCCCACCCATATTTCTAGTCTCTGAAGCTTGCTGCAACAATTGGATCACTTCCAACTTGTTTTCTCAAGTAGTTCTGTATCATATTTCATTCAACAAATATTTCTTAAGTGCTCATTATGCAGAGTCCTTTCTTCAGGCCAGAGGTGATACAGAGTTTAGCTAAGACATGGTGTCTTCCTTCAAAGAGCTTATAGTGTAGTAATGCTGCCCTTTCATGAAAACTTCTGCACTTATATAAATAGACAATATATTGCCTTGAACTCTGCCCACTGCAAACATACTTAAACTTGCTTCAGAAATGTGCTGAACCGTTAGTTGCTTAAAATGGATGAAGTTAACCTTGTCTTTCTATGTATTAGGTGGTTTTTGTTCTAATTTGTTGTCTGTGTGACCATTACATTAGAAGATCTCAGAGATCCTTCTGAGGTCCTGACTGTTCCCAGATGCAAGGTCAGGATGTTTTTGTGCTGGACAGGGGGAAAGGAAAAGTGTGTGTATATGTGTGTGTGTGTGTGTGTAAACTTTGAATATCTATTACTGGAAACTTGCTAACATTGCTTGAGAGCACTGGGGGGTTATACCTTAGGGTTTTCTCCTCTCCTTCTTTCCAATAGTATCCCAACATCCAAGTTAAAAAGTGACCTAATAATAATAATATCTTACATTTCTTTAGCATTTATGTTGCAAAATGCCTTCTTTACGACAACCTTGTAGGGGTAGTAATACCACCATTAATCCCATTTTTAGGGGAGGAAACTGAGACTCAGAGAGGTACAATGACTTGCATCTGGTCATGTGAGGAAGAAGTGACAGAGCCTGGAGTCATACATAAATCATACAATTTCAGAATTGAATGAGAGCTCAGTGGTCTTCTAGTTCTGTATATTGGATTATAGGAGTCAAATCTGAAAGATATTTTGGAGATTATCTAGTCTGACTTTCTCATTTTACAGATGAGGAATCTGAGGCCCAGATAATTTAAGTGATTTGTTAGGTGTCTTCTAAGCTGCAGTAGAAAAAAGATTCAAACCCAGATCTTCAGATATTAAATCCAATCTTCTTGAAACCATATCATGTTACCTTCACTTGTTTGTTGGACTTAAGGTTCCATATCATATTTATGATCTTGAAAGGAAAGGCAAAGTTGCCTTGGGGCATCATAGTATCACTCAGGCAAGGGGGGCTATGATAGTGGAACTCTGGAAGGTCTGGATGTGGGCAGAATTATCACTGGAAAAACTTTTTTGCTTGGTTGTTTCAAAGCTAAGTGGGGTAAGATCAAAATTCCTAAAAAACCCTTTTTTTTAGATTTATTTATTTATTTTTAGTTTTGAACATTTACTTCCACCAGATTTTGAGTTACAAATTTTCTCTCCATATCTCCCCTTTGCCCACTCAAAGACAGTGTACATTCTGATTACCTCTTCTCCCAATCTGCCCTCCCTTCTATCATAACTCCCCTTCTCTTATCCCCTTCCTCTCTATTTTCTTGTAAGGCAAGAGAGATTTCTATACCCCATTACCTGTATGTTTTGTTTCCCAGTTGCATGTAGAAACAGTTTTTAACATTTGTTTTTACAACTTTGAGTTCCAACTTCTCTCCCTTCCTCCTTCCCCATCCCTATCAGAAATGTGGTTTGGGCTAGACCATGGTTGTAGCTATTATTGTACATTTTAAAAATTCTGAACTTAAACACCAAAACACCAGAGTTACTATGTACACAGCAGAACACAAAAATGAGGATTCTATGTAAATCCATGAATCTCCATTTAATTCCACTTACTTTAAAGAAAGAATATGATAAATTCTACTTGCTACTTCTAAAACCATCCTGCTTGTCTATGCTTCCTCTTCAAAATACTATTCTTCTGTGCATTTAATAAATGTTTCAGTGGCCTCTTTTTTACCCATCACTGTTGTTAACCTCTTTTCCCTCTATGACTTTCCTGCCTAATAATTAAGAGGAAAAAATCCAACCATTTGTAACAGATAAGCAGAGTCAAACAACAGGAATCCACGCTATGACTGTATGATAAAAGTATATGTCTACACCTTATATCTATCACTTTTTTATCAAGAGATAGAAAAGTAATAATAATATTGATACTTATTGTAACCAACGTTATATGTTTTAAGATTTGCAATGTGCTTTACATTTATCTTCTCACTTGATATGCTTCATCATAGGTTCTCTGAGGCATGTCTGGTTCTTGCATTGACCAGAGTTCTAACTTTCAAAGTTACTTTTTTTATCGGGTGGAGCTGATATGGTGCATGAGAGGCAGCAACCCCAGCTGAAGTCCCAACATTCCCCTCCAAACAACTATGCCTCAAATAAAATTTTGGAGTGGGAGAGTCAAAAAAAGGTTGGAATGAGCCATTTTTCTAGC
>CM053769.1:419187426-419203703 GCA_028658325.1 Potorous gilbertii
CAAATGGGGAGAAAATTTGGAACCCCAAAATTTGTGGAAATGATTGTAAAACGTTAAATAAATTTATATTAAAAAAAAAAGAAATAGGCTGGAAAAATGAGTAAGTAACAACAACAACAAAAAGAACTTGACCATAAAAAACTACTATCATGGTTAGGGAAGACCAAGATATAAAACCCGAAGAAGACAATAGTGTGAAAACAACTACAAGCACAGGCTTAAAGAAAAAGACTAATTGGGTCCAAGCGCAACAAGAATTCCTAGAAGAATTAAAGAGATAAAGAGGAAAAATTGGGAAAAGGAATGAGAGTGATGTAGGGAAACTATGCAAAGAGAATTAACAGCTTGATAAAAGAGGTACACAATACTGAAGAAAATAACATCTTAAAAAACAAAATTGGCCTAATGGTAAAAGAGGCACAAAAATTCACCACAGAAAAGAACTCCTTAAAAAATCAAAATTATGCAAATGGAAAAGAAGTTTCAAAAATTTACTGAAGAAAAGAGCTCCTTAAAAAGCAGAATTAGCTAAGTGTATAAAAAGGTACAAAATCTCAATCAAAAAAATATTTCTTTAAAATTAGAATTGAGCAAGTGAAAGTCAATAACTCTATGAAACATCAAGAAACAATAAAATAAAAAAATGAAAAAACTAGAAGAAAATGTGAAATATCTCATCAGAAAAACAATTGACTTGGAAAATAGACCAGGGAGAGATAATTTAAGAATTACTGTACTACCTGAAAGCCATGATCAAACAAAGAGCCTCGATATTATATTTTAAGAAATTATCAAGGGAAACTGCTCCAATATCTTAGATTCAGATGGTAAAGTAGAAACTGAAAGAACTGACCAATCTCCCCATGAAAGAAATCCCAAAATGAAAACTCCCAGGAATATTATAGCCAAATTTTGGAGCTCCCAGGTCAAATAGAAAATATTGCAAACAGCCAGAAAAAATCAATTTAAATGTTATGGAGCCATAATTAGGATTACACAATATTTAGTAACTGTCATGTTAAAATATCAAAGGGCTTGGAATATTCCAGAAGGCAAAAGGAATTAGAATTACGACTAAGAATAATCTGCCCAGCAAAAATGAATATAATCCTTCATGGAAAAAATGAATATTTAATGAAACAGATAATTTTCAAACATTCTTGATGAAAAGACCAGAGCTGAATAGCAAATTTGACAGTAAAATATGTCTCGAGAAGCATAAAAAAGTGAATATGAAAGAGTAATCATAAAAGACTTAATAGAGAGAAAGTGTTTACATTCCTATAGTAACTCCTAAGAATGTTATCATCATTAGACAGCTAAAAGGAGTTTACATAGACAGAGGCCATGGATGGGAGTTGATTATGTTGGAATGATCTCCAAAAAAAATTGAAAGTGTGAGAAAGAAGGATGCAATAGGAAAAGGGTGAAGGGAGAGGTAGAATGAGGAAAATTTTCTCGTGAAAAATGTGGGGGAAGTGGGTAATGCTTGAACCTCACTCTCATCAGAATTGGTTCAAAGAGGGAAATATATATATGTACATACACACTCAGTTGTGTATAAAAACCTAGCTTACCTAGTAGGGAAGGGAAGGGGATAAAAGAAGCGGGGAGATGATAAGTAGGGCAGATTAGGGAGGCAATGATTAGAAGCAGAATAGACTTTTGAGGAGGGATAGAATAAGAAGAGAGAGGAAAGAGAAATGGGATGGAGGGAAATACACAGTAATCATCGGTGTGAAGGTGAATGGGATGAGCTCACTCATAAAGTAGAACCACGTAGAAGAATGGGTTAAACCAGAATCCAGCAACATATTTATGGGAGACACACTTGAGGCAGAAAGACACACAGAGAGTTAAAATAAAGAACTGGAGCAGAATCTAATATGTTTCAGCTAAAGTAAGGGAAACAGGGTAGTAATACAGATCTTAGACAAAGCAGGGGCAAAATTAGCTCTAATTAAAAGATAATCAGGGAAACTACATTTTGTTAAAAGGTACCATAGACAATGAAGAAATGTAAACATTTTTTTACAATAAGTTTCTCTGATAAAGACCCCATTTCTCAAAATTAATCCTGAGTATAGAAATGAGTCCAATTTATAAAAATAAGAGCCTTTCCCAAATTGATAAATGGTAAAAGGATATGAATGAGTAGTTTTCAGAAGAAGAAATCCATGCTATCTATGAAAATCAAAGCTATATATGAAAAAACCTCTAAAAAAACTATTGATTAAAGAAATGCAAATTAAAACACCTCTGTTTTACCCTCTTCACACCTATCATAATGACAAATGCTGGAAGGCAGGAAAGAAAAACAAACACATTGTGAATTGTTGGTAGATTAGTGAACTGGTCCAATCATTCTGGAGAATGATTTGTAACTATTCCCAAAGGGCTAGAAAACTGTGCAACTTAGCAATGCTATTACTAGATGTGTCTACCAAAGAGATCAAAGAAAAAGGAAAAGGACTTACATGCACAAAAATACTTGTAGAGGCTCTTTTTGTTATGGCAAGGAATTAGTATTGAAGGGATACTCATCAACTGGGGAATGGTTGGACAAGTTGTGGCATGTGGTTGTGATGGAGTACTATTGTGCTATAAGAAATGACCAAGGGACTGGTTTCAGAAAAACATCATAAGCACTATATGAAATGATAAAAACCAAAGTGAGAAGAACGGGGAGAAATCATCAAGTAATAGATGCAGCTGGCTGAATGGGGACCCAGCTAGCTGGGTAACTCAACTCCTCCTCTCCTGTCTGCCTCCCGCTCCCCTTCCTTCTCCTCTCCAAAGGAAGGTAAATTTGGATGGTCAAAAGATGCCCAGTTGATTTGGGTTTTACTGGCTCTTTCCCCTTTCCTCCCCTCCCCTCCACTCCCCTCCCTTCCTGTCCCTTCCCTTCTAGTCCTGTGCACTCTGAAACTGGGACTCCAGTGGGTTCCTGTCCAAGGGCTTCTCTAGACCCCTCCTAGATTTAGAGTGATTATCAATAGTAACTGTTGCTGTTTCCCACCCAGTCTGATGTCTTGCTTTTTCTTTGCCTTGTTAAAAGGGCCATGCCCTGGCTAACTTCTTAAAGAGGCCTATTCAATGAATGGGTATTGCCTCACCCTAACTGAGTACCCGGCCCCCTAAAGGGGCCAAGGTCTCAGTGCATCCTGGGCCATCTCCAGTCATCCTGATGACTGGTCACCGGATTTAGATGGCTCTGGAGGAGAAGTGAAGCTGGTGACCTGCACAGCCCTCCCTCCCTCACAACAAAGTCAAGTGCAAGTCATGTCATCATTTCTCTGATGGCAGGGTCTTCTTCGGCAATGAAGGATGAACACAATTGTTCTCTTGGTTCTACTCACTTCACTCAGCATCAGTTCATATTATCGAGGATTCTCAGCAAGCATCTCTTGTCATTTCTTACAGCTCAATAATATACCATTACATTTATATAACCCAATTTTCATTTGGTAAGAGGCAATCAAAGGCGTTCCCTTAAACTTGTCTTTTTTGGTCTTTTCACCCCTAAACTCTCCCTCTCTTTCCTTTGAATCCCTCCTTTAAGACTGTGAAGTTTGTTTTGCCTATGACTATTCCATTTCTGGTATTTTCTTACCTCTTAACCCCTCTCCCCAAACTCACTTGTTCTTCTTTTGAGTCTAATGTATTTCCATAAAAAATCTTTTGTTTTTGTGCATCTGCAATCAATTCTCCTTTGTCCATTTAAAATAAGAGTGAGGTTCATCTAGCCCTCAGTCCCCTTATGCCTTTTTCATGTTTGTATGTTTTTCTCATGCACTTCAATTACAGCAAATAGTGTACCTATCTTTGTTCTTTTTACATTAATGTATTCCCCATTTTACCCTCCCTTCTCTTTTCTCTGTTAAAATCCTCAAAACAGAACCAATCTACCCCCCTTCCCCAGTTCCTTTGGTTTTCTTATTTAATTTTTCTCATCACACTTTGAAGTCAGTCAACTGACATTTATTAAGTGACTACTATGTGTCAGGCACTGTGGTAAGCACTGGGGATACAAAGAAAGGCAAGAAACAAACATTCCTCCCTAAACAAACAAAAAAAAAATCCCTATTTCACGGAGTCACTAGTCTAATGGGAAGGACAACATGCAAACAACTGTGCACAAATAAGTTATATGCAGGGTAAATTGGGAGTATTCTCAGAATGAAGTCACTAAGTTTAAAGATGACCAGGAAAGGCATTTTGCAGAAGGCAAGATTTTAGCTGAGTCTGAAGGAACTCAGAGAAGCTAGGAAACAGAAAATAAAGAGGGACAGCCATATATGAGGGACAGCCAATGAAAACAGTTGGCATTAGGAGATGGAGAGTTGTGTTTGAGGAACAAGAAGGGAACTGGGTCAAAGAGTACATGGAGGAGGGTAAGATGTAAGAATAGTGGAAAGGTAGGAAGAGGCTAAATTATGAAGGGTTTGAAAAACCAAACAGGATTTTGTATTTATTCCTAGAGGTAATAGGGAGCCACTGGAATTTATTGAATAGGGGATGTGATATGATAAAATCAATACTTTAGGAAGATCAGTGTGACAGCTGTGTGGTAAATGAACTGGAGAGGGTAGAGACATGAGGCAGGGAGACTGTCCAGCACACTATTATATTTTGTCTAGGCGTGAGGTGATGATGACTTATACCAAGGTGGTTGCAGTGTCAAAGGAAAGAGGCATGTAGAAGAGATGTTAAAAAAGTAAAAATGATAGAACTTGACAGCTCATTGAATAGGGGAGGAGAGAGAGAATGAGCAATTGATGATGAAACTTAGGTTTGGCCCTTGGAAGTATGGTAGTACTATGGATAGTAAGAAAAGTGAGGAAGAAGAGAGGTTTTAGGGGGAAAGGATAATGAATTTACTTTAGACTTGGAGAATTTTTTTTGAATATCACATTTTGTTCAGTCCTTTTACTTGTTACTTTTTGCTTATTTCCTTTTTTTTTAAAACCAATTTTATTTGCTTTTCAATGCCAAATTTTCTCTTTACCCTCTTACCCACTGAGAAAGGAAGAAAAATAAAACCTTTTTCAAATGTTTAGTTACATAAAACAAATATCTAAATTAACTATGGTCCAGAAAAAGGAGTCCATTAGTTTTCTATCTGTAATGGAGACAACATATTTTACTGTGAGTCCTTTGGAATTTTGGTTGGTAATTATATTCATCAGAATGACTAGATTTTTCAAAGTTTATTATCTTTACAATATTGCTGGTACTGTATCAATTATTCTCCTGGTTTTTCTCACTTAGCTTTATATCACTTCATATAAATAAGTCAGCCCAAGATTTTCTTGAACATTACCTTCATCATTTCTTTTAGCATAATAGTATTCCATCTCATTGATATATCATAACGTGTTCATAGTCATTCACCAAATGATGGCCATTCCCTTAGATTTCAGTTCTTTGCCACCATAAAAAGAGCTACTATAAATATGTATATATATACATTTTTATGTATATATAACTAAATATATAGGTATACACACACACACACACACACACACACACACACACACACACACATATATATATATATATATATATATATATATATATAAACATAAGGGTCCTTTTCCTTTTTCTTTGATCTCTTTGGGGTATAGTAGGGGGAATATTGCTGGATCAAAAGTATGTACACTTTAATAGATTTTGGGACATAGTTCCAAATTACTTTCCAGAATGTTTGAATTAGTTCACAACTCCACCAACAGTGCGTTCGTATACCAATTTTCCTGTATCCCTCCAACACTTACGATTTTTCTTTTTTTCTTCCACCTTAGGCACTCTGAGAGAGTTGTTTTAATTTACATTTCATTAATTATAGCTAGGGACAGCTAGGTCGTTCAGTAGATAGGGTACTGGGCCTGGAGTCAGGGAAACCTGAGTTCAAATCCAGCCTCAGACACTAGCTGTGTGTCTCTGGGTAAGTCATTTAACCTTTGTTTGCTTTACTTGAACATGGAAGGAAATGGCAAACCACTCCAGTATTTTTTGCCAAGAAAACCCCATGGATAGCATGGTCCCATGGGGTCAAAAGAGTCAGACATGACTAAACAACTGATAAACAACAATAACCAATTGTTACTGATGTGGATCATTTTAACAATATGGCTATTGATAGTTTGGAATTCTTTCTCTGAAATTGCCAATTTTCTATATCATTTGACCATTTTTCATCTGGGGAATGGCCCTTATTCTTATAAATTTAATCAGTTCCCTATATATTTTAGAAATGAGACCTTTATCAGAAAAATATGCTGCAAAGATTTTTTCTTCTAATTTTCTTTTCTTCCATTGGTTTTGTTTGTATAAAGCTTTTTAAATTTAATATAATTCGAATTACCCATTTTATTTCCCATGAAACTATCTGTTTTCTGGTCATGAACTTTCCCCTTATTCATAGATCTGATGGGTAGTTTCTTCCATGCTCTACTAGTATATTTTCATCATCCTTTATAACTAGGGTATATTCAGGGAAGACTAGTACATCTGGTATAAGGGCTGCTGAGCCCATTTCAGTGCTGCTTTCCATCTTTGGTGCCCACCTGATTTACCAAACTCTCACCTGTGATTACAAGAAGGTGTAGTATGTGTAGCAGCCACACTGTAGCAGCAAGCACCCTGACACATCCAGAATGGCCTGCTAGCACAGGTTCTTAGATCTGCTTTTCTTAAAGGAAAGTAACTTTTGAGGGATCAACAATCTTCTTTATTTAAATATATCAACAGAAAAAATATAAGCAGAGAAATAAAGACCAACAGACAGGGTGACCATAAGCTATACATGCATCACAGATCAACAGACAGATCCAATTGTTTGGCCATACATACGTAGTTACCAGAGAGAGAAGCACCAACATCTGGGTTTTCAAAGCTGGGGGGCTTCTTAATGGCTATCCAGAGTCTCATCTGGCACATGAACCTTCTTTCAAGGAGTGAACTCCAAAGCAAAACTTTACCTCAGAGTGTATATACACTTCTCAGAGTCAGAAGGCGTCAGGACCCCATGACAATTAATAAAACATGTGAGCCTTCCTACAAAAAAGTCTCCTCTAATTAAGCTTTTCTTAATGGGCTCCACCTGAGGTCTATTAGTGGGTGGGGAAGATCTTTAACTCTCATTATTACATATACTCTGGTAAACCATTTCAGCAGATAGGTTAAACTAGGTTGAAGATAACTGAAGGATCTCAAATACTTCAGTAAGTTAGATGGATGTCTACCCCAAGCATGTGAAGACCTCCCTAAAATGGGCAGATAAAAACAATTTGTTTCAACAGCCATGAAGGCTACTGAAGCAGGAACCATGGATTGCTTAAAGCTTCAAAGATGCCAAGGTCACCTGCTGCATCCTGAGCTACCACCAATTGTCTTGACTTTGTCTTGCCACTGGAGTCTGATGACTCTGGAAGAGAGAGTGGGGCCAATAACTTTGCACAAATCTGCCTCATTTAAATCTAATTTATGTGCAAATCAAAAGACAGCACCCGTACCACTTTTATTTATCTCAAAGTCCTGTCATGATAGGCCGGTGGAGAAGGAGCAGGTGTAGATACCCTGGGAGTTGTAGTTACAACCTTGCACACAGGTGACCCAGCAGAGGGTCATCATCTCACTGGACAGAAACAGCAGTGGAATTTGGCATGTCTGAGCAGTCTATTTTAAGGAATGCACTGCTCTCCTCCTGGTGTGAGGAAGGGACCAGAAAAGGTGCCCTAAAAATTGCTTACTGTGGCAGGCAGGGATCCTGCCTTGTGGTTAAAACACAAAACAAATGTGCAAAAACTTTTGCAAAGATGATTCCACTCACCACCAGTATGTGGCATGTGTGCATGCTTTGTGGACAACACAAAATCTAGTAGATCTGAAAGATAAACTGCTCGTGTTGTGAGAGAACTCAGTAGGTATCATATCCAAAGAGCAGCCCTGAGTGAAACAAGGCTGACAAATAAAGTCTGGCTCACTGCAGTGGATCTGCAAGTGTATTTTTCTGGAGTGGCTGCAGTGAAGGGGAACAGAGTGAAGCTGGTATGGGTTTTGTGCTTAAATATACTCTAGTCAGCAAGCTTGTGTGCCTATCAAAAGAATCAAACAACAATGTGATTGCCCCTTGCAGGAAAGCACTATGCCACCATCATCAGTGCATGTGCTCCCACCATGATGCACCTTGTTTAGATCAAAGAAAAATTTTGGAGGTGAGTCACCTTGAGTGGAGCTACAGGCAGCTGTGGTGGACCAGGCCTTGGAGAGCAGGGCAGTAGGAAGGAGCGAGTGATGCAGTAAATAGAGCAGAATGCAGACCACAGGGGCTCTCCTCATTTCTCCGGCCCTGACCTGCTGCTGTACTAGGGGTCTGGTCAGGCCTGTATCTGCATCTATCCTGAATAGGTCAGAGATCTGTTTTGCACAGCCCGCTTCTAGCAGTACCCCTCTCCTGTTGGCCTGACGGGAGTTCCAGACCAGTGCTGTTTCCAGGGACATTGACAAAGCTGCCAAATTCATTGGGGCTGGGGCCGCCACAGTTGGTGTGGCAGGCTCAGGGGCAGGTATTGGAATGGTGTTTGGCAGTTTAATCATTGGCTATGCCAGGAACACATCCCTCAAGCAACAGTTCTTCTCCTATGCTATTCTGGGCTTTGCCCTGTCTGAAGGTATGGAGCTCTTCTGTTTGATGGTAGCCTTCCTCATCCTCTTCACCATGTGAGGCTCTGTGGAAGGTCACCTGCCTCCATCCCGTTGCTTTGACTCCAGCCCCAAGACCTTTGCTGGAGTGTGTTGAGCTTTAACATTAAACACCATGTTTCTCTAAAAAAAAAAAATTTATGAAGATCTGGAGACCCTCATCATCAATGTGCCAAAAGAGGACAAACTCATATTTCTGGGAGATTTTAATGCCAGAGTAGGCACAGACTACCAGATGTGGCAGGGAGTCCTTGAGAGGAATGCAATAAAAAACCGCAATAGCAATGGTCACTTACTACTGAAGACTTGTGCATCTCATGACCTTCTTTCTCATCAACAACACTGTCTTCCATTTACCTAAATGCAAAAAATCTTTTTTTCAACCTCACAGCAAGCATTGGTATTTAATAGTATGTCATGGTAAGAAAAAGAGATAGACAGGATATGAGAATGACAGAAGTTGATCTAGAGTGCTGGACTGATCTTAGAATTGTTTTCTTCAAGCTAAATATTCACATTTTACAAAAGGCCCCAAGGCACAATGACTACTAGAAGGCTTAATGTCAACAAATTGGGGCACTTCATTAAGCCAGAATGGATCATTGCTATTTTGAGGAGAAAGCTGAGCTAACATACAGTTGGCAGCAGTGGAGCAGAAAAGGAATGGGGAGCTTTCAGAGATTTGTTGGACAGCACTGCATTTGCTCATCTGGGCCAGAACACTTGAAGATATCAGGACTGGTTTAGTGAAAATGATGGGGAAATTCAGAAGCTACTAAATGAAAAATGAAAACTCCACAGGGTTTGCCATCAGGATAGTTCATCTGTCTCTAAGAAGGCAGCAAACTTCTGGTGCCAAGATAGCAGAATGAGGAAGGAACTCACTGGAGCTCTCCCAAATTCCTTTCCAGACAACTTGAAAACTATCTCAAAATTGATTCAGGAGCAGGGAAGTGACTTACCAGTTCAGCAGGAACAGTCTGTCTCGCTGGTGTTGGAGAGGAGTGTGGTCCGAGAGCAGCAGCAGCAGCAGCAGACCAAGCTCCATGGGGCATGCATGGAGGCTCTGAGTCCCAGGGTCATCCAGAGGCCTCCCCTCTTGCAAGCCAGTAACCCCAAGGCAAGCTGGTAGTCTGTAGTACAGTGAGGCCCCAGTGGGCTCCTTCCCTAGTGCAGGTCACCAGTAAGGCATTGACCCCATTGCTGACCAGTAGCAAGGGATTCCCGCATCCCTGGCCAGGCCAACCCTGGGGCTGGCCAACAGCTAGATCTCTCCCCCAGGTTCAGCCAGTGGAGAGGAGCTGTTTCCATAAAAACTCAGCAGCAAAGTCCAACCCCTAGAATAGGTCAGTAGCAAAACCCCAGCAGGAAAAATAATTCAGGGGAGGTCAACAGGGAGGCCCCATCTCCCATAGGGGTGAGGAACCTGAGACCTTCAGGTCATATATGGCCTTCTAGGTTTTTTAAACTGAGTCCAAGTTTTACAGAACAAATCATTTTATTAAGCGACTTTGTCCTGTGAAGTTTGGATTCAGTCAAAGGGCCACACTTGAGGACCTAGAGGACCACTTGTGACCTTGAGACTTCCTGCCCCAGGGCAAGCCAATAAGGAGGTGTTCCTCCAGTACAAGCCAGCACCTAGGCCCTGAGGCCCAGTGAAAACCAACAGCAAGATTGGGAGCCCTAGCACAGAAAGCTTGGGACAGTGCAAGAGCAGAGCTCAACTTTCACATAAAAATAACAAGTCACAAAATAGGCGGAAAAATGAGCAAAAATTAACAACAAAAGAACTTACAGAAAGTTACTGTGGTGACAGGGAGGGCCAAGGCACAAACTTAGAAAAGGGAAACAATGTCAAAATGGTTACAAGTGACTTCTCAAGACAAAAAGGTAGTGTGGTCTCAGACCCAAAAAGAACTCCTGGAAGAGCTTAAAAAGGATTTAAAAAAGAAAATTAGAGAGGTAGAAGAAGAATTGGGAAAAAATGAGACTAATGCAAGAGAATCATGAAAAAAAGAGTCAATAATAGCATGGGAAAAGAGATACAACAATTCACTGAAGAAAATAACTCCTTAAAAAATCAATTTAGCCAAATGGAAAAGGGGATATAAAAGCTCACTGAAGAAAAAAATTCTTAAAAAATTGGACAAGTGAAAGCTAATTATTCATGAGGTATTAAGATGATGATAAAACAGAATTGAAAGAATTAAAAATAGAAGAAATTGTGAAATTTCTCATTGGAAAAATAACTGGCCTAGAAATAGATTGAGGAGAGATAATTTAAGAATTATTGGACTACCTGAAAGTCATGAAAAAAACCTGACCAACATCTTTTAAGAAATTATAAAGGAAAACTACCCCCCGCCCCGTATTCTAGAACCAGATAACAAAATGGAAATTGAAAGAATTCATTGGTTATCATTTGAAAGAGATCCCCAAATGAAAACTCCCAAGAACATCACAGCCAAATTCTAGAGCTCCAAGATCAATGAGAAAATACTGTGGACAGTCAAAAAGAAAATATTCAGATATCACGGAGCTACAGTCAAGATTACACAGGATTTGGCAGATTTCATATTAAAGAAGTGGAAGACTTGGAATATGATATTCCAGAAGGCAAATAAGTTTGATTACCACCAAGAATCACCTACCAAACAAAACTGAATTTAATCCTTTGGAGAAAAAAAGTATATTTAACAAAAAAGAGGACTTTCAAGTTTTCCTAAGTAAAAAACTGGAACTGAATATAAAATTTGATCTTCAAATACAAGACTTGAGGGAAATACAAAAAGCTAGAAAAGAAACTAGAGATTCAATGAGGTTAAACTCTTTATATTCCTATGTGGCAGCATGATATTTGTAACTCTTGAGAACACTATTACTATGAGGGCAATTAGAAGGAGTATATACAGACAGAGAGTATAGATGTAAGGTGACTTTGATAAGATGATTTTCCCCAAAACAATATAAAGGGCTGAGAAAGAAGATTGTAATAGAGAAGAAATGGGGGGAGGAGATAGAATGGGGTAAATTATCTCACATAAAAGAGCTATTACAATGGAAGGGAGATTGGGGGTGAGGTGGTGGGCAGAGGTTTGAACCATACTCTCATCAGAATTGGCTCAAAGAGGGAATACCAAACAACTTGGTTGGATACAGAAATCTATCTTACCCTTTAAGGAAGTAAAAAGGGATGAGGAAAAGAGAAGGGAGGCAGACTGATAGAAGGGAGAGCAAATTAGGGGAGGTAGTTACCAGAAATAAAATACTTGTAGGGAGGGACATGAAAGTAAGGGACAGAGAAAGATAAACAAGGGAAAAATAGGATAGAGGGAAATACACAATTTACTATCATAGCTATAACGCAGAGGCAGATGGAAGAATAGATTAAAAACCAGAAAAACGTAAGAAACATTTGCAACACAGAGATGCACAGAACAAGGGTAAAAGGTTGGAGCAGACTCTATTAGGCTTAAGCTAAAGCAAAAAAAAAAGCAGGAGTGGCAATGAATTATAAGGAAATTACAAGAAAAACAGAAAACTGAAATTTTTTTTTGCAATAAGTATCTCTGATAAAGGCCTGATTTCTTAAATATATAGAAAGCTGAGTGAAATTCATAAGAATACAAGTCATTCCCCAATTAGTAAATGATGAAACAGACAATTTTTAGATAAGGAAATCAAAGTTATCCATAATCATATGAAAAAATTGCTTTATTGGATGGAGAAATGCAAATTAAAACAACTCTGAAGTACTCCTGCACACCTATGAAATTGGCTAAGATGACAAAAAAGGAAAATTATAAATGTTGGAGGGTATGTGGGAAACTGGATCACTAGTGCACTATTGGTGGAGTTGTGAACTTATCCAAACATTCTGGAGAGCAATTTGGATCCATGCCCAAAGGGCTAAAAAAATTAATGAAAAAAATTAATCCAGTAGTATTCCAAAGAGATAAAAAAGGAAAAAAGGACATATTTGTACAAAAGTACTTGCAGTAGCTATTTTTGTGGTGGTCAAGAATTGGAAATTGAGGGGATACCCATCAATTGGGGAATTGCTGAAGAAGGTATGATATATGATTGTGATGGAATTCTATTGTATTATAAGAAATGACCTACAGGAAGATTTCAGAAAAACAAGGAAAGACTTAAATAAATTGATGCAAAATAAAGTGAACAGAACCAGGAGAACATTGTACACAGTAATAGCAATATCGTATATGAAAAAATTGTGAATGACTTAGCCCTTCTCAGAAATACAATAATCTAAGACAAACCCAAAGGACTTATGATGAAATGTGCTATCAGCCTCCAGAGAAAGAACTGTATTGTCTGAATACAGACTGAAGCATACTATTTTTCTTTCTTTTTCTCTCCTTCCCTCCCTCCCTCCCTCCCTCCCTTCCTCCCTTCCTTCTTCCCTTCCTCCTCTCCCTCCTTCTCTCCCTTCTCCCTCCCTCCATCTCTTCCTTCCTTCCCCCCTCCCTCCATGCCCTCCCTCCCTTCCTTCCTTCCTTAAAGTCTTCTTGTACAAAATGACTAATATGGAAATATTTTATATGATTGAACATGTATAGCCTATATCAGATGGCTTACCGACTCAGGGAGTGGGGAGAGATAGAATTTAGAACTCAAAACTAAAAAAAAAATTAAAAAAATTATTGTAACATGTAATTGGGGAAAAATAAAATATTCTTAAAAAAGTAAAGTGCAAAAGAAGTTTAGAGAGATGCAGAATTCTTGGTTCAGTAAAAGGGCAGATGAAATTCAGTTTTACACTACTACAAATCCAAAGCAATTTTATGATACCCTGAAGGCTATTTCTTGACCAAAGACTTATGGTGCATCTCAGCTACCCAGTGCTGATCGAGTCACATTGATTAATGATAAGGACATGATCCTGGAGAGATGGACAGACGCGCTCAACAGAACATCAGCATTCAATGCTGAAGCTATTGACTGTATACCTTTCTCAATGCCTCTCTAGCCAAATTTCCAACTGAAGAAGAGGTTTTGAATGCCATTAAGGCTCCTCTCATGCCTGATGTTGATCATATTCCAGCTGAAATTTATACAGACAAGGATGAGTTTGACGCCCTGCTCATACAAAAGTTGACTGAAAATTTCTAGGTTATATGGTAAGAGGAGGTTATTGCCTCAGAAGTTCAAGGATGCCTCCATCGTCCATGTCTATAAAGGTGAGGGAAATAGATTGTCCTGTGACAATCACAGCTCTCTCTCTCCCTCCCTCCATTCCTCCCTCCCTCTCTCTCTCTCTTTCTGTCATTGCTGGCAAAATTTTTGCATAGTTCTCCTCTTACATAGGCTTATCCTTTATCTGGAAGATGGTCATCTACCCGAGAACCATTTGGCTTCAGAAAAGGCCAAGAAATGACTGATACGGTGTTTGTTGTCTAACAGCTATAGGAGAAATTCTTGGAGTAGAACAGAGGTCTATATACAATGTTTATTAATCTGACCAAGGCCTTTGATAGCATCAGTTGTGAGGGTTTGTGGAAAATTATGTCAAAATTTGGAGTATTGTATTTCAGTTTCATGATGGCATGCTTGCCTGGGTTCTGGATAATGGATGACGCTGTCATGCTTTCCCCATTATCAATGGAACAAAGAAAGGTTATGTGCTGCTTCCATGCTTGTTATCATGATGTTTTTAACAATGTTGTCAGATACCTTCAATGAGGATGAAAATGACATCCAGGTCAGCTACCATACTGATAGTAATTTCAAAAGTCTACAAGTCAAGACTGAAGTGGAGGGAGAGTTGGTGAATAGTTATTTTTTTTTTGGTTATTTTTGTTCTTAGATGATTGTGTACTCAATGCAGCCTCTGAAGCTAAGATGTAGTAAAGAATGGATCAATTCTCTGCTGCTTGTATTCATTTTGGCCTTACAATGAACACCAAGAAAACAAAGGTTCTCCCCTAACCAGAATCACACCATCCATATGTGGAACCATTAGGTAGAGCAAATAGAGAAATTTTGAATACTGTGGATGAGTTCATTTACCTTGGTAGTATACTTTCCAGGGATGTTCACATAGATGATGAGGTTGAAGCATGCATTATCAGAGCCAGCTCAGTGTTTGGGAGGCTCTGAAGGAAAGTGTGGGAGATGAAGCATTAGACTGCCAACCAGACTGAAGGTCTTCAGAGCTTTTGTGCTGACCTTATTGTTGTATGCTGAGACTAGCTAAGTCATTCATACCTGATCATCTTACCGTACTGCTGTTACTTTATACATAATATATTTCACTTTGCATCAGCCCATGCAAGTCTTTCTAGGTTTTTCTGAGACCATCCTGCTCATCATTTCTTATCGTACAATAGTATTCCATCATAATCACATATCACAGCTTGTCACATACATAATTGCATACCACAGCCATTCCCCAATTGCTGGACATCCTCTCAATTTCTAATTCTTTGTCCCCAGAAATGAGCTACTATAAGTGTTTTTGTACATATAGCTCCTTTTCCTTTTTGTTTTTTTGCTTCTTTTGGGATATAGACTGAGTAGTAGCATTGCTAGGTCAAAGGGTATGCATGGTTTTATAGCCCTTTGACATAGTTCCAAATTGCTCTACAGAATCAGTTCACAACTCCACCAACAGTACATTAATGTTTCATTTTTCCCACATTCCCTCCAATATTTGTCATTTACCATTTTTGTCCTATTAGGCAATCTAATTGGTATGAGGTAGTGTAACATCAATATGATACCCATAGCAGCCACTATGAATATACATGTGTATTTTCAGGGTAAATTCACAAGAAATAATTCTGTTCCTCAAAGGCAAAACCAAAATATTTATTCAGGTACCAGAAAGCCAATTCCACCATGGTAACAAAGATATTTATACACATCACCAATCCAGGTAGCACTAACATCCCCAAGCCTTCCCTCCATTAGACATTCCCACAAATAAGCTCCTCTAGGCAAAATTCCTCCTTCTCTCATTCATGCAGGCTGCTTTCCCTCAGCTCTGTCTCACTCTCTCCCACCTCTGCCTCTCTCTCACTTCCTGCTTTACCTTTTCTGCTCTATCTGTTGGCAAGCTCCTTCTACCATGCCATGCGACTCAGGCTCCATCATAGCAATCAGCTGGGCCTGAGCTCAAAGCAGCTCACATAGGCCTATCAATGGGTGGGAGAGACCTTTCCATTCCATTAACATTACAGGTAGTATCGCAGAATTGTTTTAATTTACATTTCTCTAATCAATAGTGAATTAGTACATTTTTTTTTGTATGGCTATAGATAGCATTGATTACAGCATCTGAAAACTGATCATATATCATTTGAGGAATAGTTATTATTTTTATAAATTTGACTCAGTTCTCCAGATGTTTGAGAAATGAGGCATTTATCACAGAAACTTCTTTCAGAGTTTTTTTCACAGTTACTTTTACTAATTATATTTCTCCCTATCCTATCCCCCCAAAATCATGTTTCTTTTTTTTTATTTTATTTTTTTCTTTAAATAAATTTATTTAACTTTTTACATTCATTTTCACAAGATTTTGGGTTCCAAAATTTTCTCCCCATTTG
>CM053769.1:419204203-419223087 GCA_028658325.1 Potorous gilbertii
TGCGAGAGTTTTTTCTGGTAGACTTGGAACTTTGTAATAACAGAAGAACTTACTGAAAAAAAAATCCCAATGACGATTTTCTAAGGCAAAATGCCTTCCAGACTCAGAGAAAGAAATATGGAAGTCATTCACAGAATGTAGCAGATCATGTTTGTGTGTGTGTGTGTGTGTGTGTGTTTTAGTGTATTATGTTTTGATTTGTTATATGATTTCTTCCATTTATTTTAGTGCGACTACATTGCATGACTATAGTGAAAATGTGCTCAATAGGAAAGTATATGTAGAACCTATACAGAATTGTATGCTGTCATGGGGAGGAAGTGGGGTAGCAGGGGGAGGGTGTGGGGGGGATAAAATATTAATTTTAAGGAAGTTATTGTAGAACATTTAAAAATAAATTAAAAAAATATGTCAAATAAAATACATGGATTATAATGGGAAAAAAAGACCTGTATAACCTATATCAAATTGCTTGCTTTCTCAATGAAGGTGAAAGAAGGAAAGGAGAGAATTCAAAATTTTAAAATATGAATGTTAAAGATTTTTACATGTAATTGAAATAAAGTATTTAAAAAATTTCCTTCTCCTCCCTGTTCCCATTCTCTTTTATTTCTGATGTATTTGTAAACCAAGTTTTTTCTGATGTGGTTATCCTTCATCCTGTTTATATATGAATGTTTCAAAAGATACCCTCTTATTGTCCATGTTTGTATATAAATACAATGTTTGTCTCATGCACCCCCCCCATGAAAAATAATAAATTTCTCCCCCTTCCTTCTCATTTCTTCCCTAGCATATCTTTTTCTCCATCCTTTTCTTTCCTCTAAAAGTCATCAAAATAGAAAAAAAAACCCCTATGCTCTGTGTTGGACTTACTTTCAAGGGTGCTCTGTGGACCCTTTCTTCTTCCCAATGGATGTCTAAGCAGTTCATCACTATTTAGTCCCTTCTTGTCGCTCAAATGTCCCTACCTTTTAAGATTTCTCTTGAATCTTATGTTTGTGTTTCAAAGTTTCTGTTCAGCTCTAGTCTTTTCATGAAGAATGTCTGAAAATCTCTTATCTTATTAAAGTTCCATTTCTCCCACTATAAGATTATACTTAGTCTTATAGGTGAAGTTATTTTTGGTTGTAAGTCTTTGTCTTTTGAAATATTATATTCCAAGAATTTCCCTCCTTTGTGATAGTTTCAGCCCCATCTTATGTGATTTTAATTGTGGTTCCTTCATACTTGAACTTCTTTTTGGCCGCTTTTTTTTTTAACTTGAAAGTTCTGTATTTTGGTTATGACATCCCCCAGTGTTTTTAGTTTTGGGTCTCTTTCAGGAGATGATCAATATATTCTTTTTTTCTCACTTTACCCTGTTATTCTTTTAGATCTGGGCAATTTTTAAAAATGATTTTTAAATATAATATGATATCCAAATTTTTTGTTTGGATATTATTTCAGAGAATCCAGTGATTTTTGTGTAGGTGTGATGCTGACCTTCTACTTTCCCCAGGCACACACTCTCTGTCTCTGTCTTTCTCTCTTTGTCTCTCTCTTGGAACTGGGAATCTGGCTCACTCCCCCCACCTGCACCCAATTCTGAAGGTTGAGTGATGAACACAGAGAGGTAGCAATGTTACTATGGCTCAAACTCTAACAGTTCTAGAGATAACATTGGGGGGAGGAGCTATTATTTGCCAGTGTAGCTCCTGAGCCATCATTTTTCTGTTTTCCATTTACACAAAATTAGTCATAGAGACACAATGAAATATTTACGAAACAACAAGGCAAAAGCAATATGTCATATCATAATATTATAATATTAGCTCAACAAAAGGAACCCCCCCAGAAATAATCACATTTATTCAATAGAAGGCAAAATCAGAAATAATCAAAATGTAACAGTCAGCCCATAAGCCTATCATATTCTACCATATACATAAGGGAAATTGGGCACACTTACAGAAATCTAGGAGAGAGGTACATGAATAGGGAACCCATGTGATTGAGGCAAATCATGACTCTGGATGGCAGACTGTAATGTCTTTTGAAAATCATGCAACATGTGTTTCCCACTAAACAAAACTGTTTCTTTGCTCTCCTGATGGGCAGATCTTTCCTTTTAATCTTGAGCTATTTAAACAATGACAAACTCTTTTAATACAGTGAGCTCCTTAGCAGTGGACAACTAGGTGTTCAGGGCAGGTAGGTGGTACAGTGACTAGAGCACCAGGCCTGGAGTCAGGAAAATATTAATTCAAATCCAGCCTCAGACACTTACCTGCTGCATGACTCTGGCCAACATACTTAACCTCTATTTACCTCAGTTCCTCATATGTGAAAATGGGGACACCCTGGAGAAGAAAATGGCAAGTTGCTCTAGTATCTTTGCCAAGAAAACCTCATGGATAAGTCCATAGGGTGAAGAAGAGTCATGCATGACTGACTTGGCAAGGTGCTAAGAAAATGTTATATTCTTTCAGTAATAAGCAGATTCCTTCTGTTGGAGAAGTACTAAATATCTCTTAGCTCTACTTTGGGGCTTTGAACATTTGATCTCTTTTAATTTTTAGAAAGTAACAGGGCTGTACTACATTCCCTCAGCCAGCACTTCAAAGAGGAGCTTATTAACTTTTAGTTAATCAGCTCTGAGCCAAGCCTTGTTTTTTTACTCTCCTCTTTCTCCCTCTCAAACCAGAGACCCCTGAAAGGGTTTTTCTCCTCAGTTTGTAGAAGACAATCCTGACTTAAATATTTTTTAATTAATGAAATCTATTTTCTTTTCCTCCCACCTTCCCATTCCTTTGAAAAATGAAGAAAAACAAATGCCATGAAACATACACACATATAAATACAATACATATACATACATGTGTATATATATGCATATACATGTGTGTGCATACACACATAATCTTTATTCTGAGTCTGAAAGGAGGTGGGTAGCATGTTTCATCTTGAGTCCTCTGGAATTCTAGTCAGTCATTGCATTAATTAGAATCCTTAAGTCTTTCAAAGTTTGTCTTTACAATGTTATTATTGCATAGATTTTTTTTCCTGGTTCTACTCACTTCGAATAAATTCTTAAAAGTTTTCCCCAGTTTCTCTCAAACCATCATCATTTCTTACAGTACAATAGTGTTCTATGAAATTAATATGCCATCGTTCTGATTTAACCATTCTCCAACTGATGGTTGCTCACTTGGTTTCTAGTTTTTTGCCATCACAAAAAGAGATGCTATAAATATTTTTTAGACATAAGGGTTCTTTTCCCTTTTTCAAACATCCCTATGGGGGCATAGACTGAGAAGTGGTATTATTGCTGGATCAAAGAGTATGTGCAGTTTAATACCTTTTTAGGCAAGGCCAAATTGCTTTCTAGGAAGGCTGGACCAGTTAGTAAGTTCACCAACAATGCATTAATATACTTACTTTCTCTCAGTCACCCCAGCTGTTGACTATGCCAATTTGATGGCTATGAAGTAGAACTTCATATTTATCTACTTTTGCATTTCATAATTATTAGTGATCTGGAGGATTTTTTTTTCATGCAATAGCTTGGTTTTCTTTCTCTGAAAACTGCTTATTTATATATCCTTTGACCATTTACCAATTGAGGAATGGCTTTTCTTTTTATAAATTTAAATCAGGTCTCTATATGTCTTAGAAATGAAATCTTTATTGAAGAGACTTCCTGCAAAGATTTATTTTACAGTTAACTTGTTTCCATTCCAACTTTAGCTGCATTAGTTTTATTTGTACAAAATTTAAAAAATATTAAATAATTAATATTGTCCATTTTATCTTTTGTGATCCTCTCTATCCTTTGGGTATGATCTCTTTCTTTAGTCATAAAACTGACAGGTAATTTCTTCCTTTCTCCTCTAATTTATTTTCGAAGTAATCTAAACCATGTTCCCATTTAGAGGTCATACAGTGTGGTACGTGAGCCTATACCTAATTTCTAACCTCACTACTTTCTAGTTTTCCCAGCAGTTTTTGTTGAATAATGAATTCTTATGCCAACGGGCATAATAAACTTTCTTGAAATCACACTAAGTAGGTTCATTCCATGTCTAAGGCTCCTTTATGACTTAACCTTATTGCTACACTAGTGCTTTCATGTTGCCTTTAGTTCCCGTTACCCCAAACTCCAAGTTGCCTTCCCGTGTAGCTACTCTGCACTTGTCCCTCATTTGTCAAAACTGACCAGTTCCCCTTTGAGACCTGCCGTCCTGGTTCAAGTTTAAAGTGTTCCCACTTGTGTACAAGAAGGATCCTGGCACAGTAGTTACTACACTGTATTTGGAGTCATATTAACCTACATTGTAAACTCTTCTTGATACTTTCTAGCTGTGTGTCTATGAGCACATCACAGCTTTTCTGAGTCTGTAGAATGAAAGTAAAAATTCCCACGTTTTATCTACTTCACAGGGAGTTTGTAAGACTCAAATGAAGCAAAACACTTTACAAACTTAAAAGTCAGCTAATATTGCCGTTATGTTAAAATGTAAGCTAATATTACTCTTATGCTAAATAGTGTCTTCCTTACCTTAACTTGAAGGGTTGGCTAATTTGGAGGCTTCAGGCACAACTGAAGACTTCGAGGCTAGGGGACTTACTTGCATCCGTCAAATAGTATCACATAGACAGTTGTCAGAATAATATTAACTCCTTGTGTTTCTATAGCTGTTGTTTTAGTGTTTGGCTTTTTAAAAAGTTCTTATTGATATTTTATGTTTCTTATGTCACCACAGTCATCCTAAGTACCCCTCTCTCTGCCCCTTCAAGAGAACTGTCCCATATGACAATAGTATTTTTTTAGAGAGGGGAAAAAAGTCACTACTGATTCATACCTTGACAAAGTTCACAAAGAGATGGGTTTGGGATGACTTCTCATCTTTCTTCACTCTAATTCTGCTAGATCTTTATAATTTTGTTAAATTTTCTTCTTATTTTTTTTTGCTATTCTTTCTATTTACATTGTAGTTACTGTCTATTTTAGAGTCTTGGCTCTGTTTGCTTCATATAGATCTTTCCATACTTCTCTGTATTCATTACACACTTAATTTCTTACAAAGCAGTAATATTCCATTACAGTCATATATTACAATTATATCATCAAATGATGGGCATCTGTATTGTTTCCAATTCTTAGCTATCACAAAAAATATTGCTATAAATATTTTGGAGTATATGGGTTCTATTTTCTTATTAATGGTTTTTTGGGGTGTAAACCCAGTAATGAAGTCTCTGGTAAAAGGATATGGATGTTTTAGTCACTTTATTTACATAATTCCAAATTGCTTTCCAAAGTGACTGTATATTTCATAGCTCCACCAACAATGTTATTAGCGTGCTACAACCTCTCCAACGTTATCTGTTGTCATTTTTGGCAATTTTCAAGGCATGAAGTAAAATCTCAGGGTTGTTTGCATTTCTTTTATTATTAATGATTTGGAGCATTTTTTTTAATGTGGCTACAAATGCTTTACAGGGTTTTTTTTGAGAATTGTTTGCTTATATCCTTTGACCATTGATTTCTTGGGAAATGGACATTAATCATGTATATACATATATTAATATGTATCTATTTATATGTATATATTTTTTTCATCAGATATCAAATTTTTATCAGAGATACTTGATACAAATTTTTTCCTATTCAACAACTTCCTTTCCTAGATGCATTAATGTTAGATGCAAAAGCTGAAAAGTTTCCAGTATGAAATTTAGCTATTTTATCTTTTATAATTGCCTATATCCCATGTTTTTGTAAAAGTAAATTTCCTATTTGTAGCTGTGAAAGGTATATGATCTATTTCTTTTCTAATTTTTTTAGTATCATCTTTAATATAAGATGGATTGGCTTATCCATTTAGAATATATTTTGGAAAGTGGTATAAGGTGTTGGTCTAAGCCCAATTTCTGCTGGACTGCTTTCCAGTTTTCCCAGAAGTTTTTATAAAAAAAAGATTTTTCCCCCCTAGATAATTTGTTTTCCACTTTATCAAAAACTAGGTTATTGAGTTCTATTGTTTTGTGATCTCCATCACCTAGCCTGTTCTTTAGCCAGTGTTAGATGGTTTTGGTGACTCTTGTTTTATAAATATAATTTGGGTTCTGGAAGTGCTATTTCCCTTTATTCCTACTTCTTTTTTATCATTTCCCTTGATATTCTTTTGCTTTTCCAAATGAATTTTATTATTATTCTATCAAGTTCTGTAAAGTATCCTCTTGGTATTTTGTTTGATATAGCATTAAATGTGTAAATTAATTTTGATAGTATTATCATTTTTATTCCATTGGCATGGCCAAGCCACAAGCCCTGAATACTATTCCAGCTATTTAAATTGTTCCTTATTTCTTTAAGGAGCAATTTGTATTTGAATCTATACGAGTCTTTTGTGTACTTTGGGAACTTGATCCTCAGAGATATTTTAGGCCTTTTGTAGTTATTTGGAATGGGATTTTCTTTTCTATCATTCTTGTGTTTTCTTATTATTATATAGAAGTGCTGTTGATTTTTAAGGATTTATTTTGTAGCCTGCAACTTTGCTGGATTGTCTCAATGATCAGGTTTGCTGATTACCTGGGGTTTTTCAAGTAAACCATCATATCATCAGGAAACAGAAATAGTTTCATTTCCTCTTTACATATTGTCATTCTTTTCATTTTTATTGTCTTATTGTTGGTGCTAGCATTTCCAGAACTATATAAAATAATGATGGGGAGAGTGCTTCACTCCTGTATTCCCTGGAAAAGGTTCTAGCGCATGTCCATTACACATTATTTGCTTCTGGATTTAGATAAATGCTTTTTATGATATCAGAAAAAGTCATTCTATACCTCCACTTCATAGGGTTCTAGATTGAAAGTATTATACTTTGTCAAAAATTTCTTTTTCTTGCATCTTTTGAAATCACCATGTGCTTTTGGATATTTTAGTTCTTAATATGATTATCTTGATTGCTTTCTTAATATGGAACTATCTTTGCATTCCTGGTATCTGATTATCACAGATATTTCTTGGACAAATAACTGTAGTCTGTTTGATGAGATTTTGTTTAAAATTTTTGAGTCAATGTTTATTAATGATATTGGCCCATAGTTTTCTTTATGTGTTGTTTCTTTCCGTTAGAATAATTATTAGGATGATATTTGTCTCATAAAAGGATTTTGATAGGATACTTTCTTCATTTTTGAAGTATGGGTAGTAACTGTTCCTTAAAAGTTTGATAGAGTTAATCCCTCAGGACAAGGAGCTGTTAGTTTGGTTGTTCCTTTAAAGTTAGATCTATTTCCTTTTCTGAGATTGGGTTATTTAAGATCTCTATCTGGTCTTTTGATATTTTATGTATTTTATATTTTGAAGGTATTTATTTCATTTGTATTCTTTATGCTGTTAGCATATGCCTGTGTATTATATGTTCTGAATAGTCTTTTTATTTCTTCTGGTTTTGTTGTCATTTTAACTTGCTCATTTGCTATTTTATTGATCTGTTTTTTTTAGCTTCTTTTTAATACATTAGTGAAGGGTTTCTCAATTAGTCTCTTCAAAGAACCAGCTTTTAGTTTTATTTATCATTTCATTCTTTTGTTTCCAGTTTATCTATTTGCCCTCTAATTTTAACAACTCCTTTATATTACAAGGGAAGACTTCCTATTTGAGTCTATAGGGAGTTATAATCATGCAAAAATGGAAAAAGAGTATTAATGAAACACTAAAATACATAGAAGGAAGCAGAAGGAAATTTAGAATGGGACAGAGGCAAACAAGAAAGCCAACATTTTTATTGCTACTGTTCATTCATTTTGGTCAGGTTCAACTCTTTGTGACACTATTTGTTTTGTTTTTTTTTTTGGCAAAGATATTTTAGTGCTATGTGATTTCCTTCTCCAGCTCATTTTACAGATGAGGAAACTGAAGGAAGCAGGGTTAAGTGACTTGCCCAGGGTCACACAACTAGTAAGTGTCTGAGGCCAAAGTTGAACTCAGGAAGAAGAATCTTCCTGACTCCAGGTCCAGCATTCTATCCACTGCCTCCATTTAGTTACCCCCAGCATTTTTACTATCATGTTAAATTTAATGTACACCTTAAAGGACTGTACATAATGAGTGTCAGTTTTTTTCCGAGTTTTTATTGATATAATTCTAAAATATCACAATAATTTCTCCTAATGTTTCTTCCTCTTCCAGAGAACCATATGACATATGCTATTTTTAAAGACAAAAAAGATGATATCAATATAACTGACCAGTACACTAATTATGAAACTATGTGCAATGTACCATACTTGTGGACCTCCTGTTTCTGTAAAGGGGTGGAATGGGTGATGTCTCCTCATATCTCTTCTTTTGAGTCATGTTCATTCTTTGTAACATTCACTTTTGATTTATTTTTGTAGTGGTTCTTTCAATTTGCTTGTAGTCATTATGTGGAAGTTAATTTTATATATAGATATTTGAATATTCATGTTTAAAAAAAGAAAAGAAAAATAGGAACATAGGGTAGCTATAAGGGTGGAGGACAAGACTTACAGTGCTGAGACTGAATGTTCTTCAGGGTTGACACACCTTTTCTTTTGGGAAGACTATTCCTAGGGAGCAGATTTTTCAGTATTTGGGTTCCTAGGGACAGTGCTGAATTCAACCCAATCAGAAGTCATTGCGCAGCTTGTCCAGGTGACTTCAGTTGCAGCTTGATGAAGAAAGAGCTTATACTTGGAGATACTAGGTGACACAGTGGATAGAACGTTGTAGTTGGAGTCAGGAAGCTCTGAGTTCAAATCCAGGCTCAAACTCTTACTACTTATGTGACCTTAGGCAAGTCACAGTGTCTTTGTGCCTCAGTTAGCTCATATGTAAAATGGAGATAACAATAGCCTCTAAGACCCAGAGTTGTTGTAGATAAAATGTTAGATAAAATGAACTTTGGATAAAATGAAACCATATTTCTAAATAGCTTAGTATAGTGCTTGGCAGGCAGTAGATACCCACTATACTACGAATACTATTATTAGTCCTTATTATTCCTGGTGAATAGGTAGGTATAAGTATGTGTCATGAGATTTAGAACTTAGGAAAGATAGATTTTTAGGAGCCAAGATGTAGTCATGCAGTAGACAAGAAATACTTGCTCCCTTAGCTGGGATGGGCCTGGACTGCGTGAACTTTGAGTCTTATTTTTAGTTCTGAGGCGGCTTGTTTAGCTTGAAGATTTTCCATGCCTTACTCCTCTGTTCTCTCTTTTTTCATAGACTCTGATCACTGCACTGGGACAGACAACCTGCACTGTGGCGTCTGTCATGGTTCTGCTGTTCCTGTTGATGTTCATCTTTGCCATTTTAGGCTTTTGTCTGTTTGGATCAGCCGATAAGGGTGATGTGAATAACTGGGGAAACCTTGCCGTGGCCTTCTTCACCCTTTTCAGCTTGACTACGGTAACTTTATATGAAGCTTTTTCAAGGAAACTAGTACCCAGGGCAGGGATAAGTATTCCTCCTCTAGGATGGACTCAGACTTACTTGAGGAATAGACAGTCAGTCTTCAGAGTCTCTCTGCCTGCCTCTGGTATTCTAGGGCCCTCATGTTCCCAACACCCCCTACAAGACAAGACCCTACTTCCTACCTCCCATACCTCATTCCCTTCCTTACTATTTATTCCCATGTTTTGGGGGCTTGTTTTCCCCAGCACTCACATACTAATCTAATTCATGCTTTGCTCTTTAGGAGCAATAGTGATTTGGTGTATTTTCCCAGTGGCACATTGTCTCTTCCTGGGCAACACATTGAATAGAATGCATCTGACATTTATTAAGCTCCTTCTTATTTGCAGAGCACTGTGCTAGGCCTAAAAGGGAAGGGGATGTTCAGATTCAAAATTCAGATAAGGGAAGCTCTTTGCTCTCTTGGAGAATAAGACACCAACACAGATGTCTGTAATATACAATATTACAAGATAAAGTCATTCGAGAAGTACAAAACAAAATTTTCTGTGATGGAAGGGAAACATGGCCGGAGGGGATTAAATGGATTTCTTAGAGAAGGTGACATTTGAGTTGGACTCTGAAGGATGAACAAGGCTTTAACAGATGGAGTGAAGGAGGGAGAGTGTCAGGTCTTTTTGTTTAGTGTCTGTCAGTGGGAATTTAAGGCACTGAGGTTGCCTGTAATAGGCCTCTGTTCCTTACTTCTTTTCATCACTCTCTTAGCATCCAGTTTCTTTCTTTTGAGAATATTGGGGTGAGAGGCAAGAAAGAAGAGTCATTGGGAGAGCGGAATGAACGTGTTAAAATGTCTGAGGGAGCTCTCACAGCCTTATTAACTTTGTTGACTGGGTAGGCATTTATATGATATAGGGAATATATGCCAAGCTGTTGTAAATATGCATTATCAGCATAATCACCTTAGATCTAATTAAAGACAAAATCTTTCAAATGCAAGGTTATGTTATGAAAATGATGCTTCCCCTCTTAATCCATGGGGAAAGAAAAGCATTGGTTTTAGATTCAGAGGATCTGGGCTCAAATCTGGCCTCCGAAATTTGTGACTTTGGGCAAGTCACTTACTTCCTTGGGCCATAGTTTACCTACCTATAAACCAAAGGAGTTGGACTAGATAGCTTCTGAAGCACCTTCTGTCTCTAGTTCTATGATCCTGTATACTAGATTGTCAAGAAAAAGTTCTCAAAAATGAATTAATTAATTTTCTTTAATTGAAAAAAGTAACTGCATGCTAAATTGCTTTTTTAGGAAGGAAAATGAATGTCATAAAAACCAGTGGGGATAAGTGGGTGTCATAGGTTGATACTCATGGTCTGACTTCTTAAAGTTATTTGATATCAGTTTGTCCCTAAGGTTGGTCAGCTAGAGTCAGAACTCTTAAGTAAATTTCTTTTTTCTTGAGTACTGAGACATTTTGGGAGGAGGGTTAATATTTTCTGTCTCAAGAGTACAGTGGCACAGTATGTGGCACAATGAATAGAGCATTGGACTTGGAGTCAGGAGGCTTTGAGTTCAAATTTCACCTCAACGACTAATTGTGTGACCCTGAACAAATCACTTCTCTCTGCCTCAGTTTCCTCATCTGGAAAATGGGTATAATAATAGCTACCTCCCAGAATTGTCATGAGAATCAAATGAGAAAATATTTGTTTCACAAATATTTTTATAAACATTGAAGTGCTACATAAATGCTTTCATCATCCTCATTACTTTACAATGGATTCAGAAGTACTCTTATGAGAACAAAGAATTCTCCCAAAGCCCAGGGCTTAATTCCCAGAATGTAGTTACCAACAATTAATCCACCTGAAGATCTGAATAGTGCAGAAAATTCAATTGATTCTAATGACTGTTACAGACTTTTTTTCCCCATTCCATTACATGTTCCATCTTTAGTTCCAGATGACTCAGGGAAAATCCTTTTCTGTGAATAAAAGACCTCAGATATGGGATTCAGAGGCAGGGATAGGGAAGGTCTCACCAGAGGCCAACAGGTTGGATGAGAAAGCTTTTGGAAACTCCTCTGGCTCTGGGACTACAGGATTATGTTCTTCCTTCCAGGTGGATGGCTGGACAGATCTTCAGAAAGACTTGGATAGGCGAGAGTTTGCTATGAGCAGGGCTTTTACCATTTTCTTCATCTTACTGGGCTCCTTTGTATTCCTCAGCATGTTTGTTGGTGTCATGATCATTCACACAGAGGTGAGCTCTAATCCTATCATCTACTCCAGGGAACATTAGAGAGTGGAGTGGCTGGCTAGTAGGCAGAGAACACAAATTTTGTCTGGAACCCTCATATAGTTGCTTAAGCTCAGAAAGAAATTAGCTACCTCCCAGAATTGTCATGAGAATCAAATGAGAAAATATTTGTTTCACAAATATTTTTATAAACATTGAAATGCTATAATCATCCTCATTAATTAACAATGGATTCAGAAGTACTCTTATGAGAACAAAGAATTCTCCCGAAGTCCAGGGCTTAATTCCCAGAATGTAGTTACTAACAATTAGATGTTTTCGGAAGGCCCTTGCCTTCCTCAGAGAGGATGGAGAGGAGTGGAAAATAGTGTAGCAGTCCTGGACCTTGGTGGGAAGACAAGGTTTGTGGACAGTATACAACTAGCCTTTTTCCAGCTCAGATCTCCTAACCCTTCTTGGTATGGTGTAGGATGCAAGGACCTGAGGGCCTGGGTGGTAAAGAAAGCCTTGGGTCACTCCTAACTCCTTCATTTCTGAAAAGGTAAGTAACTGAGTAAACATTCTGCTATATAGTATGTTCTGCTTAGTATGAGATAATTTTGTCTAGAGATAGTATACATAGACCCATAATCATAAAATGGAGGTGACCTGAGAAACTATAGTCCAATATTTGGATTAAAAAATGGAGAAACTAAGGTCCTGAGTCCACGAGTTAGCAGCAGAGCTGAGGGTAGAATTGGAACTTCAGGGCTGAGCTCCTTCCACTGCACCAAAGCTACCTTCCCCTGAACTTCGCAGTTTTTAAAGACTCAGCATATACTAGAATATACTTAATCAGTGCCTTCTCTTTTCTGAGCTTAGCCTGGACTGTATGCTTTGAGGGATACATCTGATAGAGACTTGGCATAAGGAGAGTTACGGTCCAAGAGGAGAAAAGGAAATGGGAAGTGCAGAGATTTTACCATCTTCAGAGAGAGAGATCCCTAGGACTTTTACCAGTGAGCAGAAAGGAGAGGCATGAAGGCACTTCTTCCCCTAGAGTTTAAACCCTCTTACGTTGCTGTCGGTGATAAGGTACCGACCTTATCTAATGAAGGCCATTGTCATACCTAACTTTCTACCAAGGTGTAGTGAAAAGTATTTTGGATTTGGAGCCTGCAGAGCCAGGTTTAGATCTCAGCTCTTCAGGGAAGCCCACAGTCAGCAGACCATCATCAAACACGGACTCCTTTGCATGAGGTTCTGTCTTAGGTACTGAGGATAAAAGACAAGACAAAAAGCAAAACAAAACAATTTTTGCACAAGGTGCTTAATGGTAAGCATCGGACAAATAAATTTCTGAACCTCAGCTTCCTCATATGAAACAAAGAGTTTGGGCTACTTGTTCTCTAAGGTCCCTTCCAGCTTTAAAGCTTTATTATTTAATGATATAATCTGTTCTTGGCCTGATTAGGATTCAATCAAGAAATTTGAAAAGGAATTGGCAAATGAACGACATATAGCTCTTCTACAAGAGAAGAAGAACATCCTGATGAAGCAGCAGGCAGAAGTCAGCAGACTCATGCAGAAAGGGGTATATAATATTAATGGAAGGAGAAATCTGATTACATGGTATTATCTGTGGTTGGCCTGGGTGGAAAAGGAACGTGGGGGAAGGCTTGTGACATGTAATTTCAACCTGATATCTACATGAGTAATTTTCGTTCTCTATTTTTAAAAATCAGAGACAGAGATAATTATTTAGGATATCTATAATAATAATGTTAATGCTGTTTTTTTTTAAATACAAAGATCACAGAATTATGAAGTCTCAGAGTTGAAAGGGCCCTAAAATTCCACCTAGTCCAACCCATATGCATGCAGGAATCCCTTGTAACTGAATGAATCTAGAAGCTGAAGAGTTGAGAGGGATCCTAGTTCATCCTCTCTGTAACCTATAATAGTCTTTCCTTGAAAACTTGGAGGGATGAAGAAATTGCTAACTTAAGTGCCTAGCTTATTTCATTGTTGAACAGCTCTGTTAACTTGTTTTTTTTCTTATATTCAGCCAATATGTGATTCCTTGTACTCCCATTCTAAATTCTACCCTGGACAGTTAGGTGGCACAGCGTCAGGGCCTGGAGTCAGGAAGACTCATCTTCCTGAGTTCAAATCTGGTCTCAGATGCTTACTAACTGTGTGACCCTGAGCAAGTCACTTAACCCTGTTTGCTTCAGTTTCCTCATAGGTAAAATGAATTGGAGAAGGAAATGTGTCTTTGTTAAGAAAACCCCGAATGGTGTTACGAAGTCAGACACTGCTAAAAAGTGACTGAATACCTAACAATAAATCCATTTAATATTCTACCCGATGATCCTTTAAATATTTAAGTATTAATCACTTTAATTATAGATTATATGCCATATTAATATTCTCTTTTCTGAGTTGCTCTTATTTTGGAGATATTCCACCTTGCCGGTACCGGTTTTAAAATGGGGTACCCAACTCTGTACTTCAAACATGGTCTGACCAAGGCAAAGTTAGGATTGCCACCTCACTCATCCTGGACAACAACACCTTCTATTAATTTGGCCTAGTATTTCTTAACTTTTTGATGACTGTACTCTACCATTGGTTCATATTCATGATCATGTTCTAGTACTTGTAAAGTTGATTTTATGAATGCATATATAAATCTGTATTATAGTGTATAGATGTTCATTTCCGCATATAATTTGAGCCTGCCATAGTCATCTTGACTGGTCATTCTGTCATACAAAAAAAATAATATTCGCGATTCCTCCCAACTTTGTCACCTATGAAAATCTGAAGAGCGTACCACTCATTCCTTCATCTAAGTAAGTGACAGAAATGTTAGCAGAAAGGCACCAAGAAGGGTCACCTGCACCATACCAGTACTCATTCCACTTAAGGCTGATGTCAATCAACGCCAAAGAAAACAATATTGCCTTTAAAAGCCCTTTATAATTCTTGTTCTTAGAATTTTTCCCAGCCTTCAGCTCATTCTGGGATTTTGCCTTCCTGAAGAGGTAGCATAGCAGAGAGAATAGAGCACTGAATTTGGAGTTAGGAAGATTTGGGGTTCAAATTCCTCCTCAGATGTCTGTTAGCTGGGCTATTTGCCTAACTTTTCAGTGCTTCCATTTTCTCATTCGAAATACTGAGATTGGACTTGATGGCCTTTAAAGTTCCTTCTGATTCTCAATCTACTATTCTGATGTTTTTTTTAAGTTTTATTGATTCCTTTTAAAAATAATTTATCTGTTATTTTAAATATTTTAATCAGCCAAAAATCTACTTTTTCCTACCCCAACCTCCCTTGCCCCTCATTTGTTAACACAAGAAAACAAAACCTATTACCAACATGTATCAATGTAATCAAAACCACTTTCTGCATTGATCATGCCTCCTCAAAATTTATATTCTGAGTCCTTCACCTCTATCAGGAAGTGCAGAGTATGTTTCATCATCAGTCCTCTGAAACTGTGGTTGATCGTTACACCAAGAATTTGGCAAAACAGTATTCCAGGACATTTATTTGCCGTAACTTATCCATTAGTTCCTCAATTTATAGGTATCCCCTCAGATTCCTATTCTTTTCCATCTTAAAAAGAGCTATTGATTTTTTTTTGGTACATCCTTTGAGGTTGTTTTTACTTAGGACTGATCCCTCCTTAATCAACCTTTCCTCTAATTCCTCTTCCTCTCTTCTCCCTTTTTCCTCCTATTTCCCTGTTGAGTGAAACTTTTTTTGTATGCCCACTATGAGTGTGTGTGTGTGTGTGTGTGTGTGTGTGTATCCTCCTGACCAGTTCAGATGAGAGGGAGGTTCAAGTGTCAGCCCCTCCTCCCTGTTTGTAGAGATGTCTACATGTACACTCTGATTATGTGAGAGGATTTCCCCTAATCTACTTTCCCTTCCTGAAATTGTATTTCTATTTTCTTCTCTTTCCTTTTTTTTTTCCCTTAAGATAATTAAGACATAACAGAATCAATCCTGGGCCTTGCTGGTTGCACTTGCTTTATGACCACTGATGATATTAGGGTTCAGAAGGGACACATGTATCATCCTCCGTAGTTGAATATGAACAGTTTATCCTTGTCTCATCCTCTTATCATTTATCTTTTCTTAAATGTTTTTCTTCACTTCTGTGTTTGATCCTCAGTTTCTATTCAGCTTTGGCTTTTTCATAAGAAATCATTGAAAGACCTCTGTTTAATTAAAGATCTATTTCTCGTCCCCTTCCCATAGCATAATACTCAGCTTTGCTTGGTAAATTGTTGGCTACTGGCTATATCTTTTGCCTTCTGGAATTTTGTATTCCAAGTTCTATGATGGTATATCATAGTGGTGCCTGCTCAATCATGTGCGATCCTGACTATGGGCTCATTGGTATTTGAATTTTTCTTTCTGGCTGTTTGCAGCATTTTGATCTAGAAACTGAATTTTAGATGTCCTTGGGAGTTTTCATTTTAGGGTTTCTTTCAGGAGGTACCTGGTGGATTCTTTCTATTTCTACTTTGCCTCCTGGTTCTAAAAGATCTAAAGTTTTCAGATTTCTTGACATAGGATGTCTAAGGTTTTTTGGATTTTTTGGTCATCACATTCAGATAGTTCAGTGATTCTTAAGTTATTTCTCCTTGATTCGTTTTCCAGTTGATTTTGCTATGAGATGCATTATATTTTCTTCTTTTTTTTAGCTTTTGGAATTTGCTTTTAATATTTCTTGTTGCCTCATAGAGTCACTGGCTTCTATTTAGGCCGTTTTAGTTTTCACAGAGTTTGTTGCTTGTACAAGGTTTGTCCTCTTGTGCCATGTTGTTAATTCCCCTTCCAATTCCTTCTTTTATAACTCTCAATTCTTTTTCCACTTTTTTTCCTCAGGCACTCTCATGCCATTTATAAAAACTTTAAAAACGTCATCTCTTCAGGGAATTCTAATTGAGTTTGTGCCCAAGCTGTGTTTTTCTCTGAGAATCTGCTTGTAGATACTTCTTCTGGGTTTGTACATTGAACTTCCCTTCCAGCCTTACTGTTCTTTACAGGAGATTCTTTTGTTTGTCTATTTGCTCATTCTTCCAGTCTACTTCCTAACTTTAGATTTGATGTTAAGACTGGGCTCTGCTGCACTTCTGGAGGAAAAAGTCTGGGCTGATCTTTTTTCAGTTTTCTTGGGGCACTGAATGTTGTTGTTTCAGGATCTCATGAAAAGGAGGGGACCTGACAGCTTTCGATGCCGCTCAAGCAGTCTATCATGGCAAAGTTGGCTTGCTGCCCACTCTGGTCTGAGTTCTTGACCTGCGTTTGGGTCCAAGCAAGAGTGCTGCTGCTGAGATCAGTCCCTACATGCTAGTTGAAAATCTCTGCTGGTGCAGAGCTGCATCATTGTAAAACTCTTCTTGGGTCAGGATTCTTTTGCCAGCTATTCTGCAGGCTAGACTAGATGCTACAAATGAGACCTTACTCTATTGCCTGGGGTCTGAGCTACACTGTTGCTGTTTCCTTTTGAACATCTTTCTTTCTCAATAAAAGTGCTTATGAAAGCATCAGTTCTATGGACTATTTAAAACAGTGGAAGTTAAAGTAGTTTATAGTTGGCTTTAAAATACATTCATGTCTCTGTGTATACACACACATGCAAAGATATTTAAAGAGGATTAGGAAATGCTGTAGTGGAAAGAACATTGGACCTAAATCTGGGTTCCTTTTCTAGTTTTCCACCATACTACCTGTGATCTCTTGGGTATGTGGCTTTAACTTCTGAAGCTCAGTTTCCTTGAATGTAAATGTAATTGTAAAATATGGGGCAGCTAGGTGGTGCAGTGCATAGAGCACCACTGCAGGAGTCAGAAGGACCTGAGTTCAAATCTTACCTCAGATACTTGACACTCACTACTTGTGTGACCTTGGACAAGTCACTTAACCCCATTGCCTCATCCTGGGTCATCTCCAGTCATCCTGATGAATATCTGTTCACTGGATTCAAATGGCTCTGGAGGAGAAGTGAGGCTGGTGACCTGCACAGCCCTCCTTCACTGAAAACAAAGTCAAGTTCAAGTCATGTCATTATTTCTCTGGTGGCATGGTCTACTTTGACAATGAAGGATGAACACACATACATTCAGGGTCTACTGACCTGGGAACAGTACTCTTATGCTCTTCTCAATCCTCTCTGAATCTGTGCCCAGAGCTGGGAAGTAGGTGACTAAGTTTCCAGTTCACACCTTTCCCTTCTGACTTCTTCTATAGTGCTGATTGCTAAATCATGTACAACCCTTTTCTTGCTGTGCAGTTTCTTCCTGTTGATAATTCTTCCAAATCTGTCTCCCGATGATGAGTAGGGCTGGACAAATGACTCACTGTGATTCTTTTTTTCTGTATTTCCCCATCAGCGTTTAATTTGGCACATTTTCTAGATCTGTTTAGAAGAATTTTGTGTAGAGAAGTTTAGCATATTGCTTCCTTCCACTCTGTCATCTTGGCTGTGCTTGGCTTTTGAGTTTTATACCAGTTATTTTCCAACTGTTATTTCCCCACCACCATTGAATGCTCTTTGCAAAAAAGGAAAACAGTTAAGTAAAAAATCAACCAAGAAAATAACTATAACTGAAAGTGCATGCCACATTTTTGTTCTGACCTCCCAATCTAGAGGACAGAAATATATTTTGTCATCTATTCTCTAAGACTAAGATTGGTCATTGCATTTAATCTGGCTTCAGCTGCCTTTAATGTTTGAGTTTATTATTACATTACCTGTCATTAATTTAGACCCTTTTAAGTTATTTTCCTGGCTCTGATTACTTTATTCTATATCAGTGGACATAAGTCTTCCCATGATTTGCTGAAATCTTCACATTTGTCATTTCTTAGACTATATTTGTTAGTGGTATTCCATTTCATCCAATTGTTCAGCATTTCCCTAATTAATAAATACTTGTTGTGATTCCAATTGTTTATGTTACCACAAAAAAATTCTGCGGCACATATTTTGGCATATATAGAACATTTATTCCCCTGTCCTAATAGTATACTGTAAATTTATTCCATTCTTTTTTTTGATATAAATTTATTTATTTAACTTTTTACATTCATTTTCACAAAATTTTGGGTTCCAAAATTTTCTCCCCATTTTTGGGGGGGGGGGGGGGGGGGGGGGGGGGGGGGGGGGGGGGGGGGGGGGGGGGGGGGG
>CM053769.1:419223587-419242526 GCA_028658325.1 Potorous gilbertii
TGGGATACAGAGGCCTTGACTCCTATGTCTTTACCTGATGGTAAGCATTGGTCTTCTTCGTCAGAGAGAAATGGCAGAATCATCTGGTCAACAAGAAAGTAACCTTCTATGGTCTTATTTTTTTCTCTTTTCTGGGCATTTTCCCAGTCAGTTACTTGACTTCTGAGATTCCTCTCCACCCCCACCCAGATCCGCCCAGCTAGAGCTTGGGGTCTGAGATTCAAATGCTGCTCCCTAGCCTCAGGGCTTTTGATGGCAGGCCTGGCTGCTATTCAATGGGAGCTTAAGTTCTGCTGCTCAGGTTGGGGCAGGGCCGCCTCCCAGGCTCAGTTCCCTCAGGGGGTTTATGCAAAGACCTTCAGTAATGGAGCTCCTGCCAAGCTCCTGCCTGCTCCAGGAGCTTCTGGCTGCCTCTGCTGCTGCCTCCCGAGAGGGCCCAAGTCAGGAGACACCCCGCTCCCCTCTCAGCCCGTCTCTCTCACTGACCTGTGCATCTGTGGGTGGAGGGACCTTCGTGGCCACTGGAGATTCTGTCCCTGAAGCCTTCTCATATCTGCTCGCTCTTCTCCATGCCACGTGGCCAGAGAAGGGCTGGGCTCTGCTCCCGTCCTGTGTGTGACGGACCTTTGGTGTCAGTTTTTCAGGGCTCTCTGGAACGGAAATCTCCTTCACCCTGTTGCTGTGTGGCTCCACTGTTCCAGAATTTGTTGGGAGTTCTTTTTATAGATAATTATGGGCTGTGGGTTCGGAGCTAGCATATGTGAGTCTTTCTATTCTGCTATCTTGGCTCCGCCCCCTCTATTCCATTCTTTTGTATTTGTCTGTGGTTAAATGCCATTTGTTTCATCTTTTCTATGTTAAAAACTTAGGTAAACATAAGATAGGATAGTAAAGAAATATTCTTGGGACTAACCAAGGAGGGAGAGGAGGGGAGAGTCACAGAAACGCATTCCAAAGGCAAGTAAAAGGGATACTTGGATTTTATACAGTTTTAATAGCAGTTACCTTCCTTTAGGTGTGGATAGTTTATACTTAGCATTTTAGCTCTTTAGTCTAAATGGAATTGTTTAATTACATTTAATAGAGGGCCATGGAAAAAAATAGAGGGCCAGATTAAAAGTTAATTGGAAACTAAATAATCTAATTCTAAAGAATGATTGAATCAAAGAACAAGCCATAGAAACAATCAATAATTTCATTAAAGAGAATCAGACAATGAGACAATATACCAAACTTTATGGAATGCAACCAAAGCATACTTAGGGGGAAAATGTATACCTCTAAATGTTTACATCAGTAAAACAGAGAAAGAACATATCAATGAATTGAGCATACAAAGAAAAAATTAGAAAAAGAACAATTTAAAAACCTCCAAATAAACACCAAATTAGAAATCTTAGTTAATAAAATTAATTAAATTGATAAGTGTAATAAAGGAGAACTTAATAAAATTGAAAGTAAGAAAACTGTTAAGCTAAAAAATAAAATTTAGTTGGTTTTATGAAAAAAAAAAACACAATAAAATAAACCATTGGTTAATTTGATTTTAAAAAAGAAAAAAAACTAAATTACCAGTATCAAAAGTGGACAAGGTCCCACTGAATAGGAAATTAAAATTACTGGGGACTATTTTGCCCTATTGTATGCCAATAAATCTAACACTTTAAGGTTAATGGGTGAATATTTACAAAAATATAAATTACCTACATTAACAAAAGAAGAAAAAGAATCTTTAACTAAACTTACCTTAGGAAAAGAAATCAAACAAGTCATCAATGAGCCCCCTAAGAAAAAATCACCTGGATCAGATAGATCTACAAGTGAATTCTGCCAAATGTTTATAGAATAATTAATCTCAATACTATATAAACTATTTGGAAAAATAGATGAAGAAGGAATCCTACAAAAACATAAAGGAAAAAAAAATTCCTTTTATAACACAAATATGGTGCTGATACCTAAACCAGAAAGAGTCAAAATAGATAAAAGAAAACTATGGACCAATTTCCCTAATGAATAGTGATGCAAAATTTTTAAATAAAACACTAACAAGGAGACTATAGTAATATATCACAAAGATACACACCATGACCAAGTGGGATTTATACTAGGAATGTAGGGCTGGTTCAATAGTAGGAAAATTATCATTATAATTGACCATATCAATAAGCAAAAACAATAATAATCTTATGATTGTAACAACCAATGTAGAAAAAGCTTTTGAAAAAATGCAACACTTATTTCTATTAAAAAAAACTGGAAAACATAGGAAGAAGCAGAGCTTTCCTTAAAATGATAGATAGTATCTATTTAAAACCATTAGCAAGCATTATGTGCAATGGAGATAAACTAGAAGCTTTCCCAATAAGATCAAAGGTAAAAGCAAGGATGTCTATTTTCACCATTATTATTCAATATTGTACTAAAAATGATAGCGATAGCAGTAAGAGAAGAAAAAGAAATTGAAGGAATTAGAATAGGCAATGAGGAAACAAAGCTGTCATTTTGCAGATGATATAATGGCATACTTGGAAAGTCCTAGAGAATCAACTAAAAAATACCTTGAAATAATGAACAACTTTAGCAAAGTTGCAGAATATAAAATAAACCCACAGAAATCATCAGCATTTTTATATATCACCAGCAAAATTCAGCATCAAGAGCTAGAACGAGAAATTCCATTTGAAATAACTGCAGATCATATAAAATACCTGGTAATCTATCTGCCAAGACAACCCCAAGAATTTTGTGGACACAATTACAAAACTCTTTTCACACAAATAAAATGAGATCTAAATAGAATTTTTTATGTATTCATTTCACTAATTGTGCCATAGGGGTCCAACATTGTATAGAAGCTACAGATTTCATCTTTAGTTTCACTATCTTCTAATGTTTCTCTTTGCCTATCTCTTTAGACACACAGTGAATATAAAACTTTCAGTGAGCTGGTGGAAGATTTTAAGAAGACTCTGAGACATTCAGACCCCATGGTCTTGGAAGATTTCTGTACCACTCTTCCCTTCATTGATATTTACCTGACAACACTGGACAATCAAGATAATACTATTTCTAAGTAAGTCCTTGTTCTTGAGCACTTGGATCCATAGACCCAAACTTACTTCTTCTAGCCCAAACTGACCAAATAACCTAAAACCCCTTTCATTCTCAAGAGAGCTTCCTTTTTGGGGTAAGGTTTTCTGTTGGTCAAAAAGCATTTAAGTGTTTGCATTAGGCTAGGTATTATGCTAAATGATAGAAGCAGAAAAAGTAGTCCACGAAGAGCTCCATCCTAATGGGGGAGACAATCCATAAATAACTGGGTTCAAAGAAGATATATACAGATAGAAGAAGATCTCCGGCTTCCTGGAGAAGGTGGAATCAAAGCTGAGACTAGAAATAAGTCAGAGAAACTAAGAGGTGAAGGTAAGGAGGGAGAGCATTCCAGGCAGAGGGAGAGCATGGAAAGGCCTTGGAAACACTAAGTATTCCATTGTAGTTGGGTCAGAAATTATGTAGAGAAGAGTAAGAAGACTTTCAAGGTAGAAAGGGGCGAGGTTAAGAAGAGCTTTAAATGCCAAATTTTAAATTTGATCCTGGAGGTAATAAGTATCCTTTTTATTCTTTCCAGTTCTACCCCAATGTGACTGACTGGGCAGTTCTAGATAATAATTTGCCCTTATATTACCCTACTTTTCCCTTATCTATCTTTCAATGTTAAGGGAGAAGATTAGGCTGGTAGCAAGACTTGGAACTCAGGTGAAGTAGTTTCATTCTGGAGCTCAGGGGTTAAGAGCATCTTTTCAATTTAAATGAATGATCACTAATTAATTCAACTTAAGTAATCAAACCAATTAAACATCTACGTTCTAGGCATTGCTAGATACTAGGTATACAAAGACAAAGACAAAATAGCCCCAATCTACTTCTCTTAGGGAAATACAACATATGTACAGATAATTTGAGAACAACAATTTGAAGTGAGAGAAATGACTAGGAGTGGCTTCTAGGAGGAAATGGCATCTAGGTCTTGGAAGAAGATGAGGAACCTGAGAAAAGGGGCAAGGAGGGAGTAATTTCAAGGCATGGGGGACTTCCAGTGTGAAAGCACAGAAATAGAGTATGGAGTGCTGAGTTTGGGGAATGGCTCATAGGTCATTTTGACCAGTAAGGTCTTACGTAGGGAAGTAATATGAAAACATTCTGTACGTTAGGGATGAATTGTAATGCCAAATTTGAGGAATCTGTATTTTTTTTATAGCAGCAATCAAGAGTCACTGAAGATTTTTGAGCAGGAGAGTAACATAGTCCTAAACCTTAAAAAAGTTATTTTGGTAGATGTATGGAGGATTCATTAGAAAGAGAATTAAGGATGACAGGTAGGCTATTGCATCTGTATAGGTGAGAAATCTTATGGAGACAAAATCCACTTGGCCTGATAATTGAATGGATAAGCTGGAGTGAAGGAGAGAAATAGAGTCAAGAATGACTCTTAAGATTGTGTACCTCATTAAATGGGAGGATGATGGTATCCATGGTAGAGTTAGAATAGTTTGGAAGAAGGCCAAATTTCTTTTTGTTTCCTTTTCTTTCTTTTTTTGTTGTGGTGAATGGGAATAGGGCGAAGAGTTGGTGCAGTGGATAGAGCACCAGTGCAGGAGTCAGAAGGACTGAGTTCAAATCTCACTTCAGTCACTTGACACTCACTACCTGTGTGACCTTGAACAAATCACTTAATCCCAATTGCCTCATCCTGGGTCATCTCCAGTCATCCTGAGGAATCTCTGGTCACTGGATTCAGATGGCTCTGGAGGAGAAGTGGGGCTGGTGACCTTGCACAGCCCTCCTTCACTCAAAACAAAGTCAAGTGCAAGTCATGTCATCATTTCTCTGATGGCATGGTCTTTGACAACACACACAACTGAAGAAATTGAATGGGATAGGGGTAAGATAATACTTCTTTGATCATATTGAGATCAAGATGCCTGTGGAACATCCTCCAGATGGAGGATGAACTAAAGAAAAGGATATATGCTCTGCTTCTACCATACCATCTTGTACCAAGGACACAATAATAAGAACATTTGCAGCAAGAAGGATTGTGGATTGACTGGACCTGTGGTAGAGGCAGATAGGCTGAAACACTTTCTTTTTGGGGGACTTCTACTCTTCAAGATCCCCAAACTTATCAGGAATGGGAGGACACGGTTCTGAATAAGGGCACCTGATTGTGTGGTGTAGACAGATCTCTAGGTAAACAGTCGGATTAGAAACCATGAAGCAATCATCCCTCTAGGATACTATCCAAAGAATTCTTTCTTATCCCTCACGCAGTTCTGAAGTTGAGAGTCTGAGGGCTGGAAGAAAGAAAGCATCTCCTTCAGATCTCAGATTTTCATAGTTAATAGCAATACCAGCAAGTAGAAAGAAAAGAAGAGTAGCTACCATGTGCCAGGCATTGTACTAAAAGTTTTACAAATATTATTTCAAACTGAGACCAACAGAACTCAAGTGACTTGCTTCGGGTCACACATCTCAGGCTTGATATGAATTCAAGTCATGCTGATTCTAGGCCTAGCTTTCTCTTTACTGTTCCACCTAGCTATGAACACCTACTATGTATGCCTAGTTCTGTGCTTAGCTACACTATGGAAGAACAGACATTTCCTCTAACCTGAGCTTTGATCTAACCAGGATGATCAGACTCTAACCTGACACCACAGTAGTCAACAGAAATAATATCAGGTGGTGAGTATCTCGTGAGTGCTATAGGGCTTTAAGTTTGTGAAGGCAAAGAGGAAGAAGAGACTCCAGAGTTCAAACTTCTTGATCTAGAGTATTTCTAATGAGTGAGTCTGGGGTTTGGACAAACTCAGAGGTCTATCCTTGTAGGTCCGATGACTGGTCCTCACCACATCCTTCTTATTGCAGGCTCCAAGTACTCTACTATGAAATGGTAAACGTTTTGAACCATATGTTGGAGGACATGCCGACCAAGAAACGTTCAACAACATCGGAGAGGTCTATAGAATATTAAATGTGCTTCTTTGTGGTGATGCCATTGAATCTGAGGTCCACTCAGGGCCTGGGGTCCAGAAAAACAGGGCAGTTGAAGGATGTTCCAATTGAACCATGAAAACTGGGTCAAATCCAAATAAAAATTTCTTTCCTGAAATTGCTGGTTTTCCTTGGCTGATAAGCAACCCTAGATAGTACCTTTTCTATAGAAGTATAAGAAGTAAAGCTGGAAGGGACTTTAAGCTGTTTAATCCACCTCCATTTTACAGATGAGGAAACTGAAGCTTACAAAGTGGAGATAATTTGCCCAAGGGCCCACAAGGAGGGAGTAGCAGAGTATGGATTTGAAATTAGAGTATCTAATTCCAAATCAGATATCCTTCCCATTAGACCAAGACTAACTATTAAACTAAAATTACTTTGTAGATAAGTCATGGTTCAACTTTAGCTTACCTCTGACTGTCTCACAATAGGTATTTACAGACCAGTTGGGAAGTAGGGGTGCTCTTTGACCTATTGGGCTGCTTCCTCTTTTTTTTTGTGAAGCAATCTGTATTAAGTGGCTTGCCCAGGTTCACAAAGCTAGTAAGAATCAAATGTCTGAGGGCTGGATTTGAACTCAGGCCCTCCTGATTCCAGGTCCCATGCTCTCTCCCTTGTGCCAATCCAGCTGCTCCTGGGCTGCTTCTCTTAAAACTTTTTAAAATTAACTTCAACTTTTTTTCTAATTTTTTTTCTCTTTCTTACCTCTTCCCACCTTAATTGATGATAAAGAAAAATAAACACTTATAGCAAATATTCATAATCCAAAAAAAAATTCATGACCAAAAATGTATGATCTCATTCTTCCTCTGGAGTCCACTGTACCTATCAGGAGGTGAGTAACATACTTCATCAGTCCTCTAGAATTGTGGTTGGTCATAATATTGACCAGAATTCTTAAGTCTTTCTAAATTATTTGTCTACACATTGTTATTGTATAAATTGTTGTCCTGGTTCTGCTCTGCATCAGTTCATACAGAATTCCCAGATTTCTCTAAAATTGTCCATTTCATTATTGCTTATAACAGAATAACATTCCATCACATTCATGTATCACAATTTATTCAGCCATTCCCTAAGTGATGAGTTCCCTTTTAGTTTCCAGTTCTTTGCTATAACAAAAAGCTGCTAGAAATATTTTTGCACATATGGTTCCTTTCCATTTTCTTTCATTACTTGGATTGGCTATTTCTTTCCCAAGTTGCTTCTTGTAATATTCAAGGTTGTGAGTCCTGTTTTAGTTTTACTTTACAAAGAAGAAAGGGCAGAATGATTTTTCCAAGTGGAACATTACACATGGTCATAGGATCATAGAACTAAAAGTTAAAAGGGACCTGAAAAGGCCACTCAATCTAACCCTCTCATTTTATAGGTAAGGAATAATCCAAATGTATATTAACTGCTACTCATTTACTTAGACCACTAATTGGTTAAGAGTATTGGGTAAGTTTTGTTTTTGTGGGAAGGGGAGAAGATAATTCCAAGATAAATTGTTAAAGGTTTTACTTTATGATAGGGATAAGAAATGATCTAGTAAGTTTATTGGGGGAAGTTAGGTGGTGCAGTGGATAGAATGCTGGTCCTGGAGTCAGGAACACTCATCTTCCTGAGTTCAAATCTGGTCTCACACATTTACTAGCTCTGTGACCCTGGATAAGTCACTTAAGTCCTATTTGCCTCAGTTTCCTCATTTATAAAAAATGAACTGGAGAAGGAAATGGCAAACCACTCCAGTATCTTTGCCAAGAAAACCCCAAATGGGGTCATGAAGAGTTGGACACAACTGAACAACAATAACCAAATAAGTTTATTGGTACAGGAAACTCCTGTATTAAGAAAATCCCTTTACAAATACAAGTTGGCACCTTTCCTCAAGTTTTTGTCTTACTTAGGGAGTTGCCTAAAACACTGAGATTAGATTTATCCAGGGTCAGACAATCACCAATATGTGTCAGAGGCATTGCATGGACCTATGTCTTTGTAGATTCAAGACTTGTTCTTTCTCTGCTTACTACACTATGCTGCTCCTCATTTTATAGCATAATTTATTGAAAATAAAGGGCCATTGAACTCCTAGAGCAGGAAGCTTGGAGAATCCATAGAATGGATCAACAGATTGGTCAGCCAAGATGGCAGATTGAGAGGAAGAAGAATAGCTCAGCCCTCCCCCACAACTACTCTACAAAGATTTTAAAAATTGAGTCTTGACTGGGGAATTTAAGACAAAAATAACACTGAGTCATGTTTTCAGCTTAGGTTGACATAGAAGGACAGATAGAGAGGTGTGTGGAGATGGAGGACAGTGTAAAGCCAGAAGCCTGCTGGGCAGAGCATTCTATCACAAAGATTGAATGAAAATCACCTGAGGTTGGACTATTATGAGCCCTAGGCTATGTGTTGAGCAAGCAACAAGTACAGAAGAAAGCAGAATCTGTGTGGTTCTGTCCCTGGGAACTGAAAGAGATCTTAAATCCAGCCTCCAGCTTAGTCCGAAGTCTGCAGTAGAATACCCAGGAGAGGAAGCCCAGATCAAAGAGGAGTCTGCAGTTTAGTCACTGAGCCTGCAGATCTTTCCATTTGGTTGACAGTGGCTAAGTCCAGCAGCAGTGGAGCTTCAACCAAGGGCAAACTCATAGTTGTGTTGCTCTGACCTGAAGCCAGATCAGAAATTTGCAGATCCCAGACTAGGAGGTCAGTGCTCAGACTTTGGAGCAGACTGCTCTGAGTACATTGAAAGCTTTTAGGTCACCAGTCTGGGCTACTTGAGATCCTGGAGATCCTGAGATCCTTGAATAATACGGTACTCAAGACCAAGAAAGCAGCAGCTTGTCAAGAAAAACAAAACAGGATTTAGTATGACTCACTTATTCCGTATAGAAATGAATAAAGTCTAACTCTAAAATTCTAAAGTCAAGAAGGTAGCCTGGAAAAGTAAGCAAACAGAAAAAATCCACTTTTAAGAGCTATGATGGCGATAGGGACTGTTATGGCACAAAAATAGAAGAGAATGACTCCGGATATCTACAAGCAAAATCTCAAAGAAAAAATGCAGTCACACTAGGACTTCCAGTCAGAGTCCTGGTACATCCCAATCAATTTCCTTTCTCTTCCCCCAAGATTGGATGTTGCATGAAAATCTTGCTCTAGGGACCATTTCTTATTGTCAAATTTAGCTTTAGGTTAATGATACTAATAATTAAAATTTATAGAATGTTTTAAGATTTGAAAAATAACTTTATGACAAACTTTTGTAATGTTATCCCTACTTTACATGTGATAAAACTGAGGCTTTGATTGATACCAACCAATGCCCACTCAACTAGTAAATTTCTGAGGTGAAATTTATATTTATGATCAAATTTTAAGTTCCCCATTCCATTTACTGTGATTGATATGCTGATTGAGTGATGTTTAACACTGTTAGGAATGAGGATTTGAAGACTTTGAAGACTGTAGTTAGGTCACTCCACTTCACAAAGAGACCAACGTCTCCTGGCTAAGTGGTAAATTGTGGCATAGGAACACCATCAGTTCTTTTGGGCTATTGCTCTGCAGTCCATTTCAATGTGAATAGAAGGTATCCTTTTTGTACCTCAGTCCTTCTCAATCAGTCCTTCTTGATGGGAAAGTTGGAGTAAGAAAGATTCCAGAACATAAAATGTCACAGATGGAAGGGCTCTTCAGTGTCATCTAGTTTAACCCAATCCTTTCACAAAAGAGGAACCCAAGGCTTGGAGAGGCAACACTTGCTCAAGATCACGTAGCTGGTCAATAGCAGAGTCAAGACTAGAATTTAGACCACTGATTTCCTAATGCTGTGTTTTTCCACAGCAGTACTCTCAATATTCTGATTTTACAGATGAGGAAATGGTGGCTCAGAGACGGAAAGTTACTTAGGACTATAGATTTGTAGCGGAAAGACCCCTTCATTTTACAGATAAGAAACTGAGGCCTTGAGAGATTAAATGACTTGGCAATGTCATTTAGATTTGAACCCATATCATCTGATTCTTGACACATTCGGCACACTTTTGGGTGTACCATGCTGCCCATTCACACAGGCAAAACCTGGTTTCAAAGCTAGGTTTTTAGATTCAAAATCTAGCTCTCTCCTTTACTACACCATACTACCATGTCATTTATGTTATAGAATCAAATCTGGCAGACGATGGTAAAAATGACTTGTGACAAACAAATGCTTTGTCAAGGAGCATCTCTGGCTAATAAGCCAGAGAGCTCCTCCATTGGTCAATATCAGCAGCACAACTAGCCAGAGAATCAGAGGGGAAATCAAGCCAGCACAGGCAATGAAGTTGATACTAGTTTGAGTGAGAGAAGAACTTTGACCAGGATGGGGGAGTGGAAAGGATAGTGACAGAGACAGAACAGTACTGCTTTCCAGAAGATGGTCTCTGCACTCTTGAATTCCCATTGGGTGCTCCCTACTTAAGGGCTCCAAGCAGAGACTCTATGCTTTCTCTCTCCTCATGAGAACATTTTATCTCCTACTTGACTTTTTTAACCTAACTTCCAACTGCTTTGCAATTGCTGCAAAAAGTTTCTCAGTTGTGAATTCTTCCCCCTTGAAACCCACTGTGGCTTCAGGAGTGATGTCTTTGACACCGGATAAAAGTTCCATCCTACTCTTCAAGAGGGTTTTGATCTGGCTGGAAACTGAGCAGGTCAGGGAGCTCAGGAGAGGCAGATACACTTACAGTCCCCACCCTTTTAGGAGATGTTTATGAGTATTAGCAGAAGTTCCTCATAAAAAGCCCTGGAGAAACCAGTGACATCAGTTCCCTTTCCACTTAGTTTTCATGATCCCATTTGTAATAATTTCATGTTTTATGAGGAGTGCTTCCTACAACATCCTCAGTCGAATGGAAACACATGTGACTGTCAGATGTCCTGGGCCTGCTCTTTGAGATGAGATAGCTTCAAACACCCCACTGTTTAAAATAGGCTCTCTGAAGGAGAGATAGATGGTGAGTGGAGGGTGGGAGGTGGGACTGGTGACATCCTTCTAGAGTCACAATATTAGAACTCGAAGGGACCTCAGAAATCATCCAATCTTCTTGCTTCAGAAAGTACCAAACCTGAGGCCAAATGAGTTCACATTCCCTATGACAGGGAATGTTTGTGCAGATCCAGAGCTGAAAGGGACCTTAGAGGTTGTCTAGTACCACCATCTCCTTGTTTCATTTGAGGGCCTACAGGCCCTGGGACTTTAAAAGTGACTTGTTCAAGGTGCCATCATTCACCCAGAGCCATATGAACCTAGAATCTTTGACTCCAAGATCAGTACTCTTTCTACCAGACCACATTGTCTCCATTCCTTGCCTAGAGAATTTTTATCATTAGAGACAAATTCTCTCCTACAAACAAGACTGGGGTGAAGGAGTACACCCTTGTTGTGCTCCTGACAGCTGTCTTTAAGTACCAAAAATGAGACTTGCTTGTGGGTTCCCAGGTTTCGGTCTTGACATGGAATTTGTTCAATAAGGAACATGTAGTCCATCATTGCCATTTGTGCTAGCCTAAGATAGAATGTGGAAGGAAGGCAGAAATTCTGAGGTAGCACTGGACAACAGGCAAAGGCAAAAACCACAGCAGTAATGGAGGTCAAGGCTAGCTAGAGTCTACAAATAGCTGTGTAGGCAAGGTTCTAGACCATAGGAATGGAATAACCAGAGGGGGACAGATCTAGGATGTGGGCAGCCCAAGATCCATAGAAAATAGTAACAGCATATTCCAGGCTATATACAGGCCATCAGAGGCCCAGGCAAAGATGCAGGCATCAGGAGGACATAGTTAACGGAGATCAGGATATGGGAAAAGTGATCAGGTATCTGGATCAATGGTTCATCAATTCAATGAACATTTAAGCACCTGTGTTTAGAACATGATGTTGAGGGAGATAGAAATTTTAGATAAATTAAGTTCCTACCTCCCATGGAGCTACTGTAATGTAAATTAATACATGATAAATTCATTAGGAATATACAGTACAAAGTACTATATTTAGTCAATGAGAAAAGGTAAGTACTGACTAGGGGATTTAGGAAAGGCTTCATGGAGGAGATGGTATTAGATATGTGCTATAAAAAATGAATTTCAACAGGCAAAGACTACTGACAGAGCTAGGAATGTCCCAAAACAAATAGATAAACTTGCTAATGAGGCAAGGTGGTCGTCCGGTAACTTCTTAGACTCTTGATTGGAGAGGGGGCCAAATCTGGAATGTGGGCCTCCTAAAGTCCATAGAACACAGTCAACAAGTAAATTCACCTAGAAAGGAACATTGGGCCAGCTCTAAAAAGGTGAAATTCGTAACGATTTTAAAAAAATATATTATGCCAGTACAAGGTGGGGGAAGAATGACTACTTGGTTAGTTCATCTGAAAAAGATCTGAATGTTTGAATAGTTTGCAAATGACCGATAAGATAACAGTGCCTGCAAATGGAAGTATAGGAGGAAGTAAGATAGTCACAGGGTTGGAACACATCCTGAGCGTTTGCTTGAATTTTGGGCACCCCATTTTAGGAATGGCATTGATAAACTGAAGAGTATTCAGGAGAGTAAAGACACTTTAATTTATGTCATATTAGAAGCAATTGGAGGACTGGGGTTGTTTAATCTAGAGAAAAGAACATTCAGTGGTGGACATAATAAGAGTTTTCAAGCATTTGAAAAGTTAATATGTAGAACAGGGATTGTATTTATTGTGTTTGTATTGCGAACAGAACCTGAAGCAATGTACGGAAACTGCAAATAGGCAAATCTAGGTTTGATACCAGGAGAGTCTTCAAAACAAAGCTGTCCCAAAGTAGAGTGGACCAACCTCCCCTGGAGGTCTTTAAACACAGGGTAGATGACCACTTGTTGGATATATGGGAGAAGGCATTCTTGTTTCAGGGACAGCTGGACTAGATAGACCCAGAGGGTGCTTTTGATACATGGGGAAAGGGAACTGCAGGCAGATCCCATCTCATAAAGAGCCACAATCCTTCCTGTTTCTAAATTAGTTTATAGTTTACTCTCTCTCTGTATATACACACACACACACACACACACACACACACACACACATATATATATATATATATATACACATATATGCATATATATGTGTATATATATGTATATATATATTTGCAAAATAGTCCTGTAGGGTAGGGTAAGCGTTTTTTATCCTGTTTTGTGGATGAGGAAATGGAGACCCAGAGAACTCAACTGACTTTCCCAAGATTTGTGAGTAGCAGAGAGAGCAGGAGAAGGTAAGCCTCATGGCTAGGAGCATACCACACAGCCTCTGTATATACTACAGAGCATTGGCCTCTAAGTTCTCTGTGGCTGTTCAGTCATTTCAGTTGTGTCTGACTCTTTGTGACCCTATTTTGGGTAGTTGGTCATTTCTTTCTCTAGCTCATTTTACAGATGATGAAATTGAGGCAAACAGGGTTAAGTGACTTGCACAGGGTCCCACAGCTAGTAAGCATCTGAGATCAGATTTGAATTCAGGAAGATGAGTCTTCTTGACTCCAGGCCCAGCACTCTATGCACTATGGTGCCACTTAGCTGCTCTTGATATGTTTATTGCTACATGTTAATCCTTTTATTAATCTCTGACTGGCACTTCCCACAGTGGCTTGTCCAAAACCAATTTTTTCCCTGTCTCTTCTAAAGCCCCAAAGTAAGCCTACAATGATCTCTCTCTGATATCAGTGCTTATACTTTATAAATGACAGATATACATAGAAGTAAAGGAAGCCAGATGATTAAGTGCATAGAGCACTGGGTCTGTAGTTAGTAAGACTTGAGTTCAAATCCGACCTTGGATACTTAACTGTGTGACCATAAGCAAGTCATTTAACTACTTTTGCCTCTGTTTCTTCATCTATAAAATGAATGGGAGAAGGAAATGGCCAACCACTCCAGTATCTTTGCCAAGAAATCCCCAAAATGAAGTCATGAGGAGTAGAACATGATTGAAAACATACACAATGTAAATAGAAATTTTTTGTAGGGAGCATTAGTGACTAGGGATGAATAAAGGTCTCCTGTAGGAAATGGCAGTTGAGTTGAGTTATGAAATAAGTTAGGAAATCTAAGAGGTGGAGGTAAGGAAGGAGTGTATTCCAGTCATGAGGGACCACCTATATCAACGGATAGCAAGGGGAGCTGTCTTGTCATGTATGAGAAACAGCAGACAGGCCAGATTGGTTTGAAGGTAGATTGCATAAAATGCAGTAATGTTTACATAATAAGCCAGGAAAGGCAGCCTGGAACCAGATTGCAAAGGGTTTTAAATGACAAATGGAGGAGTTTGCATTTTATCTTAGAGGAAATTGGGAACTACTGGAGCTCTTTGAGGAAAATGACAGAGTCAGACTTGTTCCTTAAGAATTATCACATAGACAGTTGTGTGAAGGATGAATCAGAGTGAAGATATAGAGGTAGGAAGCTCAATTAGAAGGCAATGGTAAAGCCCAGGTGAGTGGTAATGGGGGCCTGAACTTGGGAGGTGGCTGTCTGAATGCAGAACTGTTAAGGAGGTAGAAACCACACTGCTTGGCAGGTGATTGCTTGGACGCAGTATGGTGGGAAAATGGAAATTTGAGGATGATTCTGAGGTTGAGAACTTGTGTGGTCAGCAGGATGGTGGTCCAAAATTAAATATGAATTAAAAAGAGATGCAATGTAGGGAAAACTCAATGAATTCTGTTACAGATACATTGAGTTTTGAGAAGCCTCTCAATAGTTGGAAATATAAAATAGGCAGTTGTTGATATGGGGACTGGAACCCAGGAGAGAGGGTAGGTCTGCACAGATTTATGAATCAATGAAGAAAACATTAAATAAGTGCCTACTGTGTGCAAAGGACTGGGGTTAGAAATTGAAAAATAGCAAAGTTTCTGTCCTGAAAGAGCTTGCATTCTAATGGGAGAAACAACACATAAAGAAACTATAAGTTAGATTGAAAGGCCTGAGGGTATAGTGGCAAAGCAGGTATAAATCTTTCTTGTTTAATGTTATTTCTACTAATAAAATAACATCAGTTTCTGATGTTGAACCATTTTCTGTGCCAAGGCTCAGGGTGATGGAAACTGTCTTTTCTAAATCTTTGTGGCTATAATAATTGTAGGAGCTACATTTCTACTGATGTTGCTTCCCAGTATGGTACAAGCAGGAGTAACTTGCACAGAGATGTAATGGAACCCCTGAGAATGGATGAGATCACCAAGAGATGGGGAAGAGGGAGAGAGAGAGAAGAGAGCCTTGGACAAAACCTTGGAGTCCACCCACAATTAGAAGGCAGTACCTGGATAATGAACTAGCAAAGGAGACAGAAGGAAGAGCAAGGTGGAAGAAGACCTAAAAATAACACAAAATCTCTTTAGAGGAGAAAATATTGAGGAGAGGATAGCCTCCACAGTGTCAAGCACTGCAGGAAGGTTGAAGGATGAAGACTGAGAAAAGATAATCAGAGTTGGTAATTAAGAGATTATTGTTCAGTCAGTCAAACATATATTAAACACTTGCTATGTTCTAGGCACCGTGCTAAACTCTGGGGATACAAATACAAATAACAAAGATAGTTCCTGCCCTCAAGGACTTTGCAGTCAAATGTGGGAACTTTGAAGAGATGTATGATGAGACTGGAAGCCAGACTGTTAAAGTTTGAGATGTATATGAGAGTCAAAAATGTGGAGGCAACAAGTGTAGAGTTTTTTCCCTAGTTTTGCCATGAAAAGGAGAAGATACAAGAGGATTGCTTGAGAGGGTGTTAAAGTGAAAAAAAATTTTTTTTTTAATAATGGAGAGAACTAGTCATATTTTAAGCAACAGAGAAGGAAGCTCTAGCCAGGAAGAGACTGAAAATTAGACAGGAGGCCACCAACTGGGAGAGATGGGAGGGAATGAGATCAAGAGTACACATAGCAGAGTTGGTATTTCAGAGCTTGTGTTTAATGGTATCAATCGATGGTCCCAAAGTTATCCTCTTGCCCTGATGCTTCACTGGCTACAAAATCTGGATTCTGGAATGCCAGGAAGTCAGAACACCCTCCTGACCTTCAAAACTCCTAAGATCAGAGGGTCCAATCCTTTTACTTAGAATGGAAAAGAATGAATGGAAGGGGCCAAGAATGGAGACCTATTTCTTGGGGCCACATAGACTTGACAGTATTGTCTCTGTCTCCTACAAGACACTTTCTGCCAAGGAGTCAAATTACTAGAGACAAGTGAAGAGAATGATTCAAGAGAGATGGTGGAGGCCCACTAAAGTCTTTTGAATGCCTCTGCAGCCTGGAACCAATAATAGAAGGTCTATGTAGACTCCATGGTCTTTCCAAGGTATTTCCATTATGAATTTCCTGGTAGCATGTTCTCCAGCTTCTCTGTCAGAGATTCTCTATACATATACCACTCTTCTTTCACACAATGTCTTCTCTGTTAGAATGTAAGCTCCTTTGTCTTTCTGTGTATCTTTGAGTTAATTTTAGTTCTTCTTTTAGTTCTGTCTTGCTCTTCCTTCTGTCTCCTTTGCTAGTTCATTATTCATGTACTGCCTTCTAATTGTGGGAGGACACCAAGGTTTTGTTCAAGGCTCTCTTCTCTTCTCTCTCTCTGTCTCATCTCTTGGTGATCTCATCCATTCTCAGGGGTTCCATAACATCTCTGTGTACTCCTGCTTGCACCATACTGGAAAGCAACAAATGTAGTTCCTGCATTTGTTGTAGCCACAACTGTCAAAGACCCAGAATTCTCATCACAATAAACAATTAATAAATGCCTGTTGCCTGACTCACTGATTGAAACAGAACTTCAGATGACCTTGGAAGGAAGTATGGAGCAAATAATTGCCTATTAACTAATTTTTGCTTTTTAAAAAATGTGAATTTATGTAAAAGCTTATTCTTGATTTTGTATCTTTAATTAAATTTTTAAAAATTTAAATTATATTAATTTTAATAATTTATTAAAATTATTTATTGTTTATTTTATTTATATCTTTATGTTCACTCACGTTTTCATAAATTATGTTTTTACTTATAACCAATAAAAGATAGGAATATCACCAAATTAATTTATGTAAATTTTAAATGAGAATAATTATAATGAACAATTGACCCCAGAAAAGAATGGAGAAAATGTGCCTATGTTGTTTTTTTGGATAGGTAATAATAGACTATGAGTATCATGTATAGCATAGACTATCCAATGTGGTTTTATTGAACTGCTTTTTTCCCCTCTTTTTAAATCTTGGTTAAAAGGCAGAGGAAGGTGAGGGATACACACACACACATGAAAAAAATATATGAATATGAAGGTAATGTAAAAACAACAGATTCAATTAAATAAGATAATCATTTTGTTTTGAAGAAATACATTTAGGGATACACACACACACATGAAAAAAAATATATGAATATGAAGGTAATGTAAAAACAACAGATTCAATTAAGTAAGATAATCATTTTGTTTTGAAGAAATACATTTATGTGCCCAAAAGGAGATGGGCTGGTGTCGTAGTAAGATGGAAGGATAACCAATAGATGATCTATATGCTTCACTGGTAACATTTCAAAGTCATGAGAAAATAAAGAATACTCTAATAGCTAGGTGGCTCAGTGGATAGAATGCAGAGCCTGGGGTCAGGAAGGCCTCAGTTCAAATCCAGCTTCAGACACCTATTGGCTGTATGACCCTGGGCAAGTCACTTAGCCTTTTTTGACTAAGTTTCCTCAAATAGCACCTACTTCCCAGGGAGGTTGTAGGGATCAAATGAGATTACATTTGTAAAGTGTTTAGCACAGTGTCTGATACATAGAAAGTACTATGTAAATGTTAGCTATTATTATGTTGGGTGGACCCCAGGTATGGGAAGAAATGGACAAGAGTCTAGCAGAATGGGTTGTGATCTTTATTCTTAGCAGGACTATCCATATGAATAAGATTATAGATGCACCCGACTATCTGAATACTTATTAAAAATATAGGTCCACCATCTCCTTTATTCAGTCTTATCTTTGTGTAAATCAGAGATCAAAACTACATTTCTTGTATTATTGGGTACTTGTCATCTTTTATCTATTTTGAAGCAGTCTACATATAAAGTAGGAGTTTCTTGTTACGTTTCCTTAAAGGTGCTCATAACCCACAAGTAGGCAGATTGAATATGTCCATGGTTAAGTACTTTATCATTTGATTCTCACAACAACCCTAGAATACAGGGGCGAGTATTATCCCCATTTTATATTGATATTTGTGACCTGTAAAAACAAGCAAATGTTGTTTTCTTTCTGGAGTTCAGTTTCCTAGTCTCAGGCTCACTGAAAACATCTGAAGGATTGATCCTCTTTGAACCCTGACAGTTTATGGCTGTGCTAAGTCATGTAGGTTTCGTGCCTACTGATTCTGAGTCAATCAGGAACTGAGTCCTTGTTGTATATACTGGGAGGCTGGTATTTTACTTTGGTGACTTGCTCTTGAGAAGGACCTTGTGATTCCCTGGTTGAGACTCTGAGTAGCTGTACATTCAGACCCCCTATTGCTCCGATGTAAAGATTTTCTCCATTCAAGAGAATATATGTAAGGTATATAGCCATATTGCTCTGATTCAGGCAGTAGAGCCCTATCTGTTGGCTTTTATTTCTCTGCTTATATTTTCGCTGAAATTCAGGATGCTGACTTTTCCCCTGAACTAGTGAATATAATTAAAAAAGGTTGTTGATCCCTTAAACAGCAATCTTTCCTAGTATAGCAGATCCAAGAACCAGTGCTAGCGAGTCATCCTGGGTGTTCCAGGGTACATGCTATTACATGACCCCATTTGGGGTTTTCTTGGCAAAAGATACTGAAGTGGTTTGCCATTT
>CM053769.1:419243026-419272774 GCA_028658325.1 Potorous gilbertii
AATTAGAGACTAAATAACCTAATTTTAAAGAATTAGTGGGTTAAAGAAACCATCATAGAACAATAAATAATTTTATTAAAGAAAGTGATAAAGACAAATAATGAAACAATATAAAAATTTATAGGATGAAGCAAAAGCAGTCATTAGAGGAAAATTTGTGTCTTAATGCTTGCATCAACACATAGAAAAACAGCAGATAAATGAGTTGGGCATGCAATTTAAAAAGCTTGAAAAAGAACAAGCTAAAACCTCAAACTAAACATAAAATAAAAAATTCTCAAAACTAAAGGCAAGATAAATAAAATTGAATGGAGTGGGTAGAGCCAAGATGTTGGAGTAGAAAGATGACCTTCTCTAGCTCTCCCTCCATAGCCCATAAAATACCTGTAAAAAATGACTCTAAACAAGTTCTAGAGCAGCAGAAGCCACAAACCGACAGAGTCAAAGAGATTTCCAGCCCAACACAGCCTGGAATGCTGGCAGGAAAGGTCTATCATACTGGACTATCACACACAGTGGAGCACAACCCAGCCTTGGCAGCGCAGCACAGACAGGACTGGAGTAGGCTTCAGGGTGTGGAATTATGGGTAGCAGCTGTGGTTCTCATATTTCTCAACCCACAAATGCCAAAGACTGCCTCAAAGGTCAATAAGAAAGCTCTTTCTCCTGGGTGAGAGGGGAAGCATAGTCGCCCCTCCTCCAACCCCTACCCCAGGGCAGTTAGTCTTTTACAACATAAATATTATGGAAGTACTTTTCATTGTTGCACATGTATGACTTATATTGAATTGCTTGTTTTCTCAATGAGGGTGGGTGGGGAGGGAGGGAGACTCAAAGCTTTAAGAATGAATGTTAAAAATTGCTTTAACATGCAACTAGAAATTAAGCTATACAGGCAATGGAGTATAGAAATCTATTTTGCCCTACAGGAAATATAGGTGAAAGGGGATAGAAGAAGGGTGGATAAAAGAAGGGAGGACAGACTGGAGGAAGGGGTGGATTGGATGCATGCTGTCCTGGGGTGGGGGGTGGGGAGAGATGAAGAGAAAATTTGAAATTCAAATTCTTGTGGAAGTGAATGTTGAGAACTGAAAAATAAATTATATATGAGAGAAAAAAATAAAATTAAAATTAAAAAAATAAAATCAAATGTAAGAAAGCCATTGAATTAGTAAATAAAAAAAATAATAAAATAGATAAGTCATTGGCTAATGTGATTTTTAAAAAAGAGAGAAGAAAACCAAATTGGCAGTATAAAATATTTGGAATAACAGGCAAAGAAGCAGTCCTCCAAAACTCCTTTAATGAAACAAATGTGTGACTTAAACCAAAGCAAAAACAATGAAAAGTATAGACCAATTTCAGTAATGAGTGTTAATGCAAAAATCCAAAATAAAATAGTAGCTAGGAGATTATAACAATATACTTCAAAGATTATACATTATGATCAAATTGGATTTATAACAGGAATGGAGGGCTTATTCAATATAAGGAAAACTATTATTGATTATATAAATGACAAAAGTTACAAAAATCATGTTATTGTATCAATAGATATAGAAAGAGCTTTTGACAAAATACAAATTCATTCCTATTAAAAACATTTGAAAGCATAAGTATAAATGGGTTTTTTCTTAAAATGATAAGAAGCATCTACCTAAAACCACTAGCAAGCATTATCTGTAATAGGGATAAAATAGAAGCCTTCGCAATAACATTAGGAATGAAACAAGAATGTCCATTATCACAAATATCATTCAATATTGTACTAGACGTATTAGCAACAGCAATGAGAAGAAAAAGAAATTGAAAAAATCAGAATAGTCAATGAGGTAATAAAATGATATCCTCTTGCAGATGATATGATGGTATACTTGGAAAATCCTAGAGATTCAACTAAAAAGCTAGTTAAAACAATTAATAATTTTATAAAATATTTATATTTTAGCAGAATATAAAGTCAGAGTTTCTATATATCACCAACAAAGTCCTCTTTAGTCTACGAAGAGATAGTAAGATATAGTCCATTAAAAATAATGACAGACAATATGAAATGCCTGCCAAAACAAACACAGGAACTACATGAACATAATTATAAAATACTTTTTATACAAATAAAGTCAGATTTAAATAATTGGAAAAATATTTAATTGTTTATGGATGGACCAATAAAATGACAATTCTACCTAAAAGAATCTACTTATTCAGTACTATCCCAATTAGATTACCAAAAATATTTTATTGAATTGGAAAAAAATAATAACAAAATTCATTTGGAAAAGCAAAAGGTCAAGAATATCAGAGAAATTAATGAAAAAAATGAAAAGGAAGTTCTAGTAGTGCTAGATCTTAAGCTGAATTATAAATCAGTAATTATCCAAACTATCTGGTACTGGCTAAGAAAAAGAATGGTAGATCAGTGGAATGAGAAGCTACACACCACACAGTGATAAATGATCGTTATAACCTTGTGTTTGATAAATGTAAAAATTTAAACTTTCAGGATAAGAATTCAGTATTTAGTAACAATTGTTGGGCAAACTGGAAAGGAGTCTGACAGAAATTAGGTAGAGACCAATATGTTACAGCATTTACCAAGGTAAGGTCAAAATGGATACGTGAACCAAGAAAGTGTTGTATACACTAAGAACAAATGTAAATGACTAAGCTATTCTGAATTATATGAATATTCAAATCAACTACAAAGGATCAGATAAAGAACTGGAATACAGAACTATGTATTGTATAGTTTTACATATATATATCTGTGTCAAATCTTGGCCTTCTCTGGTGTGAGGTATGGAGGGAGGAAGGGAAACATATAGGACTCAAATGTAACAAATATATACATATATATATACATATATATGTATGTATGTATCTTATATGTATGTATGTATATAAAGAAAAAAGGAAGAAAGAGGGGGAGAAGAAGAAAATAAGAAGACATAGTTACTTATTATATAGATAAGGAGTACCTAATAAATTTGCTAAGTGGTCATTTAAGCCTCTTGCTTGCAACTTGACATGTGGATACCGACACAACTCACACTACCACCCACTCCCTGTTCAATCAATCAAAACCTTCTCTACTTTGGGAGGCCCATCAGTAGGATGATACCCAGTCTTTGCCTTTTAGAGGCCTCTGCTGAGGGCCTGCACTCTTTTCCTACAGGGGCTGGATAAAGTTTCTCTCTAAGCTTCAGTTGATGTCTCAAGATTGTCACCAAGTGAACTAAGAAATTCCCCCTTTTCCCCTCAGATAAATATACAATCACCAGTTATGCTAAGACAGTTTCACTTTCCTGGTATTATTGGAAAGCAAGGCATCTCCCAACAATCTCATTCTATGTTTACCTAAATGCTTTCTGGGGAAAAAAGTATATAAATAGTTCTGGAGTAAAATAGACCTGCCAATCAAGGTGGCAAGTGTTTGCAGATTATATGGAGGGGCAGGGATCTTGAGGTCCCTCACATCCTGAGCAGATTTGATCAAGACACCTATTTTACCTCAAAGGAGGTCTTGATCAAAGGTAATGGTGTAGGGAGAGCCTAAGGTTAAGTAAAACAGTATCTTCTGTGAGAGCTTTGATGGTGGTTAATGTAGTCTTGATTAGCACAACAAAGTCATGTCTCAGATAGCCAATAAGGGCAAACTTCTTACCCTGATACTGTGAGGGATTGGGTGGAAAGGGGCCAGTATAATTGGAGTTCCAGTCATAGGTAAGTCACACCATAATGGTCTTTCAGAGATGAATATTTCAATTGGCCGAGGTGCACCATTGAGTAAAAAGTAGCTCACTGTAATCTCACTGTAGCATGGTATCAATGACCCCCTTGTTCATTTTCTTGATGGATCCAATCCCCATTCTAAGCTAGTCTCATAATAAAATATAATTGTTCAGTTCAGCAGAAGGCATATGATGTCACTGATGGCCACTGACACACCTAATAAATAACTATGTGATGGGAGAGGTACCAGAAAATTCCTCCAATGGTCTCAACTCCAAAAAGGAGTTTATTTCATTTTCCATTCCTGTTTTCTCCAGGTCCCAGACCCAGAGACACTGCCCAAGCATTAGTATAGAAGAAGACCTTATCCACTCTGTCTCTCAAGTCTCTCTAACACATCAACTATGCAGCTTGCAGCTCATCTGACTGTGAGGATTTTCTAGGGTCCCTACCCCACATTACTAGAGAAATCCAGTTATCCACACCTCTCTTGTAGCAGGCAGAACTACTGCTGAACTAGGAATCATAGTGTCTTTTAAGAGTCAGGTTCTCATAGGCAGGTCATTGCTGCACTATCATAGGAGGCCAGGTGTCAGGGATTGGACTGAAGGCCTCAGCCTCTGGCAGAGTTATCCTCAAGAGACCTGGGAAAATGTGGTCTTAAACGTACCATTTCCATTTAACAATGGAAGCTTCCTGTGCCCTACTCATCTTATTAAAGGAATGGTTTTGCATCTTTATAAAGGAAGGTGTCATCGTCTTCTACTCACCTAACAGAGAAGAGTGAATACTGTTACCTGCTCTTACACATTGCCAGTGTGCTTCTGTTTGCACCAACATTGTGACTGTCCAGACCTTCAGCTCTGATTTCATCAGTTGGTATGCTCATCCTAGATGGTGATGTGGCTAGAGAATCTCATAGCTAAAGGTGACATCACTTGGGTGACAAGTAGGCAGGGCTCGCTTTAAGGTTCTGTTCTATACATGGAGGATTAGTTCTCATTAAGTGGTATTGAAACTCTTTGAGACTTGATTGGATCACAAACCAGCTCAGGCATTTGATGTGGCTTCTTGTTTGCCTGAGCACAAAAGGTCAAGAGGAGTTCCAGCTTGCTCTCTATGCCTTCTGTTAATGGACTGTCAGTATAACTCATATTAATCCAGTGGTGTCCTAGCTGAATATCTTTGTTGAAAATCCTTCCTCTGCTATGAATAAGTAAACTTCCTTTTGTTAATTGTTAAATCACCTAAGAATATCTGACTTCATTAATATTACAGTGAAAACTTCCCAGACCACAAAAGGTAAGCTGCTCCCAGAGGGTAATATCTAATTGCTCCTGATACAAGTTGTTAATAGCATATGACTGGTGGGGTGGTGGGGTGAGCATTGATCCAATCCACCCAATCCATCTCTTAGGAACTGAACACCCTCCCTTGTAGACTCCCAAAGTATGGGAGTCAGAGTATGGTCAGAAACCATACTTCCTGCCTGTAGTCTTTCAGTACCCACTACCACTGGACTGTCCCTTTGTTACTAAGTCATCTGCCTTCAGGACATGGTCCTTAAAAGAGTTCTACACTGAGTTGCTAAATGTGCATAAATTTTTAACTTTTTTTCCCCTTAGGCTAGCCATCCTGCTTTTCTGAGATTGTTTAAAAAAATACAAACTATTGAGTGCACTAGAACTATCACGACCCTCTATGTCAGTCTCCTTTACCACTTACTGGAGTTAATGAGTCTAAAAGGAAGTCTATTCTCTGTCCCATTAAAAGAGGACTCATATACTGTGAGTAGGAGCTGGGCCACAGGGTGACATGGTGCTGTAGATATCTGGCCATATATTTATCCAAGACTTTGCTTCATTTGCATCGAACTTTTTCCACATCAACCATGAGAACCACAAACTCATTTGGATCCAGTTTTGCTGATTAATAACATATGTGTGGGCCAAGTTTGATTCAGGCCATTCTGGTGTTTCAGGCTTGGGATGGGAATGAAAAGAGGCACTCTTTTAACCTTTTAACACCTTTTAACAAAAAGCAAGTTTATTTAACAATAGCTTTGAAAGGATACTACTAAGGAAACAAAACTAGTTCATGTGCATCAGCTAATCTTCAAATAGGGATTTATCTGACCAGAGTAGTGTACTGGGTCGGATGGGTGGGGTGACTTGAATGGCAGTAGGGCATTTGTTTTACCTGAAGGGTATTTATGGATACTTCCTGGGTTGGCCTTTTGAGGACCTAGCAGACTGGAATCTACTTCAATGGCTTGAGACAGTCTCCTGGATCAATCAAGTCTCAAGGACAATTTCCTGCCTTTTAGACAAAAAATTAGTCCAGCCTATATGGCAAACCCTTATTGCAGTGGGAGAGAGAGTTCCAAGGATAAAAATGACCCCAAAGTTGAACTTGTTTCTCAATGGGTGAAGCTTTCTTGTCGTCAAAGCAAACAAAACCAAGCAGTGTCAGGAGACAGGTTGTTTAGGTGGAAGGCTAATGGGGGCTTGCTTATATCAGAGCTGAAGTAAGAGTGACTTATGGAAATTTACCATGACATAATCTTTGTGCTATGCAAGCAAAAAGAAGACTTGCACTTCTGCTTACTGGGTGTTCCAGGTGGCTATTGTGAAACAGCTAGACTTTCACCCTTAGAAGTCCCTTCATTATCATATTCATGAGATGTTAATGGAGTCATGTAAGTGATGAGTCAGTCAGTGGGCAGTGAGAAGTCTCATTGTACTTGTGTGGTCTTGGGAAAGTCTCTTGACCACAAGGTCTCTGGTAATAGAGTGGTCTGAGAGTTCCTGGACCACAAGGGTGATAAGGTGGGCTATGGAGTAGTGAGCTTGCTTGCTCAGCATATGGGGGAAAGGATGGAGGGAAAGGATAGGACCTCATTGCCCTGGGGGAACAGTAGGACCTTGAGGCTCCTACTCCATTTTGATATATTGCTTCTATCATAGGTTAGGTATCTCTTTCTGGTTCTGACATTGGTTGGTTGCCATCTACCACCTACCTACCACCATCTTGGGGGTTGAAGGACCAAGGGATCATCCAGGGTTTGTTGACTGGTATCAAGTTCTTCAGTATTGACTACTTGTGTTCCCTAGAATACATGTGAGAGTACATGCTCTCATAGGAAGTATCCCCGGCATAACACGTCATACCAGAAGTGGCAGGTGCCCAGTCTTATGCTCATCTATGCTCCTCAGGATGGCCATACTTACAAAAGTAGAAAATACATGTCTGTCAAATCTGTATATGACATGAAGCTAGAAGGGAAAGCTGATGTGGATGGCAGGATTCAAAATGATCTCAATAAGCTATAAGAATGACGTGTCAAGTTTAATCAGATGAAATTTAATAGGGACAAATTTGAGTTGCAGGATCTAGAGCTAGAAAAGACTTCAGAGGTCATTTAGTCCAATCACCTCATTTTTTTCAGATATGGAAATTAAGGTCTTGAGGTTAAATGAATTGACTGAGATCACACAGTCCTATGCTTCTATTTGAAAGAACAAGATGGCCCAAACAACAGTGCATTAGAGAAAACAATTCAAGGATTTAAGTGGACTGCAAACATGATATATGTTAGCAAAAGTCATCAATGCTATTAAGAGACATAGTGTTCAGAACAAGGGAGATGATAGACCTACTACATTCTGCCATAGTTAGACTACACCTGAAGTGTTGTGCCTAGCTCTGGGTGCACAGAAAATTTAGCATAAACTTAATAGCAAATATCAATACAAACAATTAAACTTGCTGTGAAATTATATGTATTTAAATAAATGAATTTCAATACATAGAATAATGTAACAAATTTTCAGTCATTGCCTCTAGCTATCCATCAGGTTTCTTTGTCCATTATATGGTTGGAGTTAGCATGTATTCTATTTTAACAATAAAAAATTAGCTCTACTTCAGAAAAGTCTTTCCAGATTTCTTTATACTCCTCATACTTGTTGATCCTAATCGAATATATCATTCCATGACATCAACGTACCACAATTTATTTAAACATTCCTCTATCATTAGACATTTCAATTACTTCCAGTTTGGGGCAATTACAAATAATGCTGCCATAAAAAAAGTCTTTGAATAGTTAGCGTTTTTTTCCCCCTTTCTTGTAAAACTCCCAGGGCACAATCCTTATAATCAAATGATTAGGTCAAAGGGTGTTTTGTAACTTTTTTGTAAAATTTTGTAACTTTTATTGCTTATCCACAGATTGCTCTCCAAGAAGATTTTACTAGTTTGTGATGTTACCAGCAATGAATGAGTATATTTGTTTCTCCATAAAACTGCTAGCACTGAATTTCATTGCCTTAATTTTTTTTTACCAGTTTGTTAGACGTGAGATGATACCTCAAAGGTTTCCAAATTTGCATTTCTTTGAATATTAGTGAGCTTGAGCATTTTTAAGCCTTAAAAAAATTCTCATTTTCTCTTTTGAGTATTGTACTAGATTTTCTCATGTCAATTTTTTCCCCAGTCATTCTCTCTTCACTCTCCTTTAACTATTTTATCCATTGGAAACAAGGAGTTGCTTTGTACATTTTTTAACAGTTCCATATATAGTATAAGTTCTATAATCAAGTCATATATAGTCAAGTTCTCATCTGTACTGGAGATCACAATATAGGAAAAGCATTGAAAAGACAATGATTCTAGAAAGCCATCTGGAGCTACACCTAAAAAGTTGCTTAATGGTGTCTATCCTTTGAGCAAGCAATAGCACTAGTAGGTCTATACCCCAAAGTACAAAGAACAAAGAAAGATGAAAAGGTTCTATATGTATAATAATACTTATAGCAGTCCCAGAGAACAGTTAGATTAGAGGGTTAGGTTATGGATAGAACAGTTAGATTAGAGGGTTAGGTTATGGATAGAACAGTTAGATTATAGAAACACAAATTATGTTACATAAATATAATTGAATTCAATTTTTCAGTAATAAAACAACAAAGGAGATGTTTCAGATAAAACCAGGGACATACAAACTAATTCAGAATCAAGTGAACAGAGCTAGTACAATAAATTATACTATAATGATAACATTATAAAAACAATATTGATAGACTCAAGAACTCTGAATGATGCAATGATCAACCATGCTTCCAGAGATCTGATGATAAAGAATACGACCCATCTCTTGAGAGAGAGGTAGAATATAGCATGCTTCTCGAATTGGTCAATATGGTAATTTGTTTTGCTTAACTATGTATATTTGTTATGAAGAGTTTTTAAAAAGTTGGGTGGGGAGGTAGGAAGAGGAGAATATAAATATTTACTAATTTATAATATATATATTTTTAAAAAAGACATGCTGGAGCTTATCCGTAGGAAAGAAAAAATATTGGTGAGGAATTTGAGTCTATGTCACTGGGATTGTTTGAGGGAACTGGGGAAGTTACCATAGAGAAGACAAAAAGGGTGTGGGGAGATGGGGAATGATAGCTGTCCTCAAGTATTCGAGGGACTTTCATGTAGAAGGAAGATTAAAATTGTTTTTTATCAGTCTCAGAGGGTAGAACTAGAAATAATGAGGGAAGCGACAGACTTCAGTTCATTGTAAGGAAAAGTTTCCTCACAGTTAGACCTGCCTAAAAGTGTAAGGACTTTCCTCAGAAGATTGTGGGTTTCCCTTTATGGGAGACTTATGTTTGCCAGTGGAATACATAAATGGAACCATGAGTGCCTCCAAGAAGGCCTGACAGCTTTAGCTACATCTTTCTTTGTATTTGCATTAAGGGTTGCTCTATGGTTCTTTTTCTCCTGACCTCTAGTAAGCAGTCATACAGTGAAGGGAGTTTCAAAGGGAGAGAGAGTGAGCCACTGTGATCTGGGAACCAGAATTCAGGTTGAGTTTTGCGATCAGTACAGTATCAGTGCTCCAAGAGGCAAAGAGTAACAGAAATGACTTTCAGGACCCTAGACAAGCAGTCACATCTGTACATGAACTTGGTGGGACCAATGCTATGAAAGAACTGAACTCAATTTGGAGCCTACTTCCCAAGACAACAAGGTAAGGTAGGGTAGAGAGTCCTTGAGGTATTGGGGCAAAGGTATGTTTGTTTTTGTTATATCCATGAAATAAATATTTCTTTGTAAAAGCTACCTGTTATTAGATGGTTAAATAGAACTTGTCAATGGCCCATAACAATGAGAAGAACGTGACTTCTCATTGGAGAGTTTGGAGTAGGAGTTTGAACAAATAGTAGTAGAGAAAAGAGACCTGGTACCCTGGAACCTGAGGGATGATACAGCGGGTCTGTTCTTGAGGGGAGTGGAGCTGAGTATAAATATTACAAAGTAGATTTCCATCAATTGGGAAATGGCCAAAATTGTAGTATTACTGTGCTGTAGGAAATGATGAATACAGGGGATCTTGGGAAAACATATGAACTGATGCAAATAAGAATAAATAGAATTGGGAAAATAATATCCACAATGACTACAGCAATGTAGATGTAAATAATAGCCAAATTTGACTCTAAAGAAGAGATATGAGAAAGCTCATCTTTACAAAGGCAGAGAACTTTGGATGTGGAGTATCACATATTTTTGATATGTTGGTTAATTTTACTGAATGGGTTTTTCCCTTTCTTTTTTATTCTTTTAAGACATGACTCTCTAGGATGGGAGACTGGGAAGTGTAGGTGATGGAAAAACAAAAGATATCAATAGAAATTTACTTTAATGAAAAGAATGATTATGGATCCCTGTTATGACTAGGAGATTAGGTTTAGCAGTTTGATCTCAGATCAAACTCTGGTTCCAGGACAAATTATTTCTTGAATTCTCAAATATATTTTGATGTTTGTATGTAACTTGAGCTCCAAAGTCCATTGGTATGAAACTCCTCAATGTGGAGATCTACATCTCATGTTTATGAAAGGTAGGGAAGAGCAAGAGAGAAAACTTTTTTGAGTCTTTGGGTGCTTCTGGCTTCCAACTTCATGAGAGAAGATGGATGATGTCAACCCCACCTCAGGTGCTGAAGGGAGGAAAGGATTCTGGGAATAAGTGACATATAGAGCTTTACCTTATCCCCAGTTTGCTGAACTAGACACTTTGGGGAATTTCCTTTTGGGTGAGATCTGGGACTCTTATCTCGGTTGAGCTTTCCAAGTGGGAGAGCTCCTTTACTCTGTATTGTCTGTATATATTCTCATGAGTTTACTTTTTCTGAATTCTACTTTGGATAAATGCTATTTGCATGCATTGTGGAAGTGGTATTTAGTGGTAAGGGAATCAAACCTTGGATACAAACCTTGGAACTTCCTTTCCTCATTAATGAGCAATGATCCAGAATTTAGCTTGAATCAGAAAACTACATATCCCAGACCAACAATATATAAGGGAACAGGTACATGTAATTCTAGATGGGCACCTCCTCCCTCTCCAAGGAGAGCAAAGGAGCCAAGCTTTTGACCCCAGCCTCCTGCTTTCTCTTCCGGTAGAAATCACAGTCTTCCTTGGAGAATGGCGGGGAGAGGTGTATTTATCTATATCTATATCTATCTATCCATCTATCATCTACCCATCCATCCATCTATCTATCTATCTATCTATCTATCTATCTATCTATATCTTGGCCTCCCTGTGAGCCACATGGAGACAGGCTTTAACACATATATTTGCAATACAGGGATTTGTTTTCTATTAGTTTGTGAAGGATGGTGTTCACTTGATCATGCTTTTTTTTAGGTATTTATTTAGTTATTTATTACATACTAAATCTATTAGACGCTAAATTTTTGCAATCTGCTGTGATATGTTGCACAGTTAAAACCATTTTCCTACATAATCTACACTGATGAGTAAGTTAAAGCTCCTTAGGGATAATTCATCTGTAATTATTTTAGGCAACGACCTCTTTTACTGCCACAAACTCCATCGTTTCTATAAACAGATCCACAAGTTAGCTTTTTGTTGCTTCTTTGTCAACATGTGGTTGGTTAAGCTCATGTGGGTATTGTAACTGCTATCATAATGACACTTTGGCACATGCCCAGGCCATCTAGGATGGCACCATCTCTGTGATCCACATGGAAGAACTCTAGGGAGCTACTTTTAGGAGACTAAAGACCTAGAGCATACGTAGACATTCTGCATTGGCCTAACATGTGGTTGGGAAGTACTGTCTAGAGTCTTAGGTGGTCTGGTCATGAACCAAACCCCCATTATCATTATTCCACTAAAGCTCTTCTCCAATGCTTCATTGTGGCATGGAAGTGGCTTGAATACTATGCACACAAAGGAAAAACTCTAGAAAGTCCTCTCCAACTAAAAAAGCTTTGGGTACAACCCCAGGGGCATTCTGGATGTCCATTTTCTGAGGACCAGTTGAGCTAAGTTTAGAGAGGCTCACCAGATTGGCCACACAGCCAAGCTTTTTTGACCACAGCAATTCTCTTACTCCTGGTAAGTCTTAGAGAGGAGAGTGCAGTCTGTGTTGGCAGGGGATGATCTATACCCACAAAATTACAGATTCTTGAAACATTGCAATATTTATGCCATTATTATGGAAACTAACCGAGGGGAAGAAATATCCAGGAAAGCTGCTTCCAAGCCATCAGGACTGTAAGCTGAGATTTTATAGAAACTAGCGATGGTGCTTCTCTGGTGCTCCCAACCCAGTGACCCTATAACTACTTTCTTCTGGACTTTCAGGTCGCTTGTTGACTTTAATATCAGAAAATAATCCTTCTGTTTCTTAGCTAATAATACTCTTCAAAGTGTAGTGGCCTTTCATTACTCTCTGGGTTTGAGAGTTTTGACTAGTCCCTAACATTTTTCTGATAATGGATAGGGGCTGCAACATTACTTTTAACTGAGATGCAGTTAGATCCAGTGGTCGGAGTGCTGGACTTCAAGTCTAGGAACTTGAATTCAAATCTTAATTCTAACACTTCTTCTTTATTTGATCTTGAGTGAGCCACTTAAATTCTCAGAATCTCAGTTTCTTCATCTATAAAATGGGACTAAGGCTATCAGTCACATTGGGCTTGAAGGTTTTGATTTGCCATTCATGACTTTCTGACAATAGTGTTAGTGGCTATAATATATCCAGTCAAGGGGCAGAGCAGGACACTGGATAGAGGACCAACCTTGGTTTCAGGAAGTTTTGAGTTCATATCCTTCTTACACATTCTAGCTGTATAACTATGGGCAAGTCACAACCTTTAACTGCCAAGCCACCTTTCTAGGACTGTAAACAATAGGAAGATTCCTCATCCGAGTTCATGGATGGCAATTCTATGCTTCAAGATCACCTCACAGTCATGAAATCCCAGCTCCATCACAAATTCAGACAGAAAAAAAATTTGTACTGCCAAATTGAAAGAATTGTGAGGAAAATACTTTGTAATCTTGACTTTAATAAACTATTAGCTTGATGTTTGAGACACTACAATCTGATCTCAATCTACCTCCTACCATTGGAAGACAGTGTGGCACAGTGGAAAGATCACTAGTTTAGGAGAGAAAGGATGAGAGTACAAATCATGCCTTTGATGACTTACTACCTGTGTGACCTTAGGCAAGTCACTTAACCTCCCTTGACTTCAGTTTCCTCATCTGTAAAATGGTGTAAGTGGTCTTTAAAATCCCTTCTACCTTTAGATCTATCATTCTATATTCTATGGACACCTTTCTCTTCACTGGGTCACAGGCACTAGGTTCATTTCCATTCTCCACACTTTTGCACATGCCTAGGGTACTCTTCCTCATTCTCTACTCCTACCCAACCCTAGGAGGCCCTGTTTAAATCCAGTGCCTACTGGGAGGTCTTCCCTGACCAACCCAGTCAACAGTTAATCATGTTCCCTAAGCTTCTACCACACTCTTGTCTGTATTTTTCCATCAGCAAGTAGTATACAGCTTTGTGATATTGATTATCTTATCTTGGTAGGGAGTGGAATTTCTGCCACAGTGGAATCAGTGAAGTTTAGAGTTAGAGAATATAGTTCAAATCCTGGACCTTCTATTGATTACTGGTGTGACTGAGGGCAAAACAGTTTCCATCTGTGGAAATCAGTTTCTCCACCCATAAAACAAGAGTGGTGGACTAGGTGGTACCTAAGATTCTTTCAATTGCTAATTTTTGGTGATTCTATACTCTAGGATCCTAGAATTCAATGAGATTATAAGATTCTGAAGAGCTGGAATACGTATTAGACCACCTTGTATGTTTCTCTAGTGTCTAGTTCAATAAATATTTGTGGGTAAGACTGATTATCCCATGCCTTATTCTGAGCCTACTCCAACACTGCGCACGCCTGGCACACTTGGTGGAAACTCATTAAGTGGTCTTGGAATGAAGGTACTGCCCCACGGGGGTGCTTAGTTGCTGCTGGAACAGTGTCTCTTGTCTCACTTTCTTGGTAGCCTGGGGAATATTGCAGAGAAAAAATGTAGAGCTGGCCCATGCTTACATAAGGGTTCATTGTATTCTTCTGAACTCCACTGGCTCATGATGCCATCAGAATATTTCAGAATCTAATCCCTTGGTTTCAGGAGCCATTTTATCCACTAAGAGATGGTGAGGAAACTCTTGAATATGCTAATTATATAATTAAATTTCCTGTGACTTAAGAGGATCATTTTAAAAAATTTTGTAATGCAGCCCAATGGATAGATAGTAGCCTTAAAGTCAAGAGCATCAGAGTTCAAATCCTGCCATTCACACAAACTGGCTGTGTGACCTGAAGTGGGGGTGGTGGTGGTGCCCAAATCAACCTCTCTGTGCTGTAGGCAACTGTCCAAGGCTTTAATTTCAGAGGAGATGCCCATCTTCATTGGCAGAAGGAGGCTTTTTTTTTTTCACTCAGGCTCCCTATCCCCATGAAGTCACAGGGGTTTTAGAAACCAAATCAAACCTGGGTCCTAGGGAACCTGAGAGAACAAAGGCATGGACATCTTGGGCATGATGGAGGCTGGTTTACGTCCAATACCCGAGATCTAGGCTGGGGACAATTGGCTTACTGTATTGGGCACCAAATTCCATATTTTTAATTCCTTCTTGTTCTTGTTGAGGATACTTCTTCCTATTGAGAAAGTGTTGCTTGGGGAGTGCTTGTAGGCCAGAGAAGAGTTCCAGACAGAAACCTCTATAAATGTGTTTCAGCTGGAGCCTAGAAAGTGGAAAAACAACAGTGACAACAGTAACCCACAGCAACAGCTGACATTTATATGGCACCATAAAGTTTGCAGAGCACTTTTATAAAAGGGAGCATGCAGAAATTGAACTAGGTACTGCTCTTCATAGGATCCTAAATTTGAAACTGGAGGGGAACTCAGGGACCTCTTTGTCTAACCCCTTTATTTTACAGATTGGGAAACTGAGTCACATAGGTAGGATCAGAGGCAGGAACTGAACCTTACTCTTCAGAGTTAAACTAGAGATGGAGGGAAGAGACCATATTTTTGCCTTCCTGTAAGTGCTTAATGGGTGCTTATTGATTGAGTGACTCACTCTGAAATCAACTTACATATGTGTGATTATCATCTCCATTTTACAAATGAGTAAACTGAGGCTCATGGAAGCTTAGTGACTTGCCCAGGGTGACATATTTCAGTGTTGGTGGGAGAATTTGAATCCTAGCTCTAAGGGCAGCACTGTTTTCACTAAGCCACCCTGAATGTTCAGCCTGAAACACATTTGACTTCAGTTTCCCTGGGCTGACTCCTCAAATGCTGCCTTTTCCATGAAGCTTTTCTTCCTCTTCCCAACTGGGTATAACCTCTCTGTTATCTAATCTCCCATAGTATTGTGTTTATGCCTCACTTATTACATGTCTCATAGGGTGCATTGTGCATAGTGTTTTGGTCTCTTCAAGCTTTAAATCAATGCTCCTCTAACACCCTATTACTCTAATTGCCTAGTTTTAATCTCAGGGTAAATATAATGGTCCCATATCTTGTTGTCTTAGGAAGTTTATTTTAAATGAAAAGTTTTGAGTTCGGTCAAAATTGCTCTGAGTCCCCAGTTAGGAAAATTCCTAACATTTAGAAAAGATTGGGTGCTTTGACTCAGTTTCTCTCTCTCTCTCTCTCTCCGTCTCTCTGTCTCTGTCTCTAGCACCTTTGTTTGTTGAGGTATAGTTCAGGTTGCTGGAAGTGTTCAGGTGATGAAACAAAAGTTTGTATTTTTTAGTTTTTGAAGGCATTTTAATAGTATTTTATTTTTCCAATCACATGTAAAAACAAATTTTGACATTCATTTTTAATAAAATTTTGAGTTCCAAATTTTCTCTTTTCAACCCCTAACTTGGTAAACAATTTGATATAGGTTATACATGTGCAATCATGTGAAACATATTTCCATATTAGTCATTTTGTGAAAGAAGACACAGAACAAAAGAAAAAACCAAAAAATAAAGTGAAAGAAGTTATAATTACAGAAATCATAATTACAGTTGATAGATAGGCACCAGAAGAGGAAGCTGGGGAAAGAGCAAACCTTTTCTTGTTGAGTAGGTATCATTGTTACTGGTGGCATCTCCTTGAAGCTTCTGTTCTGAGATGCCTATAGGTCTGCTGTCTCTCCTCTATAGATGCTTTCTCTGTCATTGCTAAGTCCTGTCTTCTTTTTTTCCTTTCACTGTTTGCCCCAGGACTAAAGTTTCTTTCTAGTTTATATCTATGACTCTAAGCCTTCCTGTCTGCTTCCAGACTCTCTGTCTGGTTCTGAGATAGTTCTTTCCCTTTAAACAAGTTCCTTAGGATGTGACCAATATCCTAGAAAATGACTTTGATTTATTCAAGGAGGTATACAGGCCCTGTACACACTTGATTTTTAATCAATTAAATCAAGAAGTGCTCATATCTAACAAAAGTACTTACTTCTATGTGAAAGAGTGGGCTCATTTTAAAATTTCTATGCCCCTAAGAATCCATGCCTTATGTTACTTTCTCTGACTATATTCTCTGTGAGAGTAAAAAGTAGATTTCATATTTAGAAGGGATTGATATAAATCAAAGCTAGAAGAGAATCAAAGCTAGAATAAAAGAATGAAGGGAATGATAATTTAATCCAGTCCTCTTGTTCAAGATATAAAGCCCAGAGATATTGTATGTGTTTCCTGGGGTTAGATAGATAGTAAGCATCAGGGCTGGGATTTGATTCCAGTTCTCCTGACTGCCTTGAGGGGCAGTGTGATATTATAGAAAGAACATTTGATTGGGAGTTGGAGGATGAGTTCTCATGTCTGCTCTGTTATCTGTGTGGTTTTGGGAAAATCCCTTCCATTCCCTGGGTCTCATTTTTCCCATCTATAAAAAGAAGAACTTATACTAGATGGAATTGCCTAATAGCTCTAAATCAGGGGTCCTGTGATTTCAGATGCAGTATCTGTGCTGGTCTGGAGATGACAGATATTCCTAGGTTTCAGGCCATCTTGATTCTCCGCATCATTGATGGTGTTTTCATGGTGGTGAGGCTGGCCACAGATAGGCTATGTTGTTTCCAGTGGTAATAGGAGACAGGGAGGTTTTATAGAAAGATACTGGATTGATTCGTTCAGTCAGTATCTAATTATGAACTGTGTTCAGAGTCCTGTATCATACATCAGAATCACTGAAACTCAGGATTTGAAGAGCCCAGAAATTTTTTACATGAACTATTATCTAACCACAGTTTCCTATCCTTTGGTCTTCTTGGACGTTCCAAATTCCAATACTCACATCTGTTTTATGAGGGACGGAGTTAGGAAAAGCTGATCGGGTTCTTCAGAATTGCATAAGAACTTTTGGCCACATGACTGCTCCCTAAAAGCTTCTCTGTCTTTAATTTGGGGAGCCCTGATTCTAACCTTTTCTTTGATCTTATCCTGAGTACTCCATAATCCTAAACCCCTTATCATAATTCCTAAATTCTTAATTTCTGACACTCTAAATCCTTAATTATCTTAAGAGGTGACCATAGCTTCTTGTCCTAAACCTGACGCCAGGTCTTTTCAATTTAATTTCTAACTCTAAGTCCTGGGTCCTGAATTCGCACCCTCAATTCTGATCCCAACCTTTAACTAAATCTGACTCCAAATTCCCATTCTCAACTTTGAGCTAATTGGATAGGATCGTGTTTTCTTAAGGAAAACAAAAATTGAACAAGGACTATGGTTTTGATTCCAACTGTAGATATGCAGACACAAACAACTGGCATTTAGAATTAGAAAACCTAGGTTCACGTTCTGCTTCCAGTGCTTACTACCCATGAAACTTTGGGCAAATCATTTAATCTCTTGGTCCTCAGTCTTCTTATTACAAAGAAAGTAAAGTGAGAGGGTTGGATAAATTGGTTTGTTGTGACTTCCAACTCAAGATTTATGATCCTATAATTCTGTGAACTCAATCCACAGAAACTTGTGGCCATTGAAGTTTATATATTTCTCAAAATGTCTGATAAAATATATCTATGGGAGTGTGATTGGGGCTTTTATGCCAAGGTGCTGAAGTTTAGAGTGTGCTGACAGTCTTCAACTGTCCTTCTTCAACAGGTAGCAACAACTGAGCTTAATTAGATATAGGAAGGTACCAAATGTCTCCCTTTCTTCTCCAGGTGTTCTACCACATGTGAACTCCTTCCTCGTCTGGCCCTGGCCCACTTACATTACTACTTGACCCAGTGGTCAGAATCTTTAGTTATAGTTGGGAATGGCGCCTTTCAAATGACCATTCACCAAAGGCTTTAAGAAGAGAGAGCTAACTTCTAGATAATTGAAAATGAAACATGGCACTTGTCTCCTTTCAAAAAGGTGAAAGATTTAAAATGAAGAATGAGATGTGTTTTTGGACATGGCCTATGTGGGGATTTGTTTCTGCTGAACCATGCATATTTATTGTCAGGGTTTTAAAAAATTAAATGGAGGGGCAGGGAGAGGCAGAAATCATAAATGCTTCTATTATTCTATTTTTTTTGAAGAGAGAGAGAGGCAGCCAAGTAGGTTTTCCCATCTTCCTCTGCTAAAACTGTTGGGTTTCTCCAGAGGAGTCTCTGGGATCCTGGGAGTTCTCAGCAACTTGTTCTCATCAAAATAGATAAAAGTCAGTCTAGTAGACGGGCTTTTCATACCTGGATCATCTTCAGTGCTTTTTAACCTTTCTTAGGTGTTGGAGGCTTATAGTCATATAAAACTTAATGAATCAGTCTATATTAGGTTTCCCTCCTGATGCATATGGGTTTAATCAACTTCTCTGTTTGCTTTTTTGAACATTTTCATTATATTGCTTTACCATACTTTCCTGGATGGTACAGTGGATAGAGTACCAGCCCTGGAATCAGGAGGACCTGAGCTCAAATGCAACCTCAGATGCTTTCTAGCTGTGAGACCCTGGGCAAGTCACTTAACTCTTTTTGCCTCAGTTCCTCATCTGTAAAATGAACTAGAGAAGGCAATGGCAAACCACTCCAGTCTCTTTGCCAAGAAAACCCCAAATGGGGTCATGGAGAGTCAGACACAAATGAAATCATCCAACAAAAGAACATACTTTCCTATACTTAAAAACCACTATGCTAAAGTCCTCGGATTCTACCAGCAAAATGGAGGTCTTTTTTAGTTCACAAACTTTTTATTTTCTAGTATAGAAATGCCTTTGCACCATTATTTCCTGGTTTACAATGCTTTATTCCATTTTTTCATCCCATTTTGAATCTATTTGTAAGTAGCCAGGCCTCTGTGGAACTCATCTTCTGAGTTTAAATCTGGCCTCAGATGCTTCCTAGCTGTGTGACCCTGGGCAAGTCACTTAATCTTCTTTACTTCAGTTTCCTCATCTGTAAAATGAGCTGCCATTTCTTTAAATGTCAGATCACTCTAGTATCTTTGCCAAGAAACTCTCAAATGGAGTAATGAAGAAACATGCACCTCTAAAACGACTGAGGAACAACAAAAATTTCTAAAGATTGGTTAACAGATTTGGAGATTTGTCCAAGTTATTTCCAACCTCAGGAGGTAAGCCTTCAGTTTGCTTTATTCATCAACCAAGACCTCTTGGAATCAAGAGGCTTGAAGTCCATCCCTGACGTAAAAGTATCCTAGAACTTTAGAATGTACATTGGAAGGACCCTTGCAGACCAACCTGTCCAATTCCCCCTTTTAAAAAACAGAAAATTGAGGTCCAAAGAAAGGAGATGATTTGTTAAAGTTGCACAGGGAGTTAAATCAAAAGATCTTGATGTAAATAGATGATACCTGATCTATGTACTTGATGTTCACAGATAATATCTGACTCTATAGCTCCACCTGAATAACATGTCCACTTCTCCTTGTATTAACTTTTCTCCATTGATTTCAAGATACTATTTGGACTCAATAAGTATAAATTTCTCAAAGCATACCCAGGAACAATAGGGAAGAAAAGCTATGATTCCCAAGGTGAAACTGAACCAAGGGACAGTAATGATGCTTATAAATAACTCGAACTGCTTCAAGAAAGACTCATTGAGCATAAAGTAATTAAAGAGTTTATCAAGATACTTATTGCCCTTCTGAAATCAAAATTCAACAGGAAGAACATGTTTAAAGCAACTTATACCTCTGAACTATCCACCTTGCCTTAACATAAACTTTTGGAATTATAAAATAAACCATAACAGATTTGGAAATTAAGCTAAGAAAAATGGTACAATATTAGTTAAAATCTGTGCTTATCACCTGAAAGCAACAATGTAGTTGCAGCTGCCCCTCTGAGGATCCAGCATGCCAGCACTAATTTTAGTTGAGTGAAAGAGCGTACAGTCACATTAAAAACCACATCTTAACATATATTGCCGTCTAAATACTCAAAATCTCTGAGATGTGTAACAAAAAAAATCCTTTCAAAAGATGGAGACCTCGCAGAAAAAAAAAATCAAAATTATGTCAGAACGATAAGAGGTATATACCATATCTGTTGTTCTGTCTGCTACTGGAGTTGTCCCAAAGATGCTTTCGGTGAGGCAACAGAAGATGAACTTATATCTTAAACTTTTATTCAATTGCAAAAAGCAGTTATTTTATCTACTTGTTATTAATTCACAGAACATTAAATATAAAAGAAAATAGCAAGATATTGACCTCCCTCAGGTCCATTTCTATCTGAATGCCATAAAAAGAATGAATGAGTTTTAAAAAATTTATTAAATTCTGACTATATGTAAAGCACTGTGCTAAGTGCCAATACAAATAGGAACACAAAATAGTCATTGTTCTTAGGGAGTTCACATTCTAATAATGGAAAACAACACATACAGGAGGTTTTAGCTGAAAGCCAGATGGAAAGATCCTGTGGTTCTTAGGATACAGCAACAAAGCAGTTTGTAATACATCTTATTTAATGTTTTTCCATTAATAAAAACCATAGCAATTTCTGATTTTTCACCACTTGAGAATAACGATGACTTTGGTGGCAAGAACTTTTTTGGGGGGTCTTCAGTAATTATGTCTATTGAGGAGATAAGGATTATGAAATCTTCAGAGGAGGTTGCCAGATTTCTTCTCTGCAAGGGTTGCTTGCAAGGAGAATGACTTCAGGGAACTTCCTGTCTCTTCTCTGGGCCTCTCTGTCTCTGTCTGTCCATCCATTTGTCTGTCTCACACTATTTCAGCTAGCCTTGCTTCTTCTGTGAGTAGCAGTTTGAGTTATTGTGGGTGCTCTCCTTCACAGTTGCTCCCTTGATGATGGCTGTAAAGGCTAACTTGGAACAGTTATGAGTATGAGGCTGCTGCTTTTCCTAAGACTCTTGGGCTTGCCTGCATGTCCAGGACAGTTGGTCATTGGTTGGTACTGGTGATGATGGAGATGGTCATCCTCTTTTTAAAAATTAATTTTTCAATTAGTAATCACTATTTTTCTCTTGTCCATAACTCACAGGGGGAAAAGGCAAAGCCTTGTTAAAAAAGAAGCGTAGTCAAGTAAAACAAATTTCACTGTTGTTCATGTCAAAAATGTGTCTTATTATGCATGTCAATATCCATGGCCTCTCCATCAAGCTGTGGATATTATATTCCATTAAGATCTGGAGTTCTGGAGTCATGGTTGATCAGAACTGATCAGATTTCTTAGATCTTGATAAGAGTTCTTAAATCTTTCAAAATTGTTCATCTGTACATGTTGAAACTGTAGCAGAAATTGTTTTTCTGGCTCTGATTATTAGATTATACATTAGTTTATACAAGTCCTCCAAAATTTCTCTTTATTTCTATACTACCTTTTGTTAGTTTCCAATTCTTTGCCATTACAAAAAATTTCTATGTTTTTATGTATAGGTGAATTTTTCTCCTCTCATCTCTTTAGAATATAAGCGTTTTAGTAGTGTCACCAGGTTAATGGGTCTACACCGCTGAGTGACTTTTAAAAAATGATATTTTATTTTTCCCAATTATGTATAAAGATAATTTTAACACAAATTTTCAAAATTTTAAAAAGGTTTTGAGTTCTAAATTATGTCCCTCCCTCCCTCCTTCCCTTTTCCTATCCCTGAGACAGTAAGCAATCCGGTATAGTTTATATATGGGAAATCATCTAAAACATTGCCATATTAGTCATTTGGTGCAAAAAGACAAGCAAAAAAAGAAGAGAAAGAAAGTGAAAAACAGTATGCCTCAGTCTGTATTCAGATAACATCAGTTCTTTGTCTAAAGAGGATAGCATTTTTCATCATGAGTTCTATGCGATTGTCTTAGATATATTTTGCAGAGAATGGCCAAGTCATTCAAAATTCTTCATTGTATAATATTGCTGTTACTGTGTACAATGTTCTCCTGGCTCTGTTCACTTCACTTTGCATTAGTAATGCAAATCCTTCCAGTTTAACATTCACTTAAAAAAAATTTTGAGTTCTAAATTTTCTCTCTCCCTCCTTCATCTCCCCTCTCCCTCAGATAGTAAGGAGTTTGATAAAAGTTATACATATAAAATGCCAAACATATTACCATATTATTCATTTTATGAAAGAAGACAGATCCAAAGGAAAAAAAAACATGAAAAATACAGAAAGTGAAAAATAAGATGCTTTGATTTGCATTCAGACTCTATTAGTTCTTTCTTTAGAGGTGGATAGTATTTTTCATCATGTGTCCTTTGGATTTGTCTTGGATCATTGTATTGCGGAGAATAGCTGCCATTCACAATTCATCATTGTACAGTATTGTTACTGTGTATAATGTTCTCCTCATTTCACTTTGCATCGTACAAATAATTTCATAAAAAGTTTTTTGAAATTAGCCTGCTCATCATTTTTATAGACAGTAGTGTTTTATGACAATCATGTGCTACAACTTGTTCAGCCATTCCCCAATTGATGTGCATCCCCTTAATTTCTAATTCTTTGTCATCACAAAAAGAGCTATTAGAAATATTTTTGTACAAATATATCCTTTTCCTTTTAAAAAAATATCTTTGGGATAAAGAGCTAGTAGTGGTATTGCTTGATCAAAGGGTATGCATAGAGTTCTTTGGGTATAGTTCCAAATTATTCTCCAGAATGGTTGGATCAGTTCACAACAGTTGAGTACCTAATTCCAAATTGTCAAAAATAACTTGACCAGATCACAGCTCCACCAACAGCATCAATATACCTGTTTTCCTACAACCTCCCCAACATTTATTTTCCTTTTTTGTTAACTTTACCAATCTGATGAGTGGGAGGTAGAACCTCAGAGCTACTTACTTTATATTTCTGTAATTATTAATGATTTGGAGCATCTTTTCATATGGCAGCTATAGATAGCTTGTGATCCATTATCAATTGGGAATTGATTCTTATTCTAATAAATTTGAGTCACTTCCATTTATATCTGGGAATGAGACTTTTGTCAGAAAAATATGCTGCAAAATTTTTTTCTTAGGTTAACTGTTTCATTTCTAATCTTAGCTGCAATTTTTTTTATAATAAAAACTGTCCATTTTATCCTTTGTAATCCTTTCTATCTCTTGCTTGCTTATGAAAATTTTTGCTATACATCTAAAAATAATTTCTTCCTTGTTCCTCTAATTCATTGTGTGATTTGCTCAATATGTGATTTTTATAAATTTCAATCAAGGAGTTTATCTTAGTATGTGTTATGAGGTTTTGGTCCAAACCTAATTTCTATTAAACTACTATCCAGTTTTTCTAGCAGTTTTGGTTACAGTCTTTGGTTTTATCTAACACTAAGATACTTGCTCATTTGCTTCAGTGTTCCTTAACCACTTCCACTGAGCAACTTACTTTTTCAATCAGTATACTGTTTTGTAGTGTAGTTTGAGTAGGAGTATGTTGTTAAATGTTTAACAATCATTTTAGGAGAAAGAAAAGCTAGACACACACACTTTTAAGTTTAATCTGCATAATTAACATTTCATCTATCACTTTCTTAAATCTGAACAATCAAAAAAACCAATAAGCCCTGATTTGTAGTGTTGTGTAGTTGACTGATATCTGAGGTGCAAATAGTTTCACTGAAAATTTACCAATGTGCTCTCAATAGGCAGTCCAGCACAATGCTGGATTTAAGAACTGATGCTTCCCACTTTTTTTTTCATTATTGCCCTTGAGATTCTTGGAATTTTGTTCCTTCAGATGAATTTTGTTATTTTTTTCTAGTTCTATAAAATAATTCTTCGATGTTTGATTGGTATGGCATTGAGTAAGTAAATTAATTTAGGAAGTATTGTCATTAATATGCTGATTGTGCCTATCCATAAGAAATTAATATTTTCCCAATGATTTCAATCAGTCCTTATTTTCAAAAAAGTGTTCTGTAGCCCTAGTTGTGCAGTTCCTTTGTGAATCTTGGTCAGTAGATAGCAAATATTTTATACATTTTGTGGTTATTTTAAGCATGGGTCCCTTGTCCAATGAGAATTGAAAGTATGAGGGTACTAGCTTCTTTTGTGGAAGTAATTTTTTGACACCTACATTCAGGAGTTCTTAACTTGGGGTGAGTGAATTCTTTTTGATAATTATATTTCAACATTCTTGATTTCTTTTGTAATTTTATTCCTTTTGGCACATCACTTTGAGAAGAGGTCCATAGGCTTCCCCAATTCAATTCAACTCAATCAACATTTATTAGCACCTACTACATGCCAGGCAATGGGCTGGACCAGAGTGCCAAAAGGGTCTATGACATAAAAATATTTAAAACCCTTGGGAGAGAGAGCCTCAAAGCAATACTTATGGACAAGAACCCCATTAACCTGGTCTGGAACCATTCTTGTGTCATATTCCTAGCAGAGTGACCTGATTTGGCCAGTTCTGACTTCCCTCCCTCTTCTCATGGACCACGACTGGTGGAGCTCCTAACCACATTCAGGAATCATACGATGCGACAGGCTTCCTGGTCTGTAATTGACTAATCCAGAAAGAGATACACATATAATGTGATTTGATAATAACTTTAGTAGCAATTATTACTATTCGTGGTGTTAGCAGACTGTAGTCTCCTGAGTCATTTGTAAGGAGTCAGAAGACCTCATCAAAACTGTATGTCTATCTGGACAAGGGGGTGGTCACGGGCTGTTTAAGGATTTCTCAGATACATGAGAGTTAGTCCCTGCCAGAGGCTCCTGCCTCTCCCTCACTCCCCGACTCGACCTCTCCAAATCCTCCCCCCAAGTGTAGCTCTAGCACCCAGATGGGGCATGAGAATAATTTTCTTAGAATGGTCTTCACTAGTGCTCAGATATAGTGTCCTATGAGCAACGTGGAATTAGTTGAAATCACAGACAGAGCTGGGCCTAATCCCAGCCAGCTGCTCTGCTTGGCCTTGTTTCCAATAAGCAGCCCCTTAAAGTCTTCTCTCTAATCCCTCAAACTGAAATTCAATCCCCTATTTGAAAAAAAAATTTTTTTTTGAAAATTAAGTTTCAGGCCTGGACAGTGCAAAGGGACTACAAGCTATCTTCCACTCTGGTTCTCCCTAGAGTAAACAGTGCTTTGAATTCAAGGAAAGTGTTTAGAATACAATTTATTTATTACCTCCTACTCCTCCTTCCTCCCTTGAGCAGTCTAGGGCCTTCCAGCCCCTTCTATAGCATGGAGATAGCTCTGAGCTCTCCCTATTCTTAGGAAACCCTAGGACTGCTTCAGTCCCAGCCCCAGCCTTTCTTTGTCTGTTTCTGGAGTGGGTCTTTATTACTGGAGGTGGTGCTGGCTGGGATTTGAGGTGCGGCATTCAGTGAACACAAAGGCCAAGGCAAACACTTTTCCTCTCTGACTATTGTAAACTGGCAGAAATAGAAATGTCAGCTTCCTCATCTAGGAGAAAACCTGGAGGAATTCATAGCCTGAGACTAAGAGCTTCTGGAATGATTTTTTTTCCTCCTCTGCTCCGCTCCCTTCCCTTTCCCCCTTTCCTCCTTCCTCCCCTCCTCCCCCTCACTGTATAGTGAGGCAAGAAAAATGTTCTTCCTTCTCTCTGCTCTTTACCCTCTTGAGGCTCACGTGGATTCTCCTGAGTTCACATGTGGACTGTCTACCTGTGTAATTGTTCAATATCAACTAATAGATCTTGCTTTCTCCTTTCCCAGGTTTCTCTGGAGTACTATCTCTCCTGTATATATAGTCACACACAAATGTATATATGTACACATATTATATATGTATATAACTATGAATGTATTATGTGCACATGTATACATGAATGTATAAGACACACATACACATATACATATAAATATATATATGATTCTATATTCTTCTTGTCACAGAAAAGTATGATCCTATAATTTTACTTTTAGACAACTTGTAATATACATCGGTATATACATACATATATACATAATATAGATACACACTGTAGTAGCTTGTCATGACTTACTAGTAAGTATTCATTAGTTGTCATTATGTGACATTGAACAAGTTATTAGCTTCTGTAAGCCTCTTCTGTTAAGTGGAGATTATGAAAATTGCAGCATCTACTTTAAAGGGTTTTTGTAAGGTTCAAATAGTATGTCCAATATAAAGTATTTTGCACACCTTAAAAAGCTACACAAATACCAGATATTGTTTGCAACAGGTATTATAGCTCTCTAGTTGTGGAGGTTGGTTGGGTATATATTGTGAAGTGATGATAGGAGAATTCTCACATTGGAACATGCCTATTAAATGGTGAAATGGCTCCTTCACACTATACAGGGATATTTTCAGGAATTATAATATCCAGCATTTATGTAGCACTTTCAAATTTTGAAAGTGCTTTTCAAATATTATGTCATTTGATCCTTGCAACAACACTGGCAGATAGGTGCTACTATTATCCCATTGTGCAGATAAAAGAAACTTAGTGCCTTGATCAGTCACAGGACTCTTAAGTGTCTGCGGTCAGATTTGAGCTCAGGACTTCCTTATTCCAATTCTAAAGTGCTATCATATTGTGCCATCTAGCTGCCTAGGAAGATTGTATAGGCTTGTAACTGGGAAAACAGTATGGTATAATAGAAAAAGTGTAAGATTGGAGTCATAAGACATGGGTTCAAATCCTGCCTCAGCCTCATACTCTCAGTGAGATGTTGGACAAATTACTTCCCCTTTCTGGATTTCAGTTTCCTGGTTTCCAATAAGGAGGTTGGACTAGATCTTTAAGGTCTGGTTTTAAATCTATGACCCTGTCACTTGGATTTGTAGTCAGGATATCTTCATCTAGTTCTCTCTGACGAGGTATATGGTTTTGTGTCCTCTTCATACTTCTATTTCTGTCTGTAAAATGAGAATTACAATGTGTAATCCTTCCAACCATAAATGCAATAAGATATGAACTCTAAAGAATCTAAGTAGAGACTAAACGTTCATTTGACTGGTCAGATTTGTTAAAGGGGAGAGGACTAGATTCTCTCTGGGGTTCCTTTAAACTCTAAACTTATATAAGATATATAAATTTGGATTAGTAAATCATCAATAAATTCTTCTAAAGTCCTCTGCTGATGCTTCCATATGGTATGGAGTTAAATCTGCAGACTACAAAACTGTGCCTATGAAACCCAGATCTGGCAAGTCTTACCAAACTTTCCAGTTCTGGTTATCAATCCAGTGATATGGTGTAGATCTGATGCCAGAGGATCAATCATGCTGTGAGGTTGTCCCAGGGCACTGATACTGCTGCTGTGGCAACTCCCAGATTACTGGAGGTAGAAAACATTGTGCTGATGAAGTTAGTGGATTTGGACTCAATCAAACCTCTGACATACTACCTGTGTGACCTTGGGAAAGTAACTTAATCTTTCGTGGGCCTCAGTTTCCTGAATGGTAACAGAAAGTAGATAACCTTTGAAGGCCATTCAAACTCTTTTTCTATGATCCTATAGTCTTACATATAGACAACTTGTGACTGCATTGGTATATTCACAACTATGAAATCCCAGATATCAGAAACATTAAAATAGCATTTCAATTTTAATAATTGAAACACCAGTTTCAATTGCCCCCTTCCACAAAGACCATGCATACTATTTCTATTTCTTAAAGAGGGAATAGATTCTTGGGGATGGACAGTTTTATTCATCATTTTGAGAGAGTGAACTACCATGGCTGAGAAAAACAATGTGAGACACAGAAAGGACTACAGGGGTGGGACTCCTGTGGCCTGCAGTCCACATGAGGCCTTCTAGGTTCTTGAGTGCAGCCTTTTGACTGAGTCCAAGTTTTACAGGATAAATCCTTTTATTAAGGGGATTTGTTCTGTAAAGTTTAGATTCAGTCAAAGGGCTGCATTTGAGGACCTATAGGGCCACATGCAGGTTTCAAAGAGAACTTTCTTGAAAGACTTGGTAAGTTAAATGTCATCTATTATTTAGAGAGCCTATAGAGACATTTTGAGAAAATGACTTTAAAATGCTTCACAATTTTTCAAAATTCTTTAATTTATGAATAAGAGCTCTTAATTCACTCTTTAAAATTAGCCAGGTCTCAATCTTGAAAAAGGATGTGTTTGAGAGATAACTAAAATTAGATTAAAAAAGAGAGTAGAATTTAGCTCTTGAATTAAATACAACAAAAAACTTGTAAAAGAAATCAGTCACATGTATTATAAATTGCCAAGATTATTTTTCAAGTTTCTATCTCTTAGTAAAAAGGTATTAGCTGATTTTTTTTGCTTAAAAATACATATAATGAAAGTTCTATATTATTCATTGATTCTTTGAGGTTCCTATAGTACTTATCCCATGGAAAAGATATGTTGTGGAGTAGCTACCCTGAAGAGAATCCTTGACTTGGACAAGTCATCTGTAGAGGAGTCTGCAGGAGCTGCTAATGGTTAGCTATGACTCTGGATGCGATCTTTCTCAGTTGATATATTGTTTAGGTATTTAAGTATCTTTGTATTGTTTGTTATAGTATGAATTACTTAAAAATAGCACCAGTGATGTTTGTCTAAAGCTTAGATGGTAAGCTTAAGATGTCCATGTTTGATATTGAGAAAGAGTGAAAACTTATGGAAAAAAAGGTTTCTCCAGGTTACCTAGAAACTAGAGTGGGTGGGTATCTCAGAACTAATTGATTAATAAATGAGAGAAACTGTGCTTTCTATTAATTTATGAGGAATTATCCAACTATATTCCTTGATTTCATTAGCGCCTGGGTAAAAAGTTAACAAGGAAATGAGGCAGTAGCAGTGAGGGTGAGGGTTGGTGAGGTTATTGATTAGCATAGTGTAACCAAACAGCCCACCTATTCTCATCTAAGCCACTTGTGCCATCATCAGTCCTAGCTGCTGTTACTTTGTTAGGTTGAATTTTATGTGTGTGTGTTCGTCCTTAGTTGTCACAGAAGACCATGCCATCAGAGAAATAATGACATGCTTTGCACTTGGCTTTGTTTTGATTGAGGGAGGGCTGTGCAGGTCACCAGTCTCACTTCTCCTCCAGAGCCATCTGAATCCAATGACCAGATACTCATCAGAATGACTGGAGATGACCCAGGATGAGGCAATTGGGGTTAAGTGACTTGCCCAAGGTCACACAGTTAGTGAATGTCAAGTGTCTGAGGTGACATTTGAACTCAGGTCCTCCTGACTCCTGCACTGGTGCTCTATCCACTGCACCACC
>CM053769.1:419273274-419295692 GCA_028658325.1 Potorous gilbertii
ATAAATAATTATGGAATTACAAGATCTACAATACCCTTGTAGTTGTGTAGTATAAATTATGACTCTATATTAGGAAATTAGAAAAGGTGATTAGTGTGGGCTGGCATCATCTGGAAAGGCTTCACAGAAGGGGTGAAGCAATCTAAGCCTTGAAGGATGAAAGTAAAGAGACCAGTCTGGATTTATGAGAAATGATTCACTGTCACCAAATTTCTTGTCTACAAAATCTAAAGGGTTTATGACTTGTTTAAAATACTTAAAGTCATATGAGGATCACCTGAAATAACTGTAGATCTTTAACCAAAGACAAGACTTAAGGGGATATGGTAGTTATATTCAAATCAATGTGGTATACTGAACATAGCACTAGAGAGTTATAATACTTCTGGCCAAGACAACTACCTGAACAGATGCTTCAGCTCCTACATATCAGCAAAACCCTAGAATTTGCATCAGACCTTATAATGATCAAGAAATTTAATAAGAAGTCATAATAAATGGTTTCTTCTACCTGAGAACTACACAAAAGGTCAGCCAGAAACCCAAAGCAACAAGAGAGAGTATCTAAGTACTAACAAATGGTAGCGTCCCAGGACCACCAAGAGATTGTCAGAAACATATGTAGCTTGCAAGGATCTGTGACTGGAGGCAGCAAGAGTAAAGAGTTCCCCTCAGAAATCTTCAGGATGGTCAGAAAGTTGAAGAACTTGGAAGTATTGGGGAATAGTAGTGGGTAGCAGCATTCAACAAATGTAGCACATCAATCCTTAGATTAGAATGATCCAGGCCTAGATCCTCTGAGGTCTCTTTCCTGAGATACCAGAGAGGATTTTGAATATCTAGCACTCTGATCCTAAAAGATTCAGGGGGGACCCAAACTGGGGAGGGAGAGAATAGTGAAGGAAAATATATGAATTGGACTGAGACTGAGAAGGGCTGACCATCTCTCCCCAGAGTGAAGTAGGGAATGAGGGCTGGACCTGGCACAAAGCCCTAATTCAGGTACTGGGTGTGTTTGTCCTTGGTTGCCAAAGAAGTTCATGCCATCAGAGAAATAATAACATGACTTGCACTTAATGTTGTTTTGCGTGAAGGAGGGCTGTGCAAGTCACCAGCCTCACTTCTCCTCCAGAGTCATCTGAATCCAGTGACCAGATATTCATCAGGATGACTAGAGATGGCCCAGGATGAGGCAATTGGGGTTAAGTGACTTGCCCAAGGTCACACAGCTAGTGAATGTCAAGCATCTGAGGTGAGATTTGAACTCAGGTCCTCCTGACTCCTGCTCTATCTACTGCACCACCTAGTTGCCCCAATTCAGGTACTAAATCTAGAGAGATGAGTAAATAAAGACAACACTGACTAATATAAAAAGTTATTGCAAATCTAAAGATTCTCCCAAAGATATAGAGAGTAATTCTAGATAATAACTGCAAGTAGATACTCAGAGGAAAAAAATGGACTTTCTATAACAGTTACATGAATACCTAGAAGAAATAGACAAGAGCTTTCAAGTGAAATAAATGATCTTCAGGAAAGAATCATAAGAATAAATAGCTTAGAGGAGAAAGTCATAAACCTTAGCCAAGAAATGGAGTCCTTGAAAATCAGGGTAGACCAAATAGAAATCAACAACTCCGTGAGACAGGAAGAAATATTGGAACAAAATGAAAAAATGGAAAAATAGAAAAAAATCTAAGGTAAAGACAAATGACTTAGAAAATAGGCTAAAGAGGATTTAAGAATAACTGGACTCCTTGAATACTGTGACAAAAAAAACCTAGATGCTATATTTTTAAAAATAAATTATAGGTAAAAACTGCTTAGATCTATTAGAATTAGAAGAAAAGTAAAGACTGCAAGAGATCAACTTATCACCTCCTGAAAGAAACCCTGCATTAAAAAAGTTCCAATTATGTCAAAGGCAAAATATAGCTCTCATAAATCAAAGAAAAAAAATTCTTCAAGCATCCAGAAAGAAGGAGTTCAGTACTAAGGGATCATTGTCAGGCACACAAGACTTGACAACCTCTACAATAAATAAGAGCAGATATTTTTTAAAAATGTAAAGATTTTCCCCTAAAGGATTATACTCAGTTTTGTTAGGTACGTCATTCTTGGTTGTAATCCTAGCTCTTTTACCCTCCAGAGCATCACATTCCAAGTCCTCCATTTCTTTAATATGGAAACTGCTAAGTAAGTCTTGTGTAATCCTGACTGTGGGTCTATAAAATTTGAATTATTTCTTCCTGGCTGCTTACAATATTTTCTGCTTAACCTGGGAGCTCTAGAATTTGACTATAATATTCCTGGGAGTTTTCATTTTGGGGTCTCTTTCAAGAGTGATTGGGGAAATTTTTCAAATTTCTATTTTATCCTCTGGATCTAAGATATCAAGGCAATTTTCCTTGATAATTTATTGAAATATGATGTCTAGACTCTTTCTTTGATCATAGCTTTCAGATAGTCCAATAATTCTTATATCTCTCCTTGATCTATTTTCCAGATCAGTTGTTTTTCTGATGAAGTATTTCACTTAATTCCCCACCCCATTTTTCATTCTTTTCATTTTGTTTTATTGTTTATTAAATCTTGTGGAGTCATTAGCTTGAACTTGCCCAATTCTAATTTTTAAGGATTTTCTTCAGTGCACTTTTATATCTCCCTTTCCATTCAGCCAATTTTGTTTTTTAAGGAGCTATTTTCTTCAGTGAATTTGTGTACATCTTTTTCCATTTGGCCAATTCTTCCTTTTAGTGAATTCTTCTCTTTAGTGGATTTTTGTGCTTCTTTCACCATTTGGCCTATTCTGTTTAAGGTGTTATTTTCTTTAGTATTTTTATGTACCTCGATTTACCAAGTTATTGACAATTTTTTTCATGGCTTTTTTGCATCACTCTCATTTATTTTCCCATATTTCCCTACCTCTATGATTTTTAAAATCTTTTTTGAGCTCATTGAGAGATTCCTTTTGGGCCTGAGACCAATTCACATTTTTCTTTGAGACTTTGATTTTGTTGTGTTCTTCTGAGTCTGTGTTTTGATCATCCCAGTCATCATAATAACTCTTTATGGCCACATTTCTTTTGTTTACTCATCTCACAGCTTATTTCTTGACTTTTAACTTTATGTTACAGTTGGACTCTGTTACTAGGGTGGAGGAGGTGTTATCTTAAGCTTTAGATTTCTCATGCTGCTATGTTTAGAGGTTGTTTTGTTGGTCTATACGTTTTCTATTCTTCCAAGGTGGCATGATTTAATCAGGTGTGTTATTATGCTCTCCTCATCTATGCTCTGCTCTACAAGTGATCATTAGTACTCTTTTCCACCTTGGAACTGAGAGGGGCTCCTGTACCCCTGTGGCTGCAAGTTCTCGTGTATTAGTGATCCCTCTCTTTGCCCTGGGACAGAGACCTAGAACCATATATGTGTGGTTAAGGATTTTCTTCAGTGCACTTTTATATCTCCTTTTCCATTCAGCCAATTTTGTTTTTTAAGGAGCTATTTTCTTCAATGAATTTGTGTCTTAACAACAGAGTCTTGCTCCTGGTGCCAGCAAAATATTCTCTGTAATCTCCTGACCAGTTGTCCAAACCCATTACTGTTTATGAGTAGAGAGCTCCAGAAAGCAGCTGCTGCTGATTCAGTTGCTCCAAAGGCCTGCTAATGACTTGCTTTACTCTCACCCCAGTGAGATGGATCTTTTCTGCCAATCTTGTAAGTTGTCTTGGACTAGAAAATTGTTTTACCCCATCCTTTTGTTGGTTTTGTCACTCTAGAATTCATTTTGAGGTGTTAGATTAAATTTGTTTGGAGGGAAACTTGGGAGAATTCTGGCTAATACCTCCCTTTTATCTGCCATCTTGGCTCTGCTCCCTCCCCTGTTGGTCAGTTTTGCTCAATTGGTATTTTTTTTGTTTTGAGATAAAATTCAATAAGAGAAGAATTAATATCAGGAAACAGCTGTGATTTTGTAAAAACAAAAAGCTCTGAAACAGAATTGAAAGAAGAAAGGAGGAATGAAGAGGAGGAAATAAAGAAAAGAAAATAGGAAGGAAGGAAAAAAGAAAGAAGAAAAAAGAAGAAAGAAAAAAACAAGAAAGAAAAAAGTAATGCTAAATGAAGGAAGAGAAGAAAGCTCATGAAGAAATGAAAAGGAAGAACTCAGACAGCCATGTCCTAGCCTGACAGCCCTAGGAAATAGCCCTTCTGTGGTTGCATAGCCTCTGAAGGCTTGCTTAGTAATTTTTGTGAAGTCATTGTGACATTAAGGCCCTATTTCAATTAAATGGGTTAATAAGTTCTGTCCTATGGTTAAAAATACTAATAAGAAAATAAGATGTGGTAATAACAATAATGGAGCTATTAGCTACAATTATTGTTAAGTGCCCATGACATATTAGGTCTGAGTAGCATACATAACAGAAATATTTCCTGCACTCACAAAGCTCATTTCCCACTCATAAAACCTGGTTCTTCAAAGATTTTCAACCCCCTACATTCATTTGAAGGACAAATTGCCAACATTTTAAAAATTGGTTCGTTTTGAGTAAAAGATCCTCCCAACTACTAGCTCCTTTCCTTTTATGGGTTTCAAGTTAAAAAAAAATGAGGCAAGAAACACAACAGAGAGAGGAAAGAAAAGAAGGGAGAAAAGGAGGGAAAAGATGAACTCATGTAAAAGAAAATAAAATAAATCTTCTGTTTGCATCAGTAAAAATGTATTTCTGGGATGGAAACCTTACAAATCAAAAAAGACCGGTTCATTAAGCATGGCCAATCTTTCCAATAAGACTTTGTTCATTTGGACCCCCAAATAAAGAATTCATGATAAATCTGTCATGGCCAAGGCTAAAGTTTACTTTTGCATTATAGTTGAAAAATGTTCATTACTAGTGTAAACAAAATTGTATGGAGCTGTAGGTTGTTTAACTGACTTAATAAAACTACTTTCAAACACTTAACAACCATTTACAAAGAATTATAGAACTTAAGAGTTAGAAAGAGTCATAGAAATCACTTAATTCTACCCCTAATTTTAGAGAAGGAAACTGAGGTTCAGGAATGTGACTGAAGTATGGTGACAGAGTTAGTTGGAAAGCCAATATTAGAGCACATCTTTCTCTCAGTCCGGAATGCTTTTCACTACGCCAAAAGTCTTACACACAAATAATTCATGTGCTAATTAATAATTATTTCTGACTATTTGTTACAATAGGTCTTGAAAGGCTTCTGTTTGGCCATAATTGTTTAAGTTAATATTCTTGAAGAAAGTGTGTGTGTGTGTGTGTGTGTGTGTGTGTGTGTGTGTGTGTATGTATGTGTGTGTGTGTGTGTGTCTGTGCATGTGTGTATTTGCAAAATTTGCAAAGCATTGGCTGCTAATTCTTTATAGCCCTCCACCCAAGTAATCCATATAGCTACTTTGATAGTGTAAGCAATATGAAATGGTATGTCACTTATGGGGAGATAAGAATTTCTCTGCATTTTGGGGGACATGAAACTAACAGATATCCCTTAAGTTTCAAAGTTCACCTGTAATAAACCACTATAAACATATTTTCACTAGCTTAAGCATTAAAACATCAGCCAACCAGCTGAGGCTTTGAAAAAAATGAATCTTGTTGATTAGTAGATGCTAACTGTTGGTTGAATGAATCTGTAATGTCAGTGAAGATATCAGAAAAATTGTACTTCTGTGATAAAAGCTTAGGAATATATTGACTTCTGCCATTCTTCTATTATAGGCCTAGTGATTAACTCAGTGCCAGAAAGTTCATTTCTTAAGGAAAAAATACTTACACTCTTCTAATAGCAGCATATATGCGTAATCATCAGCTGAATAAAATAGGTAGCATCTTTGCAAGCAAGATTGAGCCACCATTTTTGTTACTATGCTATCAGTGAACCAAAGCACCCAGTCTCTATATGGTGAAGTTAAGGGTAGGTAGGAAGGAAGGCATAAAAGGAAAGGAAAGAAGGAATAATATGGAGATAATATAGGTAATATAGATAATATATATAGAGAGAAAGCAAAAAAAAAAAGGTGAATGTCCAAAAAAGAGGTCACTAATATTTATCTCATCCCTAAATTACCATTTCTTGGTAATTGAAAATCTTCATCATGAGTCAAATTTATAAAAATTGGAGTCATTCCCTAGTTGATAAATGATCAAAAGATATGAATGGCCAGTTTTCAGAAGAAGAAATCAAAGGTATATAAAATGCTGTAAATCACTATTGATTAGGGAAAGGCAAATTAAAACCATTCTGAGGTGCCACCACACATCTTTCAGAAATGACCAATGCTGGGGAGGGTGAGGGAAAATAGGTATATTAATGAACTGTTGGTGGAGTAGTGAACTGGTTTAACCATTCTGGAGAACACTTCTGATATGGACCCAAAGGTCTAGGCTTATCAATTGGCTGAACAATTTGTGGTATCTGATTGTGATGGAATATGATTGTGCTATGAGAAATGACAAGACGAATGGTTTCAGAAAAACCTGGAAAGACCTACATGAATTAGTGCAGAGTGAAGTGAGCAGAACCAGTAGATCATTGCATGAAGTAGTAGCAACTTCATAATGATGATCACCAGTGAAAGACTTAGCTACTTTGATCAATACAATGATTCAAGACAGTTCTGAAGGACTTATGATGAAAAATATTATCCATTTCCAGAGAGAGAACTGATGAACTGAGTGAGTACACATTGAAGTATAATTTTTATTTTATTTATTTTTCTTGCTCTTTTTTTGCACCATGACTAATATGGAAATATCTTTTGTATGATTTCACATGTATAATTGATATAATATTGCATGCCTTCTCAATGGGTGGGAGGGGCCTGGAAGAAGGGAGAGAATTTGGAACTCAAAATCAAAGAACAAATGAATGCTAAAGATAAATAAATATTAAATGAAACATTTGGACTCGGTGATCTCCAAGGTTCTATCCAGTTCTACTTTCCATGATCCTGTGAAATTCTGACTGCTTATTTTAATGAATCACCTCTAAATCCTACCTATGTTGCAAGATCCAGCTCATGTCCTACCTTAATCAGAAGTCCTTTTCTGGCTATTTATTTATTTATTTATTCCTTCTACATCATGGGGGTTAAGGACCTGGCACCCTTGTAATATGGAAAATCCATGTAAAATTTTTTGGGTCCTCCCTTTGTACCACAGAAAAAGCCTGAATGTTCTTTCTTTTTCCTTTATGGGGTGTCTACAGTAACTTGTTGTAAAATTCAGGTTAAGTATTCGGTCATGGGCTATATTATATGATGTTATACATGTATTTTATGCATTTCTGACTTTCTAAACTTTTTCTGTGTCATCTGCTTGCCTTTGCATGTCATCTGTAGTTTCCACTAATTCCCTCAAAATTCCTATGCCAAGCCGCAATGTATTGAAACTGCAATGGGGAAAATCACAATATGGAAGGAATAGCTGTACTTTATCTCAGAGTGATCTCTCACTTCTTTGCACCCCATTTGCCTTTACTATTTGTATTTATTCTCTGTTTTGTGGACATTAGTCTTATTTCCTCTATGATCCTATAAATTCCTAATGGGCAGGGACAGAGACTCTTCCTTTTCCTGTCTTCCCCAAAGCACCAAGTTCAGGGCTGAGTCCATAATATTCACTCAATTTAGACTTGTAGATTGAATGGCATTTCTCTTGAGGAGAGCTATGAAACTGCTTAGAATCATAGAATGTCAGTCTGAATAAGACCTGAGAAACTCACAAATGCCTGAGATTCTTGTAAAAATTTTTTTAAAAATTATCAAACATTTATTTTTTTTTTCACTACCACCACCCAGGGGGTGGGAGAGGGTGGGGGAAAGCAGAATTCTTCTCACAAACAAACATGGTCAAACAAAATAAATTCTGAGACAGGTCATATAAAAAATGTATATCTCATTCTGCAGAGTCCATTATTTCTTTGTCAGGAGGTGGTTCATCATCAATCATTTGTAATCATAGTTGATTCTCACATAGATCAGAGCTCTCAAGTCTTTCAGTTTTATTTATTTATTTTTTAACAGTATTAATGGTATAGTATAAATTGCTTTACTGGTTCTGATTACTTCACTTTGAATTGGCTCATACAGATATTCTCAGGTTTCTCTGAAAGTGTCTCTTCATTTCTTACAGTATAATAATATTTTAATGTAAATTTATTAATGTATAAAATGCAAATATTAATGTAATATACTGTAATTGTTCACCCATTCACCAGTTGATGGGCACCTCCTTAATTTCTAGTTTTTTGTCATTATGAAAAGAGCTGCTAGAAATATTTTTTACATATAGAAACTTTTCTTCTTTCTTTGATCACTTTGGGTCATTAGCATAGTAATGGTATTACAGAGTCAAAGGACAGGTTAGTATCTTTTGGGGCATAATTCTGAATTGCTTCTAGAATGACTAGAACAAATTATACTCTCATCAATGATAGGTACATCAATGTGCTCATTTTCCTACATTCCCTCCAACATTCGTCATTTTCCTTTGCTGTTAATTTTTCCTTTCTGATAAGTGTGAGGTGGTACTTCAGAGTTGCTTTAATCTGAATTTCTCTTTTTATTAATGATTTGAAGCATTTTTCATATATTTTCTTTCCATGTTTATATTATATATTTATGTGTATCTATATTTTATTATATATTAAATATATTATTTTTTACATTTCATATATTTTATGTAAGCAATAAATAAAATATGTTAATATAGATATGTTAAATATATAAATGTAAATAATATGTTTTATTATATATTATGTATTTGTTGTGTATATTTATATTTTAATACGTTTTTCCAAGAGAGCTTGAAATTCTTCCCTTAAGATTGGATTATTCATATTCTTTGACCATTTATCAATTGAGGAATGTGCCAAGGATTCTTAGTTGATATCCATGATCTTAATTTTTTTTTGATAATTGTAGTTTACATATCAAGTTATTTGGTTTCTCAAAGAGGGGGAGGAAAAGGAGAGAATTCAGAAGTCAAAATTTGAAAAACGAATGTTAAAAAATGTTTTTATATGTAATTGGGAGAAAATAGAATATTTTAAATGATAATTATATTTCATTGTAATGAATTTCCTTTGTAATTCTTTATATTTTATTATATACTTTTAAAAACATTATTTTGAAAAGAGCTTTACCGAAGTCCTAAGAAAGCTCTGTGACCAAAAAAGGGCTAGGAAGCTCTAATGTAGTCCAACTTCTTTCCCTCTTGTCTTACAGAAGAAACTGAGATCCTAGAAAGGAGGAACAATTTGCCCTAAGCCATATAGCAATCCAGGTCTCATTCCATTGAAACAAGTTTTTCCAAGTTACCATATTTGATTGTGTTTTGAACTGAGAACTATTGCCTTTCCTTCCTGTTGCTATCCCAGCTCTTGATGATGGCCTTTTCTCTTCTTTGGTTTTAAGCTATTATTGCTTTATGTCATGTTCCTATCATTATGGTTACCTATTTTTCCTCCTCTCTAATTTATCTGACTCTTCCTTTTTCTGTTATCAGCTAAACTCCAGTCCTAGCCATTTAGTCCTGCCCTTTCAAGTAAGGACCCATCTTTGGTGGATCATTGTACTCATTACTTCTGGACTTCCACTTAACCCAGTGTATATCACAGAGCCCTTATGATCTCATTTTTTTCAAAGTTGACAGGTTGCACAGCCATCATTTCTGGGTCCTTTTCCCAACCATTGCCCCATCTGTTTACCTCTTCACCTTGATCTCCTATGACAGGTTTTGATGTGATAAGTGTGTTCTTTGGCTTTCATTTCAAATCAGTGGAGAAGAACTAGTACCAGTTATAGGTGGCATGACAAATTATTTAATATTGTGTATGGAGATATCATGAAAATAATGCTGGATTTAGAGTAAGGAAACCTAGGCTTAAATCCTAACTCTGCAACTTATTATATTGAGAAAATCACATGCCTCTCTGACTTTTATTTTCATCACTGTAAACTGGAGATAGCAACCCCTCAACTGCAAAACCCAAACATTTATTGCTCAGTTAATCATTCTCTGTTTTACTTTTCTCACCCTCCATACCACTTTTATCCCTTTCCTTTTTTTAAAAAAAAATTTAAACTTAAATACTAAAACTTAAATACCCGTAATAAAAGAAAAAGAAACATAAACTTAAAAGTTGAAACAAATACAAAACAAGAAAAAAAAAGAAAAAAGCATTGCTACGTTCACAGCAGAATGTAAGAGAGGATTCAAAATATACAGCAATAAATTTCCGTTTCAAGTAGCATATATAATAAATACTATGCATTGAGGTGAGAGCTATCCATCTTTTCTTTATTTTCCTATAGTGGCAGTGAGGTGGTGCAGTGGTTAGAGCACCAGTGCAGGCGTCAGGAGGACCTGAGTTCAAATGTCACCTCAGACACTTGACACTCACTAGCTGTGTGACCTTGGGCAAGTCACTTAACCCAATTTCCTCATCCTAGATCATTTCCAGTCATCCTAATGATTATCTGGTCACTGGATTCAGATGACTCTGGAGGAGAAGTGAGGCTGGTGACCTGCACAGCCCTCTTTCACTCAAAACAAAGTCAAGTGCAATTCATGTCATTATTTCTCTGATGCCTTGCTCTTCTTTGGCAATGAAGGACGAACACCCTTCCCTGTAAGTTTTCTTTTGTTCTCTGCTGTGCACTTTTTACTTGATTCTTTTTTTCTTCCTTCCCCCTACCTCTGAAGGATACAATTAAAAGTGAATGTGTGTATACACACATACACATACACATATATACGTATACATATATATGTATACATACATAAACGTAGGTATATGCACATAAATATATACATACATATGCCCCTTACATACCTATGCTTACCTACAATCTATAATCATACTCATATATAGACATATACATTCTTATGCATCTATGTAAGGCTGTGTTATATTTATTTATCCTGTTTCATAAGTCCAAGTCTTTCCATATATTTCCAAGTCCACCAACTCATCATTTCCTACACCACAGCAATATTCCAACCTTGTACTCTCGTTATTTTAAATAATCCAAAACAACATTGATAAATGACTGACAATAGTGTAGTTACTCCATTTTTCTCTTTTGATTAAATCTATTAGCCTTAACTTAGTCCAAGATCATGATTACCGCCCCTATTCCTTTTTCCCTAACAAATACTCCTCCTTATCTTTATTATATGTTTATGCATATCTCTTATTTCCTATCCCTCCTAACTCCTCTACTTCTACCTGATACCTTTGCCCTCCTGTTACTTAACCTACCCACCTCTCCAAGAATCCCTCCTTATCCTCCCATTCCCATTAATCTAAACATTCTTCTACATCCCCTTTTAATTTATTCCTTTACTCTCCCCTCTAAAGATCCCTCCCTATAATCTTAGCATTTTCTTTCTTTCTGAATTTAGAAGATTTTTATACTCATATTTTATATGTGTGTGTGTATTGTCCTCTCATCATTTAACTGAAACTGCCTTCTCCAAGGTTACCAATAATCACTTAATTGCTAAATCTAATGACCTTTTCTCAATCCTCATCCTTCTTAACCTCTCTGTGTAGCCTTTAACACTTTTGATGACCATCTTCTTAGTTTCTTCTTTCTAGGTTTTCATAACACTACATCCTCCTGGTTCTTCTTCTACCTAACTGATAAATTCTTCTCAATTTCTTTTGCTGGATCTTCTTCTGGCTCATGTTCCCTAACTGCAGATGTCTTGCAAGGCTATCATTGGTCCTATTCTCTTCTCTCTATATACTGTCTCACTTGCTGATCTCATCAGCTCCCATGGATTTCTTTACTGTATTTATGTATATGGTTCTCAAATCTATTTATCTAACCCTAATCTTTCTCCTGAACTCCAATATTGCATCACTGACTTCCTATTTGACATATTAAACCTTAGGTCTCATAGAGATCTCAAACTTAATAGATTCAAAGTAGAACTCATTACCTTTCTCCCACGCCTCAACAGTTCCCTTCTTCCAAACTTCCCTATTCCTGTAGATAACACCAATATTCTTCCATTCATCTAGGTTCCCAACCTAGGTGTCTTCTTTGATATCTTGTTTGCATTCATCCCACATAACCAATCTGTTTTCAAGACATTTCTATCTGCACAACATCTATTGAATATGCTTTCTCTTCTCTGACATTGCTGCCATGCTACTACAGATCCTCAGTATTTCATGCCTGAGCTATTGTAATAACCTTCTGCAATAGCTTGCCTCAAGTCTCTCCTCACTCCATTTAACTCTCAAACTGATCTTCCTAAAGCAGAGGTCTGACCATGCCATCTCCCTACTTGTCAGACTTCAGTGTATTCTTATTATCTCAAGGACAAAATATGAAATCCCCTGTTAGGCTTTTACAGCCCTTCACAACCTGGACCCTTCCTCCCTTTCCAGATTTCTTATTTTATTCTTCATCTTTTTAGGTGACACTCCATTTCCAGACTCTGCTTTTTCTTGCAACCTTCCATTCCTAGAATGCTCTGTCTCCTTCTCTCCATCTCCTGGATCAGCTGAAATCACACCTCCTGCAAGAAGTTTTTCTTAGTCCCTGCTCCTCTTCCCCCATGTAAGTGCCTTCCTTTGAGATTACCTTCCACTTCCTCTCCACATATCTTGTGTATACATAGTGGTTTGCATGTTGCCTTCTCCTTTGGAATATGAGCTCTTCAAAGACCATGCTTTTGCCTTTCTTAGTACTTCCAGCCCACACAGCACAATGCCTGGTGTTCCATAGTCATTGAATAAATACTTCTTGATGATGATGATCTTTTAGCACCCAACCTGTAACTCCTCCAAACTCCCTTCTTTCTGTTGAGGGCACCACTATCCTTCTAGTCACTTAGGTTTACAACCTTGGAGTCACCCTTGTTCCCTCTCTCCCTTACAAGTCACATTGATTTTCAATTTTCAGCGTTCAGCACATCATATCCTTTCCTTCACTCATACGTCTAAGGCAAGTAGGTGACACAGGATAGAGTTCTGGGCCTGGACTTAGGAAGACCTGCATTTAAATTGGCCTCAGACACTTAGTAGCTGTGTAATCTTAGGCAAGTAAGTTAATTTGTTTGCCTCAGTTTCCTCAACTGTAAAGTGGGAATAATAACAGTACTGTCTTTCCAGATTTGATGTGAGGATCTCATGAAATGATATTTGTGAAGCACCTGGAAAAAGCAGGTATTATGCAAATGCTAGATGTTATAATTATTAGTAGTACTAGTATTATTGTTGCTACTATCACCCCCTTCTACTACAACTACTTCTAATACTACCACCACTACTACTACCACCACCAATAGTGTCACTGCCATTCCTAACACCCCTACCACCACCATTATTGCTACCGTAGTTCAAGTCTCTCTCCTATCACCTGGATTATTAAAATAGGTTCCTAACTTATCTCTCTGCTTCCATTCTTTCTCCTCTCTAATCTATTCTCCACACACCTAAAGCTAATTTTATCATTCTAAGACATACTTATGACCCTTGATCAAAAGCTTTGAGTGGCTCATTGTTGAATATGCCTTGGATCCCACTTATTTTTCCATACTTATTCCATATTACTGCCCTTCATATACACTACAATCCCACTAAACTTGGACTAACGGTAGGTGTTCTGTGAATTTAGCATTCAATCTCCTATCTCCGAACATTTGTGTAGACAGACTATCCTCTATGTTTGGCATATATTTTGTCTCTACTCCACTTCTTTGAATTCTTAGCTTTCTTTAAGCCTGCTCAAGCATAACCTACTCTATGAAGTCTTCTCTGGTAACCACAATTTTTAAGGTTGCCTCTCCTCAAATTATTTTTTTTCTTAGCTGTATATCTCTTTTAGTAGAATGTAAATTACTTGGGGGAACAGGAGTTTTCTTTTCTGCTTTTGTATATCCAGCACCTACTAAAGTCTTAAATATAAGTAAGCTCTTAATACATGATTTTTAAACTGAATTTAGTTGAATCTCTTTCCAAGTGAAAGTAAGGATCCAACAACTGAGGATAGGACACAGATCTCCAGTGTTCCTATGACCTGCAGTTCCTATTCATTTAACCTTCAGTTTGCATAGAATGAAGGTTTAGGTCTAGAGACTATCTGGTATGAAATGGCCTGCCATCCTTAGCTGGAGCATGCCTTCCATATATAGACTCCTCTATACTTTGGAGCTGAGGGTAAACTGAGGGGAACTTGCATATCTTTCAGTCCAGTGCAGAGGTGATCTCCTGCAAAACCCTTTTCTTCTGAAAAAAAAAAAAATGAAACCACATCCGTGTTCAATGTCTACCTTTCTTCCTGGTTTTATTTGGTTGCATGATTTTCTCTTATTTTCCCCGTCCTGGCAGATAACTTCTCTTTGACTTAGCATCCCCTTACTCATCCCCACCCTTCTCTGCAGTTTGTCACTCTGACCATCAGAAGTGATTTAAGGAATAGAAATTGTGCGTGCTAATTACAGGCTGGCCTTATTTAGTCATTTCAAAAAAAAAAAAAAAGATTGGAGGTTGAAGATAGAGAATTGGTAGCAGACAAGAACTTGGAGCTGAAGGGAAATTAGATGTGAACCATGTGTGATAACCGCTTTTCCCACACACAGCCTCAAATTGCCAATACTGGGCATGATTCTTATAGGAAACTGAACCAAGAGAAGAGAAAAAAGTTCTTTTTTTTTTTCAGCCTGATCTAAGCTAGAAACTTCAGGTTGGGAGGTGGAGTGATTATACCCTGAACCCCCCAGGAAAGACTTTGCTTGACTGTGACGCGAATGGAGATTTCTCTGGCCTTTTACTTACATTGGGGGCAAAGTCGCTCTCAGCTTCTGCACCCCTAAGTCTCTAAGCTCACCAATGTTCCCCTCCCCCTTCCCCCTATGATTCTTGCCCCCGTTGCTGCCAGGACCAAGCATTGGGCGCCTCCTCTACAGGCTGTGATTCGCAAAGTTGGGACGGGAGGAATGGAGAAAACTCCGTGGGTCCGTTGTCCTGGGGCAACTATTATTAGTGCTTTTCTGTCTGCGGCTGTTTTTAAAGGCCAGGCGCCACCTAACTTAATCTCGGTATTTAAAATACTCTAGCTGCTTCAGACCTAAGAGCATGCAAAATGCGCCGCAGTGAGCGTATCGCTCAAGTCATCTCCTCTAGTTTTCTTTGACAGACTTGGAAGGAGGAAAAACTGGGTTGAGAGTTGCTTGGTCCCTGACTCTGGCTTCATTTAGTCTGTACATCTGAGCTTCGGACCCCTGCCTTCGTGCTGCGTCTCAGTCGGGGGCTGGGGCATAAGCAGTTGGGAGAAATAGGAGAAAGGATAAGAAGGGGAGGCGGAGGATAGTAACCAAAGTTGCTGCAGCTGGATGCCTGCATCAGGTTAGGGGCGCCTTTGGGGAGAGAGAGAAAACAGGAGAGATCGTAGAGACGTGGGTAGGAAGACCGGGATTATTGGGGCATGAGCTCAAAGCCTGCCAGATCCATGCAACAGTGTCAATTCCACCCTTCTACACCCGCGGACTTTGGGTAAATTGCCCTCGGCCCTCTCTCTAGTGACCCGGAAGCCCAGACCAGGACTAACCTCGATGTGGGCGGAGCGCACTGATGGGCTCAATCTCGGAGCTAGGGGACAGTACCCCGCAGAGCTCTCGCACAACTCGAAACCTCCACAGCCGCGCTCTGGGGGCGCCCGCCCGCCTCTGGCTTCCAGGACCTTCCTGGGCAGGGCGGAATGAAGAAATTAGTGCTCACCAGATGTTAAACCACGCTAAGACTACTTTTAATGGTGGTACATTTATAGATCGATATAGAGATATTTACATTTATCTATAAAACTCGACATAAAGGGGGCGGGGTTGGGAGGGCGTTGTAAGAGCTCAGGAGGACAGACGCAGAAGCGAGGGGGTGTGCAAAGTTTTCACAGAGCGCACACGCTACAACCTGTGATTTACAGTCTTGATGGGGGTGTGGCGCAAATAGAAGTTGCCTTTTATTTTCTACGAAATAGTTTTAACAGCTGCACGCTCGAAGTTACCGAGCTTCACAAAGGTTTGGCTTGATGACTCGCCAAGGTTCCGGAGGCCCGGCAAAGGTTGGAAGAAGGAGGGTGAGGGGATGGGAGGCTGTCGAAATCTTGTTATTCCGGAGGACTTAGACCGGAGGATCCTCAGTCTTTCCTTGGGCCTGACCAGGATATAGTCTCAGTAGAGCTGCGGCAATTGAAAAAGTCCATGATGTCTTTGGTGGCCGCCAACAAGGCCTAACTTTCGTTGCTTTCGATCTGGGTTTGGGGAGCGCGTATGAAAACTGAGACGAGGCGGGCTAGAAGGCATCTCCAGCCGCTCTATGCTTCGCGGAAAACTAACAGCAAAACTGGGCCATAAGATCACAAGATTAGATCACCAAGGCCTGAGATTCATAAAACGTCGGGACTGGAGTGGGAGCAAAGGAGCAATCGTTACAACTGCTTCTTCATCCTTTTTCCCTCTAGTGTAGCCCAGAGTCTCCAGCGACTTTAGTGCAGTACAGGCTCAGACTTAGTACCCAGGGTCACATGCCCCGGGAAAATCTGAGTAAGCTGCATGGAACTAGAGGAGAGGGGATATAAGCAGTTGTTTTCAGGACTTCCAATTTTGGTAACCCTCACCCACCCCCAGGGGAAAAAACTCATATATTTTTATATATACGTATATACACATTTATATGTATATGTGTGTATACATACATATATCACATCGCCAGTCTCAAAAGCCACAGAATTCTCCAAAGCGAGGGCTGAGGTCTCTCTTAAGAGTGCCTAGTATTCAGGCAATGAAGCTAAGCACAGTGACAAATAATTGGGCTTGTTTGTATTGTATCCACCTCAGTCAAAATCACGGTCCAGGGTGACCTTCCAGGGGGTTTGGGTTTCTCTTGGCAGGGCACAAGGAAAGCGAAAAGTGGCAAAGCAAAGTGTCTAGTGAGTACGCAATGACGTCTGAACTAGGCTGGTCTGGGCGCAGTATTCGTAGTCTCCTTTTGGGGGCCGCACACAAAACAAGTCAGATCGTTGCTTCGAGGTTTAGAGGCTAAAGGTGGGGGCTGCCAGGACTCAGGCTTTGTCCCCTGGAGAGAGCTGCAGCTCTGGGGCTCCCTTCATGGGCTGGGCAGCGAGAAACTGGCTGTGAGGGCGAGGGGTGCCTGTCCAAGCTTCGCCCTGAGCTTAGGGGTGTGCATATCTAGAGATGTTGCTGGAGAGCTCCAGGGGTCGAATGGAGGGGTCTTTTGACAAGCCCCTGCCTGCCTCATTCCTTTTAATTCAAGAAAAAAAAAGTCAAGAATCGTGCATTTTAAAAACAGTTTATTCTCCGCGCCGCGGACAATGCTCCAGCGCCCAGTAACGGCAGATATAAATAGAACTTTTGTTAAGAAGTTGACCCTCCTCTTCTCATCATTCTTAGCAAAAGTCTCAGCCCCAATAGGTTAAACCTTCTTCCTTAGGCCCCCCAGCTCTGCACTTCCCTCTCCCCCCACCCCCGCAGTGGCAAACTCCCGTACCTCCTGCGCCCTCCCACCCTTCGCCCTATCCTGCCCTCTATTGTGCTGGCACGGACCCTTCCTCCCTTGGCCACCACTTCTCCCTCCCTCCGGTCCCCTCTCCCCTTTTTATCGTCTCCGCCGGATCTCCGGAAAGTGGCCTTTTCACTACGCCTGTGCAAGTTCAAGTAATTACATACAACCCGCATAATCCAGAGGGAAATTGCAACTCATCCATTTATTCGTGGTTTTTTTTTCCCCGACGTCTTTTTTTTTTTAAGGGAGAGTGGAGGAAGAGGAGAAAACAAAGCAAAAACAAACAAACAAACAAACAACAACAACAAAACAGAGAGTGGGGAAGGAAGAGGGGAGAGTAAAAGATACGTGTGGTCCGTGGTAGTCCGATTGGGAGCCTCCTCCCCGGCTTGGCCCTGGCCGGGCCCGGCCCGGCCCCCTCCCCACGCGGTCAGCTATTGTACTGGCAGGCATTGAGACCGGAGCCCGGGCTCTGCAAGCTGCTGTAGCCAAACGTGGAGTGCTGTTTGGACTTGAGTCGGAGACTAGCCAGGCTGGAGTTACACGTGTCCCGGTAGACGCTGTAGGGCGAGCCCGGCGGGCCGTAGGGGCAGGCGCTGGACGACATGGCCGAGTTGAGTGAGGAGCCAGTGAGGTTGTTTAGGTTGTTGATGTTGTTGAGGCCAGAGTTGGGCATGCCTGGCACCGCCGAGTGGCCCATGCCAGAAGGCATGCTCATGGACGAGATGGTGCTGGGAGCCGAGAACATAGACTGCGAGGACAGCGGGCTCATAGAGTTGAAGAAGGTGAAGCCTTTGGTGGATAGCGGCGCGGGCGTGAGGCTCTTGGCGGCCCAATTGTTGTAGGTGTAGCCGGCGTACACATCCTCGTAGGGCTGCACCAGCCCGCTGAACTGCGGCACGTAGCCGTTCTTGCACAGGTCCATCTGCTGGTTGCGTTCTCGCTTCCTCCACTTGGCTCGGCGGTTCTTGAACCAGACCTGGGAGAAGGGGAAGGAGAGGGGGAGGGCAAAGCCACGTCAGTGTTTAGGCTCGAAGTGTATCTGGAGAGAGCCTCTGCCTTTCCTCACCCAAACCATCTTCGCTTTTTACCAGTTGTCCCCCACCAATCCATATAATGTTGAACCCTCTTTCTTCTCTCTCAGACTCTACAATATTGGACTTTTTTTACTGTCCCCCTCTCGGTCCGTCCTCCCCCAGGTTCCTCGACTTTTTCCCTCAGTACCAAACTGTTATCACCTTCACTTTCAGACATTTTTTCCTCTCCCAGAAGGTCATTCTTTACTCTTCGTTTTCTTTCTACCTCTGACTTTTATCCTCTCTGAATTCCTCCAATATCAGACCCTCTTTTATTTCCCCCCATGTACCAGATCTTTACTCTTCTCTAATATCACTCTCATTTTTCTCCCCCGCCCCGAAATATCCTATTTCTTCTCCAATATCCGATTCTACTTGCCCCTTCACCCCCCCCCCAAATTCTCTCTTCACTTAAAAAAATTACCTTTTCTGCTTTATCCTTCCCTACTCTACTAACCCATCCTGAGTTTGTCCAAAGCGATTTCAAGGTCCTCTTCTTCTCGGCTTTCTATTTTATTTTTTATTTTTTGCCCATTGGCCGTCCATTTTCCCAGATAAACAATTGATCAGATCTAGGAGTTTTTGGCCTGATGTTGGGGGTCTCCAAACCCCTCTGGCCCTACTGCCCTTCCCAATGTTAATACAATATAATAAAGATCCCCTGCTACAGATCATGAAAATGGAATTGGATTAGTGTGTTTGGGCAAAACCTATCACCTCTAGGACAGGGGATTCACAATGAATGAGATTGAGCCTAATTGGCCTTCCTAAGGTGGTTGAGGGAAAGATACAAACAAACAAACAAACAAACAAACGAGCAAACAAAGAAGCTGGGGAGAGTCGGGAGGGGACCTCTAATTCTGTCCTATCCTGTATGTGCTCGGGGAGTTTCCTTCCCCCAGCCTCCCAGGCTCAGACCCACCCAACCTGAGCCAGTGCAGTCTGAGTACCCCTCCTTCCCTGATGCTGGACTGAACGCGACTTTGGACTGAGAGAGTCTCGTGGAGAGAGGAGCTAGTCCCGGCTGTCTACAGCCCTTGCGTGGGATTAATCCAAATATTTGCCTTCACAGAAAATAAACGATCCCCTCTCTGCCCCTGGAGGAGGCCTGACTGGGCGGTAAAGCCGCCTTTTTATTGGGGAAGGAGGGGAAATAAGGTGGGGGAAGGGAGACTTGAAGATCTGGGGGTGGGATAGGGTGGGGGTAAGGATTTTCTGAGAAACCAGTGGAAAGGAGGAGATTGGAGAGGAGAGGAAAGACCGGGACACTGGACTTCTGTCCTAAAGGTTTGAATCCCGTTGGAAGTGGAGATGGAAGACAGAATGGGTTTCTAGATCCTGTTTTGCCTAATAAGATGTCAACCTATCCCAGAACTAGGCCCCAGAAACTGCTTACCCACCTCCCGCTGAGCAAAGAGTCCCCTGAGTCTAAGCTGTCCCTAGAGGAGGGGGTCTGGAGAGAAACTTCCTGCGTTTTGGGAGAAGGGAATGGAGGTGGAGAGGGAAACTAGGGAGAGTTTAATGAGGTTTCTAGTGAGGGTGAGAAAGGAGACTCACAGCGTTGTAAGGGCGGGAGCCCAAGCTCACTACTCTTTTTCTCCATCCCTTGGCTCCCCTGTACCTTGGGAACAGTCCTGTTCAATGCTATGGCAGCTTCCATCTTTTCTCCGTGTGCCCCCTTAAATGTCCGCAGATTCGGGGACTTGGGCGGCCCTGAAATTGCCGTTGCAGGAACACTTAGGGAACTACGGAAACTCCCTCCTGAAGGCTGTGCATTGCACTGCGCCCATCCACTGAAGGTCCTTCTGAACAAAGTAGCCCCAACACCCACTCCTTGCTCAAAAGGGCCAGGACAATTGTAGTTGGCTCTCAGTCCCAGCCTGGATTTTAGGAGCACCACTGACCCTCAGCCTGAGGGGCCTGAGTCCACAAGAGCTGTTGACTCGAGGCCTATTATCTTCACTTCCAGCCACAGCCTTATCTGTTAATAGTTTGCCCTATCTGATGAGTGCAAACAGCCTGGAGGCCTCCGAGTTTCTCGAGGCCGACTTGCGACCCAGGCCCAACTATTTAGTCCTTTCCTTGGTGCCAGTAGGTCTTCCCCTGTCCCTTCTCCGCCCAGTGGTTTCTGATCCTACCGCCAAGGCCTGGCAGTCGTGACTCTGGGGACCTTCTGGTTTAGGGCGCTGGCTTGCCGGATTGTTTTTTTGGCCTTATTTTCTCCTGGCCTCTCAGTCCCTAACCCAGATGATTCTTCCTCCCTCTTCAGAGGAGTCAGAAGGTGACTTGGGAATGCCCTTCGGTTCTTTAATTTGGTTTGGGTTCGGTGCCATGAGAGAAAACCTTCCAAAAAAGGAACAAAGGGCCCTTGTTAAAGTTCGGCTTTGCGTCTGAGCGGTGTCGCGTCCCAATGCGACTCTGGGGCATTTTCTACCGAACAGGGCTCAAAGGATGGGGGAAAAAGAGGCTCGCACATCCCGTACAGCTTTCTAAACTAAGTGCCAGAGACAATAGAAGATCCAATATTGCCTGTTCATAATTTAAGAGCTGCATTTAACGCAGGCATTCGTTTGTCCACTAGCGAAGAAGTACAGCTAGATGCTGGAGCCGGGGTAGCCCCCTCTTATTTCTTCTTCAGAGACTCTAAAGGAGACCTTATTCTGAACTCCCTTCTGTGTGTAGTTGGGTGTGTGCGGGTCTTTTACTTCTCGTGTACATTTCATTCTGATTAGCCCTGGGAGGTCACCACAAGGCTGGCAAAAATGTGAGATTTTCCAGGAGTTAAAAAAAAAAAGGGAGGTTTTGGAAAATACCCTGATGGGGTAACTCTGAGGTGCCTGTCAGTGGATTTGCATGAGGAATACGTGGAGTGGTGTGGGGGCAGCATAGAGGTGTGTGGGACCCATTCCTGTAGACCCAGGTGTATGGGAACCCTATGGCAGCGGGTTTTGGCTCCAAGGATTTCAGGAGGCCCCGAAGCATTTGCCGATAAATTTCTAGGGTTGCAGAGTTCCTGCCTAGCCTTGGTCTCTGAGTCCCAGCGGCACGCTTCTGGGCCCTGGGGTTCCCTCATGCCAATGCTTGGTTCCAGGTGCTGCGATCTGACCGCCTCTCTCCCACCCTCACTCTTCTCTCTGCTTCCTGGTGAGTTGGGAGTAATTGGAGTTTTCCGGGGCTATTTCTAGCTAGACTCTGCCTCGGGGATTTGGGAGGGTAAAAGAGGACATGATGGGCTCACAGGGAGGGAAAGATGTTTGGTTTTGTCTGTTTTCGAGGAAGTCGTGTGTACAAAGGATGAAAGTGGGACGGAAAACAGTCGAATTCCAATCCCCTTTTGGACTTCAGCTTTGCTCCTGCTTCCTTCTCGGCTTCAATACTTAGCGCTTAGAGGCAAATACCCTCTCACGGTTGGAAGGGCCTTGCGTATAGGGCCCAATTCTTCTCCCCCTCTACTGCTCCCGAGTCCTGCTGGTGTTTCTAGGATGGGGGTTTCCCTGGCCCTCGGGTACTAGCTTCTGAGGCCTGGTGATGGCCTGGATTTGGGGATGGAGGGGCCTGCCAACAGGTGCAAACCTTTCCTGTATACCGTCTCCTTCTCTAGAACCCACCCGCACCCCTGTCCGTCTCTCCCCCTCCTCCCCTTCCTGCTCACCCGGACTCTGGGTTCGGTGAGATTGGTCCACACGGCAATCTCCTCCCTCATGCTCATGTCGGGGTAGCGGTTCCGTTGGAAAGTCGCCTCCAGCTCCTGCAGTTGCTGGCTAGTGAAGTGCG
>CM053769.1:419295792-419331128 GCA_028658325.1 Potorous gilbertii
GTTTCCCCCCCCCCCCCCCCCCCCGCGATAATGGGCCTGTCTAAGCAGCGCTTAGACCTTAAGCTGCCGGTCGGTGACTGAAAGAGGCCGAGTTTTGCTTTTGTTTTCTGCTAGAAAAATAGCAATTTTTGTTTTAATTCCGATTATTTTTGTTAATTTTGGTTGTCTTACTATTACTGTTGATGAAATAGAATTACACGTTTCTTGTTAGTCTACTGCAATTATTGGTTCGATAACGTTGCTTTGCTACCGTTACTGGTTATTATTGCTTTAATTTTGATTACGACTAGTTGGCGTATTTTGTGTTATTATTCCTTATTACAGTATCGGTATTACTGTTAGCATTACTCAGAGAACTCTAGGTGAAGTCGGCAGTACTCAGTCCTTTCTAGGCAAGCCTGTAATTGTTGTCCCAAGCTCCCCAGCACCTGCCCTCCCTCCTCCCCAGTCCAGGTTTAGTTACCCATCACCCTGGGGGACAAAGAATTCAGAGTCCCCCAGAGAAGCGATAGTAATGGGTATTTTGAGGAAAATCTAAATTCTACTTGGACTGAAGTCTCCCAGGCCTCACTTTTCAGGCAAGGGAATGAAAACGCAGACAGATACAAATAGACCCTTGGACTCGAAAAACTTACAGCCCTGGAAGGTGAGAGAAAAATATTTGAGTTGAGGCCTATCTAGATACTCAACTAGAAACAAGCAGAGAGTAACACAAACATAGTTAAAGAGAAACACCCGAATGCAGAGAAACACAAGTGTTTGTATACACGAAGACACACACGGGCATTTGTAGACAAATGGAGAAACTTACAGAAACATTCATAGATACAAGTACATAATGGAGAGATACGAGAAATACAGAGGCATGAATTCAGAGAAGCATACAAACTCAGTGAAAAATAATCAAACACAGAGAAACATAAAAACATTTATATTAACACTCATAGGCAAGAAGAGATACAAAGATATAAGCACAGAAATACACAGACATTTATAGATGCATGTACAGAGAAACAAATGGAGTAAAAAGAGACAGTTAAAGACAGAAAAACCACACTGTTATTTCTAGAAATAGAGACAAAATCTTAGAAATCACAGATATTTTTAGACGCAACAGAGAGAGAAACACAAAAGACTGTCAAATAAAAGAAGGAAAACAGACTTTTATAGACACACAGAAAAACACAGAAATGCAGAAAAACAGGCACCATATGCAGGTTGACATTTATAGATACACAAGAGAAAAATACAACACAAAAATACACACATTTATGGACACATTGAGAAATATACACAAATGCAAATACTTAGGCATTTATGGACAGAAACACACAAATTAATAAAAGCATAGGCTTTTTTTTAAAACAGAAAACTAAACAAAGGCATTTATAATTACAAAAATACACAAATGGAGGAAAACACCCAGTCCCCGCCGACAGAGACATAGAAACACACACATATATAATATATAACGATACCAGAAATACAGTTAGGGGTAGGGGAAAGGGGGCCAACACGGCTTATGACTGTTACAGACTGACCAGGAGTCCTGCTACTCTCTACTCTTTCTAAATATTATTTAATAAATATTGTTGATTTGTATGAGACAGGGTTTGTCAAGGACAAGTAGAAAATAATTCTCCAGTTCTTCCCTAGCTATTGAGGAGATTTTATCTTTGATTTAGCACGAAACTCAGGACAGTGAAGAGTGAATTAAATTAAATTTTAACTTTCACCAATATAAAGTGAAACATCATCTAGTCTTTGGTTAGTCTTGCTCCTCTTCCCCTCAACCTTCCCACACATATCTGTAGCTTTAAAAAAAATTCGCTCAAATGAAAAATTAAATAAATTAATTGAAAACCAATTTTCCTTTTTCTTTCTCCTCCTCTGGGTAAATGGAGGATTTCCCTGTCTGGAAAATACAGCATGTGGAGCTGGCTCCCGGGGGCCTCCAGCGGGCTAACGTTTAGCCCCAGAGAGCGATCTGTCTAATCAATATCTACCTAACTGTCTAGTTCCCATTTCTGGAACAGTTTTTGGAAGCGAAACGGAGTACCTATAGCTCTCAGAATTAAATTCTCAAAAGGGGCCACTCGGCATTCCCAAAGTCCGGCGCAAACACCTAGAGCGAACTTGGAAAATCTCCGGACCTTTTTTTCTTTCTCTCTCTCTCTCTCTCCCGTGCTCAGGTTACACCATGTAAACTCTGCTTGTTTCTCTGCCTGAGGAGGGCAAGAGGGAGGGCGCTTGGCCCAAAGCCCCGGGTAGCTTTGGGCCTTGGAGATCCCGCCTAATATTGGCCTCCCTGGTCCCTGGATCCCGGAACCGCTCCTAGGAAGGCACAAGGCAGAACTTTAATCTCGTCTTACTCTGTTTTGCTAATTTTCCCGCTCTTCCTCTGCTTTTTGTCCCTTATAAAACATTTCATTCTCGTGTTCTCTCTCTCTCTCTCTCTCTCTCTCTCTCTCTCTCTCTCTCTCTCATCAGTTTTTTCTTTCTCCCTTCTTCCTTTTCACACCTAATCCTTTAAAATCAGTAGTAGCTTCCTTTTGCTTGAAAAAGCCAGCTTTGCAAAACCAATCGTGTCCTATTATTTGCTCCTGGAGAATATAGACCCCGTGTAACTCTCTTTCTGTTTTTTTTTTCTTCTATTTATCAGTGCGAGGTAACGTAATTCAAAAACACACAAAAAACTATTTAAAAGAGTACGATGTTTTTGTGCTGAGTTTGTAAGAAAAATTATCCTCTTCTGGGAAAGAAAGAAGCGAGAGAAGAGCCTGGGTCGCCTCTGCAGCCAGTGGAGGAATAGTCTAATTGCTCTCGGGAACACACGGGGGCCAACCAGCCTGGGCATTCACTGGCGCTGTCAAGGCTGGACAAGTTCCCCACGCACTCGTAGCACTGGTGACAGGCATGCTTTCCGCACTGAATGGTGTACCCCAGGACGGCTGCCCTTTATCTCTGGGCCTCGCTGGTCGAGGTTTTTCTCGTACCCTGTGTCTTTCCCCAAGACTCAGTCCCCACCACTTCTTGGATTCTGACTTTAGTAAGGAGGTCACAATAGGGGGAGAAGGAGAAGGAAGTGCAGGAGGGTGGGGGTGGGGTGTGGGTCGGGGAGGCGGGGAGAGTATTACCTGGGACCTCTGTGTCGGAGGATTCGCTCGCCGAGTTCTCCAGGGGCTCCCGGGAGTCAGAGGCACGAGCCAGGTGGAAGCCGGAGCTCATGTCGTGGGGAGGCGGCGGCCGAAGTCCTTCGGGTAGCCGCTCCAGGCCCATACCCCCTTTAAACGAATCCATGGCGGCAGTGGCGGGGGCCTGGAGGCCTCGGGCGTAGCTCCCAGTCCCCAGAAGCCAGTTGGGCACGGGGGCTACTAGTTCTTTACACTGCTCCGGCTGGGTCCCGGCACCAGTTTTGGGCAAGATGACCCTCGGGGGCAGCCCGGACTGTGCCTCTGTCCAAAAGCTCCCTCCGATCTGCGGGGAGAAAGATACAGCGCCTAAGCGGGCAGCCCACTGGGCGCCCCTGGGCTGCGGCGCGGGCAGCCGCGCGCTTTCCGCCCCATGGGCAGCGCTTGGCGGGCCCAGGGGCCCCCCCTCTTCCCACAGCAAGGCTGTGCCGAGCCGGAGCAAACGAAGCGGTGCGCCGCAGCCGAGACGCAAGTGACCTGCAGCCCAACAAATGCCAGCAGTTAAAACTCAGCTCCTCCCCTTGCAAGGTCAAAACCTCCGCGTCTCGCGGGGAGATCACTCTTTCCAAAGCTCGTAGCCTCCCAGAGCCCTAAACGCAGCACGCCTGCTGCAGCTCCCCATATATGTAACTTGTTTCTAAGGCACCGGGTGCTGCGGACAGAGGCGGTCTTAAAGCAACAACGCGCTCCACCAGGTTCCAGCAGTCCCTGCGCTGGGGGTTGGGGGTTGGGGGTGGGAGAGGGAGGAGGGTGGGAGAAGATGGGGGGAAGGAGGAGAGAAAGGAGGGAGGGCGGGCGGAATCTATTTTTCAAGTTGCCTCCGCCTCTGCTCCCCCTTTGCCTCTCTCCCCTTGTACCTCCCTCCCTCCCTACTCCCTCCTGTCTCTCCCTCCCCACTCTCTTGTCTCTCCCTCCCCAACCCGCTTTGATTTTAACTTTTATCTCTTCATTTTCTCAGTCTGAGTATATTTCAGTACATCTCGACTTCTGTCTCTGGGCTCACTCTCCATCTCTGTTCACCTCTTTCCCCCCTCGTTTTCTCCTGTTCTTTCTCCTCCCTGCTCAAACTCAGTCTCCCTAACCTTTCTCTGTCTTTTTCTCTCCCTTCCCACCCTAAGTGACATGTTGATGGCAGCCTTGGTTTCACAAACACAGCCGCAGTTTTGCGCATCCTATTCATGTTAGATGGCACCGACTCCCTTGATGATTTATTTTTCACAAAATTAACTCCCTGGACTTTTAGTCTTCTGACAAGCCCCAAATATTTAAATGCGTATACCAATCTCTAGAATAAGAATAACTTCTACAATAAGTGTATACAATACCCAATGTCGTTTGCTACAGGAAAGGGGGAAAGTGAGTTACTATTGCCTAAGAGCCTCATTATCTCCTTTCTATTCAGCGCCCCCTCCCCTAGCTTTTATTTAGAGAAAGGATGCGGGGGAGTAACCCTATCTCGGAGAGAAAGGAAACCGGAGATTTTCGTTCCTAATTAGCCGTGATCTTATACACCCAAACCTTTTCTATGGCTTCCACATCACAGGCAATTTTACGGGACTGAAAAAAGAAGCATTTTTCTAGATGAAATGGTAGCTTTAGTACCAGGTTTCTCTTGGTGAGCAGCGGAAGGGTGGAAGAGTTGGGAAAGTCTGGGTCCAAAGGATCTTTTCCCCTAGAGCCCAGCCTTCTTCTACGAAAGACTGGGACAAGTTCAGTCATCACAGACCACTGAGAGGAGGAGAGACATTGACATAGTACGTACATAGTTACGTGTTCAGGTATGTGTCTTTACACATATATGGACCCAGACCCTTTTGTGCTTCTGTGAATGATACAACGCAGCTGAGACCGACCTTATATAACATGCATTATGTTGTTTAGGCAATATATACCTTGCTATATACCATGTATTTTGCATTCCCAAACACTTCCTACACCACGTATGGATAAAACTACGTATATGTCTCACAGTGCCCCATAGTTCCCTTGTGCTCTTCACTGTACCCACGCTTAGGTACATCTCAGTCAGAACCCTCTCTTTTGCCGAGGTATATCTACATTCAGCTTCCTGGGATAGTTCGAGGGACAGTGTTGCCAACACATAGAGAGATTAACCTTAGGTCATTCGGTGTGTGTCTGCTCCTAGTCTCCTGGGCCTGGACTGAAATTTACCATTGGGGAGGCAAGACTCCTTGAGTTCTCAGGGCTCCTTGTGGCCTGGGCTGAGTGGGGGAGGGTCTCCGGGTCTCTGAGGTCTTGAGTAGGAACCCATATTTTTCTTTAGGATGAACTTTTCTAACTTCTCTCCTGGCCCCTATCCACCAAGGTCCAGACTAAAAATTGCCTGGGAGATTTCACTGGACAATTTTTAACTTGGTCTTCTGAGCCCTGAGCAAACAGGGCCAGCCCTGGGTTTCCCCAGGGCAGGGGCTAAGGGGCAGAAGCAGGGAGATTGTGACCCCTTACTTCCTCCTTTCCTTTTGCTTAGGCAGGCCTGGAGAAACCATGACTTATATAGTGCTTTGTCCTGCTATGGTGCCTTCCCCCATTCCAAAAAGATCCAACCTCCAGATTTGAGCCCAGGGCATACAAATACCAAAACCACCTCAGCAAGTCATCTTTTGTCTCCAAAGTAGAGGAATGGACTTAATCAACACTTTTCCTCCATTAGTTAATCTTTCAAATGTAGTACCTAATCTGGTAATTCATCTAGAGGGTGAAATCACTGGTTACCCCCTTTTAGGGTGTTCCTCTTGCAATCCGTTATCTAGGGTTTATGGAACCAGTCTCCTTAACCTGTTAACAGCTACTCAGTCTACTGTGTTTCATCTTTGGCCTTCTTAGACACTTGGAAATTAGCCCTTAGTCTCAGGTCCCAGCTGGACCTTGGTACTTGGTTAGAAGATCCCTTGAAGTTCTAATCTGTCTCCCAACTCCCCAAAACAAAGTTTCCACCTTTTCTCCTCAGGTCTCTGGAGTCGGAGAGCTTCTCCATCCCTAGGACCTAAGTTTCAAATGTTTCAGAGAGGCAAGGAGCCAAGGGTCGGAGGTGTCCCCAGAACAGGAATATAGTAACTACCAAGACTTTCATTGCCAGGAAATGGAACAAAAAAAGGAGTGGTAGTGATGACAGAAGTAAGATAATACTGTCTCCACATCCTAGACCCAAAGGGGTCTAGGTTGGCAGAGAGGGAATCGTAGAGATATGGCTATATGCGAGGAGAGCAGGATAGTCTAGTTATCTAAGAAGGAAGGATCCCCTCAGCCATCCCGTGGACGAACTCTCTCCTCTGGTTGGAGGTTTGTCAAATCTGACCCCTCTCCTTTACTTCACCTTCTTTCTTTCTAAACTTGAGAAAATCAAAGATTTGGGAGCTCCCCGACCTCAGGATGGGGCCAGCAATGGGAAATGGGGGAAGGCAGGCAACGAGGAGGATGAAACTCCCGTTCACTAGAGGGAGAAAGTCGCCTGCATTTAGAAGCAGAATTGGAATTGTAAGGACTAGGGCTCGCGGTCTCTTTTCCCTCTCTTTCACTCCGACTCAGCTGAACTGATCCATTGTGACGCTGTATTTTGCTTTTAAATCAAGAAAAGATGTGAGGGAGAACTTTTGAGCTAGTTTATGGAAAGTCTAAGAAAACATATTTCAATTTTTTCTCGGGGTTCGAATTCTTCTTTCCCGTCTTCCCTATCTGTCCCTTCTCTTTGTATCTGTCCCCTCCTGCTTGTCTACATTGCTGCCTCTTAGACTTTTAATTTATTCCACTGTAGTTTTTGCCCAGGTCTTTAGAAAAAATTTTAAGAAGGAATGAGCCAGGTTTTTTTTTCCTCCTTCCTCCTTGGATCTTCCCGAACCTTGGGTTCAGGGGAGTTCCGACCGCTATTAGACATCCTAAATTTCCAGAAGGGAGACTGTGAACATTTCATTGCAGAAAAAGGCTTATTAGCGCCCTATACTCCCCAATAACCCTGCATATAAAAATGACTGATTCTGAAGTTACCAAGCCCGAGGCCATCCATTGCTGACTTGTTGATCGCGAGGCAATCCCGAGCTCTTCAAGAGAACTTACAAGAAGGTGCACCCGCTCACATACAACCTTAAATACCTTGCTTTCCGTCTTTACCTCTCAAATGGACAGATCTCCCGAAACCTGGGCAGATCTTCTGAAACTTGGTCAGAACTTAGACCACCTTTCATTGTTTGCTAATGCCACACACGTACATGTCGGCCTCTTCACCCGAACTAAGAAATATTTGGACACGAGTGGAGGATCATTCCCATAAGTCTTTTCTGGTACACATACATACAGGTTAGCCATGATAATCCGGCAGTTTTCGTCTTTCTTCGTAGCCGGGAGAGCAGCCTTATGAGTCTGGGGGTGGGCAACTGAGTATTCTGGTACCCGGGAGAGACGGCTTGGTTTGGGCTCAGGCTGCCTTTGTCTCTTTGGCCTGTGCCTGTCAGAAGTGTACTTGGGGCCAGAAGATTTCAGTGTTAAACATTAGTGATAAATGGTTTGTACACCCCCGCCCCTTCAATTCCAGGGAATTCACCTATCTCCAATCTTATTTTCTCTGACCTTCAGAGGTCTTTTCCTCCACCTCTCAGACTAGGTGCACAGGACAAATGGGGAAGGCGTTTTCATTCTGCCCCTTAAGAAATTCTGAAATGTGTCAAACGTGGAACCCACATATCCTTTCATTTCCCTGGCCTGGGGACTGTAGTACTGCTCTTCCTAATCCGAACTCTCTCTCTCCCCCACCCCTGTCCCCCGTCCTTCTAGTCTTCAGGTTGCATGAGCAAGGGTCAGGCCACCCTCCTTTCTGTGAGGAGAAAAAGCAGAGGCCTCAGAACAGAAAGTGGGTGTCGGTCTAGTTCTGAGCCCCTATCTCCCATTCCTAGAACTGTGGGAACTTGGAAATTCCTCTTCCCTCCTCACACTCTTTGCAGGATCCATCAGACATTTGGATCCTAGATTTAGAGTTAGCAGGGACTTTAGAGGGTTTTAGCTCAACGTTCTTCTCATTTTACAGATGAGGAAAACTGAGGCCATGAGAGTGAAAGCTATCAACTCAGAGACAAAAATAGCAAGTAACAGAATGGGGATTCCAATCTAAGTCTTCTGACTTCCCACCCTTTCACGGAAATACATTCTCTTTTCTTTTAAAATTTGTCTTTTTTTTAAACACACCTCCTCTTCTCTTTCCCTGTGGACACTCCAAATGCCCCACTTAGCTTGTTGCAGGGAAGAGATGACACCTACCCAAGTACAAGCTCAAGGCTTTGTTTTTCTGCGAAGGAGGCTCAGAAAGAGGCTAAGCTGTATACTTTTCAAAAGAGATGGGCAGATTTCACCCCTGCCCCCAACGAAGGAATTACAATTCCTTTTGCTTCTGTTCCTGTTGCCTTCTACAGTTATCAGTAGCAACTTCTAGGTATCCTTTCGAAGCCCCTCAGTCTGGGTGACTGAGGGCCAAATTCGGTGTTCCGAGAAACAATTTTAATGGTAAAGTATTTTCAGTCTGCTTACAGTGCCAGTCCCTCACTTTCACCTTGCGGATCCATAATAGAAAAAGGGAGAGAGAGAGAGAGAGAGAGAGAGAGAGAGAGAGAGAGAGAGAGAGAGAGAGAGAGAGAGAGACAGAATAGGAAAGATCTACAAGCATATGTATATATATAATATTTTATATAGAGAATATATTATATATGTCTATGTACACACAGCATTTTCTCTCCCTTTCCCAGAATATATCCAAATCTCTGATCCATCCCCTTCCTAAACAGTCCTGTGAGACAAATCTTTAAAAGCTACCAAAAGAAATCCAAGACTGAAGAGCTTAGCAGGAAATTGGAAGTTAAAAGTTCAAGGCCACTTTGAATTTGGGGACTGTCTCTCTGGTAAAGAGGAACATAACCCAATGGGTGGAAAATTCCCCCGTAGGAGAAAGTCAGGAGAGGGATGCAAGGTAACCTAAGACTGGTTGTTGGTGTAGTGGTCTCAGGTCTGTAAGCAACTTTGGGTATTTGTCCTGATAATAAAATATACCAGGGAGTGCTGTAAACTGGGGCTTTTTTTTTTTTTTTTTTGTCATCAAAGCACTTACTTGTGAAGGCAAGGTAGACTTGAAGTTAGACCGATGGTCTGCAAAAACTTTAAAAATGTTAGGTGAGGATCCTGAGGTAGAGCAAGTTGGGGTGACTTGTGGGAGCTGACTGGAAATCTTCTGATGGTCTGCTCTTGATACCTAATCCTGTGGATTCTCAACAAGCCTCAGAATAAACTGTGAACACTTTGGCCTGCTTGTCCACCCTACCACCCCGTTGCCTAGCCCAACTTGGGCTGAGACCCAGGTTCCTGGGAGAAAGGGTCCTGGTCAAGGTTTCCACTCCAGCAGCCTGAACTAGGCAAGAGAGGCTGCAACAGCTTCTGATTTGTCATCTATCAGTCACTGATCTATCCCTGCCTGCTGCCCCCTTCATAACCCCTTCCTCTGAAATTCTTCCATTTCTTCAGAGAAGAGATCTACTGCCTCAGATTGGGTCAATTCAAAGGACCAAGGCCAGGGAGAAGAAGGGAAAGGACTTGAGAATTAAAGCCCGAAGAGAAGATGTTTCTCCTTTGCAGGCCTCTCCTGTCAATATTATGTGAGGTGGTTAAAGGCTTATCTTTGTACTGGAAGTCAGTGTCAGACTGTCCAGAGTTTCCTAAGTCATTTGGACCATTAGCTCCAGGCATTCATTTTGGAGCACAAAATCCCCCCTTTGAGTATCCCGCAATGGGACCTCTTTGACTGCCAGGGACAACCTCGTCAAAGCTGATTCTTCTCTGACTGCTTCCTAGACCATTTTGCAGCACCATTACAGGTTAGGCTCACAGTTATTTCATTTTGTGTTTTATAAAATGTTACACTACACAGGCATATGTAGAAATAGACCTACAGATATATACAGTGATGTGTATACATTCTCATAGGAACATATATACAGTGATGTGTATACATTCTCATAGGAACACAGAATTGGCATACAGACACATTCTTGTTTGGTAGTGTATGTTAATATGTTCACCCATTTTATGTATGCACATAAAACATGTAGATACATCAACAGCAGTTTTGTTAACCTTTGTGGCACTGATACAGGCATAAATGCACACAGGTGAGATACTTGCATATCAACATGTGGCACACTCAGGTACATAGATACAACTCATAAGGGCAACTAAGGACCATGATATCAGGACATTCAGGCATGGGTACCCATGACATCATAAGGTCTCCTGTGAGATCTTCCTCACTTCTACTGGCATACTCTGATTCCAAGGAAAACAACAAAGGAACAAGAGAGGTTTCAAGAAGAGCCAGGGTTCTGTCTCTGGATACAGCAGATGAGGTGGGCCATGTCTCCAGGTCCTGGTAATATAGGAGGACCCTAAGGGTCATTTAATACCAGATGAGGTAACTGAAACCTCTCTTGACCTTTCTCTCTACTGTCTGGGTAGGGGCAGGTGCTGGGCATGGGATCAAGTTGATCCCTGAGGTTGCTGGTGTACTCTATTTGAGATAGATCACAGCTCTGGCCCAGACAGAGTTGGGGAATGATCTGGACTGGGGCCTATGGGTCGAATCGGAGATCGGCCAAGTGGGTTAATTCAGGAAGGCTGAAGAATTAAAGTTGAGATTTGGCTCTTCCCGAGCAAAGACAAATCGGAATGAACAGAGAAGCCTTATTCGAGTTCTCAGACCGATATTCATCTTAAAATGCTCAAGGACCTGGGTCACAGCTGTCTGATTTGGGTTGGGGCTCGAGACTCAGACTTTCCACTACTATTTCCTGGGCTGCAAATTAAACCCACCCTTGAATTGGGAAAAAGCGAAGGTTGGCTAGTGTAGGCTTTCTCATTGTCTCCTCCCTTCCTGTCCAAGCATCTCTACACTACTTTTTTTCTCCTTAATTCCCTCCTTCTCATCACCCCCCCAAAAAAAGGAGGAAAAGGAATTTGTTTTGAAAGTGGGGTCTGTCAAATCGCCTCTAGGCCAGCTATTCAAGTGACATTCCTGCTCTAAGCCTCTTAGTGAAGTGGATAAGTTGAAACTAGAAAACCCAGTTTAGTTAAATAAATGGGAAGGGACCACCTAGCCTTCTCTAGACGTTGCACCAGGAGACCCCGATATCTCGTTTCCCCCCATGTCCTCCTCCCCGCACCTAAGCAAAAAGAAAATTTTCCTCTCTCTATTCCTCCAAAAGATGGATTCTGATTCTGGGCCTCCAAGGAGCTCCTTCACTGCTCTTGTGGAGAGACTAATTGTTGGGGGAGGCTGGGTGGAGTGTTTGTGTGTGTGTGTGTGTGTGTGTGTGTGTGTGTGTGTGTGTGTGTGTGTAAGGAGAATGGGGGACTTTGGAAAAAACAGTTTTAAAGAAACTTATTTTATTTTAACAGACCCAAATGAAACCCCAAGGCTTCAGTGAATCAGGGCAGAGCTAGGAGCGTCTCTCTCTCTCTTTTCCCCTCCCCCCACCCCAACCCAGCGCTTAAGCCCCTTCCCCCGGGGCCTTCCGACCAGACACAAGGCTGGGGAAGGGGAAAGGGGAACCAAGGAGGGGGATGTGGACTATACCGTCCCCAGCCAGCAAGGAGCCCGGGCTCTGTCTCGCCCTCCCCTCGCCACCCCCCTCCTCCCCAAGCCTCTGGGGGAGGATGCTGTGAGTGCTAGAGACCCTGCTCACTGGTGTTAAGGAGAAAAGTCTTCACTCTATCCGTGCAAGTACTTAGCGAACCCTGAAACAATCTAATCCTCAGGTTTTGTGCCCTAGAGCAAACGTAAGAAGAGTGTGGAGAAAAAACAGTAAACTTTACATTACCCACCTAGACACACCGTCCTCTGTATATACCCTACCTCAACCTTTCTAGTTGAGAAGAACTCTGCATTCACACTTCCGAGTGCACAGCTCTGCTGCCTAGAGATCACTTTCCTCTCAATATTAGTGTGTGTGTGTGTGTGTGTGTGTGTGTGTGTGTGTGTGTGTGTGTGTGTAAGCGGAGATCTATACTTTCCAAATATACTCTCCTTGAGAGGATAGCCCTAGGAGCAGATTGGGGGCACCTCCAAATTTTTGCAAACAGGATTCGAAATCCAAAGAGGGAAATTTCCTACTTTGAAATCCCCTGTTTGCGGCTCAGTTGCGGTTTTTTTTTTTTAAATCCCCTGACAGCGATCACTCTGTTCCACGCTCACAGTCAGGGGCAGAATCCTCAAGGTTCCTGCCATCTTGGGGAGCATCTTGCAGAGTTTCAATTCAGCCTAGGGGAGGCAGGCCTGATTTCCACCTCCTAGTCGGGTCAGGGCTCAGATAAGGGCCACGTATAGGTTGCTTTTTAGGTGAGTGGAATTGCAGGACACAAACCTCCTGGCGGACAATTTTCACAGTCTGCCTTGGGGACCAGAACCTTGAAAACTGATGGCCATTTTCTGGGAGAACAGGAACGAGTATCAAAGCCAGGGAAAACTGTGGAAAATTTCAAACTAGCAACAGTGGCTGTTTTTCCAACTACTCAACGGAGTTGACCATGCTGGAGGCAAGGTAGGAGAAAATCAAGAGCTAGGCGAAAGTCATATGCCTTGGTCAGTCACGGCACAAAGGGTACACATTCGGCTACTGTATTGTAACCAATCACTGGACTGAGACATAAGAACATGGGGACAGAGTCCTTTTAACAACATGAAATGTAAGCTATTTGTCGGACTGGAAGTTCCCAAGACGGAGGTTGGGATAAAAAATTCTCGAATGACTTGCTTGAGATTGGGTAGGAAAGGCATAACAGGTCGGAAGGCGGTGCCCTTCGGCACTGGATACCTAGGCCTAGGCTCAGACCCAAGAAAAGTGTGTTTTTTTTTGGGGGGGGGAGCAGGAGGCCGCTGCCAAGAGGAAGCCTTCCCTAAATGGGAAAGCCGGGAGAGGTGGGAAACCCGGGCCAGCCAAAGTCGAAGCCCGAAGCTTCTCGCATCTGGATGTCAGTAGGTTACAGTCCTGAGCTCAGACTTGACGGGGAGAGCCATTGAGAAGTTGGCGATTCTCTCCTCTGTACAGTCAGCTCTTGATTTGGCGGCGACCAGTCCCTGTTCTCCCCGAAGAGAGCGCAAAAAGAAAGGAACGGAGGTTTTCCCTCCATCCCCTCTCCACCCTCCTTTCCCTGTCCCTCCACTTTAGAGAGCAGGAAACCAAGGCCCAATGAACAAGAACCAAAGGTCTGGAGGAAAGCAGACAAGGTGAAGGTTAAACCTTGGACCCGAGCCCTTCCAATTTATACCCATAACCTCACAGCTTAGCCTAGGAAAACTGGTATCTGGTTTTAAGGATCTAAGGACATTTTTTTTCCTTTTTTTTTTCTGTTTAAAAAATAAAAAGCAGATTCTACTTTCCCCACTGGACCAGATATGAAAGTTTGTGCACTCCCTTATTCTTCTGCAATTCTCCCCAAACTTTGAATATTAGGAGCATAGTTTTGGGAAAAAGAGAGAGCTCCCCCCTCCTCCAACTTAGGTCCCCGCCTCGGGCGTCAATGCAAGGCCATAGGCTTGGCCAGTGTCCCTCTGAAAGGAGAGGGGGCATGGACACAGCCACACGCCCATACAATTTCGCTTTTTCTCCTCATAGAGCACCCTGCCTCTTTTCTCTTTTAGGCAACGAGGTGCCCTTGAGAGTACGCTCCTTTTTCCCCAACCCCCCGCCAAAGGACACCTGCAAGTTAAGCCTCAGCACTAGGTGGGTGAGCGGCTAAATTGCAGAGGCTAAGGCAGAGCAAAACGTTCGCTTTTCCCGGGATCCCTTTAAGGCGCTGGATCAAGTGGCTACTGCAGCCTGTAAAAGCCCAGCAAACGCTGTCCATAAAAGTATAACATTTACTAGATACGTTAAAATTGGCTACTTGTCACAGCGACCAATTTTTCTTCCTCTCCACTCTCCCTCCCCTCCCTCCCCAGCCCTGCTACAGCTGGCTTCCTTTCCCGGATCCCCACTCCCCGTCCTATCAGCTAGCACTTTGGGCAAGGGTAAACGTGTCTGGGGTCGGCCAAGCCCTCTTCCTTCTCTTTCTACCTACAGTTCTCAATCGTCCGCGTGCCCCCCACCCCCAACTCTCCCCACCCATGCACCGCTGGTCTCGGGCCCCGGACGGCTTTTTTCTTTGGGATGAAATCGCCGCGTATGTAAAGTGAGGTCAGCCCACTGGAATTAAATTTCCCAGCGCATTTGTCAGTTTTGACGAAGCGCAGAACTCCTAAAGAATTTACACGAGGTATAAATTTGTCAAGGACTTAGGCTACGAAGCGAAGGCCGGCGGCACCCGGGGCATTCGGAACCTCGGGCAGAGGCAAGGCGGCTCTCCGCCTGGGGAGCTGGCTCAGCAGAGTGCGGAACCCTGGACCATCCTGAGCGTCAGCGGCCCCCACAGACCCAGGAAAAACACACAATCACACATAGATCCAGTTCTAAGCAACTCTCGATGTGCGCACACACACCGTATAAGCCTTGCTCCGGCACCGAGCTCGTCTGCTCAGCAGCGCGCTAGACTTTGACAGGCCCGGAACGCCAAGTATCAGTCAACCTTAAAAACTGCCTGGTTGGAGAGATCGTCCTTCCTATAACTCAGAGCCGCCCAAGTCAGACTCAGAACGCACATCTGGAAAACAACTGGCCAAAGGCAAGACTTCCAGCAGTGGACCCGGAAGAGGGAGAGTGTGTCTATTAGTCTGCCCAGCTTTTACCTCACATTTCCCGCCGCTCCGGGTTCCCTTCCACTTCTCTGCTCTGATATGCCAACTGATTCCGCGCCCCCTCTCCATTTCTGCTCCTTTCTCCGGAGGGCGGTCCTTTAAACAGTTAAAGCTCCTTTCTCAGTTGTCAGAGAGGTCTGATCAGCCCTGTTATCAGGCCGGCCAGGGCCCGAAACACTGACTTAGGTGCCAGGAGGCCCCGGTTGGCAAAAGCGGGGACTGAGGAAGGGGCAATATTAGCAGGAAGCGGCCTGGTTCTGGCAATTAGGGTTACCCAGAGTGGAGTGCTCCCAGGCGCTCAGTAGCCTAATGGGGAACAGCCGGGGCCACCGCCGGTGGGGAGTTCCCCTAGCCTCATCCCAAGCAACATCTCCCTCTGTTCCCTACCGTTTGTCCTTCCCCTCTCCAGGTTCCTCCCCTTCAACCTCCCTTTTCTGGTTCCCCAAAGCTGTGCTCTTACCCTCGTTGGTGTTGGTCACTGTGGACTCAGGGGTTGGCGGCCGCAAACTCAAAGCTTAGAGCCCACAGCTCCAGGGTAGCCTCGACCCGGGCTCGCTCCTCCTGTTGCTTGGAGCCCACGAGGAGGGCGGGGGACGGGGCGGGGCAGGGACACAGGGCGGAGACGCTCGAAGCTGCGGCCCCGAGGGCGGAGAGAAGGGGCTCAAGAGCCGGGGGGTCTGGGGCATAGAGGGAACCCTAAACTTGAGAGTCACCGCGGAGAGACGGAGCTTGGGGTATAAGTGAGGGGAACAATGATTTAGCAGACACTCCAAGAGGACTAAACTGCTGTGGGGACTCGTGTATGTGTGCGTGCGTGCGTGTGTGTGTGCATGTGTGTGTGTGTGTGTGTGTGTGTGTGTGTATGCGTGTGCTGGGGCCCAGGAGCAGATTGTCAGCCTAACTCTAAGCTCCAAACCCTGCAGGTTGTGTGTATGTTTGAGGGGTGGTATTCCAGGGAGCACATAGACCCTTCGGGGTTGAAGCTTCGGATGCAGAGGGTAGATTCTCTTGGAGTCTTCCTTGGTGGCTCCTGGTGACGGTCCTGGACCCTGCTGCTCAATGAGAGAGAGGAAGCGACAAGGCTGCCAGTCAAACCTGCTTGGGATAGGCGCGCCCTGCGGGGCGGCTCTGACCGGCTGTGAGCTCTGATTGTGCTTGTGTAGCTTTGGGCCCGGGCGCTGACACTATTGAGGGGAAAGGGGATGAAGATGGTGTAGAGCATTGAAAGTCAAAAGACCTGAATTCGAGTACTACTTTTGCTATTGACTCCTTTGTGTGTTCCTCGTAATGGTCACGTACTTACTTCACACTGCAAGCCATATCTGGAAAATGAAACGTGTTGGATTACATTTAGTTCTTTCTACAGTAACTTTAACATGCAAACAATTCATGCGGTGGTTCTGTGAATCCTTGACACTCCTACTAGAATGAGAAGCAAGGACCTTGTTCTTTATTCCCCTCCAGCCCAAATCCCAGCACAGATCAGTAGTAACAATAACTTACATTAATTTAGTGCTTTAAGGTTTTCACACAACTTGACGGATATCTTATTTGTTTCTCATAAGAGCTTTGTGAGGTGGGTAATGTATGCTTCTTCTTCTTCACGTTTTACAGATGAGAAAACTGAGATCTATCGAAGTTAAATGAGTCACCCTGATCAGCTTCTGAATGACAAGGGTGTGAGTGGAGTCTTGGTCTTCTGACTCAGAATGGAGAGCTCTTTTCACCATACCAGTATTTGACTGACAGATCCAAAATATTGTAAGGACTTGCTGGGAAAGGGGAGATACAGAAAGACTGTACCTTCCTTGGGTCCTGGGTCTGTAGTCTGCATTTCGTTAGCTTGTTTCCCTCATGGACATCTGTACTCTACTTCCTCCACCTCCTCCACCAAGAAAATCTCAGGGACTGAAGCTAGCTCCTATCTCAAAGCATACCCTAAAGATCAAGTATAATTAAGAACTGAATACTCGTAGATTATTTACATCACACATACACTCTACACAAGCACACAATGAACTACACACTACTACATCTATACCATCATTCAAATATATGCCCAGATTACATATACACAATTACAATTATTTCTCTCATGGACTTGCACACCCCACAGCATCCTTCACACAAATGCCTCCCCACCTCCCGCCACCCCTCAGATTACACATACTACCCACAAATAAACATACTCCATGTACAGGACTCATACTTAAATCACCCAGGCAACAATGACACTTTTGTCATAAACTCTCAAACAACTACACACCATAGACATTTAAATACAGCCACATAACACATTATAAAACATATATACTCACAAACATACATACATACCATATACAAAAGTTAAAAAAAAAAGCAGTGGTATAGTGCTTAGAATGCTGAACTTGGAGTCAGGAAGATGTGGATTTGAATTTTGCCTTTGAAATTTGCGAGCTGGGTGACAATTGGTGACAGTTACCTCTAAGTTTCCTTATCTGCAAGATGACGGCAATGATAATTATCTCTCAAGGTTGTTAGGCTCAAATGAGCATTACACAATTTCACAATTTTCCTTCTCCTCTCCACCCAAACTGTGGAAATCGAGTTGTGCTGAATTCAGTCGAGTGTGAATTAATTCAGTTAGTTCCTGTATTCACCAACTCAATAAACAATCGACCTCTTTAGCATCCCCTTCTTCCCCCTTCTCTCCCTCTTCGCTGGGTGCTGTGCCTTCCTGCCTTTTCATTGGTGAGCCCTACAGGAGCTTTAAGGATTCCAGGACTAAAAGATATTTCCCCTCAGATCCCCCTAGATGATGCCCCTTTCTCTCTAAACTCAGAGAAAACTTAGCCTGGAACGGGAGGCACCGAACCTGGGCAGTCGAGAGAAAACCCAAGGCCTCCAACTCCCGGATCGCGAGCCGGAGCGCTTCCCCACTACCTGCACGGTGATTCCCACCTGACATTGGGAGGCAGAGGGGACTGTAGGGCCCGTGGGCCTAGGACACCTGGACGGGTAAAGGACTGGCAAAGCTGGAGAGGGGGCTCCAGGACTGGCCCGGCTGGGCCGAGTGCTTTCTTTTGAGCCCGCGGCGGGGATCTCAGCACGGCAGCTGCAATACAAGGTGCGGAGAAATTACAGAGCGCGGGAAGGCTGGGCCCGAAATCAATGTTTCATGAGGTGTTATTATCTCGGCGCCTGCAGACAGCTGGTTGGGGGCGGGGTGGAGGAAAGGGAAGCACCAGTCGTCGCTGTCACCTCCTTAGCTCCCCGACTTTTCAGCTCCCAGTGCCAATGTTATCTCCACACAGGGAAAAAAGGGGGAGACCAACATCTCGCCCCTCCCCCTCCCCCCTCCTCCCCAGGTTTTGGCCCAGCTCTTTCCAATCCCAGCAGGTGCAGTGTCTGAGCTTCCGGATCCCCCTCCTCTCCCACTCCTAGGCTGAGCTTCGTCCTGGTTCTGGGACTTGGAGAGAGGGAGCAGGAAACATGGCCTTCCACCTTCCCCCTCCCCCCTTCCCCCTTCCCCCCCAGCCATAAAGCCCGGCCATAGAGTCCCTCCAAACCACTTCTAGCATTCAGACAAGAGGCAGTAACTACTGACACTTCCTTCCCTCCTTGCCTCCAAGGGCCAGACGACCTTCCCGTCTTCCCGCTCAGCTTGCGTCCCTTTCCAAACCCGCAGAGGTGCAAGTTTCCCAACATCACCTCTGTCCTGGGACAGTTTCCTCTTCCTCATTACTTGTACTAATTTCCTAAAGTCTTCGATTTCCACAAACAACAAACTGGGGGGGGGGGGGTCTTCAGGTGGAGCAACTCCTTTTGTGGAAACTACAACTTCTGAGGGCCTGCCTCCTGCCTCCTCTACCCACACTGGCCTGCGGAGTAAGAGTTAGGAAGAGTTACCTTCCTCATTCCCCTCAATTCCGTTCCACCCCAGGGGCCAATTTTGCGCAGAAAATCCCTAGAGATCTGGTGGACCCTTAGCGATGGACTACTAGGACTTCTAACTGGGAGGAGCAAATAACACTACCCAAATCAAAGACAGTGGCAGGGGAAATTATTTCCCATCAGTCTCCGCCAGTCCGGCGCAACCAAAAAAAAAATACACCCCACCTACCTATCTCTGGTGAAATAATACCTATAATTCTCTTATTGTGCACCACCTGTCCCTCCTCACCCTCGCTCAGTTTTGTATTTAATGTGTGCAAATAGAATTCCCTCCTGTTTTGACTGTTTTACATCAAACTGAGGTGGGGGGATGGACCCCATTTGGAAGAAGATTGAGGCTCCTGAAGCCCTAGAGCAGGAGATGGTTTTAATCTATTAAAGTTAACTCTTCACAAAATGCTGAGCAGATGGTATTTGTGGTAAGGTATCATTAGGCAAAAATGCGAACTGAGGAGTCGCTTAATAATCAGCCTGTGAATGCGATTTAGCGTTCGAACGCAAGTGAGCAGTTTGCATTCCCTCCTCTCTCCTCCCGCCTCTTCCCCCATCCTGCTGCTGGTAGTGGCAGCAAAGTGAGGGCTTTAATCCTAGCTATCTTGAGCAGGAAATCTAAATAGCTTCAAAGGCAGAGAGCACCGGCTTTTCCATAGCTGATTTCCCAGGGAAGGAAAAGCAAGTCGGAAAATTCAGGCAGTAACTTCTGAGAAGTAGGATAATTTTTAAGAGATATGAATGTTCCTGGAACATTCCTAGGCTCTTTCTTTTGGGGTTCTTCTCCACCCTAGAATATTTAATTAAGATGGATATAATATATCGCTCCGTGGTAAGAACTGAGGACTCTGAAGATTTCACCGAAACAAAGGAAGAGTTAAATAAACTGATCCAGACTGAAGTAAGTAAAACCAGAAAAACATATATAAAAGGGCTAGAATGTAAATGTAAAGAACACTCCCTCCCAACTGAATACTATGTAATTATTATAAACAAACTTGTCCCTAGAGAAGAGTTGAAGAAAATGTACTTCCATCTTTTTTGGAAAAGATGTGGTTGAATGACTACTGGGTGTGGCTACTACAAGTACAATTACTACTACTACTACTACTACGACTACTACTACTACTACTACTACTACTACTACTACTACTACTGCTACTGCTACTGCTGCTGCTGCTGCTGCTGCTGCTGCTTCTGCTATTATTACTGGTGTGCACTGTCAGATATATTGGTGAACTGAAGTGGTTTTCATTAATAGCTTTTAAAAAAACCTCTTAAAAATCGTTGCTACATTATTGGCTCATTGGTTGGGGAGGGGGAGAGATATATTAGGAAATGAATGTGATTTAAGGCAAAAAAATAGTCACAGATGACATCTCCCTTTGATAAAGGTTATGAGGTCACTTTTCCAGTTAATAAACATTAATTAAATGCCTACTGTGTGCCAGATACTGCTAAATGTTGGGGACACAAAGAAAGGTAAAAGAGTCCCAGCTGTCAAGGAGCTCACAAAGTAATGGAGACAACATGCAAACATAGTTGTACAAGCAAGATATTTACAGGATAAAGTATCTACAGCAATCTCAGATGAAAGGCTCTAAGATTAAGGAGAACTGGAAAAGGCTTCTTATAGAAGGTGGGACTTTGAGATCTGAAGGAAGTCAGGGAAGTTAGGAGACAGGGATGAGAAGGAACAGTATTCCAAAAATGGAGGCCAGCCAAGGAATAAGGTGTAAGAAGACTGAAAAAGGTAAGAAGGGGCCAGTTTATGAAGGGCTTTAAAAACCAAACAGAGGACTTTGTATTTTATCTTGGAACTTATAGGTATTGGAATTCAATAAATTCAGTTTATCGAGAGTGTGTGCACAAGGGAAGAGAGATATAGGAAAATAGGTAGCAGAGGACAGATTAAGTGAGGATTTTTTTTTTTGAGGATGATGGAAGATGCAGACATGTTTTTAGGCCATAAAGAAGCAGCCAGTAGGCAGGTAGCCACTGAAAACTAGTGAGAGTGTAAGGATGATAGAGGAAGAAATCTGCTGCAGAAAATGGGATGGAATGTAATCACTTGTGCAGGTAGGGGAATTTGCCTTGGCAAGGAGAAAGGTCATCTAAGTGAGACAGGGATGAAGGAGGAGATAGTGAAAGGTGTGTCTGAATGACATGATATGAACAAAAGAGAAGAGGAAACCAGTTCACTTTTTTTTCAGTTAAATATGAGGCAAAGTTCTCAGCTTTGAGGATTAGGAGAGGAGAAGCCATAGAAAGTTTAAAGAGGGCTGAAAAAATAGTTTGGAAAAATCACTGTGGTGAGTGGCACAATGAATTAGAGTTGTATGAAAAGATTGCCTTGCTGCAGTGAGTGACCCACTGAGAACATGTAACAAACTTTTAGTGGACCCAGTCAACACCACTTTGTGAATTTCTCCAGTGTCAGTCAGTAACACCTGAACAGACAGCAAAAGGTGCCAACATTATCTTTAACCATTCTATTTTTGGCCATTTAGTTTGTGCCCGATTTTTTTTTATGTTCACAAATAATCCTTATGTGAGCAATTTTGAAGGAATGGCTATTTTTTTTTTAAAGTTTGAGATTTTGAATTTCTTGAATTTTTTTCTAAAATAATAATTACTTTTTTCTCAACCCTTGAATTGAAAAAAAAAGAGTCATAACAAATATGCATAGTCAAACAAAGCTAATTACTTCATTGGCTGTGTTCAAAAAATATGTTTCAATCTGAGTCTATCCTGAGTCCTTCACTTTTTCTGGACATGGGAGGGACCCATATTTCATTATGAATCATCTGGAAATCTGGTTGATCATTGCATTGATCAGAATTCTTAAATCTTTCAAAGCTAGGTTTAAAATTTTTTTTTATTTACAATGTGTAGTTATGGTACAAATTGTTCTTCTGGTTCTGTTTACTTCATTCTGTATCAATTCACACAAGTATTTCATCATATTCTTATATTTTTCATCTAGTTGTTCTCAAATTGGTGGGCACACCCTTAGTTTCCAGTTTTTTGCCAACATAAAAAGAACGGTTAGAAACTATTTCTGTACATATTGTATCATTCCTCTTTTTTTATGTCTTTGAGATATTAGCCTAGTAGTGGCATTGCTGGGTCAAAGGATAAATGCATATCAATCAAATACTTTTGTGTGTAGTTTCAAATTGCTTTCTAGAATGACTGGTCGAATTCACACATCCATTAAAAATCCATTAATCTACCAGTTTTCCCATTGCCCCACCAACATTTGTCATTTCTCTTTTTGGTCACTTTTACTAATCTGATGGATGTGTGGTGAAATTTCAGAGTTACTTTAATTTGCATTTGTCTAATTATTAATGATTTGGAACATTTTTCAATATGGCTATTGAAAAATGCCTGCTCATATACTTTGACCATGTATCAATTCAGGATCGTCTCTTCTTCTTATAAATTTGAATCAGTTATTTATATATCTTGGAAATAAGACCCCTATCAAAGAAATTTGGTGCCATGTCTCTGCCCCCTCCTCCCAGTTATTTTTCTCCTCTTTTTAGCTTCCTAGGTTTTGTTTGTGCAAACTCTTTTAAATCTTGTTCTGTAATATTTTTTTCTCCTTTTTCCTCCTTTCTACTTTCACTTTACTCTCTCCTCCATTCTTTTCCTTCTTTTCCATTTCCCCCTTTCTCTTCCTTTCTTCTCTCCTTTCCTTTCCCTTTCCTTCCCCTCTCTAAATCCTGGCTCCTTTGTCCAGAGACTTCTGTCTGCCTCTCTATGATTACCTGGGATGGAAAAAAATGACTGGCTATGATTTTACTTGGATTTCCCAATCAGGATTAGGTTTGTGGGTTTTTATAGGTTTTTGGTGGATTATTTGATGATGGTAGTGGTGGTGGAGGAGGAGGAGGTTGAACTGGGCTATACTGCTTCCTCCTACTCCAACAGCTTGCCTGTTCTCTGTTAATTTTTCATCTGTATCTTCACAGTGCCTGCTACATAATAGACAATTAGTAGATGTTCATTAGAATCAAATATCCACCACTTTTATCCAGTTCAATTTCTATTAGTATGTTTCATGGATGAAGTCTTTCTGCTAAGATAATTTTGTTACGGTGCAATGTTTCTCTCTGCCCCTCCAACCCCACCACTTGTTTATCAACTCTTCCTGTCTGAATCAGCCTGGGGAGTGAGGCCTTTGGGTGGGGAAGGTGGTTGGTGTAATTTCCCCATTTAGGGTGTGGAAAGAGGTGGTATGACAGACTCTTTGGAGGAAACAAAGGTGGGGAAGGTGACCTAGCACAAGTGAATGAAACTTGAATAGGACTTGGGGAAAGAGGGTATTGTATTGAATAGGAATTTCCTTTCCTTTCAGAATTGTTTGTATTCACAGAGCAAGATATTTAAACTATCTATATTGTCTCCTGTTTCTTTCTATCTGTTGCTGTCTCTGTTCTGTCTCTGTTTCTCTCTCTCTCTCTCTCTCTCTCTCTCTCTCTCTCTCACACACACACACACACACACACACACACACACACACACACACACACACTCACACTCTAATTTTGAAAAGGAATACGAAGACCATAAATCAACTTTCACTGGCTCATCAGTACCCATGACTTTCTGACATCATCATGTTAACATGGTGCTTGAGGATTTACAAAGCACCTTCCTCACAAGAAGTCTGTTACCAAGATTTTAGAAGTGACCTAGGCGATCATTTTCCTTTCTGATAAAGTTGTGCCCACCTCTCAAGAGGGGAAAGTATCTATCCTATTCTTGAAGTCTTTAGAGTTGGAGATTTTGCCTTCAGATAATCCTTTGTCTTATCTAACTTGAGGCTCTTCTGCTGCTGTTGAGGCCCATCTCCATTTGATTGGAGCAGAGATGAAAATTTCTCATCCCCTCAGGAAACACTTATTTAAATTATTTGCTGTTAGGTCACCAAGTTGGAAATTTTTTCATCTTCAGTAAGCCCTTACCTTCTGATATACGTATCCACAGGTTTTTGGCCATGCCTCAGTTGTCCAAGCTTCCACAGGAACCTGGACACTCTTTGGTCAATCCACGAGTGAATGCAATTTACTGAGCATTTACTACGTGCAAGCCATTGTGCTTTAAGCTTTGGGTGTAAAGAAAGCAAGAGAGACAACATCTGCATTCAAGGAGCTTACATTCTGATAGAGGAAGACATCAGATGTAGAGAATATTTTGTCCTCTAGGGGAGGCAGATAGAAATAGATCATGATCTATACTTACACACATTGCTAATTAGCCAGATTATTTCTTGGGGAAGGTGCAAGCAGATCAAGCATTTGCTCTGTTGTAAAGAAAATGGAGACCTGGTACAATCCAGAGAACATTGGACTAAGAGGGTGGTCTGGTGAGTTTTAGTCCAGCCTCTGCCACCAATTTTCTTCATGCCCTGGGTGTGTCACCTCTCAATGAGCCTCAGTTTATCCATCTGTCAGATTTAGTCACTTTGACTATATTTCTGAAATCTCTTCTAGCTTTGAATCTTACTCCCCTCCTGTAATAGGGGAAGAGGAACTAAGCACATGAAGGTATTTCTCTGCTGGGTTAATTTAAGTGAATTAAATAGAAAGCTGGGGAAAAGAAGTCTCTAGCTATATGTGACTGAGAGGTTGGCACAGTGGAATGATATATATATATATATATGTATATGTATATGTATACGTATCTGTGAGCGCATAATACTTCTGTTTCTTTTGTCTGTCTTCTTTCTCATTTCTAAGTGTGTGAGTATCCAGACATGGAATTGTCTGAGTGGAGACATTGTCATTTTGGGAGATCCATAAGAGTCTTCAAAGGTACCAATAGCAGCTGGAATCAGCACCAGAGTCCACTGAAAGGAATAGAAGTAGTAATGGACACCAGAGTGGTAGTGGCTAATTAGAGAAGAAGCAACTGCAACCCTTAAGAGCTGCTGTGGCTTCTAGAAAGATATCGACCTTCACAATCCAAGGATTCCATTAAAAGGAAAAAAAGACTTCTTAGACTAGGCATTGGAAAGTACCCTTTTGCCACACATGTTCCTTAGAACAAATATGTAGAGTTAAGCAAAATTAATTATTGCACTGGTGGTGTTAAAAAACTATGTTTCAATCTGAGTCTATCCTGAGTCCATCACTTCTCTCTCTGGACTTGGGAAGAACCCATGTTTCATTATGATTCCTATGGAATCTTGGTTGGCCATTGCATTGATCAGAATTCTTAAATCTTTCAGAGCTATGTTTTGAAAAAATTTTATTAACAATGTGCTATAGCTTCTCAGTAAAACTAATTTCTAAAACCTAATGGAATATAGTTGGTTGATCACAGAGAACACACCTGTTCGGTGTCAGGCCCAAGATGCTAGTAACCTCAATCTCTCAGGGTTACTCCTAGAATCCTGAGGGGAACAGTGGTCATTGCCCTCTGGGAATTCAATCTACCAGTGAGAATGTGAATTAGGTTGTGGCACTGGAGGGCACTACAGTAACTGTGTGATTGGATAAATCATCACCTCTCTGAGTTTCAATGCCCTCACCTCTACAATGAGGAAACCTACATGGTTTCTAAGGTCTCTTTTAGCTCTGGTATTCTGTGAATCTGTAAGCTCTCTTTGACTATCTCGGCTTGCACTTCTCGAAGACTTCTGAGCTCCTTAAGCACTTACCATCAAAAGGACTCACTTCAGTATGTAGTTGTATACTTTTTCACATTTTTCTCCAGGTGCTGCATGTGTGTGACTCACTTCTACCCAGGTAGATTGTCAGGAGTGGAGGAAGGGAACTAGGATCATAAAAATCATAGGGCAAGAGCTGGAAGGGAACTGAGTTTACCTAGTTTCTCCCATTTTATAGATGAGGAAACAGAACAAGAAAGGCTAAGTGTTCTCTCCATGCTCAAATATGGAGTGAGTATTCAAGGTGCAATTTCAACCTGAGTCTAGAGCTGGTGCTCTCTCTGCTTTGTCTTGAATCTTACACTCTTTTATTTCCTCTATAGTGACTAACATGGGGGTTAGGAATATAGGCACTCAGTAAATGTCGAATGGTTGAGTGAAAGAATGAATGAATATAACTTCTTTATACATTAATCCTTAATGAAGATATTAACTGCAACAAAATTATTTTGGGAAGTCCTGTTCTCTATGCCAGTACTAACAGGAGTGCTTCCAGGAAACTTGAGCAAATCTTCTACCAATCATAAGGTGCAAATTGCAGCAATTCCCTCTACCAAATACAAAAAATATCTAGGGGAGTGTCTCCAGGTAATTAGAAACCCCAGGTTTTAGTTCTTCATCTGTCACTAGTTCAAACCTTGGGCAAGTCTGCCATGTGTTAGGGTGGAAAGAGGACCAGCTCTGGCTTCAGATGATCTGAGTTTGGTCCCACCTCAAGTGCTTACTACCTGCCTGACAGGCAAGTCATTTAAAGTTCCCAGTTTCTTCATCTGTAAAATGAAAGGGATTGGACTAGATGGCCAATTCCACCTTGTAGATCTATGTTTCTTCCCTTATCTGGTTCTGTGTCCTTAGTCAGATGGATTAAATTTTCACTGAGTTCCTCCCAGCTTTGACATTTTCTGTTTCTATCAGTGTGGGTCTGTTGGGGATGCTCTTTGTGTGTTACATGCAATGGGAAGGGAGTATTTTTAAGGCACACTCAACAGCTTGGGTGCATGAGCCCCAGACCCTTGGATCATGTACACCTATAGGACACATACAAACACTTTTTAGAGCTGGCTGCAATATACAAGTTAATTCTTTGTAGCTTTTAAAATAATTGCGCTTGTGTGTGCCATACAGGGGAAGCTTCATTCTCTATTACTTCTGAGTTGGAAATTTTGAGTTGTGTTTCATTACAATTGAGAAACCCTAATGAAAGTAGAGAGCAGTTCATGAAATATTCATGGAGTCCTTCCCCTTTTTCTGAAGCTCTTTTGAATAATTTTTTATGTGAGCACATGGTTGGCTATTTATTTGCTCTGTTAAGTCACATCCTATTGAATGACTTTAAAGATACCTACTGGGCACCTTTTTGCCAAAGGAGGGCCACTTAGGGATTTTAGTCTTAGTGAAAAGTTACTTAAGTTTAGACATAGATTCCATGATGTATAAAGCTTTATTCCATGGTATTTGTGCTGACATCTACTTAACTACCTTCTAGCCTCAGAGTTTAGACCGTGGATTAATCTGAATAGCCTACATGTGTGTCTTTGGGGGTGGGGTGGGTAATGTTGTGAAAAGAGGTGATGACCCTAAGAAGAGTGTTTAAACCAGCCTCAGAACACAAAGTGGTATTTATTCATTGTTCATTCTAGTTTTTTTTTTTCCTTTTGGCAGGAGGGACAAGTGGCTTTGTGCTTTCTTTGAGGAGGGCTCTGCTGGGCTCAGAGGGTCCAGAGTAAGTGGCTGGGAGTAGAGGTTCCCTGTGTCCTCTGTTAATACAGTTTCTGTCTTCATCTTTTAAAGCAGGAGTTTTTAACTTGAGTTCTATGACTTTGTTTTAAATTGTTTTTTATATTTTAATAAATATAGTTTAATAGAATTAGTTTCCTATGTAATCTTGTGTGCTGTATTTTATGCATTTAAATACATCATTCTGAGAAAGAGTTCATTGTATTTACTGTACTGACTAAGGGGTCCATGTTACCAAAAATGTTAAGAGCTCCTACTCTAGAAGCCTTTTGCCAGCATGGAAGGCTTTTGTGTTTAGTGTTCTTTCTACCAGTCCCTCCTCTCCAGGAATCCTAAGTAGAAAGGATAGTGTGCAGGGTGTGTGCAGGGAGCAGAAGGAACTTGAAGCTTTTGATGGAGGAAATTTTTCCTGCCTTAATAGTGTGGTCCTGGTCCAATCACTTAACTTTTCTCAGCCTCAGCTTCCTTATCTGTAAAAGAGATATTATTAGTGCCTTTCATACAGGGTTATTGTGAGAGCTTAAAACTCTATGTCTTATGAGGATATGTATTTCACTGGGCATCTGCTTCTCTGTCTGCTGTGGACTCCACCGAACAAGATGATCCTCCCAGGTTAAGGGAATCACCTCTAATCTCATCACCATGCTGCTAACTCAAGCCTTGACTGATATCACTTTCCTCAATCTCCTCTCACCTCTGATTGGAGGCTTAGAGGTAGAGTACCAAATTCTTTCCAATGCTTTCCTTTGTAGAGGGCAGAGACTGAACTTTTCAGACACTACATCTGCTGTGTCTGGCTTCAACTCCACAGAACAAGATGCCCCTGAGCTAGGTACACCCTACTCTCCCCTGCTTCCTTTCCTCTCTCCCTTTCCTGCCTCTTTTTGTGTGTTGTCTTCTCTCATTAGATTGTAAACTCTTGAGGGCAGTGAATCTTATCCCCAGTGCTTAGCATCGTGTCTGGCACTTAGTAGGTGCTTAACGATTGGATTAAATACTTTAAAGGAGGCACCCCTCCCCTCCTGGACTTTCTCTACCTTGTCCCACAAACTTCCTTACCCTGAAAGTTTACTCTATCCCTGAATTTCTCACCCTGGAAGTTTACTCTATCCTCTGCTCCTGCAGCATCTTCTGATTAGCTGGTTCCTCTCGGAACCTCCGGTTTAAGAAGGTTGCCCAGGTCAACCATTTCTTCATTCCTTTCCAGCATGGATTCCTGATTTTTCATCCTTTTTTTCCCATATCACAGGGCAGATAATTCTTCCTCCCTATTTTCTTCTCGCATTTCCTGTTTTTGCAGCTTCCTTTTATGCATTCTCTTCAACCTATTAGAACATAAGCTCCTTGAGGGAAGGAACTACCTTTTTTTTTTTTCCTGTTTCTATTTGTATTTCCAGCTCTGAGCACAGTGCTGGTACACAGTAAGTGTTTAACAAATGCATGTTGCCTCAACTCTGTAACTGTGAGCTTTTATTATGATTATTTCTACTTAAGGTCAGGCCGTGATGGTGAGACGACGTATACAAAGTGCTTTTAAAAATTGAAGCACTTGGTAAATATTAGCTACCATGATGATGATGATGATATTGATAACGTCCATGGACCCAATTAGCATGGGAGATTTTTCTTGGGTTAATTAGTATTTGGGGGGTTTCTTGGTATGACCTATAGATTCCTCAGAATATTCTTGGTACTTCTGGGTGCAAAAGATGAATGCATAACCAGACTGCCTGGTTAGGCAGAATGCTCCTGAGGGGAGGCCATCATGCTGTCTGCTCACTTTTTGGGGAATTAACCTTATGGGGAATTAATAACAATTCCTCCCATAATATAATAGGTTGGTAGAATTGAGCTTTATCCCTGTCTCTGTCACTCATGGACTGTACAATCTTGGCAAGTCACATCCTACCTCTAGGCTGTATTTTCCTTATCTGTAAAATAAAGGGATTTCAGCATGGATGTGTGATTTTATGATTGATTTTTGTATTAGTGTTTTGTACTTTCAGTGTCTTTTTCATATATGCTGTCTCATTTGATCCTCAAAGTGCCACCTATGAAGATGATCAGGTAAGAGTTATTAACTCCATTTTACAGATTAGGAAACTGAGGCAAAAAGAAGACAAGTGATTTACCTCAAGGCAAACAGTGAGTCAGGGGTGGCTCTCGCTAGTGAGCAAGGTGGGGCCTGAAGCAAATCATGTTGTGGGTTCCATCCTTCATCTGCCCTAACATGTTTATTCAGGTGGATTTAAATGCAATATAAATCTTTAAGGGGAGAGAAGAAAAAAAAAGACAGCATTCTTTGTTTGTGGTGGGAGATCCTAGAAGGGAAACAAAGAAAAACAAGAGAGAATCTTTGCCTTCCCAGAGTTCTAGTAGGGTGGCTAAGACAAAGAGAGGGCTTTCATCCCACTCTGAAAGTGAAAGTATCTCAAGAGAGATGTTACCATAGTGTTCTGGAGGAGGGAATCATTGGTTTTGATTTGGGGAAATCAGAAATGGCCACATGGAGGAAGTAGCATTTGAGTTGAGTTTTGAAGAATGAGTAAGACTTTGGCAGCCAGAGACTGTCAAAGCACAGGGTATGATTGAGAGGCAGAACTTAGTCTTATCTGACTAGAGCATCCTATGCAGGGTGTGTGTGTGTGTGTGTGTGTGATAAGGTCAGAAAAGGAGAATAGTGCCATATTGTGGAGGGATTTGACCATAATGAAAAAAAGTAAAACAATAATCATGTAATAAAGTTATGCATTATGCAGAAGTCAATGGAGAGGTTCATGGTGGATGAGGGCAGACTGCACGAATAAACCAACCAGGAACTACAAAAAAGTAAAGAACTTCTTCAAGGAATTGCATCACTGGAGATACAGAGATCTGGTCACATGGCAAGAGTGAAGGATGACATTCAGAAGGTTCCACAGCTAGCCTTGAAATATCTGGAGAACTTGTGGAAGAGCTCCCAGCTGCACTGTTGGTTAGAGGCTCCCATGGCAGAGAACTTTTGGGAAAAGAGAGATTTATAAGAATCACTCTAGATGGGTAGAGTGCATAGATTTCTATTTGGTTCATTGGAAGGAACTCCCAATAAGAGAGCACAGATCCATCTGAGTATTTAAATATAAATAGCAAGGCTTGTCATTTTTACAATATTTTCTTTATCATGTCCAAACACTATCACTAACAAGATTTTCCTTCACTTGATTTAACTAAGTACTATTCAACACATATTGTGTGCAAGACAGTGCTTCCTCTTGGAGAGATATAAAGGTTAGAGAAGACAAATTACTGCCGTCATGAAACCTCTAATTGAGGTGAAAAATAGGAAACATACACAGGGAACTAGACTCCAAAATAATGCATGATAAATACATCAAAGATGTGAAAAATCAGTGTTGTGGGAGTTTCAAGGCTCTGTGCATGCGTATGTGTGTGAATGTGTGAGTGTAAAGAGGGAATCAGGAAGAGATTCATGAATGAGACAGTGTTGAAGTTGTTACAATGGATTGGTAGAATTTAATTCTGGGAGGGAGTGAGAGGATGAATGTGGGAGAAACAATTCCTGTTCTAGCCCCTTTTGTCCCTCTTTCCTCCTCGGGGACCCATTGTTCTGTCCTCTATCCCTTATTGCTCTGTGAACATCTAAAAGTCAGGGACCATAGGAGTAGGCTTAAATATTGCAAGGGAACTTGGAGGCCATCTAGTCCAACTCCCTCATTTTTACAGATGAGGATATTGAGGCTCTTCTACCTGTCTAAGCTCTACTCATTCTTGAAGGTCTAGTTCTAGTTTTACCTCTTCCATGATGACTTCCCTTACTCCATTTCCCCTGTTAATGAGGTCATTGATAGGAGAGTGCTGAGGGGGGTGTCTATTTTATTGAGGGGCAGTTATATTAAAAAAATAAAGATGTATTATTTATTTTAACATTCTTTTCTTTTTAAATTCTGAGTTCTGAATACTTTCCCTACCTACCACCCCTACCCCATCTACTGAGAAGGCAAAATATATGATATCAATTATACATGTGGAATCCTGAAAAACATATTTCCATATTAGCCATTTTATTTAAAAGCAAGAAAAATAAAGAAAGTGAGAGAATTCTACTTCAATTTACATGCAGAGTTCATCAGTTCTCTCCTTGGAGGTGGACAGCATTTTTTCTTTATGAATCCTTTGAAACTGTCTTGGATCATTGTGTTGATCAGAGTCACTAAGTCTTTCACAGACCGTTCACAAATGGGTCATCATTACGTCACTGCTGTTACGATGCCCAGTGATTTCCTGACTCTTATTCAGTTTGCATCAGTTTATATAGGTCTTATAATTTTTTTCCCTGAAACCATCCCCCTACTCATCACTATCTTGTTCCATAACTTTTCTAGTCATTTCCCAAATGATGAGCATCTCCTCAATTTCTAATTCTTTGCCATCATAAAAAGAGCTGGTATAAATAATTTTGCACATATAGATTCTTTTCCTTTTCCTTTGATCTCTTCAGGATACAGACCTAGTAGCTGTCAAAGGATATGTATAATTTTATAACTCTTTGGTTATAAATAGTTCCAATTGTTCTCCAGAATGGTTGGACCAGTTCACTACTCTACCAACAGTTTATTAATATATCTATTTTTTGCTCCTCCTCTCCAGCATTTGTTATTTCTGATAGGCATGAAGTGGTACATCAGGGATGTTTTAATTTGCCTTTCTCTAATCAATAGTGATTTAGAACATTTTTTTATATATAACTTTGATTTTCATAGATAGCTTTTATTTCTTCTGAAAACTGTCTGTTCATTTATTGATCCTTTGATCATTGATTAATTGAGAACTGGCTCTTATTTTCATAAATTTGATTGTTTCACATATATTTGAGACATGAGGTCTTTATTAGAGACTTTTTACATTTCTTTACATTATTTTATTGTCTATGGTGCCTTCCACCAACGTGTAGTTTCCCTGCTTATCCTTTTTAATTAGATCTATTTTTACTTTTGCTTTGTCTAAGATTATTCTTGCTACTCCTGACTTTTTTTAACTTCAACTGAAGCATAATGGATCCTGTTCCAATCCCTTATTTGAACTATATGTGCATCTTTCAGTTTCAAGTGTGTCTCTTGTAAGCAACATATTGTCGAATTCTAGTTTCCAATTCATTCTCTTATCTGCTTCTATTTTAGGGGTGACCTCATTCCACTCACAATCACAGGTATGATCACTAACTGTGTATTTCCTTCCATCCCATTTTCTTACGTTTCTTCTCTCTCTTTTTGTTCTGCTCTCCTCAAAAGTCTGTTTTGCTTCTGATCACTGCCTCTAGTAATCTGCCCTCCCTTTTATCACCTTCTCCCCCTCCCTTTCTCTTCTCTTCCCCTCTATTTGCTTATTGGGTAAGATAGATTCCTATACCCAAACGTGCGTATATATATTCTTTCTTCTTTGAACCCATACTGATAAAAAATGAAGTTTAAGCATTGCTTTCCTCATCTACCCCTCCACTGTAAAAGCTCTTCCTTGTGTGCCTCTCTTATGTGAGAAAAAAATTTCACCATTCTACCTCTCTTTTCTCCTTCTCTCAGTGCATCCCTCTTTCTCATGTCTTGATTTTTTTTGATTGTACCAATACAATCAACTCACATCCATATAGATTCCTTCTAATTGTTCTAATGATGAGGTTTTTCCTATGTATCATCTTCTCATATAGGAGTATACAAATTTTTATTTAAAATTTTTTTACTCACTTTAAACTTAAATACAAAACAAGGAAAGAAAAAAACAGAACTTTTCCATGTACACAGCAGAACGTAAGAGAGGATTCAATGTAAAACAATAAATTTCCATTTCACAAAAACTTATGTGATAAATCCTACACATTGTCTAAGATTATAATTACTATGCCTGCTTTTTTTACATAATAAATTCTATTCCAGACCTTTATTTTATCTCTGTGTATATCTCTTATTTTTATTGTGTTTCCTAAAAGCAATATATTATTGAATTCAGATTTTTAATATATTTTGCTACTGGTTTCTGTTTTATGGGTAAATTCATCCCATTCACATCATATATTTCCTTCCCTTCATTCCTTCTTGTCCTATTTACCCTATTCATCCTCACTCCTCTAATTTACTTCTACTTGTTATCTTGCCTCCTATTCCTTAATCTATCCACCCCTCTAAAAATCCCTTCCTTACCCTCTCTCCCCACCCTCTCGCCTTAATATACCTATCTTTTCAGGAGTTTCTCCATTATTCTCCCTCTTCTAATTCTTCCCTAATTCTTAATCTACACACTTTTCTAAAAGTCCCTCCATTATACCCTCTCCCTCTTGTTTTTTTTTTAAATTTAGAAGATACACATACATAAACACACATATGTGTATATATGACTTTTAGAACTTCTAGATCTATATGTTGCTCTCTATTTAACCCATTTCCAATGAGAGTCAGGTTCCAGTGCTACTAGCCCTCTCCCACCACTTGCTTCTTCTAAATAATTTTTTCTTTTCCTGTCTCATTTGTGTGAGATAATTGCTCCTTTTTACCTCTCCCTTTACAAGTTTTTTTTAGAATCATCCCATCATACACAACTCAGCCCAAGACTTTCTTTCAAACTACTCAAATGATAACAGATATATCACAAATAAGAAGTGAACAGTTTGACCTTATTGAGTCCCTTATAATTGGTCTTCAATGTTTACCTTATATTTCTCCTGGATCTTATATGTTGAATTTTCCATTAAATTCTGCTTTTTATTTTGTCATGCCTGCATCAGAATATAAACAGTTTAATGTTACTGAGTTCTTTATGATTTTTCTTTCCTGTTTTCCTTTTCTTGTTTTTTTTTAAGGCTTGTATTTGAAAGTCAGATTTTCTGCTTAACCCTAGTCTTTTAATCAGAAATGCTTAAAAGTCTCCTGTTTTCTTTTTCTTTTTTCTTTTTCATTTTTAACACAGTTCATATCACATAAACAATTCTAACTTTTAGTTGAGTGATACTTCTTTTAAAGCATTTACAATATAAACCACAAATGAATTTTTTTTAACATTAACCAACTGAGACACACATAATAATTATGTACACTAACTTCACAAGCCCTTGACCTAATTGTCTCCACACTATTACTAAGAATTAAAGGACCCTAACTTATTGTTGTTGGTCTAAAGTCCTAAGCCTAATAGCTTAATTTTAGACGACCTAGGATGTTCCCCTACCAACAATCTATAATTTAATAGATCTGGTATTACACTTACAAACCTTTTGACTATAGGAAACACTAAAAGTAGGGACATTGCAGGGAAACAATATCTTCTCAACTTCATGTCAATTCCTGACAGGAAAAGATTGTCAACTTGCATTCACTCAGGCTTAAAGTCTGCCAGGAATCAGTGGGGAAATTGAGTCAGGAGAATCCTACCTTGGCCCAGACTGAACAGCCACTCTTCCACCCTTCTCATGAGATCACCTTTTTCAGTTCATACCAGCATCTCACAGGCTTACTGGCATCATGGATTGGAGGCTCAGACTACCTTTCTTGCTATCCCTACCTGAAGTTAGACTCAGAAGAATAGTCAGCTAATAGTCCCATAGCATCTCAAAATAGCAAGTTACAATAACCAGGTTTCAGATATGATTATAATTTCACATTGGCTAAGGAACATCTTTTGAGGCAAGTCTTAAGTGGTTTACATGCCTTTTTATACATGTTCTACTTCCTGATTAAATAACAATCATAAAATCAAATTTACCATTAAAACCTTAACTTTTCCATCAATGCCAAATTTTACCTGAGGTTACCTGCCTCTAGGAAATTTAGATTAAAATTCTTTTCCCCAAACTAAAAATGTCTCTGATTTAGTCTCAGTAATTAATTCAGTCAATTGTTTTAATACTAATTGCTTTTACCTCACTTTGTAGCATATCCAGTTTTTCTCCCCATCTCTCCCCTCCCCCACCCCCTAATATCTTGCATTCTGATTACCCCTTCCCTCAATGTGCCCTCCCTTCTATCACACCCCACCCTTCCCT
>CM053769.1:419331228-419344256 GCA_028658325.1 Potorous gilbertii
GATAAATTTCTATAACCCATTACCTGTGTTTCTTATTTCCCAGTTATATGTAATAATAATTCTCAACATTTGTTTCTAATACTTTGAATTCCACCTTCTCTCCCTCCCTCCCTACCCATCCCCACTGAGAAGGCAAGCAATTCAATACAGACTAAATATGTGACATTTTGCAAAAGACTTCCATAATAATCATGTTGTGTAATACTAACTATATTGCCATCTATTGTACTCTATCCCCTCCTATTTTTTTATTCCCTCATTTGACCTTGTCCTTTCCCACGTGTTTATTTCTAGTTACTCTCTTCTCCCGTATGCCTTCTCTTCTATCATTCTCCTCACCCCACTTGTTGCCTCCTCCCCTACTTTCCTGTAGTGTAAGATAGATTTTCATACCAAATTTAGTGAGCCCCTGTTTTCTTAAAATGTCAATTTTCCCCCCCTGCAGAATTATATTCAGTTTTTCTGGGTAAGTGATTCTTGGTTGTGACCCTGTCTTTTTTGGTTTCTGGAATAACATATTCCAAGCCCTCTGCTCTGTTAATGTGGAAGCCTCTAACTCTTGTGTGATCCTGACTATGGCTTGATGATATTTGAATTGTTTCTTTTGGGTTCCTTAAAGTATTTTCTTTGACCTGAACTCTCTGAAATTTGACTATAATACTCCTGGGAATTTTTAATTTTGGAATCTTTTTCAGGAAGTGATTGATGGACTCTATTTTTATTTTAGCCTCTGACCTAAGATATCAAGGGTAATTTTCTTTGACAATTTCTTGAAATATGATATCTAGGTTCTTTCTTCAATCATGGTGTTCAGGTAGTCCAATATTTCTTAAATTATCTCTCCTTGATCTATTTTCAGTAGTTTTTCTGATGAGATATTTCATACTTCTATTTTTTTCATTCTTTTGACTTTTATTGTTTCATGATGTCTCAATGAATCATTAGCTTCTACTTACCCAATTCTGCTTTTTAAGGCATTATTTTCTTCTTCTCCTGAGATTTTGCACTTCTTTTTCCTATGAGGTCAATTTTTTTAAGGTGCTATTTTATTCAGTATATTTTTGTGCCTCTTTTACCATACTGTTAATTTTCTTTTCATAATTTTCTTGCATCACTCTCATTTATTTTCCCATTTTTCTTCTACTGCTTTTATCTCTAACTCTTCCAGGAATTCTTGTTGGGCTTGTATACAATAATCACTTTTCTTTGAGGCCTTACTTGTACAACTTTCTAAGTCTTTTTCTGAGTTTGTGTCTTGGTGTTCTCTGCCCCATAGTAACTTTTTATGATTGAGCTTTTTGTTGTTATCATTTATTCATTTTCCAACCTATTCTTGCCTTTGAACTTCATGTTAACATTGTGCCTGGATTGGGAAGGCACTGTCACAAGCTTCAGGCTTTTTTTATGCTGCCATTTTCAGAACTAGTTCTAGGATTCTGAAAGTTTTTGGTGCATCAAGTTGGTGAGATTTCTGAGAGTCTTTATGATTTTTTAAAATTCTTCTGGTATTCAGCCCAGAATTTGACAGGTACTGTAGAGGCTATGAGAAGATTTAGTGCCTGGCCTCAGGATCCTGTGGTCTGAATGGGGAAAGCAACTAAGGTCAACAAAGTTGCTTTGTAAAGGTTTTCATGAGCAAACTAATTTGGTATAGATTGACCCTCTAATTTCTGAGTAGCTCCTTAAGGCCAACTGTGGAAGTTATTCACAGGTGTCAATGTGGACAGAACTATTTAGTCAGTCTGATATGCCATGAAACCCAGACTTCCTTCTGATGAATGAATAAACTTTGTGCTAAATATAGTTTATCTGGGTAGGTCCGCATACTGATTATGCATCCTTTTTTTTCACATGATGCCCTGAGGAGCCCTCTTTAGCACGCGCACACACACACGCACACACACACACACACACACACACACACACACACATTTCTCCATGATACCCTCCAAGACTATTCACAATTGAGATGGTAACTTCTCAAGCCCTATTCTGGTGGGACCTAACATTCTTTTAACTTTATTTCTCTTTATCTCTCCATCCCCCTCTATTTTTTTCTCTCCATCCCCCTGTATTTTTCTCTCTCCTCAGAGCTAATGCTCATTGCCCTGACTTGTACTTAGTGTAATATTTAACCTGCCTATTTATTGCTTGTTTTTCTTTCTCTCTGCACACTATCTCTGTGTTCCTCGCATATGTCTGTGTCAGTGTTGTCTGTCTTAGGCTATAAGCCTGAGGACAAGACCAGTGGTGTCCATTGCATTTTTATGGTGTTCAGGTTCTTGTCACTCGAAGGATTGGTTGGGCTATGGAAGAGGTCTTCCTGGAAATTTTTGCCTCTAATGTGTCCATGGTCACTATCCTTGGCTGCTGCTTGCTCTCCATCATCTTTTTGTTATCCTCAGGCATCTGGACACCACAAGGTCCACTTAGAAATTTGTTCAGTGGAAAAGTCCCATGTGTTCCACAACTCTTTGAAATTTGTGTGGTGTTCTCTCAAGGATTGCATGGGGCACATTCCTTTTTAAGTCTGTGACTTGGTATATTTTTGGCTCTCAGAAGTGCCACTGAGACGAATAGAATTGCCAAAAAAATATCAAGATGCATTGTAGCTCTTGATTGCATGTTTGGGGATCTGAGAAGACATTTGCATATTTGTTTACGCTGTTCCATACTGGAGCAAACAGAATCCATTATGGGTTATGGGTACTACAAACCACCTTTTCTTCCTATATGATTGGAAAGTAGAGTTGACTGAGCTCTGAGTGGTTCATTGTTCCTATCAAATTTAACCTGACATTTTAACTAAAAGCTTTAAATTGCCCTCCCCGCTTTGTTGAGGAAGGACAAAAGAATCTCATGGAAGACTGTTAATTTTTCACCAGGATCTTGCTGATGATTTGGAATTGAATTGAGATTCATAGTGGAAATACTGAGGTACTTCAGGAAGATATATTGATAATGGGCTCCCTATCCTAGCATATATTCATCATGTTGTATTTTCTTATTTATTCATTCAACATCTACTATATGCACAGATCTGGGCTAGGCATTGGGAGATACTACATGATCCCTGCCTTCATGGTTAATGGGATCATAGATTTAGATCTGTAAGGCACCTTAGAAGTCATCTAGTCCAACCATTTAAGATAAGGGAAGTGAAGGCTGAAGAGTGACTTACTCAGAATCATACAGATAATAGCATATGTTGACTTTGAACCCTCTGACTCCAAATCCAAGGCTTCCTATACCATTAAGTAATCACAGAATCTCAGAATTGGAAGTGACCACTTGATAATCTGGCTAAAGTTTTTCTTTACAGTGGTTCAAAATCTGCAGTTCTGTAACTTTCATCCATTGTTCCTAGTTCTCTTCTTTGGGACTGATCTGGCATGATGAGGGCTTGAAGCAAGGCAGTGGCTATGTGAATAGGGAGAAGGGACAGATGAAAGAGATTTTGAGGAGGTTTGACTCACTAAGACTTGGTAAATAATTCGATAAGGGAGGATGTGAAGGAGAGTAAAGCATTACGGGAGATACCTCAGTTGTGAGCATACATGACTGAGAGAGTAGTGTCCTCCACAGAAATAGGGAGGATGGACAAGTTTAAGGGGAAAGATGAGTTTTGTCTTAGATGTATTGAGTTTGAGAAGCCTATGGGACATCAAGTTCAAAATGTCCAATAGGCCACTGGTGATATTGGGGTGGAGCTCAGGTGAGAAATGAATCCTGGATCTAGGGCTGAGAGTTAAGTTCAGAAAAATCATAATTGAAACTCAGGGTTGCTGATGAGATCACTTAGAGAGATAGCAGAGAAAGAAGACAAGGCCGAGACCTGAATTTTAGTCTCTGACTCAGCTAATAAGATGGGATCTCAAGTTGCATCTTGAGGGAGGTGGCAATCCTTCTGTTCCTGACCCTGATCAGACCTTATCTTCTGCCATAGACATGCCATTTTAGGAAGGGTATTGACTAACTGGAAGATATACAGAGGAGGGAGACAGCAATGCTGAGATGATTGGAGACCATGCCACATGAGGGTCTTCTCAAGGGATTGTTTTGCCTGTACCCCAGACTAAACACATCCAAAACCAAAGTTGTCATCTTTGCCCCAAGAGCTGTCTTTTCTCCAAACTTCCCTGTTTCTGTTGAGAGTACCAGTCATCCACATTTGGAACTTGGAGTAATTCTTGCCTTTTCAATTTTCCTTCCCTACCAATTGATCAGTTGCAGTTCTTGTCAATTCTATCTCTACCATGTTGCTTTCTTTTATCCATTTCTTTCTAATCACTATATTATCCTAGTCATCTATGACCTGGATTATTGGGAAAGACTCCTTATTATCTTTCCTTTTTTCCATTCTCTCTCTTTTACAACCAAATGGCAAAATCATCTTCATAAAGCACACGTCTAATCATGTCCCGACCTTCCTTCCTTACTTAATAACTCTTGGTAGCTCTTTATTGTCTTTAACATAAAATATAAACCACTTGGTCTGACATTTAAAGCTTTCCACAATCTATTTCCAGGATTCCTTTCTGATCTTATTACACACTACTCCCCCTTAAATACTCTATATTCTGGTCAAGATGTACTACAAGCTGTACACTAAACTTGAAAAGATATCTCTTTCCCTACCCAGCCCCGTGCATTTGCATAAATTGCCCACCATGCCTGTACTTCACTCCTTTCTCATTATTGCCTTTTAGAAATTTTATCTTCTTTCTAGGCTTAGCTTGAGTGCCTCCTCCTCCACAGTCCCTCCCATAATTCTTCCATCTGACAGTGTTCTCTGTTTTGCCTACAAGAAAGCTTGAACCTCTCTTTTGCCCTCTTACTTTCAAGCTTTATTATATTCATTTGGGTGCATGCCATAATCCTCCCAATAAAATGTAAATTTCTTTAAGGCAGAGGCTCTAGTATTAATTGTCTTGAATCCTTAAGATCCAGCACAATATCTTGCATATTTTGCATAGGTGGTTAATACATGTTTTATTGAATTTAATTAAACATATCTAGGACCTTCAACAGATCCTCCTATGTCTGGGTCTCTAGTTATCTTTCCATTTTGTTCCCTCCTTTTTGGGATGTGTTCCAGTTAATCAGTGTCCTTTATTACATGTTATGCCCATGACTGAAGTCAATACTACACATAGCAGAATTGTCATTTCCTTTCTCATGCCTCATTGATTTCAAAATTACCAAACTAGAGTGTTGGAAGGGCCATCAACGGCCATCTAGTTCATCCTGTGAATCAATGGAATCTCTGTTAAAATGTCTGACTAGAGATTGTCCAGCCTCTGGTTAATCATGAAGTCCTATCTTGTTAGCTTAGTCAGAGACTAAAATTCAGGTCTGATTAACACTGGGTGAGGGGCTAAGGTTCATTCCTTTGAATCTTCTTTGGGGCCAGAGATCCTTGCTTCTCCTATTTCCCTATGTCCATTTAGAGAATTGTCATTTCTAGGCATAGCTTAGATTCCCCCAGGGACATAATGCCTAGATAATCATGTATGCTTTTCTTGTGCATAGACACATAGGCCAATCACTAATATGGTATGATGTGAGGGTGCCAGCAGGTCCCTCTGATCTCTACTTATATTTCCAAGCACTTGGCACAAGTATTTACATTTCTATCATTAGAAATTAATTCATAAACTTGGGAGTGTTAGGATAGGAAGGGCTTCTAACCTTGTTAAAGACTTCCTTTTCTTTTTTGAAAATAGATTTTTCTTTCTTTTGTTAAACACTTTCCAATTGCATGTAAAATCTTAAACATATTTTTTTAAAATTTGAGTTCCAAATTTTCTCTCACCTTTCAATCCCTACCCCACCCCTTGAGAAGATAAGCAATAAAATATCAATTGGACATGTGAAGCCATGTAAAACATATTTTCATATTAGAAAGGTTCACCCCCCCCCCCCCAATAGGTATCTTTATTTCACTCAGTGGCTTCCTATAGACTTGATTGACTCCTTAGAGTCCATCCCACTCATTTTGTGGAGGAAGAAACAGGAAGAAAAGCTGTAAAGTGATATGCCCAAAGTCACAGAATGAATTAACGAAAGAGTTGAGATTCAGCTGAAAAATCCCTATCTCCTGACTCCCAGTCACTCTATCACACTGATTTGTAGATGTATGTTCATCTCACTCACAAAACATTTCCTGGTCTCTTTCTTCCCCTTAACCCTGGGCTCTAGGGTAAACAATCTTTGTCTAGAGCTCTCCTTTGCTCCTTGCATCGTATTTATTTTTATGTGTATGTCATAGATCTTATTTGACTATAAGCTCTTTGAGGATAGTCCATTTCTTATCACCTAGTATTTGATGATTAATCAATGTTTGCTGAGTTATATTTACCTGAACCAAAAAAGACTATGCTAGTTTGTGGGAAGAATATTGCCTATTGTTATTAAGGGGCCTCACTTTGTATTTTTGTAGGGTTTGTGCCTTAGCCTGTCAAGCTACAATGTGAACTATATTCAGAAGCTTGAGATCTCAGGGAGGCCAGTCCCTCCTTGAGTCAGATTTATCCCTTGTCAGACTTGTGAAATATGAATCCGTCACCTCACCAGCAGATGTCTGGTTTCTAGCCTCTCCCTAAGGCCCTATCCCAATACATCAGGGCAAATCAGGGCAATGTGACCTCAGAGTCAGATGGGCTGTTCTCAGGGGACAAGGCCACAGGGCAGGGCCTACTGGGGTTCAGGTCATCATTGCTTTCACTACATCACTCCCCAAGGCAGTACTGGCAGAATCTATATTTGTGAAGTAGGTGACATTTGTCTCTGGATTTCTGACCTCTACCAAGCTAAGCTATAAGAATATGTCCTTCTTCTTTTAAGGGAGAATGTGCCCTTTTTCATCCTCCAATTAAAATCAACTCGAGAAAGGACATGAAATTTTCACATTGGAGTGAAAATGACTGATAATAGTCTCACCTTTCCTAGGAGAAATTGCAATTTAATATGGGGTCTAAACACTGTCTTGGCCTAGAGGAATGAGTCTCTAATGGTGGTATTTTAGGTATCAGATATTGAGTGGGTTTAGGGAGGTAATTTGGGGATATTAAATCTTTCTGAAACCCATGAAATCCCACCTTCTCCACTAGTCTTTGTGGAAATCTAGTCCTCTTACATGATTTTGTGTTTCACAGGATTTTAGAGCTGGAAGAAGTCTTAGGAATTATCTGGTCCAAAACACGAGGAGAAAGGTCTAGAAAGTGCAAGGGGGCTTTCCCAAAGCAACTAACAAGTATTACGTGTAGAATTTCATCCCAGGTCGAACGTGACTCTGGATGCAGTGATCTTTGTACTATACCATACTGCTACCTTTAACCCTGGCCCCTTATCTGCTTTTCAAGGTCCATACTTCACAGCTTTCTGGGAAAAGAGAAGTCTACCTGTAGTCGGCAGGTAGTTCTCATTAATGTCATATTCTCAGACCTAGCCTGGACCAGGTTGGATTCTGTTTGATGCTCTTTTGGAAATCTAGAGTCTCTCCGGGGCTTCTTCTTAGATGTGATCAAGCCCTGGAAAGCTGCTATTTGCCTACAATGCTGTATCATGGCTCTGAGATCTGACAAATCCCTCCCATTCATTCATAGCACTAACTTGCCCGTACACAGCGCTCTGGTAGAATTTTTTTTCCCTTGATGATTAGACAAACAGCCCACGAATATTTGTATGGGAACGAGTCTTAACAAATGTTTGCTGAGTCTTCAGCTGCTAGTGAAAGGAGGAAGAAGCTTGTTTAACAGAACAAAGATTTAGGGCAGCCTTTAGAGAAATTAATAGATGTGAAGACTCAGGCCGCCCCACTGAGGAACTGGGGGTGAGGGAGGAATGTTGGGCAGGGACAGGTAGCTGTTATGGGCAGAGAGAGCAGCAAGGTTGACTCTTTCATCAAAGCTAGTACCTGCAGGGAATGTGGCGGTTGTGGTGGTGGCCTTGGGTGGTATATCAGGGCCAGGATTTGGACAGCACTGGTGCTAGGCCTCAGGAGGAAGGGGGAAGGATCTTTATTTCTACTTCCCTTGTTTTACTATATTTGACCAAGTGCAAGATTTGCTGCATCTCAATTTTACCCTCTTTTCACTTTTCCTTTATTTTTTAATCTCTGTGGTTGGTTCTCCTACCTGGGCAGTACCTTGGGTGCGAAGCAGGAAGATGCTGCTTGGTCAGGGTCTCCTAGGCCCCTGAGAGCCACTGAGACTTTGGCAAAAAGGAAGGTCCCTTTTCCTCAGTGAACCAGGACGTTGGGCTTTGCCAAAGTCAACAGGACCCGGATCTCAACCATTTTGAATTCAGTTTTATACTACAAACCCACAAGACTGAGGGCATGTGAAACTTGGCAAAATTTGTTCTCTTTTGTGGCCTGGAGAGGATTTATCTGTTAAGACAAGTGGAAAGTACAGAGACTAATGCTGAAGATCTGGGTTCTAATCCTAGCTTTGCTATTTATTATCTATATGACCCTCAACAATTCCTTATTTTTTCCTCGGCCTCAGTACATCATTTTTACCTCACAGGAGTGTTGGAAGGTTCAAATCAATAAGGTTCAAATTTTAAAATACTCAAAGAAAATGCTATCACATATGACTGATTTGTCCATTTGGTTTGCTCAACTTTATTTTCGGGCAAGAGAGGGCTCTGTTGGAGGGTTTGCATTTGGAAATGAGAGTAATTTGTTTTTAAATCAATAAAACTTCTTTTAAAAGACAAAAAAAAGAAATACTCAAATAAATGATTTCATCAATGTGGGAAGTTTCCTTCGGTGATGAGGACTGCAATCCATTCATGCCCTTTGCCCATGACTGCTCAAACGTATATCATCTTCCAACCTATGTGCATGGGGTTCTTCATTTTTTTCTTGGCATGGTACGAATAGCAGGAAAGTACATAAAATATCATCCCTAACTACTGAGACCTGACCAACCCACCTTTTCTGATCACACATTTCTTTGATGTTATCCTTTCATCTGTTTTTTTTCTTTTGAGCAGTTCCTTATTTGTTGGGTTTTATTACCTGTTCACATTCACCACTGCTTTCTGAGTGATCCTTAATTTTAATTGTTTGGAGGTTGTATGGTTTATGGAACAAATGAGATAATGCATGTAAAGTATTTTGTCAACCTTGAAGGGATGAAATACATGTGAGCTCAAAAAAAGAAAGCACTCCCTTTGTCCTTTGTCCCCATTAACTATACCAACTTGGTGTGTGACATTGGGCAAGATTTTCCCCTTCTCTGGGCCCCAGTTTCCCAATTTATAAAATGAGAGTGTTGGTTTTAATAATCTCTAATTTTTCACAGACTGGTATGATTTAGGTTCTTGAGAGCTTAAAGATGACACTAGCAAGAGGCAATGTTGTACAATGGACAATGAGCTGGCCTGGGAGTCAGGAAGCTCTGGGTTCTAGTTCGGTCTCTGACACATACTGGCTGTGTAACCCATAGACAAGTCACTTTAACTTTTTTGTGGAGGCAATCAAGGTTAAGTGACTTGCCCAGGATCATGCATCTAGTAAGTGTCTAAGGCTAAATTTTAACTCAAGTCCTCCTGATTCCAGGGCCAGCGTCCTATCCACTGCACTACGTTGTTGCTCTGCTTTAACTTCTTAGTGACTCAGTTAACAGTTTGCTTGTTTCTCCCAATAGAAGCTCCATGCTTCTGAGCGATTATAAGCTCCATGGGGGCAGACTGTCTTTTTCTTTTTTAATATTTGACTTAGAGGAGGGAAAGGGTGGGGGGTTGGAAACATGATAGCCATCTTTAAGTATTGTCATGTGGAAGAGGGATTATCTTCGTTCTGTTTGACTCCAGAGGGCAGAACCAGAGACTACAAATGGATGGGAGTTACTGGGAGGCAGATGGAAGGAAAATCTTCCTATTAATTGGTTATCCCAAAGTGGAATTCACTGTCTCAGGAGATAATGGGCTTTTCTCTAGGAGGGTTATGAATAACCAAACATAAGACACATCTGAGAGAGAGTCTCAGGAGGTAGCAGGAAGAATTCCAGATGCTTCTAGTGAAGAGTTTCAGAATTAGAAAGGGTCTCAGAGGCGATCTAGTCTTACCTCTACTGAAACCAGAGTCCTTTATGTAATCATCTCCAAGTGGAAGGGAAACACACGTTTTAGTCTGCTATGTGCCAAGTGCTGTGCGAAATGCTTTACAGGTTTTATCTCATTTGATCCTCACAAAAGCCAGAGGAGGTAGATATTATCATTTTACAGATGAGGGAATTTAGACAGATAGAGGTCAAGTGTCCTACACAGGATCGCATAGGTAGTACATGTCTGAGCCTGGATTAGAACCAAGGTCTCCATGATTCCAGTAGGATCCAGATGGTTCTGGAGGAGAAGTGAGGCTGGTGACCTGCCCAGCCCTCCCTCACTCAAAACAAAGTCAAGTGCAAGTCATGTCATCATTTCTCTGATGGCATGGTCTCTGACAACGAAGGACAAACACAATCCTGTGAGTAGATGCAGCTAGCTGAATGGGGACCCAACCAGCTGGGTAACTCAGCTCTTCCTCTCCTGTCTGCCTCCCCTTCCCCTTCCTTTTCCTCTCATTTAGATGGCCAAAAGATGCCCAGTTGACTTGGGTTTTACTAGCTAGTTTCCTTCCCTTCCCTTTCCTTCCCTTCCCTTCCCATCCCTTCCCTTCCCTTTCCTCAAACCTTAAACCTCCTGCACTCTGAAGCTGGGATGCCAATGGGCCCCTGCCCAAGGGCTCTTTTGGACCCTCCTGGCTTTAGAGTAATTATCAGTAGTAATTGCTATTTCCCTCCCAGTCTCATGTCTTTCTTTTTCTTGGCCTCATTAAGGGGCCCATGCCCTGGCTACTTCTTAAACAGGCCTATTCAATGAATGGGTATTATCTTATTTTACCTGCAAAGACCTTGGTCTGAAGGACCCAAGGTCTCCCAGTGCATCCTGGGTCATCTCCAGTCATCCTGATGAATGTCTGGTCACTGGATTCAGATGCCTCTGGAGGAGAAGTGAGGCTGGTGACTTGCCCAGCCCTCCCTCACTCAAAACAAAGTCAAGTGCAAGTCATGTCATCATTTCTCTGAAGGCATGGTCTTCTTTGGCAACGAAGGATGAACACACATAAACAAAACTCCATCCATTATGCTAGCTAGCCTCCAGTCTCCATTTGAAGAAGAGATGGCTAACTTCCCCATTCCAAGGTAGTGTATTTGGTTTTTAGATACTGCTAGTTGTGAGGAGGTTTTTCATCAAAAAGAGATACGAAATTGTCTTTCTCTGTCTTCCCTGCATTGCACCCAGTTTACAATTTATAGTCTTGGAGAGTTGCCTGGAGCACAGAGAGGGTAATTACTTTCCTGGGGTCAAACAATCAGTATGTAAGAAGCAGGACCTGAACCCAGATCTTGCTATCCAGCTCTCTTATCCACTACACAACTTTGTCTCTCAGGTCTGTCACCATCACTTTGAAGGTGGAAGAGGGCTGCAGAAAACCATTGCACAATTCTTTTTGTTTCATAGGTTACCATGACCAAACAATTCATCCCCTTGTGACTGTTCTGTTGATGAATTGTCTCTCCTTATTTAGCTAGATTGATTTGCTTGTTGATTGGACTATACTCAAAGCATTTCCAGTTGTGTAGAAGCATTCAGGCCATGTGCCCTTATTGTATGTCCTTCAGGAAACTGGGGTTTCCATGTCATGAATAGAAATCATTTGAATTCTGGGGGCCTCATTTTCCACAGCTGGAAAATGAGGGGGTCAAACTTCATAACCTCTCAAAGTCATTTTCCAACTCCAAATTTTGATATTGGTATAGATTCTTGTTCTTACTTCCCCAGAGTCTGGCAATAGTCTCCTTTCAAATATATCTTTTTAAAAATTTTATTCCTCTAATGATCCATCTCCTTTTTCCTATTCTCCTAACTCTTATTTAGGGATTTTTAACATCCACAACTCTTATCATTTAAATCTTATTCTGAGCTGTAGCAGAAATGTTCTTTTAGGAGAACCAGAATCATGCTAATATGTAGATTTTGACAATGGTGGCATGGTCTGGGTTAGCACTGGAGAGCAATCACAGAGCCCAGAAAGGTTAGAGCTGAAAGGAACCTTAAAGATAATCAGAGAAAAGATAGAAGGACGTTTCTTATAATGTCTGAAAATTCTTATCACAGGGAGAGGACTATGGAGGAGGAACATGGACAAAGTAGCTGGTAGCTGAATTTCAGCTGGGTTCTGCTGCTGTTTGCATCCAGCATTTGGCAGGAAGCTGCTAATTGCCAATCAAAGGCAGTTGAGCAAACTAGCTTCATCTGGCAGAAAAGACAGAAGACCATTATAAATAAATAAAACAGTTTGCTTCTGGAGTTGGCCACCTACAAGAATGAAGAAAGACTGAGGATCTCTCTAGTATGGAGCGTGAAGGGAATTTTGCATTGAATAGAGTATGTGATATTTATCTTTATGACATTATTGAATAACTGCTATCTATTCTCAAAGTACAGGTCTATGTCTTAGAAGGAGAGATAAAAGGGTTTGAGGAAGATTTCTTCACTCAAAAATGGAAGAAGAGCTTCTAACTACAAACAAAGAAGACAAGAGAACAGAAGAGGCGTAGGGGAAGACTGACCTGTTAGGACATTGGGGAGTGAAAGAATGTTTTGCAGAATTGGAAGGAAAGAAGTTAGGGGTGTGCTAGAGCTTGCTTGTACTGACTTGAGTCAATTGTTAAAAATTTAGTCTGACCATTTATACCTCAGAAGTTGACAAATGTTACAAATCTGGGCTTGATTTATTGTGCTGGGTGATTGTCTAGACTTAAGAAATTGATAGAGGAAATGTTATTAATGGAGATTAAACTTAAATGTGTGTCATATAGAGTTTTTTAAAATGTAGAGCTGGTTGTTAAACACTTATCAGCATACTACTGAAGATCAACTATTAAATATTTGCATTGAGCAAGAGATATGAGGTCTTCCCATAATAGGGCCAGCTCCCCACTCCGAGAAGGAAGCCTCTGATCTAAAAA
>CM053769.1:419344756-419381097 GCA_028658325.1 Potorous gilbertii
CTTTGGTATATGCATATATACTTGGTGTACACACACACACACACACACACACACACACACACACACACATATACACTTTACTATATATCCTTGGTATATACTTTTGTATATACATATATGCTTGGTGCATATATATGTGCATATATATACATACATATATACTTGCACACATGTATACTTTAGTATATATTCTTGGTATATACTTCAGTATATACATATATTCTTGGTGCATATATATGTGTATAGAAACATACATACATGTATACTTTAGTATATCTCCTTGCTATGTACATACATGCTTGGTGCATATATATGTGTGTGTGTGTATACATACATACATACACACATGTATACTTTAGTATATATCTTTGGTATATACTTTAGTACATACATATATATTTGGCATACACACACATACATGTATAGAGACTTGGTATTTTTACATTCGGTTTTGATTGCTGATTGAATTGTGGTTGTTTTTTCCATTTGCAACATTGTAGTCATGTGGATATTGTTTTCCTGGCCCTGCTGACTTTACTTGTGACCTTAGACAAGTCACTTAAACTCTGCTTACCTCAGTGTCCTCAATTGTTAAATGGGATTATTATAATAGCACCTACCTTACAGTGTTGCTGTGAGGATCCAATGAGATATTTGTGAAAAGCTTTTAGTAAAGTGTCCCATTTACAGTAGGTGCTCACCAACGTTCTTCCCTTCCCTTTCCCTTTCCCTCATCAGTTCCTGTCTTTCCTTGCTTCTGTGTATCCATCATGTTTATTGTTTCTTATAGCAGAGTAATGTTAAATTACATTATATTTATTAGCCACAATTTGTTTAGCTGTCCTCCAATTGAGGGGTTTTGTTTCTAGTTTTTTGCTACCCCAAAAGTGATCTTATAAATATTTGGGTGTCTATAGGACTTTTTTTTTTAAATCCAGTGACCTTCAGGAGGTATATTCCTAGCAAAACCTTTGAGTCAAAGAATATGGACATTTTAGCCACTTCATTTGCATAATTCCAAATTGCTTTCCCAAGTGGTTGTAGCAATTCACAGATGTACCAGCAATTTGCTTGTCCCTCCAGTATGGACCATTCTGTCATCTTTACCTACTAACAGCGAGTGAGATGAAATTTCCTGGTTGTCTTGATTTACATTCTTCTTATTATTGATGTGGAGTTTTCTTTTATAGGTTGTTTAATATTTGTAATTTTTTGGAGAACTATTCATATCATTTGACCATTTAGTTATTGGGGGATAATAGACACTTTTATTGCTGCTTTTCAGAGTTAGATTTAGAAATTAGCTCAGTAAAGGCGTTTAACGCCAGACTAACTTGCTTAAATCTGCCTCCAGACCAAGGTAGGGACGCTGGTGGAGTTACAGAGCCTTTGAAAATTTATTGTGATGCTCAGGAATTCTTTGTACATACCAGATCTGGGAGTCTGAGTGCCAGACCACTGTGACAAGGAGAAAATAAGGGGTGTTATCTTGATAGCCAGATAAGAGTTTCTTTTCACTTGAAGTTGTTTTGGGATTATTGTTTAGGAAACCACTTTGCTTTGGCTCCCTCTCCTGCTTTCTCTTTCCATCCTCTGATAAAATATCCCAAACATGGAGCAGTTAAAGGCAGCTATAAAACTGAGCAGAAACACGGATACTGGTGCTTATCACAAAGCATCTCACAGAGCAGCCAGGCCTTCCGACTTCAAGTTTATTCCTCCTCCTCTGTTTCACCTCAGATAATGTCCCATAAACAGCTAAGAGGGTCATTTTAAAGGTCTAACAGTCCTGGCTTCATGTCCCTGCATCTTGTATCCTTTTTTTTTTTCCCTTCCAGGGCAGCCAGACCTGGCTTGGCCAGAAGAACCCACATCTAGCATTCACTGTTCAGCTATTTCTTCTGCTTGCCAGGTGTAGGTCAAGATAAGAAGGCAGAAGATGCCCTTTGGATTTTTTCCCCTAGGGATTGATTATTGCAGCAGAGGTCAACTGTGAAGCTCAGGTGATTGTCTATCCCCCCAAATGTGAGTAATACCGGAAGCTTTGTGTCCTCTCATGGGCAAAGGGGAATGCATTTGAGACTTTTGCATTAGGAGTCACCTGAGATGATTTGGCCTTAACGTAAAGTATTTGTCATTCAACTGCCTTGTTAAATTTCTTGATGTTTATGTGTGTGCACTCGTGTGTGTGTGTGTGTGTGTGTGTGTGTGTGTGTGTGTGTGTGTGTGTATTGTCTCTGTCCCCTTTTGGGGAAGGGGAGAGAAGTATCTCCTGTTTTCCCCAAGGGAATATCTTGGGACAGGTCCAGTTAAGTTTTGCTCCCTGATTAATGACAGCATACATACTGCTCTGGTGTCCAACTTGACATGGAGCAGGGGGCATATGTGGGCATACCTGTGGTTGAGCTTCCTGGTTATCCTGGATATCACCTTGAATCTTATGGGTGCTTTAAGCTTTCTAAAGGCAGTGTAACACAGTGAATACAGTTTTAGACTTGGGGTCAGGACATATTTGAGTTTAAATTTCACCTTAAACATTTTCTAGTTGGATGAACCCTGGTAAATATGAAACTTCTCTGTGCCTTAATTTCCTCATCTGTAAAATGGAGAGAATAATGGTGGCAACATGGATCTCACTGAGTTGTCATACGGTTCCGGGGGATGATGGATGTAAAGTGTTTGCAAATTTAAAATGTCCGTTGTTACTGGAATGTTTTACCACTTACTGTTTCTCCTTTGACAGCCCTTGGGAGCAGACAGGGCAACTTTACAGTTGAAGAAACTGAGGTCCACAGAAAGTCAACGATTTGTCCAGGCTTACAAAGAGTGTTAGTTATAGGGCCAGCTCTCTCCTGGGTACCTGTCCTATCTGCCTACCTTTAGGTCTGTCAGTAAGGTCAAAGCAGATAGTATGCATGGCAAAAAGCTTGAAGGTTTGCAAAGTGCTTTACAAATAGCTTTTCCAGTTGAATTTGCCCAGCTTGGGCTATTGATTGATTGAGATGATAAGCCAAGAGTGGGGTCTCAGACAGGCCCACGGCCAAAGGGATCATGGTTATTTTTGACTAAAGCAGATAAGGAGGCAATATCAAGTCAGTAGAAGATTGGGATCCAAGACACCTAAATTCTAGTCCTGGCTTGACCGTTAATCTGTCTGTGATCATGAACAAGTCCTCTTTGGGTCTCAGTTTTTTTAGCTCTAATGTGAGAGATTGGCCTAGATGACCTCTAAGGTTCTTTCTAGTTCTAGTGTTCTGTGGTTCTGTGCCAAATGTGGGCCAACACTACTGTTCTCAGTTAACCAGGTAGGTCTCCTATCCAGTGCTCAATAACTTACTCTAATAGTTTATCTGGGTTCTTTAGAAGGAAGTGAGCTATTTTGTTTTATCACTGCCTGCTTCCTTCTGAAACATAGATTTAGTTACTACCAACACCTGCAAGCTTCTATAGGGGAGCAGAACCCAAAGAGGTTGTTTGAAAGTCATGGACAAGGTGGGAACTTCGGCAGCTCAGATGAGGGTCCTTGGAGCAGGGGAGGGCAAACCCTTCCTAAAAGAAAGTTCCTTTCAAGAGTGGTTAATGCTGTCTTCTTTTTTCTCACTAGTTTGTCACTTTCTTACCTTCACTGGGGGTGATGGTGGGGCAGTTAGTGTGTATGTGTGTGTGTGTGTGTGTGTGTGTGTGTGTGTGTGTAAGGAATACTATTTTTGGTGTCGGGAGAAAGAGGTTTATATCCTGGTTCTGCCATTTGTTAGCAGTGTGGCTATTGGTGACTTGCATCACTTTTTTGGGCCTCAGTTTACTTAACTATAAAATGGGGAAAATCACACTTGTACTTATGTTACTTCCACTTTGTTACTTATACTTATTACTTCAATCATTACAGGTGTGTGGGCTTCTCCCTTTTTTTTCTTTCCTTATAGTATTTCCACCAATGTCTTTCTCTGATGCCCCAGCATGGCATGGATGTGATCCTGAGGTCTTGAAGTAGAATCTAAGTTCTTTGAAGGCAGGAACTTTTCCCTTTTTTGTCTATTGTACCCACATCACCCAGTGTAGCTCTTTACACAGAGTAGATGCTCAATGGAGTTGAATCCAATAATTGTGTTTGCAGGTTCTGAAAGTCAGAAAGTCAGAAGGCCTTGAGGAGAGGCCCATGGATGGTTTGGGCATCTGTTGCTTGAGGGCCAGTCTAGCTGAGTGCCGAGAGAAGGCTGGCCATTAGAAGATGAATTTCTGTTTTGGCCACAATTCATGAGACCAGCTGCTAGGGAACTGGAAGGGGTCATGATCTGCCTCTGGGAGGGATACTCCACAACAGTGAAACCCGTAATCCCTGTACAATAAAAAAAAAATGAGTATTTTAGTAAGAATGATCCTCTACCTGGGTAAATCAGTTGAAGTGTTTCAAAGTCCTTGCACACCCATCCTTCCTTTGTTCCTAGCAGAATTTCTCTTATCCTCCATCAAATCAAAAGTTCTGAATTCTGCTATGATCAGGAAGAAACTATATTGTATTTTGTAAGAGATTCCTTATTCTCTTTACAGAATTCCACCCCCCCCAAACCAAACATTGTATATCAATTTTATGTAATCTTAATGCCCTCTGATAATAATTCTCCCACCTGTCCCCGCCATTATCTGGTCCAACCCCCTTCTATTTTTGAGAGCATATTTTCACTTCTGGCCAGTTCTTTCTGCCTCTGAGAGTATCTGTAGTCCCAGAGAACTGTTAAATTTTTGATGTACTTTCTGATATATTTCTCTTGAGATTCAGAAAAGCCCTGGGAAGTGGGCAAGGTAGGTATTCCTCTCCATCTGGATGAGACAGGGGTCCAAAGGAGTGAGAGGATTCTTTTTAGAGGATCTTTTAGAGGGTTTTTTAAAGAGGCACCATGAATCCAGACTAGAGGCAGGAATTAGAACTCAGGTCTCCTGACTTCCACATTCTACCCACTCTGCCACAAGGTTTATTTCTTCCACACATTTCTCCCTATGGGAAGAAATAGAATCTAAAAGAGAATCTATTTTATATTGTGGGGGATGGTGGTTGTTGGCATGAGGGGCAGGGCCCTGGGGAAAGAGAACAGTTTCCCATCCCTCCCCTAACACTAACAGCCCGTAGGACCTTGAGTAAATGAATCAGCTTCCCTACACCTTAGTTTCTTCCTCTTTAGAATGAGAAGTTTGATCTAGGTGTTCTCTGAAGCTCTAGATCTATGATTCCAGGTTGCAGAAAGTGGAGAGGGAGATCACAGCTAGAGAACGTAGATAGGAACAGCCTAGACGTGTCTGCTCCCAGGCCCAAGATGTGATGGTGGCTCTATCCCCTTAGTGGGGATCATCTCAAGAATTCCTTCCGCGGGCTCAGCCGCTTACACGGTGTTTTTACTTCCATTACCTCATTGATCTATACAACACGACTGTGCAGGAAGCAGGGCAAGGGTTATTATTCCCAGGTGCCTAGGTGGAAACAGGCCCGGAGTGACTTAGCCTGGATCGCCCCGAACACAAGTAAGGATTAGAACCCGGGCCTCTCTTCTCGTCTCCTCTCCAGGTTCAGGGCTCGGCCTGCTGGCCCAGGCTGAGGAAAGCTCCTGATCCCTGGCTGGGAGGTGTTTTTAAAGAGGCTCTTTGGATGGGCTTCGTGGCTGCAATATATTTGAATTATCTTCGCGGAGGAGCCTCTGTTTGGTAAACAAAGTGAAGTAAACCTCAGCTCTAAGACAAATACAATTGACATCGGGGTCCTAGGAGGTTCAAAGGTTATTAGCACAAAACTGTCTCTTTTGTTTAACTGAGGGAGCTGTATTTATAGCCTACGTTAAGTCAGTGTCATCCCCCCACACAGACAGCTTAGGCTGAAGTCAGACCAGAGACGTTCTATTTACACTGAGCAGCAGAGGCTAATTTGCCTGCTGGGAGATGCAGAAACAACTCCAGCCTCTGGTAAAGTGGCTTTATTGGGCCGTTGGCCGTAGTCCAGGGTTAGTGTGGATTATGATCTAACCTGCATCGTGGGGTCATTTAAAGATCAAAGCGCAATATGAACATTTCACTTTGCTTTAAATGAAGATGGTGACAAAATATTTGGAGGAGTATAAGGCAATAGGGAACTGTAATCATCAAAGGCTGATTATCTAGTAACTCAGCGAAAGAGACCCCAGTGAACATCCTTCTCATTTAAGGGCGAGGAGGCCATGCCCCCTGGCTTCAGTCTTTGCCAGGTATTCTTGGCAGTGCCCTTGCTTTCCCTTCCAGGCTCATCTGCAGGTAATGTGGTAAACCTGATAATGGATCTCCTAATATTACAAGAACTTTAGGGGCAGCAGCAGGAGGAGGTATCCCAGTCTCTGCCAGGAGGCAGTTACACGTGGGTTCTAAATTGCACATGAGAAGTAATGGCTGTGGTAATTAGCTAATTGAAAATGCCAAGAGCAGTGAGGGTGGAAGGGAGGGGGAAGAGCTAAGTCAGCAGTTGTGGGTGTGAGTGACTCCAGAGTAAAGAGACAGAAGGCTGCCCCAAATGTTAGGAAGGTTGGAGGTATGGGCCCACAGCAAGAAACATGCTAACATGTATGGGGTCATTTCAAAAAGGAAAGCAAAATGGTAGGATCCTCCAACTCTGTAGGCATCCACATGGTCGGTGGTTTTTCCCCAGTCTTTGTTTTTTGTCTAAACTTGTGATTTCATTGATCTAGGAAACTTCCTCCACTGAAACAAATCTGTTAATTGTAGTTGTAGGAAGTTCATTACCTGACCTTCAGAGGTCAAGTGATATGTTCATGGTCACACAGCTAGTATGTGGCAGAAGATAGCTTCAGCTGAGAGGTTTCCCCACTCCAAAGTCAGAAGACCATGCAGCCTCTCCCCAGCTTACTCCAAGAGAAAAGAATACAGAACGATAGATTTACATCTCTAAGGGACTTCAGAGGCCCTGAAGTCTAACCTCCTCATTTTGCAGATGAAAAAAACTGAGGCTCAGAGAGGTTGTGACTTACCTAGGGTCACACAGCTAGAAGTATTAGAGATGGGACTTCAACCAAGTCTTCTTGTCCCCAAGTCCAAGACACCATCCATTATGATTCAACAAAGTGTGACCATGATCAAGGCTGCCACTGAGGGACTAGGCTAAAGGTGTCAGGCAGAGGTGTTAGGACAGTCCTGAGGCTTCCAAGCTATTTGATTTTGAACCCAAGGAAACCAATGATGACTTTTTTTTGCAGGGAAAGTGATGTAGGAGTCAGAGACAAAAGGGAAACCAGCTGGGTTGGGTCATGAATGAGGATAATGTCCATCCAGAATATTGAGACTAGTCAGAAAGAGAATCTGATATAAAATGGAGAGGAGAGGCAGGGAGGGACAGCCAAGGAAAAACAGTGGTGAAACACTAGGGGAACCATTCATCCAGAATGCCAGTCAGGAGACAACATGTATTTAGGTGTTTCCAATTTATGGCTTAGACTTGTTGGTGTACTCATCAAGCTTTGTCACTTTGCCACAAGCTTTCTCCTGAAGGAAAGTTTTTTTTTAAAATTTATTTGGATGGAGACATGAAAGTTTTTCCTGATGTATCTTGGCTGTAGGCCACATCTGACACCAAGCATTGAAAATTTCCCTCTGAAACATTTGAGGCAAAGTGTGTGTTTCTCCTCCCTCCCAGCTGTGTTATAAGGATGAATATGATAACATCTCTCTGAGAGACTTAAGGGGAAGATTTGCAGGATGTGAAGGAGACTGAAAGTGTGGATTTCGGCCATTGGGTGATCTGGGGTTGTTGGGAAAGGAACAAAGGAAAGTGAGATGTTTTGGGTGTGGTTCAGATAGAAGTTTTTATTAAAAAGAGGGTCTTATGGTTGTGGAATGATGAGATTCAACCCCAGCACTGCAGGGATTTGATGGCATTTAAGTCAAGTGAAAGTCCAGAAGGACTTCTTATAGGATCTGGAAATCTAGAATCTACCTCTTTTTATACTTAGGGTGCTATTGGCTATAGATTTTGTGCCATGAACCAAATAGGTGATCTTGGGGAGGGCCCTTGTCTTCCCCCAGGTTTCAGTTTTGTCATTCAAAAAGAAGAGGCTTGGGTTAGATGATCTATTGGTCTCTACCTACAATGTAAGAAGGTAAGAAGAAGTGTAAGACTGACAGGTGTCAGTCATTAGCCCAGACCTTCTGTAGCTTCCTAAAATCAAGCCCCTGTGATTTCTTCTGTAGTCTAATTTTGGGTCTACTATTCTAGAGCCCAGGCAGGAAATTCTTATTTTGGCATTACCCTACTTCTACCAAAAATGGCCAGGGAATGAGATGTTCTCTCAAATCCAGAATTAACTAGATTACTGCCAAATGCTCTATTACTTTTCTTTTTTCTTTTTTAACAAATTATTTTTAGTTTTTAACATTCACTTCCACAAATTTTAAATATTTTCCTCCTCTTTCCCTTCCTTCTCCCCAAGACAGCATACAATCTATTGATATAGGCTCTATGTATACATTCTTATTAAACATATTTTCACATTAGTCATATATAGAAGAAATAGAACAAATGGGAGGAACCATGAGAAAGAAAAAAACTGAATGAAACCAAAAAAGAGAGCAAATAATACACTTCAATCTGCATTCAGATGCTTTATTTCTTTCTCTGACTATGGATGGCCTTTTCCATTGTGAGTCTTTTGGAGTTGTTTTAGGTCCTTGCATTGCTGAGAAGAGCTAAGTCTATCAAAGTCATCGCACAATGTGGCTATTATGGTGTACAATGTTCTCCTGGCTCTACTCAGTTCACTCAGCGTCAGTTCACATAAGTCTTTCCCAGGTTTTTCTGAAGTTCGCCTGCTCATCATTTCATATAGCACAGTAGTATTCCATTCCATTCACATACCACGACTTGTTCAACCATTCCCCAATGATTGACATCCCCTGAATTTCCAGTTCTTGGCCACCACAAAAAGAGCTGCTATAAATGTTTTTGTACATGTGGGTCCTTTTCCCATTTTTATGATCTCTTTGGGATACGGTCCTAGAAGTGGTATTGTTGGGTCAAAGGACACGCATATTTTTATAGTTCTTAGGGCATAGTTCCAAACTGCTCTCCAGAATGGTTGGATCAGCTCACAGGTCCACCAACAATGATCAGTGTATCAATTTTCCCACATCTTCTCCAACATTCATAATTTTCCTGTTTTGTCATGTTAGCCAATCTGATAGGTATGATATGATAACTCAGAGCTGTTTTGATTTGCATTTCTCCAATCAATAGTAATTTAGAGCACTTTTTCATAGGGCTATAGATAGCTTTAGTCTCTTCCTCTGAAAACTGCCTATTCATATCCTTTTGCTCTATAGCTTTTCAAAGAGAGTGCAGTAAAACATACAATATAAAGAGAAGCAACAGTGGCAGAAGGAGGGGCAGCATAGTACAGTGGAAAGAGCCCTAGATCTGGAGTCAAAGGACCTGGGTTTGAATCTTGGCTCTGTCACTTGTTTATTACCTATATATCAGTGTGTTCATTTCCTCAGGACCCAGTTTCTTCATCTGGAAAAAGAGGATCCAAGTCCAGTAAGCACCCTTTCCACCACACCAACCTGCTTCCCTACAAACTTTTAAGGTTTGTTTTCCAACTTCAGCCCTTTTTATACCCTTTACTTTCTACTCCCCAGCCCACTCCATCACGCCCTACCTTACATCATCCCAGCCCACCCCACCCTACCCACCTGACCTCTCCCTATGCCATCATTGCCTTCCACCTCCTCCTCAGGTCCCAGTGACCTCCTACACTCTGGGATTCTTTCAGTCAAAGAGGAAAATATCTGATAATGTATTCATCCTGAGGTGAACCCCAGGGAGGGCAGTGCCTTTAACCAGAAAGACTTCATTGATGGGATTTTGGGAAGCAAGAGGAGGTTGTGGGGGGGGGGTAATTTTGCTAAAGGAGTCTTCTTGGTGCCCTTCAGATCATGCCACTTTGGGCAGATGACATAGAGGATCCCTACTTTAAACATCAGTTACCACTAATACTGTGGATGCATACAGCATTGGAAGGAATGATGAGACATCCCTTGGATGCTCCTTTCCATTGCATCCTGCCATCACCTCACCTGCTCCTTTACCTTTTTTATTTGTCCTAAAAGTGGAATGCAGAAGAAATCTCCTTTTTTGAATGGCATGTCTGATTCTAGCTTGGTGGATCAGGGCTCTCTTTCAGGACTGCTCAGAGAGGTCTGGTGTACAAACTTTGTGGAAGGTGTTTAGGGATGCTCAAGTATCAAAGGTGATAGAATAACCTCAGAATTATATCAGCCTCTCCTTCATTAAAAGAAACACAGATGTATTTGAGAATGAATTCAGTGGAGGGATAAAAGGGATAAAATAATGTTTAAACCAACATTAATCTTCCCTTTCTCTTTCTTCAGATCATTGGGGATGAGTGATGAGACTGTTAATTGAAGATGGTTGAGGTTGATAACTCAGCATTAGCCTGAGGAATGATGTTTTAGGATATGAATCATGGGATGCTGCAAGGGATTTTAATACCTCTCCCAATGGTATCTTATCTGGGGGCTTGGAGCTTCTAACAGATGTAAGAGCATAGACTTGCATGTAAAGACCTGAGAGATAATCTTAACCAAGTGTGTTGTAATAGCCCCCAAACTTTCCTTCCAGGACCCAGTAAAAAAAAGACTCTGGAGGAAAATCTGTTTGGAGTCTCAGCTTTAGTCATGCTGTTGATAGTTAAAGGGAACCTGACTCTTTGATGTCAGCATTCACAGTTTGTATCTTAGCTCTATTCAGGGAGTCTCTTGCCTTGTCCATATTCCTTCTAATTTCTGCTGGATATTTCCTAAAGGCCCTGGTGGAGAGAGTGTTTCACTCCCTCACTCCCTCACAGGTTGGTGTCATTATGTAGTAGATAAGAGTCCTGGGCTTCATTCAAATCCTTGGGCACATTAATTGAGTGTAATTAACTTATGAAGATTAATCACTTCATCAATCTGAGAGTCTGTTTCCTATTCTACAAAAGGGGTATAATAGCCCTTATCTTGTAGACTCTGGTGAGGAACAAATGAATTGAAGTGCTTTGTAAAACAGTTTGCTATTTATAGGGGAATTAATTAACATTATCATTGCTATCACCACATTACTATTGGTTAGAAATATGTCCTTGGGTCCACCTAGACATTCTATTCCCGCCTTCTCCCTAATGCTACATTGACTTTCTCTGGGTAGCCAGCATAATCATCTCAAAGTTTTCTGAGCAGAGAGGGATTCTCCTGTCTCTGGACCTCACCTTTGTACCTGATCACACCCTACCTGGTGATTGTGTTGTGGCTTTTGGTGTCTATATCTCCCCCTCTCCTCTTTTCTCTCTGCACACCCTGAGCCCATAATAGGCTCTGAATGCTGGATGGGATTGGCTGCTGGTGAATAGTCATTTTGGGAGCCTCCAATCTGGGCCCCACAGCACTTGCCCAGTTAGGCTGATGAGGTAGAAGCTGGATCCTGGATCCCCAAGCTCTAGAAACAACAGGGTGTGTGAGGTTTTCCTTCCTTCCCATGGAAAGCTTGTTTCATACTACTCCTCACCTCCCGCTCTATGGTAAAAAGAAACCCAATTCCTTGGCTAGCCTCATGGCCTTGTTCTCTCTGGACAGTTCATGTTTGCTTATAACACAAGACTGCCCTCTTCACTCTCACAAAGCAATTATATCTGTTGTGTAAATGACAACGTGGGTCCTTGAAAACACAAATATACAGATCTCATCAAGGAAGAAAACATTCAAACCCCAGCTATCCCCAAGAGAAAACATTTTACAGTAAAGGCTCGGGCAGGATTTCTTGCATCATAGGCACTATTTTTCAATTCTCCCCTTCCTCTTTTCTCCCTACCCAGTTCCACCTCCCTTATCTCTGAATTAAAAAAGGTTTTGTAGATATCTTTATAGCATAATCAGTTATTTTCCAATAAAATCCTCCCCTTTCAGTGAATTTTTCCTTATAACAAAGAAAACAATGAAGCCAAACCATCTGATACATTGATCTCGCCTGGTTTTGTGTTCTACAACCACCGTCCTCCACCTCTTGAATGAAAGCAGGGAGTTTTGCTCAAAGAATTTCCTAGGTATGATCATGGGATCATAGAGGGGGACCTTAAAGACCACCTACTCTAATCTGTTTATTTTACAGAAGAGTTGTTGTGGTCAATAGAGGTTAAGTGACCTCAGCAGCAGAAGCATGTGTGTGGTGCAAAGCATCTTGATTTGCTCCATGTTGGGAAAGAGAGTTGAGTTAGATGAAATCCTAGCCTTCCATCAAGGTACTAATAGTAGGAGAGGGAAGAGCCAGTGACTAAGAGACATGGATACACGCAAAAATAATTAGGACATAAAACAGTACACGCTCAGCACCAGGTGAGGGTTACAGGCAATAAATGCTGTATGGAATGAGAGGAGGGAGGGATCAAGAAAGATTGCAGGGAGGAGCTAAGTGCTGCTGGGCCTTGCAAGTTAGAAAGGAGTTGAACAGGCTAAGAGGAGGGTTATGAAACTCTAGATGGTGGATACAGTATAAGACTGGAGGTAACAAATAAAGGAGTCTGGTTAGAGGGGAAAGGTTTATGAAGGGCAAAAGTAGAAGATAGGTATAGAAAGGTAGGGTGTGACCAGACTAGGGAAGACTTTGAGTGCCAGGTTGAAGAATTAAGATTTTTATTTTTAAAATTCAAATTTTCATGTTAACTTCTATTGACATATATCTAGATTTTCTTAGGATTTATTCACTGGGCGTATTGAGTAGAGACTGAATGACAACCTGCCAGTAAGGCTGGAGAGGATTTCTGTAACAAATGGGAGGATGCCCTAGATGACTCATAAAGCTCCTTTTGGTTCATTATTATTACACTGTGACTTTATCTCTCTCACAACATTTCCCTCATCTATCATCTTGTATTCACTCCCATGGTCCTCATCATCTCTCATCCTCACTTAAAATCTTTCCCCACAGTCATCCATCCTCCATATAGTTGCTAAGATGATTTTTTTTTGAAATTTAAGTCTAAAAATTGTAGTATATGATTGTTATGGAATATTACTGTACTATAAGAAATAGGAGATCATTGACGTTAGAAAAACATGGAAACACTTGCATTAAATATTGAAGAGCTAAGTGAGCAGAACTGAGAGGATCTGGTGTACAGTAAAAGCAATGTTGTTTTAAGGATGACTTTGAGTTAATTATTTTGACTATTATAAACAACCAAATTAACTATAAAGGATATATGAAGAAAGATGCTGTCTGCATCCAAAGGAAGAACTGATAAAGTATGTATAGATAAAATTTATATATGTATGCCTATTTGTGTCTAATGGTAGCTATCTCTAGGGTGGAGTAGACTAGAAGAAAAAAGTGGGGGGAAGAAATTTACATGATAGTTTTGTTGTATATTTAAAAGGAATATCAAGTTGTGCATAGATTTGCAGTTTCATGTGTAATCATCTTTTTATTGTACTATGTTATGGAAATGCTTGTTTTATTTCATAAATATGTATTAATGTAACAAAAAAAGGAAAAAATTAAAAAAAATTAAAGTCTGACCATGTTATTCCTCTATTCAATAAACTTGAATGCTTTTAGGATCAAATGTAAGCTCTGTTTGACTCTTCACAGCCTGTCCCCAACCTACTATTCCAACCTAATGTTACATGACTCCTCTTCCTACTCTGTGGTCCAAGCCACATCAACCATCTTGCTGCCCCCTGGGCACATTTCATTTTCTGTGCCTTTGCAAAAGCTAACTTCCATGCTTAGAATGTATTTTTTCTTGGAAATTCCTGGAATTCTTGGAATTCCTTGCTTTCTTCAGCATTTGGCTTATGTGAAACCTTTGCTGATCTACCTAGCTGTTCAAAAACTGCCTTGTCTGATTTTGTTGAAGGAATTATGTAAACTCCATGAAGGCAAAGGAGGTTTAATTCTTGTTTCTGTATTCCTAGGGAATGAACATGTTTCCCGGCACATGGTTACTTAAAAATAATTTTTGATAGATTGAGTGATTATATTTGAGGCATCAGTGAATGAGGGAGGATTTTTGATCTGTGAGAATAATATGGTGAAAACATTGTTTTTAGAAGATGAATCTGGTATCATATGGAGACACAATGAGGAGGAAGAGAAGAGACTTGAAATCTTCTATGAGAATCTTCTATGAGATAGAGATAGGAATAAGCACATTGTACAGTTAAAAAGAAGGGAAGGATCCTGCTCATAGCACATCCATTAGAAAGTTGGAAAGGGGACCTGGACAAGGAGTATCTCAGCTCATGGCAATAGGACAGTTAAGAAGGGCTGTATAGGTTTTATCCATACCCTAGGGCTGTGTCTATTTAAGCATCCAAACTTCCCAATCTATTTTCATTGGGAGTTATTGAAAAATAAGAGTTACCTTTAAAAATCATCTAGTCTTATGGCATAATTATTCTATCTGTGAAATACAGAGCCATTCCTTAGAAAAACAAACTGGGGAGTTGGCAGCAGAGGGCAATGGTGAACATAAAAATCACTGAGCAGTCCCAGAACTGGGAATGTCCAGAAATCCTTCCACTCCTCCTTTTACTTTTTAAAATTTTTAATCCATTTTAAACTTAAATACAAAATGAGAAAAGAAAAAAGAATATGTTCATGTACACAGCAGAACATGAGAGGATTTAATGTAGAAAAATTTCCATTTCAAGAAAACTTATTTAATGAATAATACATTGTTTTCAAAGCTACCCAGCTTTTCTATGCTTCCTTCTAGGTTTTCTTTTGTTTTCTGTTGTGGACTTTTTATTTTATGTTTTTCTTTCTCCCCCTCCCCACTGTAGAGAAGGCTGTAATTAAACACAAATATGCATACATATCCAGAAGCAGACATATACACACCTATACATATACATACACATGCACACATATACATCCATGTAAGGCTAAGCTATGTACATTTCTATTTGTCAGTTCTTTTCTCTGGAGGTAGATAGTATCTTCCTTAATATATCCAAGTCTTTCCATGTTTTTCTAAATCAACCAGTTCATTTTTTCTTGTATCACAGTGTATTCTATCACAATTATATATCATAGCTTGTTTAGCGATTCCCCAGTTGAAGGACAACTATCATTTCAGCTAATCCGGTAAGTGTGAGATGATACCACAAAGTTGTTTTAATTTGCATTTCTCTAATCAATTATGATTTAGAGCATTTTCCATATGATTTTATATAGTTTTGATTTATTCATCAAGAAGCAGTCTGTTCATATCCCTTGACCATTTATCGATTGGGGTATGACTGACAAAGTTATTTATATATTTGAGAAATAACCAGACCTCCTTTTACATTAAAAATTTATTTTTTTCAATAAACAAAAGTCCACTTCTTCCTTTCCTTCTTCCCACTCTCTCCTTTAACCCTCCCCCCAAATGAAAAAGAAAGAAAATCAAAGCCCTTGTAATGAACATAGTCAAGCAAAACACATCCTTGAATTGGCCATATCCAGAAAACATGTCTCAGTCTGCAGCCAGAGTCTATTATCTCTGTCAGGAGATGGGAAGCATGTTTCATCATGAGCACTCTAGAATTGTGGTTGGTCATTTTGTCGATCGGCATTCTTACATTTTTCAGTTTGTTTTTGCAATGTAGTGTTGTATAAATTGTTTTCCTGGTTCTGCTCATTTCATTCTGCTTCAGTTTGCACAAGTCTTCCTAGGATTTTCTGAAACCATCCCCTTCAATTCTTATATGCTCCCCCTTCTCTCCTCTGACACTGACATCACTCTGTTTCAAGCCTTCATCATCTCATATTTGCAATAGCTTGCCGCTTGGTCTTTTTGCCTTGTTTCTTCCCCCCTCCAATTTATCCTCCACTAGACTGCCAGTTTGATCTTCCTAAAATGCAGATTTAACCATATTGCAATATAATCAATAAACTCCATGTCTCCCTCTTACCTCCAGGATCAATATAAAATCCTCTGTTTGGATTTCCTAGCCTTTTGTAACCTGGCTCCTTCCTTTCTTTCCAATTTTCTTGCACTTTATTCCACTCTTTGATCTGGTATTGACCTCCTCACTATTCTTTGAATAAAAAAATCCATCTCATGACTCTGTATCTTCACTGGCAGTTCTCCATGCCTGGAATGTTCACTCTCATCTCCACCTTCTAGCTTCCCTGGATTCCTCCTAGTCTCAGTTAAAGTCTTCCTGCATGAAACTTTTCTAGTTCTCTTTAATCCTAGTGATTTCCCTCTGAGATCATACCCCCTCCCATTTATCCTGTTCATATCTTATTTGTGCCCAGTTATTTGCATGTTGTCTACCTCCATTAGATGATCCTTGAGAACAGGGACTGTTTACTTTTTGCCTTTTTTTTGTATCCTAAGCATTGATCACGGTGCCTGGAATATAGTAAGTACTTAAAAATGCTAGTTGGCTGACTGCTGATCAGACCCATTTCCATGTAGAAAAGAAAGGGACCATATTCGGAGAAACTAAGTATCACTGTATCCGTGTTAAATGTCCTTGTTGTCTTAGGACGTAGTGAACCTCATTGACACTGCCAAATGGCTCAGTGTCTGAAACTACCATGATTTCTCAGTGGAAATGATACTAAAATAAGCATCAATTCCTGCCTTGTCACTGTACCCTGAGGACATGGAACTTTTCTGAATATAAATATAAAACCTTCCATATGTGTTATCTCTTCAACTAGAATGTGAACTCCCTGAGAATAGGCTGTCTTACCTTTCATTTGTATCTCCAGTGGTTAGTACTGTGCTTTCTATATAGCAATCACTTATTAAAGACTTTATTTCATTCATTCATTCATTCATTTTGTTAAATGCATGATGACTCCCCAGTGTCTCATTTCATCCCATAAAACTGGAACTAAGACAGTGCTGGCATTAGAACTTTACTTCCAACATCTCCTCCTCACTGTCACCTTACAGTTACTCTATTCCTTTTCTTTTCTTTTTCCTTTTTTCCATTTAAGATCATCAAATCATAACAAAATTGCTCTAAGATTCTGTCTTATTTGATTCATTCTATGACTCATGGTGATAATAGGGTTCTGTATCATCTCATTTTAGCATGTAAATCATTCTTTAGTAAATAGTTAATAGTAACTACTATAGTAAATAGTAAATAGTTTTTAGCTTTTTATGATGGCTTTCTCATATTTACCTTTGTGTATTCCTCTTGACTCTTGTATTTGTATTTCAGAGTTTCTGCTCAGTTTTAGTCTTTTATCAGGGATGCGTAGAAGTCCTCTATTTCTTAAAAAATGCATTTCCCGGTCCCTCCTTACTTCTTACCTCTCCCCTCCCCTCCCAACCTCCCCTATATAGGATTATATAGTTTCTGTGGGGAAATTATTCATAGTTGTAAGTCTGTGTCATTTGCTTTCTGGAAACTCAGCTCTCCAACCTTTTTTTCCTGTGTGTAGTGTCTGCCAAATCTTGTGTAACTATGACTCCTTAGCATTTAAATTCTTTCTTTCTTGCTACTTGAAATACTTTATCTTTGACCCAGAAGCTCTGGATTTTGGCTGTGATGTTCCTGGAAGTTTTCTTTTGGGGCTAAAATCTATGATCAAACATGCTATATTCTACCTACAAATAAAGAAGTGAAAGACTCAGAATGCAGATTGAAGCTTATGTGTATGTGTCTGTATGTATGCTATAAAAAATGAAGATTGCCTCCTGTATCTAAATGAAAATTAGCCAATTAAGTATTTATTGAATGCCCTGGGTAAGGAAGAATATGGAGACAGGACAAATTCATGCCCATAAGGATCTCACCGTCTGGTTGGAGATATGATTTGTTCACACCAAAAGTTAACCAACATTGGGAAAACTAGACAGAAGTTTGGCAAAAATTAGGTTCTGACCAACATTTTATGCTATATAAACCCAAAATAAATGTGCATCCTTGTATTAAAGGTCACATAAAAGCTACAAGAGAAATGAATCAGGCAACTTCCATAGTTAAAAATGACTGAGGAAAATTCTTAAGCAAATACAGCATAAAGGGAATCACAAAAGAAAAAATGGATAATTTCAGTTTTATGAAGTTGCCAAAATTTTGCATGAATAAAATCAATGCAGTCATAACAAGAAGAGAAATTTTCATTTGGTAAAGTCTATAGTAAGTATTTCTGTTAGGAGTCTGGTATATAGGAAAGATAACACAAAAAAATATATTAAAAAAATCAAGAGCCATTTCCTAGTAGATAAGTGATCAAAGGATTGGGACAAATTAGCTCTCAAAAAGAATTACCAGCTGTATTGCCAGTTGTTTATGAAAGATTGCTCTTAATCGTTGCTACTAAGAGAACATACCAGAGATCTGGCCTGTGCATAGATGGATTCCAGCCTAGGTGAGATGGAGAGACACAGTCTTCAAAAAAGAGAGAAGAAATGAATAATAACAATAGCTATCATTTAAGGTTTACAAATCACTTATTTTATCTCATTTAATCTTTACAAACACCCTGTAAAGTAGGTACTATTATTATTCCTATTTACAGGAAACTGATGCTGAGAAAGGCTTAAGGAGTTGCTCAGGGTCACTCAGCCAGTATGTATCAGAGGCACAACTTGAATCCAGGTGCTCCTGGCCAGCTGTCTATGCACTAGTGTTCATGCTGTCTCATATGTATGTATATGTATTTACAAACATGTTTTTGAGTGGAAACACTAATAATTGGGAGATCAAGAAATATCTCATGTAAGAAGTCTTACTTGAGCTGAGCACTGAATGAAGCTTGAGCTTTCCAAAGGTAAAGGTGAAAAGGGACACTGTTCCAGGCATGGGAAAGACAGACTGTGCAAAGAAATGTAGGCAAAACATGGAATGTTGAGTCTGTGAAGCAGCAAATAGGTCCCTTTGGCTTCAACACAGCATGTTTATAAGTGGAAGATGGGAGGGAGTGTAGGGAAGATGATGGAGTAGGGAAGGAACTCTCCTAAATTCTCCCAAATTCACCTCCAAAGAACTTTACAGAAATGCCTCAAAATGAATTCTGGAGCAGCAGAATCAATAAAAGGAAGGAGCAAGACAGTTTTCTAGCCCAAGATGACTTGGAGGATCACAAGGAAAGATCTGTCTCACTGGGGTCAAGGAGGAGTGCAGTCCAGTGGGGGCAGTGTGCAGGCAAACAAGCAGTCAGGCCCCAAGCCCTGGGACAGTCCAGTGGTGAGGCCCTGTGTCTTGTGGTGCAACCCAGCAGGGAGACTCCACAGTCCCCATGCAGTCCAGTAGTGAGACCTGGTGGCCCCACACAGGAAGCTTGGAACAGTGATCTCTCCAACATAAGAGAATAGCCCAGTGTTATAAAAGTCATGAAATAGGCTAGGAAAATGAGCCAAAAACAAACAAACAAACAAAAAGAACCTGACCATAGAAAGTTACTATAGTGACAGGGAAGATCAAAGCAAAAACTCAGAAATGGACAACCATTCAAAATGCCTATATGCAAAGCCTGAAATAAAAATATAAATTGATCTCAGGCCCAAAAAGAACTAGAAAAGCTCAAAAAGGATTTTAAAAATCTAATAAGAGAGATAGAATAAAAATTGGGAGAAAAGAGAGTGATCCAAGAGAATTATGAAAAAAGTTAATAGCTTAATAAAAGGAGCCCCAAACATGGCAAAAGATGTACAAAAATTCACTGAAGAAAAGAATTCCTTAAAAAGCAGAACTGATCAAATAGAAAGGGAGTTGCAAAAACTCACTGAAGAAAATTCCTTAAAAAGCAGAATTGGATAAGTGCAGGCAAGTGGAGACATCAAGAAACAATAAAACAAAATCAAAAGAATGAAAAAAATAGAAATATCATGGACATCATATTTCAAGAAATTATCAAGGAAAACTTTTCTGATATACTAGAAAAAGAGGGTAAAAGAGTAATTGAAAGAAACTACCCATCACCTTCTGAAAAAGATCCTAAAATGAAAACTTCCAGGAATACTATAGCCAAATTCCAGAGCTCCCAGGTCAATAAGAAAATACTGCAACTAGCCAGACAGTTGAGTCACCATCAGAATTTCACAGGATTTAGCAGCTTCTACATTAAAGGATTAGAGGACTTGGAATATGACATTCCACAAGGCAAAGGACCTAGGATTGCAGCCAAGAATCACCTATTCAGCAAAAATGCATATAATCTTTTAGTAGAAAAATGAATATTGAATGAAATAGAAGACTTTCAAACATTCCTGATGAAAAGCCTAAAGTTGAACAGAAAATTTGGTTTTCAAATACAATATTCAAGAGAAACCTAAAAAGGTAAACAGGAAATAGAAATCATAAAGAATTCAATAAAAAAGTTTTTGATAAAATAGAACACTCATTCCTATTAAGAACATAAGAGACCACAGAAATAAGTGGAGCTTTCATTAAAACAATAACTAACTATCAGCAAGTATTTTCTGTAATGGGGATAAATATGAAGTAAGGATTTCCATTATCACTACTGTTATTCAATTTTGTACTAGAAATGTTAGCTTTAGCCATAAGAGAAAAAAATGAAATTAAAGGAATTAGAACAGGCAATGAGGGAACAAAACTATCACTCTTTGCAGATAATATAAGGGTATATTTAGAGAATCAACTAAAAAACTCAATAATCAACTTTAGAAAAGTTGCTGAATACAAAATAAACCCACACAAATCATCAGCATTTCTATGTATTACCAACAAAGTCCAGCAGAAAGAGATAAAAAAGAAAATCCATTTAAAATAACTATAAACAATATAAAATACTTGGGAGTTTTCCTGTCAAGACAAACCCATGAACTATATTAACATAATTACAAAACAGTTTTCACACACATAGTGTCAGATCTAAGCAATTGGAGAAATATTGATTGTTTATGGGTAGGTTGAGCCAATGTAATAAAAATAAAAATTCTACCTAAATTAATTTGCTTATTCAGTGCCATATCAATCAAACTACCAAAAAATTATTTTGCAGAACTAGAAAAAAATAACAAAATTCATCTGGAAGAACAAACGTTCAAGGATATCAAGGGAATTAATGAAAAAAAAAATGTGAAGGGAGGTGGTCTAGCCATACCACATCTCAAACTCAAAAATGAAGCGATAATAAAACAATCTGGTACAGGCTAAAAAATAAAATGGTGAATCAGTGGAATAGATTAGGTACACAATACACGGTAATAAATGACATAGTAATCTAGTATTTGATAAACTCTGAGACTCAAGCTTTTGGAATAAGAACTTACTATTTGACTAAAAACTTCTGGGAAAACAATACAGCAGAAACTAGGTATAAGCTAGCATCTTACACCATATACCAAGATGAGGTCAAAATGGGTACAAGATCAGGGGTGGGGAAACCTGAGTCCTCAAGGTCACATGTGGCCTTCTAGGTCCTTGGGTGCAGTCATTTGACTGAGTTCAAGTTTTACAGAACAAATCCTTTTATTAAGGTAATTTGTTCTGTGAAGTTCTTCCCCATGAGTTCCCAAAAATATATTGTTTTGTTCATTTAAAAGAAGTGTTCTAACCACTCCAGCCTAGAATGTTCTTTTCATTCTCAAAAACCCTCACAATATCAAGCGTCTATCATGACAGAATGACAGAGTTAGAAGGGGTTATGAAGGTCATCTAATCCAACCTGTATCTGATGAAGAAAACCTTCTACAATGTTTGAACCCTGCAGTTTAACCCTTACTCAGAAGGCTTGTGGTTATTAAATGTGGGAGAAACCACCTTTTCCTCTCAAGCAGATGGTTAGAATATTCTCTTAGCTTGAATATGAAGTCACCAAAGTTTTGAGGATGGAAGAAAGTTGAGGCTTCTCCAAGCACCTATAGTTTCTGCTTGTGAGAAGGCTTAGGAAAAGAGCATTGATGCTGAATATTTAACCAGAGAGCAGGAGACCAGGATCCATGTAAAAGACTTGGTGGTGGTGGTGATGGGGTGGAGGATGTCTGTTTTCAAATATACCAGTGACTGTGATGAAGAAGAAAGGGATTGAATAATGTAGCATGGTGAAAAGTGTGTTGAGCTTGGAATCACAGGTTCTTAGTTCAGATCCAATCTGTGATATTTACATTGTGACCAAGGAGAATTCACTTAACAGCTCTAAGTTTTGGTTTGCTTATCTGTAAAACGGGGTTATTAATACTTGTATTGCTTATCTAACAGGGTTATTATGGGGTAAGTGCTTTGCAAATTTTAAAATGTAATAAAATATATATTGTGATTGTCGTTATTTTGCATGAGTTCAAGAAAACAGAATTAGGACCACAGAGTATAAGTTATGGGAAGCCGAGTTCAGTTCAATATCAAGAAAACTATAAAAATCAACTGTTTAGTAATGAAATGGACTTCCTTGTAAAGAATAAGCTCTTCAGCACTGGAAATGTTCAAACTGAGATTGGATAACTACTTGTCAGGGGCATATTAGAGGCTAATTTCTGCTTACGAACGGGTAGACCAAGTCAAATTTACTTCTAATGTTAACTAGCTGTGTGATCCATGGCAAATCACTTAACCTCTTTGTGCTTTAATTTTCTCATCTATAAAAAGAGGGGATTGGACTTGAATTCTGAATCCTTCTAGCACTAAATGTACAATCCTATGATCTCTGTGGTCCCTTCCAACTCTGAAGTTCTGATTCTGTGAAAATTCCCAGCACTTTGTAGGGCATGAACTCTTTCACTCATGTTTCTTCAATTATTCTTCCCCTCGTTGTTGAGAGAAAATCATGGCAGAAGATTACATGTGGGACAACAGAGATTCAGAAAGAAGCAATCGATATCACTCAATAACAATACCAAGGCTGAGACCACAACGCAGTTCTCCTGGCTCCCCCTGGCCAAGGCTTCTATTGCCGTTGTCTTTCTTGAAGTTGGAGAGGGGTAATTTGGTCGTGAAATGGGTTTAGAGTGTGGAGACAGGACTGGAATAAATACCAAGTCATATAGAATCAACACAGTAAGGTTGCTTCATGTATAATTAGTGGCAGAATGATGCCCATAGTTAATTTGCAGGGAAATGCTTCTAGGTATGGGAGAGATCACCTTGAATGACTTTCAAAGATAATCCTTGTTTGTCTCTGGGCAAAGAGCCTTCACACTGAGGAAATCCCTTGGCTCAGCCCTAGGAAATCAGCTTGTCTTGAACACTCTGCTTCTAATAACTCATTTCTCATCCTCTCCCTTGTCCCCCATATACTTGTCATCACCTCTTAGGAGGAGGCCAGTCTGCTGTACATCTATATAGGAAGTCCAGTAGCAGTGCTAGAGAGAGAACATTTTATTACCCTGAGTAATAGAGTAGTGTCTCCACCATGCCACAAAACATGACAAAAAATTGTTTTCCATCTCCCCGAGGGCTTCTTCTTGGCTCCTGACTGATCCAAGTCATGCAGTCTCTTGAAGGCTTCCATGTGTATTCTGATGATGGAATTATATAGATCCTATCACCAGAGTTAGACAACCATTTTGGAATCCAGTTTCCTCACTACCTACATGGAGAAACTCCAGTCTCTGAGGGATTTTTCCATTGTAACACTCCCAGGAAATAGAGGAAGGACAGTTGCTGCTTCTGTTTTGCATCTGGGGAAACCGAGGCTCATGGACATTGAGTGATTTGACTGAGGTTGCATAGTAGATCTTCAGCAGAGCTAAAATGAAAAAAAACCCCATACTTTCTGGCCACCAGTCCATCACAGTAGGAAGGGCCAGGTTGTGCTTCTGAGTCTACCATGCAGGACTTAGTCTGGAAGGGGCATCTTACGCTTTATGATTCAGTACAGTAGAAAGAGAAAATTTGGAACTGAAATTTTAAATGTTAAAATTTGTCTTTACATACAATTGGAAAAAAATACTTTTAAAATTAAATTAAAATCCAGAAAGATTTTGATCGAAACAGATAAGGAAGGGGAGTGTAGGCCAAGAGTGAGTGATGATTTTGGAAAATGCAGATTTCCAACTCCTTTTGTTTCCCTGGGGTGGAGGATTTTCATACTTGAAATTTGGAAATGATCTCTTATATTTGTTACAATTCTTTATAATTTTCTTTTTAAAAACTATTTTTGAATATTAATTTAATCACCAATACAAACATTTCAAAAAAGGAACAGAAAAGAGAATATAAATGATACTGTGCTTGTTTTTTTTTAAATGCTTGTTAATTCCCTTGTGCTTTTCCATAGTGCCTTCATATCAATTTAACATCCTTACAGTGGTCTTGTGAGTGAGGCAGGGACATTGTGCTTATTTTGGTAATAGCTAATAGTAATAGTTAGCATTTCTATAGCATTTTAAAGTTTGCCAAGCTTTTTACATACCTAACCTCATTTGATTTTACATATGAGAAACCTGATGCCCAGAGAGTGGATGTAATTTGCTTAAGGTCACCTAGGGAGTTGCAGAGGCAAAAGCAGCATTTACAGATTCAGGATTTCTCAGGCCAAAGGTTTTTCCAACAATTTGTCCCTTGGCTGCTTCCTCAGGTGTGGGAATAACTTTCAGGTATGTGACGGAGTGAAGAAATGAGGACTATTCTTCGTTAGAAAGCTTGAGAGTAAGTTGATTTTTTCAAAGAAAAGTGGTGGCCACCTTTGGCGAGGGTAGTCTTTTTTTAGGGGTTGGTAGAACCGAGGATTCTGACTTTGTCTGGATTGGTACAGGAAGAAGAGCGACCTAAGTCCTGGACAAACAGACTCTTGTTTCCTTGGCAGAGGCCAGCTATGCCTGGGAACCAAGACTTCTTGCAAGAGATGACAAAGATGGGAGGGAGAAAAGAGGGTCAAAGAGAAGAGAACTGGAAAGGTAGACAAAATTGCTAATCATCTCATACCTCTGGGACATAATAAGCCTTTTGTCCCCTTCTCCACCCTGTCCCCCACCCCAGCTCTGGCAGTTGATGTCTCTTTTGTGGGAGTCATGCAGTCTCTCCAGTTTAGATCTGGAGCCACGTTGGTAGGGCCTCTGTCCTCTTCCACTTTAGTACAACACACTTGGCCCTGTCAGCACTCAACAAGTAACAAATAATAATATCTCCAATATGTTGAGAGAAGAGCCTGCTGGGATGGAATACACAAAGCATGTGTTCTACTTTAAGGGGCCACTGTGGTGAAGATGGAAATTTTGTCACAGTCCCCTTAGGAAAGAAAGCTCTGCAGTGGTGGGGCAGGTTGCCTTTGCTTGGCTTGGCCCTCTGCGGGAGAAAAGACTTGCATTTGCAAAAGAAAGAGAGGAGGATCTGGGTTCTGGATTTCTGGTCTCTGAAGTTCCTCTGGATCTGGGAAAATTCTGGGGACACCCTATGTCTTCTATGACTTAAGTTTGTAAGATGCTTGGGTTGGGGTGGAGTTTACCAAAGACATTTTGAAATGCTTCTTTGAATCCTTATAGCACTGACAGTCTTTACCTGCATGTATCTTGTCTCCCTAATTAATATGTAGGCTCTTCCGGAGACTGTTTCTCTGGTTATGACATTTCCCTACTCAAAAATCTTTAACTGCTCCCTATCGACTTCAGGATAAAGTCCAAACTCCTTATCCTGGTATTCAAATCCTTTCACAATCTGACATTTCTCTAACTTTCTGGCCTCCTCATGTGCACACCCCAAATGCACTGCTTAGCCTTTTCCTGAACACACACTTTCCCTCTTCCATTTCTGCATAATTACTCATTCTATTTCCTCTGTCAAGAAAGACAGTCTTTACCTTTTTTCTCCACCTATCAAAACTCTACCCATGTCTCAAGACCTTGCTCAGATATCCCCTCCTTCATTTATTCTTCCTTGATCTCAGCTGCATGTGACCTTTTTCTCCTCTGAATAAACCCCCTCCCTATGTGCTCCTTGAATCCGTTATCAAATTCTACGTTGTATTATAGTGATTTGTATCTCTGTCTTATCTCCCCTAATAGATTGTCAGCTCCTTAAGAGCAAGGACTGTGTCACACCTATCTGTGACTCCCCCACTTCACACACAATAAGACTTCAGTAGGGTAGGCCTACAATGAGTGTGGTTGGGATGTTCTGGGGAGTATTCCTTATTGGCTCTTCCTCTTTCCCCTAGAACTCCTTTTTCTCTTTCACATTTTGTCACCTAAACTACAGAGATCCCTTTCACATTGCCGGGATAGGGGTACCTCTCCTCCCCTCTCCCCATGATCTGGAAAATCCATGTCAAACTTTTTGGTCCTCCCTTTATACCTGAGAAAAAGTCTGAATTATTATGATATTAAAAGACAAAATATATTGATATTATACAACAGTGTACATATATTTTATGCATTTCTGAATTTTTAAGCTTTTTCTGTGTCATCTGCTGGCCTTTGTACATTGTCTGCAGCTTCTGTAAAATTCCCAGAAGAGTTCCATTTAATTTCTTAGGCCAACATGCGATATATCGAAACCACAATGGGGAAAGTCACTATGTGGAAGGAGTAACTGTAGTCTGTATGACTTCCCTGACTACTATTTTACTGTTTGCTTTGATAAGTAAGTTTGCTCAATGTATATGATTGTCTTTTGTATTGTAACATGTGACTGTGTAATGAAGAAATACAAGTATAATAGGAATTTATACATAGATATGGGATGCTCCAGTATACTTCTCGGGGAGATTGGAATTCCCTTTCTGTGGAAATCAGGGAGATGACTATGGTTCTGACATCATTCCCTCACTTTCCTATCTTTGAGTGGTGTAAAGGGCTTGGAATATAACTATCACACATGAGATGTTTACAGTCTAGGGCAGGGGTGGGGAACTTGCAGCTTCCAGACCCCATGTGGCCTTCTAGGTCCTGAAGTGTGGCCCTTTGTATGGCCTTTTGATTGAGTCAATTTTTTAGATTTAGTCAAAGGGCCACACTTGAGGACCCAGAGGGACACAAGGGGCCTTGAGGCTATAGGTTTCCCACCCCAGCTAGGGGAGTGGTATTTTGAGGGGTTCAATATAAAAAACATCTTTCCCTGGTCACTTTGGGAAACTAGTTCTGTCTCAGACCTAGAGGACCACAATTAGTTTAATTTCACTCTTCTTAGCTCCTCATCCAACAGTGCTTATAATTATTATAGATAATCATGAATAAACAATCCAGGAAAGAGATGAAATCTCAGCTCAAAGGAGAGAATAATCCACCTGCACAATCAATCCACTTACTCTCTGGGTGTGCAGGCATTGGGAATCAGCGTGCTGACTTCTCTACATTTCCATGGCTCCAGGGGCCTTCTGTTCATTGTTCAAAATCTGTGCCTTCATGAACAAGTTGTGGTATATAAATATAATGGAATACTATTGTGCTTTGAGAAATGATGAGCAGGCAGACTTTAGAAAAACCTGGAAAGACTTAGATGAACTGATGCTGAGTGAAGTGAGCAGAACCAGGAGAACATTGTATATAGTAAATGCCACATTATATGATGACTAATTTTGATAGATTTTTCTCTTCTCAGCAGTGCAAGGATCTAAGACAACTCCAAAAGACTCATAATAGAGTTCACATCCAGAAAAAGAACTATGGAGTCTGAATGTAAATTGAAGCATATTATTTGTGCTCTTTTTTGTTTCTTCTTTCTCCCATTGGTTCTAATTCTTATAACAACATGACTGACATGAAAATAGGTTTAATATGAAAAAATCTGTGCCTTCTCTCCCTTTCTCCCATTTCTCTCCCTTTCTTCACTTCTCTCTCCCAGGAATCTTTCAGTCAAGTAGAAATCATTTAATAAACACAAATATACTAACTTTAAAAATTTTTTGATGCCTCTTATTTTTATATCAGATTATCTTCCTTTTCCTCTGAACCAAACCTTGTAGTCAAGATTTAAAAAAGAAAGAGAAGACAAAAGGAAAAAGCAAGATAGTTTAGGAGAACCAACCAGCAAATCCACTGCGACTCCAAGTGTATAATTGCAACATGGGACTGACTAATGAGAACCGAATCCTGAGAGTCTGCACAGAGGGCTCTGCCTGCTGCTAGTCCACATGATGCCTCAGGAACCCTGCTTCCATAAGTCAATGATGGTGTGTAATGGAAGGGATTGCTCCCCAAATTCAGAGAATATGTAGCTCTACTGTGATTCTTATTGTATGGTAAAGAAATATTCCTTTTACTTGGTTGCTAAGCCAGAATTTAGAGTGCATACGACAGTCCCCAGTGTAGAAATATGTTTGTATTGGTCATGCAGCCAGAATAAGGACAACTCTGATTTCTAGAAGGACATCTGTGCGTGAATATAGAGGCAAACTTGGTGGGGTGGATACTTTGTAGCAGCTGCTTTAAGATTGACTCCACTCTTCCTAGGGTCTAAAGTAGTAAAAGGGGAGAGTGTATCTCCTGCTCTATTTTTTTAAACTTTTGTTCCTAATGCATGAAATATCTCTTTGTAAAAGTAATTGGTGTTAATTGGTTATATGACATTGGACCAATAATTAGTGGCAATTGATATTAGGAGAATATATTAGAATAGGGTTTTTAGAAAGAGACTCTAACCCCTCAGGGATACTCCTAGAACACTGAGGAGGAAGAAGTGGCTGGGGACTCAATTGTTGCTAATGAAAGTTGGGATATGGACCACTAGAGTCTTCTAATGGTTGAATGGGTAATGTTCCATACTTATGGTCCCCCACCTCTGCAATGGAAGGAGAGAGGTGAGCTCCCTTCTGGCACCAAATTTTAGTATCGTAATTACACAGCATTCAGTTGCATAAAAGTCTAGATACCCTCCCCACTCCTTACCTACAGATATATAGATCTTGTATTTGGCACAAAAACCTCCTCCTTTCAACTTATTTATAACATTGTGAGCTCAGAAAGGGCAGGGATGCTGTCTTTTCCCTCAGTTTGTATAGGGTTTGGCAGAATGCCATTTAGGTTAGGGCACTTCACAAATATTATTGTTGATCTTTTAATTTTCTTCACTCAGATTAATCTTGTCATTATGCATTAATGACACTGGCATTAGCTCAGTCCAGTGGGCTATAATTATCTCCAGTTGAGAGACAGGAATCTCCTGGTGATGTGACAGCTGCCCACAAGAGCCGCCTTCTGACTTGTCACTAAAGTATGACTTCCCAGTGCCTTTACATGTTTGACTTGTGTGTGAAGAGCCCCCAGGATTACTCAGCCGCTCAGCTATCAAATGTTTTAGGTCCCTGACCACATTGCTGTAGGAATGTATCTTTATTCCATGAGTTCTCCATCTGCTCCTGCTTAGGGATACAGCCCCATTCCTAATACTTATGGGACTGTTCAAAGCTAACAACCAAAGGACAAGAGTTTGGACCATTTTTATAAATGATTTGGAGGAAGACAGAGTAAAGAGACATATACTTAAATGATTTTTGAATTGAATTAAATAAATTTTAGCATGACAGAAAATTGGGAGAAAGAGCTGATGATAACAATGGAAGGTAGAATCAATAATTTTTAAAAATAATATAGTGTTTTAAGGTTTATGAAATATTTCATTTAAATAACAATCTTTTGAGGTAGGCACTACGCAACTACTATATTTTACAGATTAGTAAACTAAAAGTCAGGAAGATTATAGAGATCTGTCCCTGGTCACACAGCTGGTGTCAAAGTTGGGATTCAAATCTATGTCTTTCCATCTCTATGTCCAGAATTCCAGGTATCAGACCATATTGCCACCTCGCTAAATCAGTGCTCCTGAAGACTAAAGTGATAGATTGAAAGTTACAAGGAAAAAGTTTAAAACAGATAAATCTACAGTCCTGTATTTAGATCTGGAAACCCAACTGGAAATGCTTAACATGAAGGAAGACGTGATTTAGAGTCTGCATATATAAGACACTTAACAAATGTTATTGACTGACTTAATGGCAATTTATGTCAAAAATAGTTGGGGTTTTTATTGGACTGGAAATACAATATGAGGCTGACTGCTAAGAATACATTAATATAGAAACAGAGTCCAGTGCAAGGAAGGTACATGTCTTGCTATTCTAACTCCTGGTCAGACCAAATCTGGAGACTATTTTATTCAGTTCTTGATCCTGTATTTTAAAACATTAATAAACTGGAGAATGTATAAAGAATGGACTTGACAAAAGAAATTTGAAATCATATTATATTAGGATCATCTGAAAGTTTTGTTGATGGAGAAGAGTTAAACCTGGGGATGAGAATGAGAGCAGGACATTCTTACCATCTTCACACAACATGGTGAAGAGGAAAACATGCTGATTTTGAAGTCAGGGGACCCATATTTGAATCCTATCTATGACAGAAATGAATTGGAATCCTATTCTGTCACTGTGTGATCTGGGGCAACTCACTTAACTTCTCTGAGTCTCAGTTTCCTCATCTGTTAAATGAGGAAGTTGGACAGATGGCCACTAGAATCCATCCAGTTTTTAATTTATGATTCTATCTGAAGTAAATAGGATGGGTGCTAGAGAGCTGCCGTGTGGAAGTGGTTTTAGATTTGATTTGTCTGGCCCTTGACCCAAAGGTAGGGGAATTCATAAGGTTAGTCTCAACTCAAATATAAGAAAGAACTTTTTAACAACTAGGATTGTAAAAAAAATGAAATGTAGGATTTCCATCACTGGTGATGTTGAAGAAGACACTTGAAGACCACTAAGTAAAGGGGGATCCTATAACAGAAGGGAAGTTTTTTTTATTTTTTCTAAATCACCTCTAGGTCCTTTCCACCTCTGAGATCCCATCATGAGATAATGAGATCCCTTAAATCTGTGAGACAACATGTATGGTGGAAAGAATGCTGGATCTAGAATCAAAGGACAACCATTTAAGTCTTAGCTCTTCTTACTACCTGTGTGACTTTGAGCAAGTCATTTGACTCCTCTGGGCCTCAGTTTCCTCATCTGTAAAATGAGAACGTTAGATAAAATGAAATCTAAGGCACTGTCCAGCTCTAAATACACATCCTCAAGTCTGGACATTTGGGTTTTCTCTGCCAACAGGGGAGTAAATATTTGTGGAGTGTTTCCAGGACTGCATAGCTTTGCCAGTAAGGCCCAGCATAAGTACCAACCCTGCCCTGTCTGTTGTGATGGGTTTCTCCCTGGCTCTCTTGGCTTCCAGATTAGCCAGAATGCAAGAGGATGGGGTGGGGAGAGGAAGGGGAAGCCCAAGCTACAAATCAGCATCAAAGGGCTGGTGCTAGGTTTATAGGGGCATTTACTAGTGTTGTTTTCATTATTTACCCCACTGTTGATTCTAGGAGTTCCCATTAAATGTGTAATAAATATAAAAATATTTTATAGGCCAGTGAAAATTCCAAAGCAAGAATAACTCTATAAAGTGTGATTTCCCCACCCCCTCCTTTAACAAAATTCTGTGTGGCATCATTCTGAACCTGCTGTGTAGTCAGTGGGATGATGAAACGGCTGCTTTCCCTAAGCAGGAGGAAAGGCCTGTAGGGGGCAGGGACTTAGTTGTTTAATTAGCTAATTCAACATCCCTCCAGCCTCGGGCTGGGTTGAACTCAGAGGAGGGCTAGGGGTGATAAGGCAACCAGGGGTCTTCCTGTGCTTGTGGCCCCTGTCCCCCTGAAAGGGAAAGTCCCGTCTGTTCTTCTTCCTCTCCAAACTATTTTCTCTTCCTTAGGCATAGAGGCCAAGTAAGGGCATGGAGATTTAGTTAAAAGGGTGGAACTTAATAGCTTATTCTCTTCCTGCTCCATCCTTAGAAATTATTTGCAGGATTCAATCCCTGAGTCTTAGACTGTTTTAGAGCTGGCAGCACTCTACTGGCCCTGTCTCTATCTTTGATGCCATTGAATGACCAGGGGTAAGTCATTTCCTCTCTGCCAGATTTCTGTTTCCTCATCTGTAAAATGGACACAATAATTTTAGCCTTGCCTCCCTCATCATTCTACCTGAGGCTCCAATGATGTAGTTTATGTAAGAACATTTTGGAAATAGTGAAGCATCCCAGGAAATGTGTTATTGCCTTATTAAATTTTAAAATTAAATTCAATAGGACTTGGGATTTACAGCTGGAAGTCTCCTTAGAGATCATCCATTCTGCTCTCTATCCTCCTCCCCCTCTTAGTTTTACTGTGGAGTCCCAGGGAAGGGGTATAGTTATACAGGTTGCAAGTAACAGAGCTGAGATTTGAAGTCAGCACCTGATTCCAAATCCAAGGCTCTTCACTATTCAGACTAAAGTTTTATGAAACTAACATTAATGCTTGAGAATTCCTTAAAAAAGACCCATGGGATAGCTAGGTGGCCCAGTGGATAGAACTCTGGCTCTGAAGTCAGAAGGACCTGAGTTCAAGTGTGACCTCAGACATTCACTAGCTATGTGACCGTGGGCAAGTCACTTAACTTTAATTGCCTCTAGAAAGAAAAGAAGGCCTATGATGTTGGTAAATCTTGTGGTTATAGTATGAAGAAGGGAGTGAATGAATGAATGAGAAGCATTCTTCTCCAGGCATTGATTCAGTTTGGCTTTGATTTCCATCTCAAAAATAGGGGACTGGGTGAGGGCAAGGACAGGTGTATAGGCTTTTTATTACTCTGAGAGTGGCATTTGACCAAATTTTTGGAGTGGAGGATAGTGTTTGAAGAGTGAGAAACAGTATGACATTGTTAGGCCTCTCTGGGGCTCATTTCCCCAGTTTTCTCAAAAGTAAAAAAAAAATTAGTTTACATGATAACTGTTGTATATTTGGAGGGAAAAGCAAGTTGTGCAAGGTAGATTTTCAGTTTCACAGGCAATTATCTTTTCTATTGTACCACATTATGGTAATGCTTATTTTGCTATGTGAACTTAAAATAAAATAAATTGTAAAAATAATATTGCTATTCAATGGCTGAAGGGAACTCTTCACTGTGGGAACTCCTACCCATGCAGATAATGATCTGGCTATGATTTAGGACTTGGTAAGTAAATCCTAGAGAGTTTCCTGGAGTTCAGAGAGTTCTGGTAACTTGATTGTGGTCATACAGTCAGTAAATGTCAGAGGCAGGGTTTGAATTCAGGCTTTCCTGACACCAAGCCCAGTACTCTATCCAGTATGCCATGCTGCCTCTAAAATAATATTACACTCATTAACAAATCAATCAACAAGTATATTAAATGCTTACTATGTGCCAGACATTGTGCTGAGCAGGGCAGATTCAAAGAAAGGCAGAAACTATCTTTCCCCTTAAGGAATTTCTATTATAGTAGGGGAAAAAACAAGTAAATAATTTGGTCCAAACAAGATACAAACAGGTAGAAGATATTAGAATGTTGCTGGTGGAATAGGGAAAGACTTCCATCAAGAAGTGATATGTGAGCTGAGTTTTGAAGGGATCCAGGAATGCTAAGAGGTAGGAGTGAAGAGTCAGGACATTCTGGTCTGGGAAACAGTCATCAGTGGAGGTAGATTGTCCAAACATCTAGTGTGTGGAGGAGAGTCAAGTAAGAAGACTTTCCAAGAAGAGACCAAGTTATGAAGAGCTTTAACTGCCAAACAGAGGGCTTTAAATCTGTTCCCGGAGGTAATAGGGAGCCATTGATTATGTTAGTTGACATGCTCAGACCTATACTTTAGGAAAATCACTTTGGCAGGTTATGTAGAAACTAAGAGATGTGGTAATAGTAGAAACCACAATATTTGGCAGCTGACTGAATATGTGAGTTAAGTCAGAGTGAAAAGTCAAGAATGACAGAAGGTGCAGTCATGAGTGATTAGGAGGTGGGGGGTAGATAATAGAGTTCTTGACAATAATAGGGAAATTCAGAAGATGGGGGTAGTTTGGGGGAAAGATAGTGAGCTCTACTTTGGACATGTTTGGTTAGAGATTTTGAAATCTCCATTAATCAATTGGTGATGGGATACTGGAACTCAGGAGAGAAACTAGGGCAGGATATATAAATCTGGAAATCATCAGCATGGAGATGACAGTTTGACCCACAGGAGATGATGAGATCATTCAATGAAGTAGTATAGGGTGAAGAGAGAAGAGGGCCTCTGGGGGACACCTGTGGTTAGTGGGTATTATATGAAATGATAATCAGGGAAAGGAGATTGAGAAGAACAATGTTACAAAGATCCAGAGAGGAAAAAGGAATACATCTAATAATAGACAATATTTATATTATAATAAAATTAATAGTTGACATTTATATAGTACTTTAAGTTTTATGAAGCACTTTGTATAACCTTATCTTGTTTGATCTTTGCAAACACTCTATGAAGTAGGTACTACTGCTAAAATGTGAGGGTTGAGACTAAGGGATTTATAAGGGCTTTACCACAATTGAGAGTCCATGATTCTTTGGGTATTAGATGGAAGTCTGAGGGCAGGACTGTAGCTGTGTAGTCTTTGCATGGTCCATTAGGGATGACTGCTCTACAGTCTTCCTGGCTTTTTTTGACAATTGGTTTTATTTTTCAGTTCTTCCAGACAAGTACGTCTCCAAGGGACAAGTATGCCTCATCTTGTCACTCACCACTACCTTATCCCCTAAATGAATGAATGAAGCAATAAAAAATAATTTACCCTGTTACCAGCTTTTTAAAATAATTGTACTAGTTCACAGCTCTGTCAGCAATACTCAGCAACACTGTGCTAAGTGTTGGAGGTACAAAGTGATGCAGGGAAGCAGCTCCTGCCCTTAAGGAGATCACATTCTAAAGGAGGAGAAAATAGGAGGGTGTCTGCTTCAAGGCCAATGGAAAGGCCCTGTGATCCCTAGGATGGAAGATCATCTTCTTTAGTGGCATCAACACTGTAAAACATTCTGTGTCAAGCCATTTGATGTTGCAAATATTTTGCTGTATAAAACTTTCCTTTCTGGGTTTTCAGTAGATATGATGGCTTAAGACATTGAGGTACTTTCAACAGTTTTTTAAAAATTAGAAAAGTTAATCAGTGGAATGAATTAAATGCAAGAAACAAATATAGTAGCTTAGTGTTCAGTAAACCCAAATACCCCCAACTACTGGAGTAGCGACAAAATTTGACATAATCTGATGTCTCACACCATTTACCATAAGCTTCAAGCAGCTACGTGTCTTAGGAAAAGAAAGGACATATGGGGAACAGATTGGAGAATCAGGGAAGGAGATATGTCTTACACTTATGGGTGGGGAATGAATTCTTTACTGAACAAGGGGAAGAGAGGATCAATCCTCCAGGACTTGGTCTTATTTTTACTTCTAATTCAACTCCTATTTCTCATCTGTAATTACTGCTTGTTTTTAAAAAATAAGTTTAAATCAATATCCCTTGTTTTTTGTATCCTGAGAATTTCTCTAGTGTTCTCTTTCCCAACAAACAATTCCATGTGACAAATAATATTGAAAGAAAAACAAATGAAAGAGGGAAAAATTCAAATGGATCTATTAATAAAAAATATGTTCAGTGCACCACATCTGTATTCCTCCTACCTCTGCAAAGTAGAAAGGTCCGTTATCTTTCCATATCTCTTCTTTGAAGTCATGCTTGTCCCTTATGATTTTAAAACATTCACTTTTGATTATTCTGTGAATGTTGTATTTACATTGTAGTTATTGTATATATTATTTTCTTGGCTTTGCTTACTTCATTCTTTATCAATTAGCATAAATATTTCCATGCTTTTCTGTATTCATCATATTGGTCAGTTCTCGTTGTTGTTTAGTCATGTCCAACTCTTTGTGACTCCATTTGAGATTTTCTTGGCAGAGATATTTAGTGATTTGTCATTTCCTTCTCCAATTCATTTTACGCATGAGGAGCTGAGGCAAAAAGAGTCAAATGACTTGCCCAGAGTCCCACCAGTAGGAAGTATTTAAGGTCAGATTTGAACTCAGGAAGATGAGTCTTCCTGACTTCAGGCTGGACACTCTATGTACTGTGCCCCAGTAATCATTTCTTACAGTACAATAATATTGCCTTACATTTACATGCCACAATTTGTTTAACCATTTTCCAATTGATTGTATTCTACTCTTCTAGTTTTTTGCTGCCATAAAAGTACTATTATAAATATTATAAAAAATATAAATTAAAATAAAAATAGGGACTTCTTATTAGTAACTTCTTTGGTATGTAAACCCAGCAATAGAAATGAAGAGTATGGGTGTTTTATTTACACTTTGTATAATTCCAAATTGCTTTTTAAAATAATTGTACTAGTTCACAACTCTGTCAGCAATACTCTAGTGTGTCTATCTTCCCATAATCTTCCAACACTAAGTATTCCCATCTTCTGTTATCTTTGCTAATATGAAGAGTGTTAGTAAAAGCTCAAGGTTGTTTTGACATGTATTTCTTTTATTATTAGCAATTTACAGCATTCTTTCATGAATTCTCCTTTTGAGAACTGTTCATATCCTTTGACCACTTATCT
>CM053769.1:419381597-419409578 GCA_028658325.1 Potorous gilbertii
GACGTTTCATTCATTCATTCCTGTCTTTGTCTCCTGCACATCATACTTTCATCCATCAGAGCTATTTATGAGTTGACCAACTATGTATGGGAAGATCACATTAAGGGGGTAAGAAAGCATGGCTGGTCATCAGCATAATTGTGGCCTTGATCCCTCTACTCCCCCTGGCTCTGCTGAAGGACTTGAGGCCAAAAGAAGAAAATCTAGAGAAAGGAAACCATTTTCATTGCACCTCAACCACCCCATAGAGATGCTCACAGACCTCATTTTTATCCATAATTGTCTGTGTCACCACAACTTCCCATCCTTCCATTTCTCGCTCTGTCTCGTTCTTTCTGAATCTAGTTTTCAACACTGTTATATCCCTCCCTATTCTCCTGGTACATCATCCTATTTGGGCTCCACTTTCTTTCTTTCACCGTCTTGACCCTATGGTCAATAAGTTCAATTCTACACTGTCCTCTACCATTGAACCTCTTTGTGATATAAATGTGTGTATGTATGTATGTATGCCTATATAAGCATATATAGGCATACATACATAATACTACATATATTACATAGCTATTGTTGAGCCATTTCAGTCATGTCTGACTGTTTATGATCCCATTTTGGGTTTTCCTTTGCAGATTTTGGAATGGTTTGCCATTTCCTTCTCTAGCTCATTTTACAGATGAAAAACTGAGGCAAAACAGGGTTAAGTGACTTGCCTAGGGTCAAAATGCTAGTAAGTGTCTGAGGCTGGATTTGAACTCATGAAGAAGAGTCTTCCAGGTTGCAAGTTCAGCACTCTAACCACTACACCCTCTAGTTGCCCCGTATTATGTAATATTATATAATTATATATCATGTAATTAAATGTTATTACAATATATGATAACTGTAATGATTAAATGTATTAATTATATATAAAATACACCAGTGAATTATTAATATATAATTAACAAAACATTATAGCACATTATAATCACTAACTATATTGTATTAATTATATATCATATTTTCTATATCTATAATTATAGCTTGCCAGCCCTGCCTTATTGCTACTATCTACCTTCTCTACTCCCATCCACAGGCTTCTAAACTCAGGCACTGAGAGAAGACATATCACTGTGCTAATCAGATACACTACAAATTCTTACGATGACACTATCACACTGTTGCTGGTTCAAACCTCCTCTTCTTTGCACCAACTCCCTACACTTCCTCCCTCTATACAGAGGACAGTGTTGTATAATTTACTGAGGAAATAGAGAATATCTATCGTGATTTTCCTCTTCTTTCCCATTCCACATTTCAGAACCCCTTCTTCTATCATCTTTAATCTTTTGTTATCTACTGACCCCTTCCCAGTTGCCTAAAAACATGCTCTGGTATTCTCAACTTAAAAAAATCTTGGATCATATTTTCCCCTTAATCTAATTATCCTATATGTCTTCTTCTTTTCAAGTCTACACTCATAAAAAGAGTGCCTAAACTCACTAACCTACTGCCATTTCTTTACTGTCTCATCACTTTTCAACCCCTTGCAATCTTGTCCCTTGTGCTGAATTTTCTGACAAATGAAAAAGATTGCTAAATCCAATGGACTTTTCTTAGTCCTTCTTCTATTTGACCTCTTTACAGGTTTTGATGCTGTCATCCACCATCTCTCTTGTTTATTCTATTTTCCATTGACTTCTGTAACATTTCTTGCTCCTGGTTTCCTCCTCCTATCTGACCACTCTTTTTCAGTGTCCTTTGCTGAATCATAATCCATCTTCCACCTCTTGGAGTGCACCTGAGTCTCTGTCCTAGACCCTTTTCTCCCTCTATTCCTTCTTTCTTGATGATCTTATCAGCTCCCAGTTCAATTATCATCCCTATGTAAATGCATCTCATCTCTATAGATCTAACCCTGATCTCTCTCTCCTAAACTCCACTTCCATGTTGATAACTTCCTGTTGGACAGCTCCATTGGGTTGTCCCATAGTCATCTCAAACTCAGCAAAGTATGATTCATTGCTTCCTCCTAAACCCGTCCTTCCTCCAAGCTTCCTTATTGCTTTTAAGGGCACCATCATCCTTTGAGTCACCTAGATTCACATCATCAGGATCATCCTTTGCTCTTTCCTTTCTCTCATCCCTTTCCAAAGCCAATTATTTACAAGGTACTATCAACACTACTTCCAGAACACAATTTACTCACCCAGATTATTCTAATAGTCTCACTAGTTTCCAATCTATCTTTCACCCATTCTCCACACAGCTGCCAAAACCTTGCTCAAAAATGTTTCATGTTTCTCTCTCATAAAGAACGTGTGGGATTGCATTGCCTCCAGGATAAAACACACTCTTTGGAGAGAATCTCCTCACTTTGGACCCAGTTGCCTTTTCCAATCTTAGATCACATTATTCCAGTTCATACATTCCACATTCCCAACCAAATTATTAGCTGTTCCCCAAACTCAGAATTGTGCCAGTCCCATTTCCATGACTCCAAGCCTGGAATGCATTTGCTCATCTTCCTTCAAGTCATTTCCAGCACCACCTCTTACGTGAAGTGTTTCCTAGTGCTCCTAAATATTAATGCTTTGTCTGTCCTCAAAGTGCCCTGTATTTCCTTACTTATCAGTAAACATGTTGTATATTTTTTGTAAACTGTAGATTCCTTAAGCACCAGGACTCCTTCATTTTGGGGCTTTTATTCTCAGTAATGCACACATTTACTAAACATTCATGGAATTTGAGTGAATTGCACCCTTCAAGAGTTCTCAATGCAGCAGGAGACCTAAGACAGGTACAAAATGTGAAATTATAAGTTGCAGCACAAAGTATGATGGTGTCTCAGAGAAAGAAAAAAGGACTCATAAAATCACAGGAATAAATAAGACTTCAGAGTGGAGGTGACATTTGAAAGAATTTTCACTGACCTCTTTTTGGTGTTCACAATCAGAATGTTTTCTGCTATGTATATAAAACACTATGTAAATGTCACATTTAGTCATATGGTGATTTCGACTATGTTTTTCTTATTATTGTTGCTATGATCCAACCAACAATCAGGAGAGCTTTTTCCTGAGCAGTCACAATCCTTAGGGACTTTACTGGAGGAGAAGCAGGGAAGCGGAGGGGAATTACGGTCATTACATTCTCCCTTCACCCAGTCACCAAACACTTATTGAGCAGCTATTATAAGCCAGACACTGTGCTAGGCACCAAGAAAGAAAGAAAGAAAGAAGGAAGGAAGGAAGGAAGGAAGGAAGGAAGGAAGGAAAAAAGAGAGGAAAGAAGGGAAGGTATATACTAGGGAGATGGAAGGGTCTGAGAAAATCAAGTACACATAAACTGGAGGACCCCAAAAGCCTTCATGAAGAAGCTTTGTCTTGAAGGAACTGAGGGATTTCAAGGCAGCAATGAGGAGGAAGAATATCCCAGATTAAGAGCTGGAAGAGACAGTCATCCCGTCCACCCTCTCCTTTTGCATCTGAGAAAACTGAGCACTTGAGAGGAATTATAGGATCATTATAGGATCGTTATAGGATCAGAAAGGCTGTCTAATATAACCCCTTTGTTTTACACATAGGGAAATTGAGGCCCAGAGAGGTGAAACTATTTGCTGAGATTTGAACCAAGGTTCTCTGACACCCAATCCAATACAATCATTCCAATGTACCACAAGGTGCAGAGACTTGCTCAAGCTCACATAGTCACAGCTATGATTTAAACTTACTTTCACTGTCTCCAAATTTCCTGCTCTTTCTCCTATATCACACTGTATGATACCTCTACCTAACTATTGTACCACACTGCTCCCCACCCTTGAAATCCACCGAGCCTGGTAAGCCTTCCTTGAATTTACTGAGGATTATAAGGTAAGAGATTTAAAGTTAAAGGGACCTTAGAGGATACTGAGTTCACAATTCTTATTTTATAGATGAGGAAACTAAGGTACAGAGTAGTTAAATGACTTTCCCTGGGTCATACAGTCAGTAAATATCTAAGGTGGGATTAAAACTCAGGCCTTTGGCTCCATCCACTGTATATTTCCTTCCACAACTTGCTGCAGCATTCTCCTCCAGTCATCACAGACTACACCACACATTTTGCCTTTTAACTTTTCATTTTGTTACACTGTCATCATGTTTCTGTGTGTGAATCTCCTCAAGTTGACCATAACAAGGATTTCTCTTGGCAGAGCTCCATAAATACTTTTGAACTGAATTCTATCCTCTGCAAATCCGCCTAACATACCATCTCCTCCCCTTCAACTCCACTTTTTGGAACTTGAGTAAAGCGCTCAGGTAACCTTCAATGAACTACAGTCCTATAGCCTCCTAATCTCAATGAATTTGAACTCATCACACAAAATATCTTTCCTCCTGAACTTTCCTCCTAGATATCCAGTTCTCAAATTTGAATGATACTAGATTCTGCTAAACTGCCCACCATGATGGCACAGCAAAATATTGCCATTCATGTTAGCAATCTCTCTTACCAAAGGGAAGCCCAGGACCTAGTTCTTAGCATATGGCTATCTACTACAGCTTAACCCCACTAGGTGAGGGAATTCAGTGAAAGGAACATTTGCTTCTATTTCTGCACCTGTTAAATGATACAAAAAATCACTGAGACTCATGTATTTTCATGAGTTGAACCCTGGCTCAGGAAAATGACCATTTCTTTAATTTGGAGGGAGGCGATTGGCCATTCCCTAGTACCTATGCTAAACTACATGTCTCTAACATCTGACATTTCTTGCACATCCACAGTTTACCCAGCTTCCCACCCCCCCCTCCCAATTCTTTTTTTTCTCTCCTATTCTTAGGACTGACTATTCCCCAAGTCCTACTGGATAGAGACCAGAAAGATGAGCCTAAGAAGAGAACATCAAACCATGAGGAATTACCATTGCTGTCTCTCAGAGAAAGTGGGGTCCCTGGGGTCTGTCTTCCCTCAAACAGGCTAGTGCCCTGAGCTCCCTTACCCCAAACACAGCTTTCTCTAGCTTGTGAGAGGCCATCCCAGGACACCCAGGAATGCACAGATAACCCCATCATATATTAAATGCCAAAAAGCTTCTAGGCTGAGGAGAAAGTTTATAATTCAGGGCTCCGGTGGCCCCGTGGCAAAGTGACAACTACAGCTGTCCGGTTTCCTACTTGCCATAGTTACATGAAATGTCAACAGTTTCAGTGAAATGTAAATTGTGGGTTTCAGCGTTAATGCCAAAAATCAGGTTGGCTGCCAGAACCTCCAACTGGAATTTAGAATCTGACACCCTTGTGTGCAAACCACCAAAATCACTCAATTACCCAGCAGGGTCACTCAGCCAACAGTACCCTCCACATCCTTGTAAGGAGAGAGCAAATAAATGCTGATGCTAATGAAGGAGAAGACCAAAACCACTCCATAATTCAAAAACAAGATCCAAAATCACAACACACAAGGAGAGAGAAATAAATGCAGCTCCAACTCATCTCTTCACATTGGCCCAATCCAATCCAATTCAATTCAACAAATTCTTATGAAGCACTCACTACATGCAAAGCCCTATTAGTGCTGGATATACAAAGATGAAAAGCAACTCAAACTCTTGGAAAATTATAATTCAATTAAGTGGATAGAGTACTAGATTTAAAATCAGAAGACCTGGGTTCGAATTCCAATTGTGCCACCTACTATCTAATGAGTCTTTGGATAATCACTTAATCTCTCTAAGACTCAATCAATCAATTGCAAAATGAGTAGGGTAGAGAGGAGAGGTCTAAGATTCCTTCTTAGTCTAAATCAGTGACTCTACCATTCTATGAAGGACATTTACTTCATAGTAAAGTGGAGAAAGAGAAAGGTTTCAATAATTCAGTTCAACAAACATCTATTAACTGACTGCTCTCTGCAAAGTGCTACTCAAAGTAACTAGAAAGGACTTAATTCAAGGAGAAAGAGATCACTTTCATCTCTAGGGAAAGGAATCTTAGGTAAGGCTGCACCGAGGAAATGGCCCCTGATTTGAACCTGGAAGGAAGAGAGAGTGAGTTCATTCATTAGATAGAAATCAATGAAAAAACAAACAAGCACTTATTAAATGCTTCTTATTTGCCAGGCACTAGGAATCCCAAGACAGAAATGAAAGAGTCCTTCCCCTCAAAGATCTTATATTTTATTGAGAGACAATAATATATTTATAACTATATGTAAAAGGTATTTTAAAAAGAAAAATTATTTGTGAGGAGACATTAGTAAGGGGAAGAAGGAAAATCAGGAAAAGTTTCATGTTAAAGAAGTAGAAATGGAGGTGGTTCCATTATAAGCATGACCAAAGCCACAGAGATGATGAGAGACAATAGAAGTAAATACCTCCTTTAGACAGCATATCTCCTGGAAAGTTCCCTAAGAAACTGGAAGATAGCCATTTGTAGCATCAAAAACTAAGTAAGCTACCACGGTTTCCAGGTTCCCATCATCATCTAGCTCAGTCAAGAAGAATTGCAATTTTGGCCATCTTCTCTAGAACGGGAACAGTCATACTGCAATATACCGAGCCAGGAAGAGACTCGCTTCTCACTCACAGTGAGCGGCCCTTTGTTATCATTAACCAGCAACATCTTTACTTTTCAGGTTCACTCTAACCACACATATCCTTTTCTATAGGGTGGTTGAACTATTCAATGGAAAGAGAGCTGGCTTTAGAGTGAAAGGACACAGTTTCAAATCCTGACTCTGTCAGATGTTTGACTTTGGCCAAGTGTCATTTAATCTTGCTGGTCCTCAGTTTCTCCAACTGTAAAATAAGTGGAATAGGCTAGATGTCCATTCCACCTCTAAATCTATGACCATAGATCCTCATTGTAGTCACACACTCCAGGTCATTCTTTCTCTTTCCTCAAGGAATTCAGTACTAGACTCACACACCAACCCTTACAAAACAATTCATTGTTTGAGAGATTTGAAAAAATAATTCATCCTCCCATAGTGCTTCAAGATTTACAAAGCGTTTTCCTCACAACAACCCTGTAAGCAACTAAAATAGTGTGTCATTATTGCCATTTTACAGATGAGGAAACTGAGACTCAGGACAATTAAGTAGCTTGTTTATAGTCACACAGCAAGCCTGCTTCTGAAAAGTCACGATGACATGGAATTAAAGTGCTTTGAAGAGAGGTACATGTATAAATATTCTGTAACTGGCTCCATTCAGCTAACAGAATGGTGAATAAGAGGCATTCAAAAAGGGCCAGGGGCTTCTGTCACCTCATCTACCTCATCTTTTCCTCAGCACTCAGAGGATGACTTAATGATTCTACTTATGGCAAGAGAATGCTGTGTTCCTTAATTCAGAGATACTTCAGACTGTAGACATTTCAAGAGAAGACCAATTTTGACTTGCCAAATGACAACTCTGAATTACTGCCACCATCTGCATCTTCTGCTCCCACGTTTGTGCTATAGAGCTTAATGTGACCTCATCAACTAAGTCCATTACAAACTTTTGTTATATAATCACAACTGGACCCTCAGTGAGGCAACAAAGTCTTCCTACTCTTCCCTAGTTGATTCTCTATCCAACTCTCCAGAGCAGGTATTCCAAACCTTCTCTTTCTCCTCAAGTATTTCACTTCCCTCTCCCTTCCCACTCAGTAGAGGACCTACCATGCACCAAGAACTGCCCTATCCCCTATTCTACACCTGAATTCTCCCCCATCACCTCATTATCTCCTTTATTCCAGTCTTCTTGCCAAGGCTAATTCCTCTAACTTTATTCCTTGCCCTTAGTTCCCATCAATCATTCCCCCACTTTCTCTTATATCTAATTTCACCTTCTCTAAAGAAAACTTGTATTTATTTCTGCCATCCCCTCAAGCCACCTCTTTACCCTTTCACAAACAAACAAATTCCTAGAAATGATCATCTAGGTTTATTGCCTGTTTCCTCATAACCCAATCTCTTTCCAGCTTCTTTTTATCTGAATTCCAACACTACTATTTGTCCATTTACCAAAATTTTCTTAAGTGCTAAATCCCTTCTCTTACTCTCCAGTCAAATTAATCTATGCAACTTTTATATTGTTCATAATTCCCTCCTAAATTCTTTCTCCTCCTAGTCCACCTATTCTGGAAAGCAACATGGAACTATAAATGTTACCAAACTATACATACCTTAGTCTTTAATTACTGAATGAGCATTGTCTCAGACAAACTGAGACCTGGAAAAGACCTTATTTTAAGAAGGCCAACGTTCCCACTGCATCTAGGACCATCACCAATCTTCTTGACCTACATTTTGTTTGTTTGTGTTTGTTTTGCCACTGGATTCTGATGACTTTGTACAGCTCTACCTCATTTAAATCCAATTCATTTGTAAGTTAAGATAGCAGTCTTCTGATGTCACTGGTCTTCTTCAAGAATGAAAGACACACAACAGCATCATTACCATGTCTATAGTGCCAAAGGAAAAAAAGGAAAAGAATCTAATCTACAAAAATATTTATAGAAACTCTTCTTTGTGATGTCAGAAAATTGGAAACCGAGACTGGGGAAAGGCTGAAGAAGTTATGACATAAATGTGATGGAATACTGTTGTGCTATAGGAAATGATAAAGAGTGTTTCAAAGACAGCTGGGATGATTTGTATCAACTAATGCAAAGTGAAGTGTAAAGAACCAGGAGCATGATTTAAAGAATAACAGCCACATTTGTAGACCATGAACTTTGAAAGTATTAAGAACTCTGATAACCACAATCACTAACCATGATTCCAGAAAACTCATGAAAGAGGTTACCCACTTCCTCTTAGAGAGAGTGCAGACTGAGACATTATTTTTTAGTATGACCAATGTGTAGGAGTTTTTTTGCTTGACTCTACATGTATGTAACAGGGGATTTAATTTTTCCTGCTTTCTCACTGTAAGGGGAGGGGAGGAGGTGGCAGGGAGACAAAATAGATCTTCCTTTTTAAAAATTAAATTCAATTAATTAGACAGATGAATAGATAGATCAATTAATCTAATAGAGAAAGAAAGAAAAATAGGAAGGAAGGAAGGAGAGGGAGGGAGGGGGGTACTGTTTCTTCCCTTGGCTTCTAGAATATTCTCCTTTCCTGGTTCTCCTCCCTCCTGTCTGACCACTTCTCAGTCTCCTTTGATGGATTATCATCAATCTCCCATTTTCTAAGAGTGGGTAATCACAAAGATTTTGACTATGGCCCTCAACTCTTTTCTCTCTCATGTAGAAATCTTATCAGATACTATGATAGACCAGCATCTTCCTGATACAACTTCTTTCCTCCCACCATAGTATAGGAAGGCTTTACCAAAAAGAAAACAATACTGCCTCCAGGAGTGGATTGACCCAGGCTTCCCTAACAAAGCTTCCTCTTCATCTTGAAGCATAAAAACATCCCAGTCGCACAGTGTCTATGCCTCTCAGACTTGGTGGATGCCTAAGAACATAAAAATTGTCACACTCTGATGACCTACTGACCAGATATATTTCCAAATGGAGATAAGAAGACTGCTCTGGTCACCCAAAGGGGCTGTCACTGTTTCCCTCTAATGAGAGAAGTTAGGCTCCCTTTAATTGCACTCTTCAGCTCGTTAAATTCTCAGGAAACTTGAGGGAAATTATTTAAAGTTTATATTTTGGCTCATGTCCAGGTCTCCCCAAAAGTGGGGTGTAAAAAGGTACTTATATGTATAATATTAATCAGGTATGAGACAGGTACTTAGTTCCTCTACCCAAAAAGAATTCATAAATACTAAAGCCTCATAGCATATATTAATAGAATAAATTAAAATGGGATTCAATACCAATTTATAATTATTGTTACAATTTCCCCTGGGAGACTGAAAATTAAACTTCAAAAGAACATAATGAAGTTTATAGAACTGCCAAATTATCATGGCCTGTTTTCATTTCATCTCTGCACTGTCCAAAGGTAATCCTTCTGCCATGGACCATCCTTTTTGATGAAGAAACTTCCCTTGCAAGCAGTCAGCTGGACTGGGTAGATCACCGCTGAAACTCAAAAGGTTACCTCCAAGTCTGGAGATATCCATCTTGAGACTGGTCACTACCTGAGAAATAAAGTGGAAAAGGCAAGCACAAGCTCCCCTAGTGATGTCCCACTATATATCGATAGTCTTCACAATGGCAGGGTGGGTAAAAGGGCAACCCATTCCCCAACCCTCACTGGAAGTGTGGACTCATGCTCTCAATGACCCTTGGCATATCAAAGGAAGAGAGTTAACCAGAAGCTATCTGTCCTTTTAACTGACCAGAACCTTGCACCTCCTGCTGGTCACCGGGAGCCTGTGGGAGGGCCCTCAGAGCTTTCTCCATCAGGCCAAAGTGACAAGTCTTCTCAGCACTAAGCCAATAAATGGGCAGAAAGAACCAAAAAGTTCATTGTACTGATCTGCACTGGTCATTACATCTGGGTTCCTTAAAGATACTTTTTCTATGGATTCGGGTGGTGATGGATTGATCCCCAAGTGCTATCATAAGCATCTCCATTTCGACGTTTGAGACAGCAGGGTATAGTGGATAGGGCATTGGACTTGGAATCAGGAAGGCCTGCATTCAAATCCTGCTTCATATACTCTATGTTATATATCTGAGCAAGCAATTTAATCTCTCTATGCCTCAGTTTCCTCAATAAAAGGGTTGAATTCAATGACAGCTAAGAACCTTTCCAACTCTAAATCTAGGGGCCTATAAATAAATCTACATTACTAACTCATTTGTTCAATCATTTTTATTGACATTTTATGTGTTGAATTTATGTGGATATCATCCATAGATATCTTTTGATTCTACTTACTATTATACATATCATATAAGATATATGTGCCCTATGTAGGTCATATGCTTCCACAAGGTTCTGTCTAGATATGGCTCCCAGGAAGAAAGGAATAGATATCTCTAATGTCTCCTCTATCCACCCTTCTATAAGGGAAACTTTGATTCTTACCAGGATGGAAGGCAGGAGATTGGCACCACAGTGCTAGTCACTCTTCTCTCCTTAGTCACTCTTCTAGCACTGGGCTAGAATTATATTTACCTGCCTCCCTAAATAGTGCTGCAAGGGTGGGGAACCTGCAACCTCAAGTCCACATGTGGCCCTCTAGGTCCTCAAGTGTGGCCCTTCGACTGAATCCAACTTCACAGAACAAATCCCCTTAATAAAAGGATTTGTTCTGTAAAACTTGGACTGAGTCAAACAGCTATATCCAAGGACCTAGAAGGTCACATGTGGCCTCGAGGCCACAAGTTCCCCATCCCTGGAGGGGAAATAATTTTTAAGTTCAATCTGCACTCATAAGGAAAGAACATCCCAAACTATATATCCAAGCCTCAGGTCTCTTCTCACAAAATTCCAATTACACAGACTGTATGTAGTAAATAGCAAATGAACCCACTAATCCAAGCTGAGAGCAAACAGAAATCAGAAGAGTTATAAAAAATGAGAATATGCCAGACAATGCACAGAGTGAATGAGCTCTCCTACTGAGAAGGACATGAGATGAGAGGGGGAGAGTGGGGGGGATGGAGAGAGAGATGAGGGTGAGGGAGAGAGGAGAGAAAAAGAGAAAGGGGGCAGGGAGGGAAAGAGGGAGGGGGAGGGAAGGAGAGGAAGAGAGGAAGAAAGAGAGAGAGAGAGCTTGAGGTATCACCCAACAGCAAATTCCCCAGATTACCTAGTATAGAAGTTGGAGGTAGAGCCATGATTGAAGGCTAGCTCCGCTATAGGTAAGCTTCTTCCTAGCTTCTTTCTCTCCCTTCAAGGACGTCTTCCTTAAAAAAAGTTTGGAGCCACATTGCTTCTCTTTTGAAGCTGGAAACCAGATCATTTCTCTTCTCTCAAACTCTTGTCAGTTCTGCCCCTCATACAGGTAAGGAACATTGTGTAATAAGTATCTACCAATGAGGACTTTGAGTCTCTACTTAAAACAATCATCATATTATCTTGTCCTCATCTTTTTTATAGGGTTCAGATAAAAATGATCCTGTAACAAATCACTAACCTGATATTATTCTTTTATAGTTAATGTTATATGAACTCTTAAATGGGTGGGTAAAATAACTGCTTGTTGTAGTGGAATAAAAGTATTAGGATATAAGCTCATATTCTGTAAGGTTATTGAAAACATTCTTCATAATTGGAGAAAGGATTACAGGGATGCTTTGTATATATATCATCCTATACACACATGATTTTGATTTCTTTTACCAGTTCTTTATATTTTTCAAAGCTTGTTGTTCCACATAGCTTGGAGATTGTGAGTATTTGATATGACAACATCCATTAGGAACATTGTTCTTGGATTTTTGTGGATCAGTGTGGCAACTGTGAGCAGCCGTCCTATGTTTGAGAATACTCTCATTCCAGTTTAATTTATTGATTGAGTTCTCAAGACTATTTTATGGTCGATAGTTATAGTGTGGGAGCTTGTCATTTGTCAGTTCCTTAAAGACAACAAGTATATTATTCTAGCCAGCATGTCATGTCTTGCTAGGTATGTGGTAGGTGTTAATTTTTTGTAGCTTGCAAAAATAAAAAGAGTTGCTAAGTATCTACTATAATAAGATAGTAAGAGGTGTTAGCATCGACTATCTACTAATATCACTTTATAAATCATTTCGTTTTATCCTCACAAATCTGAGGGGCAGATGTTATTATTCTTCTTCTTTTATAGTTGGATAAACTAAAGTAAAAAGAGGTTAAGTGACTTGCTCAAGATCGCAAAGCAATTTCTGAGGCTATATTTGAACTCTAAGTACAGAGTCTCCTTGACTACAGAGCCAGTGCTCTAACCACTGTACCACCTACCTGTCAATAACGTGCGGAATAGTTTCTAACATTTCCTCATATATTCTTCATTGATTAGTAGGGCTGAATTCCTTGAGTGTAACTTCTATAATTTTAGCGGTGATGGCCTGGTTCTGACTTGCCATCATAAACATTTATTTTTCTAGGAAAAAAAAAGCTCTCATGACTCAAGTCATTTTTCCTAGGCTTCATGGCTAAATCAATGTAGAAAATGCCTATCATGGGCTATTGCATTTTTGAATTTTCAATGTTTCATCTCTGTTACAATTGATAAACCTAATGGCTTGTCTCTGCTACTGGCCTTTACTATTGTTTGCTTCATTGTTTGGATAGGTCGTGACTATTTGTTCAAAAATTCTTCTGGCGGGTTTTCTGCCTGTTTATGATGTGCTCAGACAATGGTCACCAGCCTTCTTCCTGCTTTTTTGCAAAGAAGTATTAATCATCTTAGCAGGAAGGGCCTTGTGTTCTGTTAGCACAGTGTGCAAGTTTGTTGAGTCTGTTACGGTCCATTTTCCAGTTCCAAAAGCATATATTGAGACTGACTTTGCATAATTCTTAATTTCTTCATAGGTCTTCCCATTGAGCTTTGATTTCAGATACCTATTAGTCTCTTAGCTTACCTGGCTATAGCTTTCTCCTTGATAATTTTATTAATGCCTTCCCTGGAGGAAATCAGAAAACTCATAAATACAACTTTTATCCATTGGTTCAATTTGACCTACAGATTCAATCTCAGAGATTCACTTGTAGTAAATTAATTATTCACTATGAATTAATTAATTATATCCTTCTCAAATGACATTTTTATTTCACTAGAGAAAGATTCCATGAAATTAAGTAGTAGTTAATGTTGCCACAAACATTGTATAAAATTCTGATTTTTTTTTTTACAAATTCTGTCAAATATTTTTGGAGAACGAATTAACTCATGATGATTACAGGAACCATAATTTATTATGCAAAAAAAATCAAAATTACTCTGCTTTGGTATATAGTTTGCCAGTTGGATTCATGCCTTCAAACTCAGAAAGAGTTTGTTAAAATTCTAGTCTAAGTATGTTCTTCTCCCTTTGCAACCCATTTGAGATATAGGTATTGTCTTGTTATTGATTTAATTTTTTAGTTAGAATTTCTGGAGTTTATGTTAAGTAAAGATTTTGGATGTCCTTAGGTCACTAACCTCTTTCCTCTTCAGATTTTAGTGACTCCTCAGTTTCAACCTTTAGTTCATCTAGTCTAGGTTTGAGACAATGCTTTACAATGGCTGGTAATATACCGTGTGTATGTGTGTGTGTGTGTGTGTGTGTGTGTGTGTGTGTGTGTGTGTGTAACCATAATATATGGTTGTGTGGTTTGGAGTTGAGGGTATCACTGACAAAAAACAGTGCCTATAACTGTTAATATCTGGTCCAAGATTTGTTGTCATATTGCCTTGGTGCCTAATAGAAGTATTTATGTCTTCAGCTCATTTATTGGGTACTCATGGTCAACATCATCTAGCATTTCTAGCATATCAGATATTGGTATTTCTGATTTGCACTGATTCGTCTTCCTAAGAAAAGAATCAAAACATGAAGATATGTCACTAACCACCCTGTCCTGTATGTCAAAGGGATCATCACCACAGTCTCCAGTTTCAAAACCTGTCTATCTCTCTCTTTGACTTTTAGGAGCAGTTGCAACACACTGACCCAGGTGACAACCCAACCATTGCTATCACCAGAGTCCAGTTTTCCATCATTTCAGAATTCCTTCCATACCTTCATATCTACCATAATGTTCTTAAGTACCACATTGTACCCTTGCATCATTTCTCTAATAACATGCATTAATGGTTTGAACTTTGAGGAGACTATAATCATTCCTTAACCCTTAATCAATCAATCCTTATTATATTTCAGACACCGGGGACATAAAGAAAAAAACCAAATCTCATCCCAAGGAGATTATATTCTGTCAGAAGAGATAAAATATATATGTACAGGAATATGAAAAATGGATATGTGTAGATATGCACAGAAAATAGTCATAACATTTATAAATCCTTTAAAGTTGGCAAAGCACTGTACAATTACTATCTCATTTTATCACCCGAACAGCTCTGTGAGCAAGATGCTGTCATTATCCCCATTTTACAGATGAGGAAAACTGAATCTGAGAGAGTTCAAGTAACTAGCCCAGAGTCACATAGCTAGGACAGGTATGAGACAGGATGCGAACTCCAGTCCTTCTAACACCAAGTCCAACACTTTATCTGATGTTGCATCTAAATAAATATAAGGTCATTTGAAAGGATTCCCTGGCAGTTGCTGGGAGAGGGGGAGGAAAGGCCCCCTACAGGAAGTAGTATTTGAGCTGAGTTTTAAAGGAAAACAGGGCTTGTAAGAGGAACAGATGAGTTGGAGTATATTCCAGGTAAGCATGACAGCCTGTGCAAGGACTCAGATATAAAAGATGGATTATCATGATGAGGGGTGAGGAGCAGCTGGAAGAACTATGGTTGGAACCTACATTTCAGAGGCGCAAGGACTGAGATGAGAGACAAAGGCAGAGAAAATAAGAGAAAAGATAGATGGAGTGGTATGCCTGACTCCCTCCAAGCTTCAGCCATTCCCTTAGGTGCTAATGAACATGGCTATTTTGGTCTAGTTCATTTTGTAGACAGGTGCTTGCTTAACTCCCCAACCTTCTCAGCAATTTTCTCCTATGGTCTATGTCTTACATATTGGAGCCCAGCAGTTCCTGTTCCCTACACACAGGATGTATTCACCTTAACATCTTGCCATTCTCCCAAATTCAACATTTCTAAAACCAAACTCATTATTTTCCCCATGCAAACCAACTGGCTTTCTCAACTTCCCCATTCTCATTCATGGCCCTGGCAATACACTAAGTAGGTACTCCACACAAGAGACGTTGAATATTAGAATGCACTTCTCTCCTTCAAGCCCTAGATTTCTAAGTTTCTGAAATTTGTGGTTCTGTCTCTTCCTTTCTTTTCCTTCTCTTATACCTAATAATTAATATAAATAATAATAAATCATATGTACACAGCTAATCATCATATGTAAATCAGTTTCCTTAAGCAACTCTATCAGTTAGGTAATGAACCTCCTTGTTAGTATCCCTATTTTACAGAAGAGGAAACTAAAGGAAAACAGAGCTTAGGTGACTTATCCAAGGCTACATAGCTATTAAATTTCAGAGATGAAATTCAAACCCAGGTCTCTCAGCTCTTGATTCAATAAGCTTTCAATACTACCTCCCTAACCTAGACTCTTATCACCTCACATCTAGATTAATCAATAAGCATTTTTAAGTACTTGCTATGTAGCAAATATTGTGCTAAGCACTGCGGATACAAAGAAAAGGCAGATATAATCCTTGCCCTCAAAAAGGCTACATTCTAATATGAGGAGAGACCATGTATTTAAATAAGTACACATCAGATACAGGGTAGATGGAAAACAATCTTAGAGAGGAATGTGCCTAATTAATGCAGTGGCTACCTAACTGGTCTCCCTGTCTCTAGTCTCTCTCTCTCTCCAGTGCTTTTCACATGAGATATCAAATTAATCTTCGTAAAATATTGCTTTTATCATGTTATTCTCCTATTGCAGAACTTGTGATAATTCCCCGGTTCCTACAATATCAGGTCCAAACTTGGCTGGTTTCCAAAATCCAGTCATTCATCTAACCAAAGGTTAAAGTAAAATTCTGCTGCCCAGTATATTCACTGATCCCCTTACGAATAATGCTAATTTCCCATTCTATGCCTTCATTCCTACTGCCCTGGGAGACTCTCATACCTTCCTCCATGTACTAGGTCTGTCTAAATGATAGCCATACATTAAAGTACAGTTTTATGACAAGTATGACAATCTCCATAAAGTCCTTCCCAATTACTCTGGCAGCTCTTTTTAAATATATAATAAGCACCTCACCACCAAGAACTTAATTATACTCTGCCCTCAATTGCCTTCTAATTGTTTAATGTGTTTCCTCAACTAGACTCTAAACTCCCGGAGAGAAAGGACACCACCCAGTTACTTTCTCTTTGATCCCTCACCACAGTGAGGGCCTTGTATAGGGTTGGGTATATAGATATTAGTGAATGAAAGGTTGTTTGGTTGATTGACATAAGAACCAAAGATAAGAGAAAATGTTGAGCGAGCTCTTGGATGATTCAGTCTTAATATTCCTCTAATAGAGAGAAATATTGAGGTCTCTGGCCTGAATTTTCTAGGTAATCAAATCTACCAGGATAGAGCTGCTCATTTCCCCATTTCCCTACACTTGGACACATCAAGCATACCAGGTCACCCTAACACCAATTAGTTACAGGAGAATGATAAAATGTCGTTTCTTCAGATCTTGTACCTGATTTTCTTAAATCCAGCCTCACTTCTTATAAGTCTTACATTTACATTATAAACTTACATTTGCATAGTTATATGAAACAATTAGAACAGGGCTTTGGTGCATGTACAGGCTACCTGAAATAGAGGCAGCCATGTGACAAATACCAAGGACCCCCTTCTGTGCAGCAGGGACCTGGCACATAATCTGCAGTGACCTATCAGGTGACTGGGAGCAGCATCTGTCTATTGACTGTAGTTGTAGCTGTCTCTTCTTTAAACTTACCTGACTGGAGAACAATCTCTTCTTCCTGTAGGTAACTTGTTGGGGAGGGGGTGCTAATTTCCCCTTTCCCCAGGTCAGATTGTCTTAAGAAAGGGACTTGAGGTACTAATCTTGCTTTGTTTCTCCTTTTCAATACTAGGTGTGGAGTCCTAGACCTGGGATTTCTAGCCATGGGGATCTTGAAACCCAGGATCCCAGGCCAGATGTTGCAATTAACCCAGCAAGGAAGCCCTAAGAAGCCAGAATCCTGGGACACAAGCCCAGGGGAGACTTTAAACTTGGAACTTGGTGAGACTAATGCTATGAAGGAACTGAGCTAAGCTGTGAAATTAATCTCTTCCCCTCTCCAGAGACTGAGATGGTGTAAGGGGGATTATGCCCCTGAGGTGTTGAGGGGAAATGTTTATGTTTGTTCTTACTATACCTTTGAAGTAAACGTCGCTCTGTAAAAACTTATCTCACTCTTTTAAGCAGTTAAGTTGAATTGGATGCTTGGACCTCCTGAAATTGGGGAATATAATTAGCGGGGACGTGAACAGAGAGAAGGGACCCCCAACACCAAAATATCAGAGAACTCTAGGGAAGGGGTAGAAATGTAACACACCTGGCCTTCAGGCAATGGGGACCAGAGAATCACTGTTACACGAGAAATCCTCGGTTAAATTAACCCATCATAACATAATCCTGACATAATCTGACAAGGAGTTTAGTAGAACATCACCTTCCTAATTCTTCACGTTTGTTTTTTTTAAAAAGGACATCTGATTTCCAACAAGGACACCATAAACTGGGCACAAAGCTTCTTGAATAGACCACCTATTCAAAGGTAGACATAATACTCACACTCTACCCAAGGAATCTCATGCCCTTGCCTTGGCTTCAAAGCTACCCAAAACTAAAAGTATTCTGCGAATTCAGGACCAGGGGGAGGACTCAAGCCTCATAAGGAGCTTGTGGTGACCCAGAGCAGAATGGAATGAGTGAAGAAAATGCTATGTGTGGCCAGTGATTGTGTTCAGCAAAAATATACTAACAGAACGTAAATTATAAGAAAAATAGAGCTATAATCTCAACCAGAATGAAATTGTAAAGTTAAGAACAAACCACAGACCCACACAGTGGACACTTCTCTGGCTCTCACATTGTAAGCCTGCAAATACACAGAAGGGGAGTTGAAGGCCCTAGGCCTCAGAATTCTGTTGAAATATTTCAGAAGCTTTGTTTTCTGCTTTAGTGAAGGTCAAAAAGTGAAAAAGAATTTTCAAAAATTGTTTTTAGGTTAGGGTAGTTCTTAGAAGGCTTCCATCCAACCTCTGACTCTGGTTTAGACAAAAGTCCTGACCATCATGCCTGTTCTATACAAAATATATTGTTTCCAGAGCCTAAACAATGTATGTTTGTATATGTATGTATACAGATATATAGATATAGATATAGATATAGATGGATATGGATGGATATGGACATATACATACAAACATATACATACCTGTACATACATACATAGGTATTTATATACGTGTATATGTATGTTTATATGTAGTTATACATATGTATGTATTTTTTAAAATACTAACCAGTGTCTCAGAATGAAGACCAGCTCCCTATAAAACATTAACAACATTTCAGATATCTCTGAGTTAGCAAATGACAAGTGAACTAATTTTGACATCAGTATGGTAATGATGGTTGGAAGCCTAGGTGCAGATTGTTATTGGCTATAGGATGTCTCTATGAAGTAGTGGGATCTTAGACAAGGATCTTGACCATTCTGGGCCTCAGTTTGCCCAGCTGTCAGTTGGCAATGATACTCATCATTGTCTCCTTCACAGGGCTGTTGTGAGGATCAGCCATAACATGCAATACACACAAATTGTGTTGATCTAATAGAAAGAATGCTAGATTTGACATCAGAAAGACCCAGGCTGAAAACCAGGCTCTGCGAGTTAACTATGCGACCTTGGGTAAGTTCCTTTTCCTCTCCTGTGCCTCAGATTCCTCCTCTGGAAAATGAAGGGATTGGACTAGATGAACACCAAAGTCTCTTCAAGCTCTAAATTCTGTAAATTAATTGATTGATCTAAATCAATGATCTAAATAATAGCTTGCATTTGTGTAGCACTTTAAGGTTTACAAAGTGTTTTGCTTCTTTTAATCCTTTAAAAAAAAGCCTGAGAGGGAAGTGTTACATATAATCCCCATTTTACAGATGAGGAAACTGAGATTGAGAGCAAAGTGACTTGCCCAGAACCACACAGCTAATTAATAGTCTGAAGAAGGATTCAGACTCAGGTCTTAAAAACATAGTCCCTGCAATAGAAAAAAGGACTAAGTTCCATGAAGAGTTTTGGTATTCTCAGCTTCTCTAGTCTCTGCTTACTAATTTTAAAGTCATTTCTAGAGCTGAGTCTCAGAACTTTGGCAGGCTGGATATGAATAGTAAAAGGCAGGGTTGGGACTGGACAAGTTTTGCCTGTAGTTAAATTGTCTATAACTGTCTAATGGGTTTACTGCCCATCCTTGGATCATAGGCTCATAGATTCAGAGTTGATAGAAACCTCAGAGATCATGCCAGGGTGGGGAACTAGCAGCCTTGAGGCCACCTGTGGCCCTCTAGGTCCTCAAGTACAACCCTTTGACTCAATCCAAACTTCACAAAACAAATCCCCTTAATAAAAGGATTTGTCTTGTAAAACTTTGACTCAGTCAAAAGGTCACTCCCAAGGACCTAGAGGGCCACATGTGGCCTTGAGGCTGCGGGTTCCCCACTCCTGATTCTAGTCGAACCTCTTCATCTTACAGAGGAGGAAACTGAAGTCCAGAGAGATAACTTGATTTGCCCAAGGTCAAATGGCAGAGGTGAGATTTTACCATGGGTCCTTTGTCTGGATCAGGTAGCCACTCATATGACAGCCTGCCATCTTCACTGTACTTCCCCCAGGGAAGTCAAGCAAAGACCTTTGGCCCCCATTCTGAGTGAGCAACAGTAGCTCTACTGTTGCCACTCCAAGAATCCCTCTCTGGCAGAAGGTTTTTAAATATAGAATGACAAAGAGAAAAGGGGGGCTATGACCACAGAAGGCCAAGCAATGCATTTCAAGTCCTGACAGAACAAACTGGTTCTCAAAGGAAGCCTGTTTATAAACAATAGCGCCAAGGTCTGTTCTGTCATGTTGCACAGCTGGGCTATCTATGCATTGCCAACTGACTGTTATATAAGCTCATGAAAAACTCCATTCGTTTGTGCTCAGGGTTTGTGCAAATAGTGTCAGGGAAAAATACTATGGTTCCCCTGATCCGTCATCACCACTCCATTTCAGTGGGATGGTGATGAGTCACACTGCAGTCCAAGCCTACAGTATGTACATACCATTAGTGCTTTGCCTTCTGCAGGCAGCTTCTATCGCTGAAAGCCCTTTAAGCCTTTTAATGACTCTTTCATATTTATAGAACCTACAATAGCAGTATTAACAATAATGAAAGTCTATGCAGAGAGGGGGAGGGGGAGGGAGGGAACTAAGAATGTTCAGCCTTAACCAACAAACTGGATTTTCAGACTACACTTCTCACCTGGTGGAGGGAGAGCCCAGAGCCCAAGGGAATCCACATGGAAAGAATAAAGAAAAGAAGGAAGGAAGGAAGGAAGGAAGGAAGGAAGGAAGGAAGGAAGAAAGAAAGAAAGAAAGAAAGAAAGAAAGAAAGAAAGAAAGAAAGAAAGAAAGAATCAGAAGCAGTCTTAGGAAGGGACAGGGGAAGCAAAAAAGAAATATGACTCAAAACGTTCTTGGTATGTCCAAGTTCTGGGTTTGCTGTGGCTGCTGAGGAATTTCCTAATGACACTTGCTGTTCTCATGACATACCAAGTCAATGACTTAACCCCCAAGCAGGAGATATGTGACTTAAAAATCCAGGGCTTATTTTGTTCAAAACAAAAACAAAAAACAAAACAGAACAATACTCATCACTGTTTTGGAAACATAAGGCGTCAGAAAGGAGAAGATGCTGTATATTTGTATAATATCTAGTCATACCCTATTCTCAGTGGCCTAAGCTTTGTCTTTGCAAACCAGGGGCCAAAAGAGAAGACCTATTAGAAAGAGACTTGCAGATAATCTGTGTCTTTCATTTTACAGACGAAACTGTAACTTATTGAAACTTTTAAATTGTTACCTATTTGACATGGATATCAGGTGTGTTAGTACAAAATGATCCACTATTTTTAACTGCCTATTTCATACAAGCAGAATGATACAGAAAAATAGTCCTCAATATGTGGTTCAGGAGTCCTGGGTTTGGGGTCCCCAAGATGTTTCCAGGTGCTCCTTGAGGTCAAAAATTTTTTATAATAATGCAAGATGTTTTAATTTCTAATATAATAAATATTTAGATATGACCTACATAAATAAAAGCTCTTGTGGGATTTTAAGAGCTAAGAACAAAAATTTTTAAGAATCACTGATGTAGAAGAGAAGAACACTGGGTCTGGTGTTAAAAGAGTTGAGCTTTGGTCCTGTCTCCTTTTCTTACTAGTTCTAGGCCTTTGAGGAAGTCCCTTAACGTCTCCTAGTGTCTATATTCTCTCATCTGTAAAATGAGGATACTAAAACACTTGTACTACCAACTTCACAGAGCTACCATTATATAAATTGTAAAGTGCTATATAAAAGTGAGCCGTTATTATTTTTTAAGACATAATCCTTTCCCGCATAGATTTTACAACAAAGTTCATCACTGCGCTCCTTAGAATTATATTTTAAATAGCATTATAAACATTTATCATTATCATATGCACTATAAAAAATATATGTACTCATATAATTTAAGTTCAAACAACTGCTAATGTTAACAGTAGCCAGCTAATCTTAATATTACACAGAAATAGTGGACTGAAATAAAATTTTAAGAGAACAAGCAGAAATTTTCAAATTTGGACCATTAAAGCCCAATAATTACTAACCCTTCAATCATGTGGATAACACTTCTCTATGGCTTTCCAATGAGCAAATACATTAGCAGTTTCCTCAAGTTATAACCTGAGCTAGACCTTTGACTTCATCTGTAACACCAAACATGTGAGTGGACAAATGTGCATGCACACACACACACACACACACACACACATACACACACACTGTCCCTCCAAATTTCTTACTTAGGCAATATTTTTTAAGTATTTGGGATCCACCAAAGGCTGAGCACTTATTCAGGGAAGACATTTTGCTTCCAATGATTTTCTTTTAATTATGTGTACAAAGTCATTTTTTTTCACACTGTGTCAAGACTTAGATTTTATTCCGGATGCTTGAAAGTTGGTTCCAAGGAATTTGTCTATTAAATGACAATGCTGCCCTGAGGCTAAATCCAAATGTGGGAAACAGACCTATGAATTAGAGATCTGGAAAGCCAGATCCTTGTCTTTGCTTCTGAGTTACCATAGACAAGTCGGGCAGACTCTGTGTATTCAACTTTTCCCTCTGAAGTGCTTATATTCAAGTGCTAGAGAAAGTTATTTGGTTATAATTATAAATATTTGGGGAAAGAAAGAGAGGTCCTGGACCACCTATCAAGGATTTTTTCATGTCCTTTAAAATATTTAGCAGGTCTTTCCATTTTTAAATGGATATGATCAAAAAAACTGTACCTATAAGGAAAAGAATTTTAAAAGTCTCTGAGAAAGAATATGTCCCCAGAGTACATCTCCAGGTAATGATAACTCACTTATAAGATCTTAATTATAGATTCAGAAAAGGATTTCCAAAGAGGAAACAGGAAGGAGGAAATCCAAACATTTCATACTAGAAGTAGGAGCTCATGTCTAGGACCTAGTACCTTGTGGAAGTCTCCATGAAAACTATGTTTTCAAAAGGATAAAGAAAAAGTATTCCATTTGACCAACTAAAGTTGTTATATTCCTTCTTCTCAAGGAGACAGAAAAGTAGAGGAAAGAGGACAGGAAAGTTGGTCACAATCTCACCCTTACTGGGAGATAACATAATGTTAATGGAAACAGTACTGACTTTGGAATCAGAAGACTTGGATCTGAATAAAAGTTCTACTGCTTGCTACCTTCTATAATTTTAGGCAAGTCATTTCTCCTGGTCTCATTTTTCATCGAATAACCTTTAATGGCCTTCCAGTTTCATATGCATGATCCTATGACCTGGGGAGTCAGCCTTTGTTCACTACTACCCCACTTTTTCATCCTCCTAACACTCATACACACACACACACACACAAATGGGCTCTGGGCCTCAGTTTACTCATCTATGAAATGGGAATGAAAATATGTATGCTACATCTCTCATGGGTTTGTGAGAAAAACATTTTGTAAGTCATAAAACATTACAGAATTGTAATCTAATGTTATTATTTTTTATCTCTGTATAGGATGGAATTATCTCCTCTTTTTCCCTCCCCAACCCCATACTACCAAGGGCCAGGAAACTCCCTCTCAACAAACTTTGTCAGAACTTAATGTGTTGCAAGGAAAGTAGAGGGAGATGGCAATGACCTGAGACTAAGAAATTACCTCATGGCCTGTGCTCCCAGGATCAATCCCAACAACCTGTCTCTCTCCCAGGACATCATGGAACCTTGGATTTTTGAGGTGAAGACTGATCTTTTCTAACCCATTAATTATTCTCTGATTCAGTTGCTGAAGAACTAGGAGCTGAACTGGGCAAACACTTTATTTCAACTACCTTAATGAGGGATCTGGTCCAAGAGGTGTAGTTGGGTTTGCTCAGAACTGAGACAATGTGTTTTCAAATCATAGGAAACCCTGGCCAGTTACCATCCAACTCATTTTTCCAGCATGGTTATAATTATGTGATTCATTTCATAATTGCTGCCTATTTTCAAATAAGAAATCCTGGATATTAAAATAAATTACAGTCCCCTCTTTATTAACTATCTATTATACAGCTAGTTTACATAAAAGACGATAGTGTCTTCAATTATTTTTTATAACAAGTCTAAGATGGGCTTATAAAACACTTGAGCTTTCCAAAGGAAACATGTTTTATTAATGTAAAGCAGTATTATTGTAAATAATTTTATTGAAAAGGTTAATTACATATTCCCCATTTCTGGCTCTCTGCCCAAAGCACCTAAGTGATCATGCCCTTTGATCTGCCCTGTTTCTGTCTGTGGGCTCTGGAAGCTGAGGCAGAGACCAGGCTCAGGAAGCCCGGTTTCCCTGCCCTGGTGGGAAATCTCAGTCCTTTGCTACCAGGTAACCTTTGCCAAGTCACTTAACCCTGTGAATTCATTTCATCAACTCCTGCTTGAAGAGAATTGGGCCACATGATGCAAGACACTCTTCTCTAGCTAAGGGAATATTTAGCAATAATGAGAAGCTCACTAAGATTTTGTTCTTAGGAAAGGAAAAAGGGGGATGTGGGATAAGAGATAGACAAAGAAAGTCAGGGAAAGGGAGGGAGAGGAACAGGGAGAGAACAGGGACTGGCGTCCAGATGGTGCTGCTGAACTTCCTTCTTCTCTCTCTGCCTCTTTGCCTCTGGACAAGCTAGAATGCTCCACCGCCGTCCTAGGAGAAATGCCAGGGGAAAGAGTCAAACCCATTTTGCCGTGCTATGCAAAGAAGAGGATGATTTCAAAGTCACTCCCTTTCATGTGAAATGTTTGAACCAGGTGTGGCCAAACAAAAAGGTTGCAGTGCATTACTGAGGCACATGTTTGTTCTGTCTGAGGGATGATGGGCAGGTGACCTGTGAGTAAGAGGAGTGAGTTTGAGAACCCAGTTGCATTCCAAGTTTGGGGTGATGGGAGGGAGGAGAGGTAAAAACAAAGAAAACAAAACTTTTCTTAATGATTGCCTGAAAATGGCCATTTCTTTCTTGCAGGGGAATCTCAGTCCCAGTTCAGCCTCAGTACAGCCCCAAATTCCTATCTTTACCTGCTTTCTAAAGTCATTTAAAGCATATATTTAGGACTAGGAGACAATTTAGAAGTTACCTAGTTCAAACCCTCATTTTTGCAGATGAAGAAACTGATCTCAGAAAGGTTGACTTGCCCACAGTCACATAGGTAGGAAATGGTAGACCAGGATTAGATCCTAGTTCCTTGACTCTTCATCCAGCAGTCCTCCCACTACATCATGCTGCTTCAATCAATCAACAAGCATTTATTAAGCACCTAGTATGTGCTAGACACAGGGCAGCTAGGTGGCCACAGTGGATAAAGTGCCAGGTCTGGAGCCAAGAAAACATATCTGCCTGAGTTCAAATCTGACCTCAGACCCTTACTAGCTGTATGATCCTGTGCAAGTGACTTAACCCTGTTTGCCTCAGTTTCCTCGTATGTAAAATGAGCTGGAGAAGGAAGTGGCAAACCAATCCAGGACCTTTGTCAAGAAATCCCCAAATGGGGCCACAAAGAGTTAGACACCTCTGAAAAAAAAACTAAACAACAGTAACAAAAGTTCTAGCCACTGGGGATACAAAGACAGGAATGAAACAATTCCTGACCTCAAGATGCTTACATTCTATCTTTACCTTGTACTACCTTCATTAGACTCACATTGCTACCATTACAATCTAAAGAAATGCAGTTACCCACCTATTATTAATGGATACTTCCTGGTCACTTCTGGACCTTGAAGGGAACAGGAGAAGCTACCAAAAGAAAGAGACCCAAGGACTAGAGAGTTTGTCCTAGACCTGCCATGATGAGTCAACAATATCTAATTTTTACACTGACACATAATTTAAAAAATTAAAGTTGTTGCTGCATTTTCTCCTTATTAGCCAGAGTCACATTATAAAGCAACAATAGAATGTAAACCAAAGACTTCAAAGAGTCTCCATGTTTACTGAAGCAAATCTATTCATGTTGGGTGCTTTTGTTTTTCTATCTGTGAAACAGAAATCATAAGAACGACACTCCTTACCTCACAGGTAGGGAGTTGTGTTATGCGGATCTAAACTGAGATAATGTGTGCAAAGGACTTCCTAACTGTAAAGTGTGAAAGGTGAGTTATCATCATTAGGAATCATAAGCATAATAATGAAAGCTGACATGTACATAACACTTTCATGTTTGCAATGCATTTTAAATATATCTCTTTGATCTTCGCCATATATGAGGAATAGGGAAACTGACGTCCATCAAGGTTAGGTGACTTGCCACATATCACACAACTAGTAAGTGTTTGAGGCAAGAGTTGAACTCAGGGGTTCCTGACTCTAGGCTTGGCACTTTATCCTCTATGCTATCTAGCTGCCCCTATGTATGAAATACTTATGTTGTGGATATGCCCGATCCTTACAGACCATTCCCCAAAAAGTCTTTCAAAATTCTAAGGTAAGCAAAACTGCTAACTAAATTTTTGATTCCTATACACAGAGCCAGCACATTAGTTTTGTGTCAAGTGCTCATTGTATCCCATTGCCCCTCATCTGACTCGAGTCTCCTCCATGTTCTCCCATGGATTCCCCACAGAGATACTTCACAGTATGTTGGTAGCCTTCCTCTAGGCCTTTTTCAATTTCACTGCCTATATGCCTATATGTTGTCCCTCATTCTTAGTATATTGACTATATGTCTGGTCCACCTAATTTTCCAGCCAAACAGTAGTGGGTTAATATCTCCTACTGCACAGTTATTACTTAGAGAGATCATAGGAAATATGTTGATCAAAGTCTATTTACACTAATCAAGAAGCTTTCCATTACCCTTTGAATCAACCACAATCTTGATTCTTCAGAGACTGTGGCATCCCAAGATTCACAACTTTACAAGATCACGAAAAGAATGCTACAAAATGTGGGTTTTTGTGCTTTGGAGTAAATACCAAAATGTAACCCATTATCTCCGACTAGCTAAGTCCTAGAGAGTTGCCTAAGACACAGAGAAGTTAAATAATTCCCACAGGGCCACCTAACTAGTAAATGGGAAGTTTGAATCCAGCTTTTTCTGACCCAGCCACCATACTTCCACTAGGGGTAAGGGTGGGGAAGGGTACATTAGGATTATTAGAAGTTCTGTACAATTTTCCAAGCACCATTCAGTCTTCTCCCTTCCTCCAAGATGTAAATGCCCTTCAGTCAAATGCATAGTACACTCAAATTGCATTTTTATGTGCTGTATATGTACTTTATAGTACATTTGGGTCTAATGCAGACAGAATATGTATGCCCCTTTTGTAGAACTAGCAGCATCATTTTACAATTTTAAATAATTATACAGGCTTATGAGAGTTCTATCTTTAGTTTTATGATATGCTTTTGGTCACAGCTGTGATGTGCTTTCTCCCAGGTCCTCTGTCAGGAAAGCTACACCAAATTATAGCATTGTTAAGAATTATGGGAAAGCAGAATATGCTTTACGATGGTTTAACTAAGCTTCATTGAAAAGTCTCCCCATATAAAATTTTTTCTTTTATTTTAAATTTATTTATTTATTTTTAGATTACAACATTCATTTCCAAAAAATTTAGAGTTCCAATTTTCTCCCCATCTCTCCCCTCTCCCCACCCTATAACACCTTGCATTCTAATTACCC
>CM053769.1:419410078-419425520 GCA_028658325.1 Potorous gilbertii
CCATCAGATTGGTCAAGATGACAGAAAGGAATATCCCAAATGTTTAAGAAGCTGTGAGGAAACAGGGACCCTAATGCATTATTAGGGTAGCTATGACTTAGTTCTTCAGGAAAGCATTTGGCAACTATGCCCAAAAGTTACTAAACCATGCATGCCCTTTGATCCAACTATGCTGCTAGTCTGAATCCTCAAAGATATTAAAGAAAGAAGAAAAGGACCTTTCTAGGAAAAGATGTACAGAAGCTTTTTGTGATCACCCCAAACTGGAAGTCAAGGTTTATCTTCCTATTAAGGAGTGAATTAACAAGTTATGGTATGTGAAGGTAATGAAATTTTATTGTGCCTTGAGAAGTAATAAAATGGATAATTTCAGGAGAAACTGAAAAAATTCCTATGAATTCATGCAGGACAAAGTGAGAAAAATTAGGGGAAAAATTGATACAAACACAGCAACGTTATATTTAAAAACAGCTTTGGAAGACTTCAGAAGTCTGATCATTGCAATGATAAACCACAAGTCCAGAGGATGGAGGATTAATCATAGCATACACCAGATGTTGGAATGTGGAATGAAGCATACATTCTTTTTGGACATCACCATTGTGGGAATTTGTTTTTTCCAAACTCTGTTTATTTGTTATGAAGATTTTGTTTTTTCTGTTGTTTTATTATTGGGGGAGGGATTGTTGTAAATGCTTACAAACATGAATAAATAAATGAAGTCACAGAAAATTTATCTACTAGAACATAATATTTCATATGTGGCAGAGTACAGAGAAACTATCATCTCCCTGGTCCCAGATATTATGCCTCTCTCAACACAATCTAAGGTGATGTTAGGTTTTTTGGCTGTTGTACTATAGGGAAACTTTAGTCCACTAAAACCCCCAAATCTTTTCCCCACAAATTATCTAGCCATACTTCCCCTTTTATATATTTGTGACATTCATTTTGCAACCAAACTTTAGTCAAATTTAATTGAAATACTTTTAAATTTCACACAAAGTCATGATGGGGAAACTGAGTTCCAGAGAAGTTGATTGAATTGCCCATGGTCACCTTCATAGAATCATCAGCTACTGAATTATGTGGTACCTACAGTAAAAAGTGCAGACATATAAAGAAAGGAGAGCCTCAGCACAGGAGACCAGGGTCAGAAATCTGATGTTGTTCAGTCGTTTCAATCATGTCCAATTCTTCATGATCCACTTGGGATTTTCTTGGCAGAATCAAAGTCAACTACAAGTCATGTCATCATTCCCTGATGCCATGGTCCTCTTTGAAAATGAAGGACAAACACAAGAATACTGCAGTGGTTTGCCATTTCCCTCCACTGATCATTTTCAAGAAGAGGAAACTGAGGTAAACAGGGTTAAGTGACTTGCCCAGGATCACACAGTTAGTAAGCGTCTGAGGCTAGATTTAAAGTCAGGTCTTCCTGTCTCTAGCAGCACTGTTCTATCCACTGTGCCAATCAACCCAGCTTTACCAGCATCCTACTCTAACACGCGTCACTCCATTAGCTACTCCATAGATAACAAACTTGCTTTCATCTTAAATTATTTCCTTTCTCATTCCTTCCATCTTCTTACCCTCATTAAGAACGGGCTACTTCCTGGTGATACAGCTTCCCTCATTACCATTTCCAGTACTGGTTACATTTTCACTTATACCCACAATTCACTGTTCCTGGAAGAGCTGGAATACTCTTTCCCCGCATTTATACTTCCTGGTTCTCCCTGTACCACTATCACTGAGAAACCCCTACTCCTTTGAAGTTCATCCAATTCATATTTGTCACCCAATAAAGAATCTGGTAGCTATTATCTACAAACTTCCAGGAAATTCAACTTCCCTCAAAGTTCCCTCAGTCTCTCTCTCTTTCCTAATTCCTGCACTCATACCATAGGACTTCAGAATATTCATGGATACTCCCTCAAGCATATTACCTACAAATTCTTCAGTTTACTATTTCCTATGACCCCATTTCAGCTATAAACAGGGACGGTCACACCTTTGACCTTGCCATCACTCACAAAAGTTCCACTTCCGTGTTCATGAACTTTGAAATTCTTGGTGTGATGGCAAGGTGGGTGATGGTAAGATCAAAGGTATGAAGTGGAGTAGAGAAAGTCATTTTAAATGAGTAAGTTGAGGAACTGAGAAGTTAGGGGATTCGAGGGAGTATCAATATGTAACCAAGAGCACAATGGAAGGGATAGATGGTTTTAAAGTGGGACTTTGATGGGGATGAGAATAAACATTCATCACCAAGGGACTGAGAACAGGTTTGACCAATGGTAGGAGGGGGTTCAGAATCACTGGCTTGAGGAGGAAATGACAAGGTAGGAGTATATTAATCATTGAGGAATGACTGAGTGTGGGTAGGCTATCATTGCTCAAAGGGATCTAGCCCAAGTGGAGTGGTGCCAGGGTGTCAGAAAGCTACATATGGCTACAAAGCAAGGGCTGGGGCAAAGGATGTTTGGGAGGGAGCAAGACAACTGTTGTGCAATTTTAGGTGACCAAAAAGAATACCTAGAAAAAACTGGAATTTCTACTCAAATAAACAAATGAAAAAAATTTTAATTTAAATTAGCAATCAGAAAAGATTTTATTAGGGCAAAGAGTTTGCATTCTAATGGAAGTGAAAGAAACAAGCATTTCTTAACAACCATAATATCATCAGGGATCTTATAGGGAGTCAAACAAGATGGAAGACCTAGAAACAATTTTTGTTATGTTTTGGTGATTTTAAAATAAGACAGGAAAATGAAGTGGGGGAGATATGCCAGTGAAGAAAAAGGAGAAAGGGATCACTTATTTCACATAACTGGGAAACCAAGAAGAAAACTACGAATGAGATAGGGATGGAGAGGGTGCAGATGTCACTTGAACTTCACTTTCATTTGAATTCATTTGAATTTCCTCTTAATCTGAGGAAAGGTACAACCAGGGGGTCATAAGCAGAAGATATTCTAAGTTTAGAAAGAGGAACGTGAGGATGATTTTAAAAGGAAGGAAAGAAAGGATGCAGATATAAAGAGCTGTAGATATAAAAAGAGTAAACCTGGATTTAACTCTAGTCTCACATACTTACTAGCTGTGTGACTCTAGGCAAACCATTTATTTACCTTAGTTTCTTCATCTGTAAAATAGAAATAGTAATAGCACTCAGCTCCTAACATTGTTGTGGGGATAAAATGAGATAATATTTGCAAAGTTCTATGTACTTAAAGTACTTTATGTTACTGGATCATAATCATCATCTTCATTATATTTTTTATTATCACTATTCACCTTAATAGAAAAAACAGAGAGAGGGAAAAGGGAGCAGAAAATCTGGAAGGTACTTCCAGGGCTTCATAAGTAAAATAAATTCTAAATTCAGAAAGAGGAACATGAAAAGAAATTTCAAGGGAAAGAAATGGTAAGAATCTGTGATAAGGATGTGAGGGAAGGAAAAGAGGTACAGGGGAGTTGAAACATTTCATTCAAGGATAGGTCATTGGTACTGAGAACTTTTCTGTTCTGTACCCCCTTTTCTTTTATGCAATGAGGAAATAGAGAATAAAAATAAGAGAAATGTAAAAGAAGAGAATGGAAGTCAATGTAAAAAAAAAAAACAAGTTTTGTACAAACAAGTCCAAGCTTAGTAGTTAACTAGAAAATCATTTTTGTAGCAAATTTCTTAGATAAAGATCTCATTTCCAAGATATATAAAGAACAGATTCACATTTACAAGAATAAGAGTCATTCTCAAATTTATAAATGTTCAAAGAATATGAACAGGCATTTCTCAAGGAAAGAAATCTAAACTTTCTATGGCCATATGGAAAAATGCTCCAATTAACTAATACTGGAGAAATGCAAATTAAAGCATATCTGAGGTTTCACCTTATACAGTTGAACAGTGGACAAAAAAGAAAATGACAAATTCTGGAGAAGCTGCAGAATAATAGGTACATTGACGCACTGTTGGAGTAGTTGTGGATTTGGTTCAGTCATTCTGGAAAGAAATTTGGAACTATGTCCAAAATGTTACTAAAATATACATATCCTTTGATCTAGTGATACCACTACTATGCCTATACTCCCAAGAAAATCAAAGAAAGAGGAAAAGATCTTATGAGTAAAAATATTTATAAAAGCTCTTTTCATGGTAGCAAAAAAATGAAAATTAAAGAGAGGTTTATCAACCAGGGAAACACTGTATAAATTAGAGAATGTGAATATAATGGAATAATCTTGTGTTGTAGGAAATGAAGAAAAAAATGGTTTTAGTGGAATCTGTGAATGTGGAGTCATGTGAGCAGAACCACATCAACACTTTAAAAATGAACTATTTGAAACACTTCAAGAACTCTGAGCCACAAAATGATCCGTCCTGATTCAGAAAGACCAGTAAGGAAGAATACTACCCATCTCCAGACAGAGAGGTGATGTGCTAATATGCGGAATGAGACACACACATTTGCACATCGCCAATGGAGGAATTTGTTTTGCTCAACTAGGCTTATTTGATATAGGGTCTTTATTTTTCTTTTCTTCTCCATCAGTGGAAGCGGGGTTGGGAAGGGAAGTATGAAGAAGAAGAAAAAAAAAACAAATGCTTGATAATTTTTTTAAGTCAATTTTTAAAAAAAGAGGAAAGTGAGCTTCAAGGGATCCTAGGAGCCATCTGAAGTTTGAGATTCTAAGAGACAAAAGTGCAGTAGTTAAAATAAGAATTCATCTGGCAGCATTTAGCCAGGCATTTGTGGAACCTGTACTATTTAAGAAATGAGCTAAGTCAGAGTCCACTCTCCCCAGTAACCAAGGTGGTAAAGGGAAGGGATTAGGGAGAAAATAAGTATTTACATAACACCTACTGTGTGTCAGGGACTGTACTAAAATAAGGGCTTTACAAATATTTCATTTGATCATCACAGTGATACTATCTTTTGGCTTGTCTTTTGAATTTCTTTGTATATACAGCACTAAGCACACTGTCTTGTACGTAGTAGGTGCTTAATATTTCTTGACTCATTGACATTGAGTTATTGGCAGAACAGGCACCTACCTTAGTACAGGTATCTCAACCCCAGATCCAGCACTACGCTGCGAGACCAGATGTATTTTCACTTCCCACATCTAGATGAGTTTGCTTCTCCTACCAAAGGACAAAGGCAACATTTCAGTAGGTTGTCTGAGCAAACTCAATCCTATCACTGCCAAAGCAGCTGGATTTTATGGATGGTATAGACCCAGGCTAGGACATAGGAGTCAATTGTTCAGAGGGCCAACCCAGAGGCCAAAAGGCAGCCAAAGGGTTAAACCTGGCCTGACCTTCAATCCCCCTTTATTTTCTAAAGGTAGTTTGTTGAAAGACAGCAACGTTCCTGTTGGAGGGTGGAAGGATGGGGAGAGCTCCGGAGCATCAGATAGAGGTTGGCCATACCACTATCTTTCCCAGTCCCTCCACAAGTCATAACTAAGTTTGAACAGACGTTGTCAAAGTGTGGATTATGTAAATACGTATTTAGGGACTTTTTAAAACACAGATTATTCACCCAATTAACTCTAATGGCCCCTTGGAGCTGTGAGAGGCTATTGTGTAAACACAAGGTGCTGAGGGGTTCTTAACCGGAGGATTTCCTCATAGACTACATTTACAAGTCCACAGTAAAAACTCCCTCTGGGCTCCAACTTGGCAGATAAGTTCATTGCTCGGGAGGGAATTCTTTTCCAAAATTCTGAAAAGGAGAAAAAAGGAAAAAAGAAAAAAGATATGGTTCCCTTTTTTTTAAACCAACCAGGGAGCTAGGTACATAAAGAGGTAAAATATAATGCTTTTATTTGCAATAAAATGTACATTATATGACATATAACATCTGTAGCCTCTGGCATCCTTTCTTTTCCCCTGCCATTGGGAGAAATCACAGATTTTCTACAACAGCCACTTACAATCAAATATTCTAAATGTTTCCTGTTGGATACAAAGCTGTAAGGCCTATGGTCAGTGCAAGGCCCAGCCCCCAGAGTCTGCTGGCCTCCCAGAGCTTGTGGGAAAATGTCTTCTGGGCATATACACTGAGTCCAGAGTAAAGTCAACTCCCACTGATATTTTCCAAAGGGGAGAATATTTTGAAGAATTAATACTTCGCATTGATGGAACTGACCTCTGGTCACCTAGGGAGAGGAATTAAATCCCCACAGAAGATAAAGTCAGCTACCAGGCCACCAAGCTAGACAATTCTATCAACTAATCAACGAGTGAAACCAAAAAGCCTTCACACACACACACACACACACACACACACACACACACACACACACACACATACACTACTAACTAAATGTCTATTTTTTGCCATCTTGGTCTTAAAATTGCAGGCTTCTACAACACTTTCTTGTTCTTTCTTGATTCTCCTTGGGATCCAAGGTCACAGATTTAGAACAGGATGGGACCTTTTAGGTTATCTAGTCCAAAATCTCATCTTAACAGATGAAGAAAGTGAGAGTCAGAGAAGTTAAAGGACTTGTCCAAGGTCATACATACTAGCAGTAAGTTCAATAGTTTGGATTTGAACCCAGATTCTTTCTCTGACATCATAAGTAGCATTCTTTCCACTGTGGAATATGTCTTCCTCTCTGACATAGAAATTTGTGAATCAGGTCTTATCCTAGTTAAATTTAATGTAAAGAAAACTGCATATAATCAGTTACTTGGACAGAAATTCAAAGAAGGAAGGAAATGGGGTGCCCTAATGCATAATCTTGGAGAGGTAGTGAGGCTTGAGATGAAAGAATAAAACAATAAAAATTATTGGATGTAGAGAAGAGGCATTGCAGAGAAGAAGAAGGAAAGGGACAGATAATATGAATTAAACAGCTGAAAGAGGAATGAACACACAATGTGCAGAAAGTGAGAAGGGGTGACCCAACCTGACAGAAGTGTTACAAGAATTTTATTCTAGGATATTTCTTCCCAGGCACTGATGCATAACAGCCACTGTGGAAGAGAGACAGTTATGTGGTAGGCAATGCTTTCAAAACGGATGGGGAAGGGGTAGGCAGAGTAAGTGGTAACAGAGATTTAAAACATCTGGAACCATTGTTGCAGGTTCGGATTCCAACTTCAACATTGACCTATTGTGTGACCTTGGACAAAACGTTTTTCTGGGAAAATGATGCTTCATCTGTAGTTTTGGAATAGATAATCTCTAAGATTCCCTTCAAGGTTCTAGATAAAAATTTGTTTATAATTCTATCCAGGCTCATCAGTAATACCTTCACATGTTCATTTCAGTCCTGTGATTCCTGATGATGGTTTATTTCATGGAAAAGAAGAAAGGAATATTTCATCATTTGCCTTGTGCTGTTGGTGTTGGTGATGGTCCTTCATAATTTTCTAAGAGGACCAATGACCTCATGGGTGATCTCTTTCCTTGCTCATGAATTGGATTTAAGTGAGGCAGAGTTGTGCAAAGTCATCAACTTCTAGGAGGAGAATATGATAATCTGATTGTCTTGGAAACTAAGAATATATTACATATGTATATATTTGAGACAAGGGATTAATTCAGTGGCTTGTTTTGGCAACTAACTCCAATGAAACCTTACATTTATACTGCAATACCATTGCAACAAGATTAAGTCAATGTCTAAATGTTAGTAAAAATTGAAGATAAATTTTCCCCCAACTGCCCTCTATCATGTCAACCTGGCAGGCAGTAAAAGAGGGTAAAATTAAAGGCTAGCATTGCTGTGCAAGATCAGGCATACGGCTTCATAGTTGGGAGAAGAAGGGCAGTGGTAAGAGAAGGCATTCATCTTGATCTGTTTGGAAATTAATGTGGCACTAGGGTAAGAGATACAATGTCCACATCCTTTAACTTATTGGCAGGTGCAAAAGGACCTGTGCCATAAAATATTCCTAGCAGCACTATTCGCACTAGCAAAACAAAAACAAACTTGTGCCCAATGTGAGGAATGGTTGAACAAATTGTGATCCATGAATGATATTCTGCTATAAGAAATGGCACATATTAGAATACAAATAAACATGGGAAAATTTAGATGAAGCGATTCAGGATAAAAGAAAGTTGAAACAACAGAATAGACACACTTACTATAAATATGTAAGTAAGTGCCAGAATAACCACAACAAAACTCTAGTGAATACACAGAAAAAATCAGAAAGGGTCACAGAAACAATCAGGCTAATTGTGTTACTACCCTTGTTACTCAAATGGATCTATGATCTCACCTCTTCCCCATCTATCACTCAGATGTCTTTCTCCCCTTCCCTCCTCTCCTCCTTTATGCATTTCCCATGAATGGGAAATGCCAAGGTAATCTCTATGCTCTCAAGTGATCCCATCTCATCCCATCTTCTCCAGTGGATTGTGTTCACTAACCATGGGTCTCTGGGCTCTGTCTTGAATCTCTTCTCGCTCTATCTTATTTCACTTACTGATCTCATCAACTCTTGTGGATTAAATTACTATCTCTATGCCGATTCCCAGATCTATTTATCCAGCCCTAATTTCTCTCCTCATCCCCAGTATCTCTCATTTCCAACTGTTTTTTGGTCATCTTGAACAAGATGTGCAATCTCAATTAAGATGTGACATCTTAGTTAAATTTTGGATATAATGAACTTGAGATAGCTCTAAGACAATTCAAAATGTTAGAGACTGGATGTATAAATATGAGAATCATTTGCATAGAAATAATCATTAAATACAAGGGAAGCAAAGAGATCATTAAGTGGGAGAGGAGGCCCAGGACGTAATCTTGGGTACACCCGCAATGAGGGGCAGTGATGGGGATAATGATCCAGCCGTGGAAACTGAAAAAGGGTTGCCAGAAAGCAAGAAAAGAACCAAGAGGGAATGTCACAAAAGCCTAGTAAGAAAAAAATAACCAACAGTAAAAGGCACCAGGGGACAAGGACAATCCTGCCATTAAGCCAGTAATAACCCTCTAATTTCATTGGCAACAGGGGGAAAAGGATAATCCTGTTACAATGCTGGTGTTGGGGAACAAGGACAACATTAACAGCTTCCTGACAAGTAGTGAGTTCCCTGTTACTTGAGGTCTCCAAACAGAGCCTTTTCAGACATATTTTAAAGAAGATGCCTATTTAGATATTGGTTGGAATAGATGATCCCTAAAGTTCCTTCCATCTCTGATATTCTCTTATTGTCTCTGTAAGAATGCTAGCAGCCAAGCACACAAATAATATCCACATTATAGGATTTCTGTGACACTGAAATAAATGTTTCCTTGCCCTCTCTGAGCAGTTTTCCCATCTGTATAAGGAGGGAGTTAGAAGTGATCGTCAATAAAGTCCATTCCAGTTCTGGACCTATCAATTCTTTATTCATCCCTAGGCAAATTGGAGGCCATGACTTGACCCAGCATGTCTGAAGATCTTTAGACCACCAAGGCCCTTTATCACAGGGCTTTACAAAACTGATATTGGCCATTCAAACCTTCCAACATTGCCTCTCTCAGGTCTCCACGGCTTCTGTTTGCTACATAGGTTCTGGACCAGACCTAACACTAGCACCAACAAAGCAGAGAGAAGAGACTAGAGAAGAGTGATAGGAATCTGAATGTAGTGAGGAGGACAGAAGTGAAAATTTACTAGGTTGGGATACATATGAACAAGTTATGACTTTATATGATACAAGTAAAAGGAGATCAATTCCAAGCAACAGAAAATGTGTTCAAGCTTGTAAGGATGAATATGGAAAGTAAGTCCCATGGAGAAAAATTATCAAACAAAATGTATTGAGGGAATACTTTGGGGACAAGGTTAAGGGATATATCCTCTAATCAGTAGGAGCTATATGAAAAGAAAGAACTGAGTCATTTGAGAGATGATAGATAGAGATGGTTCCTTCAAATTAATATTCCTGTTCTTCCTGCTTACTATTGGGTTGGGTTGGGTTGGGCTGAATGATAGATCTTCCCCAATTACTTTGGCAAATAGAATCACATAAGTTAGTTAACAAGCATGTACATTTATCACGTACCCACTCTTGTTTCTCTTATAGGAAGATAAAAGGAAAAGGCATGGCTCCTGCCTGTGGGGAGTTCACAATATAATTGGGGAGATATCCACCTATCTAAGATCCAAGGCCAAGCTTTTAAATAGAATATGAAGACTATATCATGCATACACACACACACACACACACACACACACACACACGCACACACACATATTATCCTCACTATATTGCCATATGTTTAAGTACCTGAAGCCAAGTTTTAACTCTGAGACCACTTCAGCCAGAAGCAAATTATGGAAGACTGTGCCTTTAACAATCCAGAAGCCATAGTGAATGGGAGGTCCAGAAACCAAGGGAATCAAAAAGAAAAAGGAAGGAAACAGAAAAGAAAGGAAAGGAGAAAAGTAGATCATAGGGGAAAGGCAAAGGAGCATAAAATCATAGATTTAGAGTTGAAAGCAACATTAGAAATTATCTATTCCAATCCATTTATTTTACAAATAAGAAAACTGAGGTCCAAAGGGTGAAAGAAACTTATTCAAGTTCACACAAATAAGTAGCAGAGTTGGAATATAAATTCAATCTTTTTACTCTATATCAGGCACTCTTCCTGCTGCACCAAAAAAAAAATGAAATATTATGTTATCAGAAAGAAGAGATGTAAAAAATTCAGAAAAACCTGAAAAGACTTGAGTGATTGATATCAAGTGAAATAAGTCAAACCTGGAGAAGAGTTCACATGATAACCACAATAATGTCAATGAAACAACATTGAAAGACTTTAGAAGTCTCATCAATGCAGTGATCATCATGAATTCAAAGACTGAAGAGAGCTGTTAGATTACAAGTACAGGATAACTACCTGTACTTATTATGGACACTATCAATATGTCGATTTGTTTTCCTTAACCGTACTTCTTTGTTACAAAGGAGGATTCTGTCGGTGGCAAGATGGTGTGTGTATGTATGTGTGTATGTACACACATATGTGTATATATATATATGTTTATTGTCTCATCAAAATGTAAGTTTATTGGGAGTAGGAATTGTTTTATTCTTTGTACTTGTATCTTAAGGGCCTTGCACAGTGCCTGGTATAAAGTAGGTGCTTAATAACCACTTTTTGATGATTAATTAATTGGATGATAGCAGTGCAAAACATTGATAAAGAAATTTATATACAATAATAAGATGGAATAGAAAAGTCGTGGAGAGTAAGAGACAAGAAAGATTCTAAAATCAAAATGATACTTCTATATAGTTGCATTGTAACCAAACACTAAAACACTACCACTCTGAAGCTTTGGAAAGTGGCTCCTTTCATTATCACATTCAAAGAATCAAAGACGGTTTCTGATACCTAGTCCCACTGTCCTCGTTGTCTAATTATCAGCAACTAGAATCAACACCACTTCACAGGTGAGGAAAATGAAGTTTCATTTCCATAAAAGTAATGTGGAGCATAGTTCAGAGTTAGGGAAGAAAATGTCACAAGGGATGAGCTAACTGACTGAATCCATGGAAGCTCAACTTGTCACTGTAATGTGGAACCCATACCACACATAGGTCTAGCCCTGTGCTTTTGGGGGGAGAAAAGGGGCATCCCTTGTAGAGAGAAGATTAATGAAACTATGTTTAGTCTAGAGGGCATAAGACAGGTGGCCATCAGTGAGGGGAGCAGGAAGATCCAATTTAGTCCAGTCACTGTTTATCGAGCCAGTACTCAATCTACACTGTGGCAGAAAAAGACTAGATCTGAACCTACCCTACCAGAGTTCAACTTGGGGAAACAATACAGAATAAACATAATTGGTGACATTGATGTCACTTGAAAGTTAAAAAGTACTTTATTTTAATTTTGATTATGTTAAATTAAAAAGTTTTTGCACAAACAAAGCCAATGCAACCAAGAGTAGGAGAGAAGCAGAAAACTGTGAATTTTTACAATCAGTATTGCTGAAAAGACCTCATTTCTAAAATATATAGAGAATAGAGTCAAATTTACATGAATACAAGTCATTCCTCAACTGATAAATGGTCAAAGAACATGAACAGGAAGTTTTCAGATGAAGAAATTAAAACTATCTATACTCATATGAAAAAATGCTCTGTCATTATTGATTAGAGAAATACAAATCACAACAACTGAGGTATCACATCATACCTATCAGATTGGCTAACATGGCAAGACAGGAAAATGATAAATGCTGGAGAAGATGTGGGAAAAATGGAACACTAATGTATTGTTGGTAGAGTTGTGAACTGATCTTACCATTCTGGAGAGCAATTTGGAACTATGCCCAAAGTGTTATAAAAATGTGCATACCCTTTGATCCAGAAATCTCACTTCTAGGTCTATATCCAAAAGAGATCATAAAAACAGAAAAAAAAAAACCAGATGTCCAAAATTTTATAACAGTTATTTTTTGTGGTGGCAAGGAATTGGAAATTTGAGGGGATGTCCACCAATTGGGGAATGGCTGAGTAAGATGTGGTATATGAGTGTAGTGGGATACTATTGTGCTATAAAAAATGATGAGCAGGTGAACTTCAGAAAAACCTGGAAAGACTTATGTGAACCGATGCTGAGTGAGGGGAGCAGAACCAGGAGAACAATGTACATAGTAACAGCCACATTGTATGATGACTGACTTTGATAAACTTAGTTCTTCTCAGGAATGCAAGGATCTAAGATAATTCCAAAAGACTCACGTTGGAAAATGCTATCCACATCCAGAGAAAGAATTTTGGGGTTTGAATGTGAATGGGAGCAAACAATTTGTTCTCCTTTTCTTCTGTTTTGTTTTTTCTTTTTCATGGTTCCTCCCATTAGTTATAATTCTTCCTTATAACATGATTAATGTGAAAATATGTTTAATGTGGAAAAAATCTTTTAAAAGTGCTTTATTTGAATTGAAACAATAAATAATGTAGGAAGATATAAAATAAAATCACACAAATCAGGTTCCTGAATATTACCCACAAAACCCAGGAAGAAAATCTGGAAAGAAAAATCAAAATAACTATGTAACACGTAAAATATTTGGGAGCCACCTAATAAGACCCACACATAAATTATATCAATTTAACTATAAAAATTCTTTGCAGATATAAAGACAAGCCTAAATAACTGAAAAGATATTCACTGTTCATGGTTGGACCATGTCAATATAATGAGAATGTTACTTAATTTACTTATTCGGTTGGATATCAAATAAATTATTAAAGAATTGCTTTACAGAGCTTTCTCAAGGAAAGTAAAGCAGAAAGGGAGGCAGCCTAGTAGTACTAGATCTCAAACCAAAAAGTTATTTAGTGGGACAGATTAGAACACAGATCCAAAACCAAACAAACATACTGGCATATTGTTCAACAAATCCAGAGACTCTAATTACTAGGGGAAGGACTCAGTATTCAACAAAAACTACCAAAAATAATTGAAAAGTAGTCAGATAGAAATTAGGTTTACTCTAGCATTTGCATATATAAAAATTGCTGCTGTTTGTTTTTCATCATTCTCAAAGGGGAACTATGATATCATAAGAATGATGTGTTGACTTGCGCATGAATTGGATTTAAGTGCTACAGAGTTGTACAAAACTGTCAGCCTCACTCTATCCACCAAAGTCATTGAAGTCCAGTGGCAAGATAAAAGTCAAGATCACTGGCAATGTCCTGGGAAGTGGTGGATGAACTTGTCTTTTTTAAATTAAGATTTTTCCCAGGCCTCAGTTTGTCTTAAGCCATGTCCATTCAATGACTGAGGGCCAGGTATGATTTGAGACAAAAGATGGTCTCATTTACCATCACAAAAATTTCAACTTTAAGTGCATATATGATATAAATATAAAAGGTCACATCATAAATTTTTAGAGGAGGATTCAAGGGTATAACTTTTACAACTATGGATAGGGGAACAGTCTTTGTTCAATCTTATGAAATAAAATGAATAATTTTAAGTGCATGAAATTAAATTTTTTGTCTGAACAAAATCACTGCTGTTAAAATTTAAAGGAAGGTTGTGAGGACCATTGTTTTGGTGTGTGGTAGTGACCATCTCCTGCAAGGCTGGGGCATAATGGCTACTTTCCTCATGCTGAGGAACCAGATGAAGATGCCCATCCTGGGCCTGGGCACTTGGAAGCCCCCTCCAGGCAAAGTGGCTGATGCAGTGAAGGCTGCAATTGATTGTGCCATCTACCAGAATGAGAATGAAGTAAGTGAGACCATCCAAGAGAAAATCAAGGTGAATGTTGTCAAATGGGAAGCCCTTTTCATTGTCAGCAAGCTTTGATGCACATACCATGAGGAAAGTTTGGTCAGGTCAGCCTGCCAAAAAGCTCTGAGTGACTTGAAGCCAAATGACCTTATTCACTGGCCTACACGATTTAAGACTGGAAAGGATTTGTTCCCATTGGATGACAAGGGCAATGTAATTCCCAGTAATACAAGCTCTTTGGATATATGGAAGGTCATGGAAGAATTGGTGGATGCAGAACTGGTGAAAGTCATTAGAATCTGCAACTTTAACCATGACCAGATTGAGAAGTTCTTGACCAAACCAGAGCTGAAGTACGAGCCGTCACTTAACCAGATCAAGTGCCACCCAGGAGAAGTTGATCAAATATTGCCAGTCCAAGGGCATTGTGGTGGCTGCCTACAGCCCCCTTGGTTCTCCAGATTGGCCATGGGCCAACCCAGAGGACCATTCTCTCTTGAATGACCCCAGGATCCAAGCCGTTGCAGCAAAGCACCAAAAAACTACAATGCAGGTTCTGATCAGATTCCATATCCAGAGAAAATTCATTATGATCCCTAAGTCAATCAACCTGTCATGGATTGCCAAGAACTTTCAGGTGTTTGATTTTGAGTTGACTGACAAGGAAATGCCTACTATATTCAGCTTCAACTGCAGCTGGAGAGCCTGCACTTTGGCAGGCTTCTCACAAAAGATTATCCCTTCCAGGCCCCATTTTGAAGTTCTAGCTAATGCAGCTGTATGTCCAGATGACAGTTACCTGATGCTTCCAGCTCTACCTGGCCTCTGCTTCCAAGATCTGAGTCAACCACTGAATATTACTATCAGATCAGCTTAATTTAGTAACTCCTGGTTTTCCGAACTCTACTTCCTGCCCAGCTGGGAGGAGTACTGAATGACTACTCTCTCTCCATGTGGACCCTGCAAACAAGAATTATTCCACAAGCAAATGGTTTCCTTTCTTTTAGTAACAAGTGGATTTCATCTAATTGAAATTATAAACTCTACCTTCTTGCTTTAAATTTTAAAAAAATCTTTCATGTTTAAGAAAATTTGAAGGAGAACAGTTCAGTAAGATAAATCTTTATATCAAGTTTCTGAAATATAGAGAACTAATTCAGGGAGGAGCCAAGATGGCAGAGTAGAAAGACACATATATGCTAGCTCCAAAACCACA
>CM053769.1:419426020-419458891 GCA_028658325.1 Potorous gilbertii
TTTAAACTCCAAAATTCTGTTACTTTTAAGGTCTCTTCCTGCTCCAATGTTCTATATTTTTATGATTAATTTTTTTAAAAATATGAAATGTGAAAAAATATGAAAGACATTGAATCCTTCTTGCATGATCTCTCATAGTCACATAGATCTTTTCATAGTTACAGATTATTCATGATATCACCAGTGTTTGGTCCTTCCAAATGACTGACTGGGAGAGGGAGGTCCTGCATTAATTCCTCTGGCACCTTGTGTTTAAATCACTTAAATTGCTAATTTTTTCTTGCATTTTGTGGTTATTCTTTACAGGATCATAGATAGAGCTGGAAGGAACCTTAGAGTCTATTTAATCCAATTCCATCATTTTACAGATGAAAAACTGAGCCTTATAAATATCATTTATCAGGGCTTCACTCTTCTCCCCTTCTCCTCATCTCACATCATTCAGATATCATTCCCCACTATCACCTCCTTTACTTCACTCTCAGATAAAGAGGTGACCATTCACTTTGCCAAGAGAACTTCCTCTACATACACCCTCGATCCTATCCCTTCCTGACTTCTTCAACAGATTGCCCACACTATCATCCATACTCTACTTCCCAGCTGTCTAGAAACATGCTCAGGTCTCCCCGATTATTAAACCCCTTCCCTTCATTTGATTATCCCTGCTAGTTATCATCCTCTATATCTCTTCTCCTTCATTACTAAGTTCCTAAATTGATAAAGTCTTTTCTTTTCTCACTTCTTTTTAAAAATGTAACTTTTATATTAATTTCCTTTTCTCCCTCAATTAACAAGCATTTATTTTCTCTCACATCCTGAATTGAAAAAAAAGAAAAACAAAACTTTTGTGGCAAATATGCTTAGTCAAACAAAGCAAATTCCCACATATCCAAAAAAATCTCATTCTCTCTATTGAGTTCATTACCTCTTTGTCAGGGTTGAATAGCATTTTTCATCATTAGTCCTCTTGAATTGTGGGTGTTCATTTCACTAAGAGTTCCTAAGTCTTTCAAAATTACTGTTTTACAGTGTTGTATAAATTTTCTCCTGGTTCTGTTTTTATCACTTTGTATGAGTTCATATAAGTCTTCCAAAGTTTCTCAAAACCCATCCTTTTCGTTGTTTTTTTTTTTCCATAGCAACATAGTGTTTGTAGACTGCAATTTGTTCAGTCATTTCTGATCAGTAGACACCCACTCCATTTCTAGTTCTTTGGTACTACAAAAAGATTTGCTATAAATAGCTTTGTACCTATCAATCCGTTCCTCATTTAATTTTTCTGTAGGCATAGCCCTGGTAGTGGGTCCCATGCATCCATGTTTTTTGACTGGGGCATGGTTCCAAATTGCTTTCCAGAATTTCTGGACCAATTCACAGTTCTATCAACTTCTATCAGTTCCACTGATGTTTCTCTCTTTTCAATATTTTCTAAACCCTTGATAATCTGGACTTCTTCAAAGTTATCAAAGATCTTTTAATTGTCAAATCTAATGGCTTTTCCCTCAATCTTCTTCCTTCTGTCCTTTCTGTAACCTTCAACATTATTAATTACCATCTCCTCTTAGAGACTCTCTTTTTTAGATTTTTGTGGCATTGTTTTCTCTTGGTTTTCCTTGCTTTCTGACCAATCCTATTCAGTTTCCTTTCTCCTGGGCCCTCTTGTCATTTCATTCTTTATTATCTCACTTAGTGACCTCATTAGCTCCCATGGGTTTAATGATTATCTTTCTGCAAGTGTTTCCCACTGCCATACATCCAACTCTATTCTCTATGAGCTTCAGTCCTTTATCACCAACTGCCTTGAACTGAATATCTTGTAGGCCACTCAACATATCCAAAATATAGTTTGTTATCTTCTTCCCACCTCCCCATCCCATTACCTTTCAAACTTTCTAATCACTGTTGAGGATACCACCACCCTCCAGGTACCCAGGCTTAGTGTTATCTTTGGTTCCTTACCTTCTCACATCCCACATTCCAATCTATTTGCAAGTCTTATTTCTACCTTCACAAATTATACCCTCTTCTTTCCACTCACAGAGACACCAACTTGGTGGGGACCTTATCAATTCATGTCTAGATTATTGCAATAACCTTTTATTTGGTCTGCTTGCCTCAAGTTACTCCTTTTTCTAATTGTCAAAGTGATTTTCTTAAACAGCAGTTTAGAGCATGCCACCCTCCCAACCATCAATAAATTACTGTGACTTTCTATCGTTTCCAGGCTCATACATTAGAGGCAACTAGAACCATGGATAGAGTCAGGATGATCTATGTTCAAATATGACCTCAGATACTTACTGAACTATGTGACTGCACAAATCATTTAACCTCTGTTTACCTCACTTTTCTCAGTTGTAAAATATGGAACCTATAATAGAACCTATCTCCCAGAGTCATTATGAGGATCAAGTGAGACACTATTTGTAAAGCATTTAGCACAGTGCCTGACATATTCATAAATGCTTGTTTTTCTTCCTTCCTTCCTTCCTTCCTTCCTTCCTTCCTTCCTTCTGTATATCATTTAAAGCTCTTCATATCCTGGACCCTTATTGCCTTTCTTCCCACTTTGCTCTCATTCCATGCCCTCTAGAATCCAAATACAATGGACTTGGAGTCAGGAAGAACTGAGTTTGAATCCTATCACATTTGACCCTGGGCAAACCATTTAACTTCTCTGAACTTCAGTTTTCTCATCTATAAAATAGGCATAATAACAACGCCCACTACCCAGGGTTTTTGAGGATAAAATGAGATACTATATGTAAAGACTTTAAAGTGTTGTATAAATGTTAATATCATTTATTATCCCAGAGGCAGGTCATGATTTGGGGGCCATTTTGTTGCTTGTGAAGCTACCAGTTGAGATGAGGAGGAGACTATGAGAGAGTATACACCCCTGACGAACCCCAGCTCTTGAGCGGTGTGAACGTAGAGTAAGATTGGAATAAAATAATACCAAGGCTAAGGAGGAGTCTGGCCCACAATGCTCCAAGGACCCGCTGTTTGCTGATCATCTTTGGCAAGAGGGGGCAGCTCCTTTTAGTATTCTGCTGAGGAGCTGTTCCTGGTTATAGCACTTTGGAGAAAACATGTGAGAAGAAAAACCATATGAAATTGCAAATCAGTCAAAGGCAGGGATGGACCAAAGAGGGATAATTTTTGAGAGCCCTTAGAAATGAGGAGCTGGCAAAGCCCCCTTTCAAAATCATCTCCCCATGTCCACTTTATTGCTTTGAACATTCCTTCCAACCACGGGGCCGCACGGGAGGGAAGTGAGCCCCTGCAGCGGGCTGGATCTGCAATGAGGCTGGGTTTGTAGGAACCCTGGAATCCATTTCAGACACTGGGGGCTATGGACCAGGGGCTAGGAGGAGGGCAGTCACATCAATGTAATTACTGAAATTAGGGGCCATGGTTAGTGGTGGGGAGGGGGCTCTCTGAGCTCTTTTCCAACCTTTGGTTCTTGAGGTATACTGTCATTTCCGTTACAGAGACCAAAGTGATTATAGTAATTGGCCCTTTAATAAAATATGTGTGGACCCAGACTTCTGGGATGAGCCAAAAATTCCTCATCCACTTGGAGTTGTTGTGTACTGGGGGGGGAGGCGGAGCGGGGTGGGGAGGGGGGGAGGGGAGGGAACGGTGACCATGTGATTTTTGCTTAGCTACTCTGCTTGCTAACACTCTGTTTCTGCAGTTATAGCCTTAGAGAGATGCCTAGAGCTTTGAGAGGGTCCCTGGTCACAGTCAATATCTGTTAGCTCTTTTTCTGAGGCCAGCTCTTCATCTACTATGCAGCTTTGCCTCACCAAAGTATCATAGCTTTAAAAAGGAATGTTATAGATCATATAGTCTAATGCCCTCATTTTACAGATGAGGAATCTTAGCCCTGGAGAGTTTAAATGACTTAAGTAGGGTGATAAGTGGCAGGGCCAGTTTTGTCTCTTGACTCCAAATCCAGGTCTCATTCTTCTGCACCAAAGGATTTTTGTCTTGTGCTCCTAGTTGGCGAGACCACTCCAGGCAGTTAAGAGTGCAGATGCTGACCATCTTGGTAGAATGACTACAGTTGGTGTGGGGAATCCTTTGTGTGCAGGAAGGACATGAAAAGAGATAAAATTTCTCTTTTTACTAGCTCATAGGCGGAATGCCAGCATCTGTGTATTCAGTGAGATGCAGAGAGAGAAGGGGGGCCAGCTGGGAACTTCATGTACTCTTGGAGAGATGTTCTCACCTCCATTTACATCCATTAGGAGCAGTGATGCCCATACAGATGCATTGATTCCTTGTGCAAGCAGAAGAGCCTGGAGGCAAATGATTATATTTTTTGGTGACTTTAATTGCCGCAATGGCCTTGAGTCAATGTAGTGACTTGCCATCTATAGAGGCTTCTTAAATGACTATCAACAGAACATGCACCCATTAACCTTTAGCCATACCATCACTAGCTCTGTTTTCCACTTAATATAAGTTGCCTTGGTCCCTGGTAAATTCCCTGTGAATCACAGATTGGGATGGATCCTCATGGATGAAACGTCAGTTTTTCAGGGCATGTGGAGATATGTGAAGCTCCAGGATAAAGAAAGGAGGGGTGGTTATTGAGAAGAAAAAGCAAACTGACAAAAAAATAGAGAAATTTCATCTCTAGATGCATCGGGCGCATAGGCTAAAATATTTCTATATTTTATATAAATTTATAAAATTTATTTAATATAAAATGATAGAATTTATAAAAATTCCTTTATATTATTATATTATTATTATATTATATTGTTATTTTATTTTACAAAAATTTATAAAAATGCCTGTAGGGTCATTTAGATTCAAAGAACTTAGATTCAAATAATTTCCTTATATTTCCTTATACTCTAAAGGATGAACCTTCAACCATGGAACATGAATGTCAGAGCTAGAAGGGCCCTTGAATTCAGGACTGGAAGAGACCTCCAAACCTAGAAACTAGAATACCAGATTGGGAGGGAACCTCAGCACATGGAGCATAGACTTCCAGGGTTACATAGCAGTTTAGAGATCATTTAGTTTAACTCTCCCATTTAATAGATTGAGAAACTAAGTTCCTGAGACATGACATGATTTGTCCAGCATCTCACAGGGAGCCAATGTCAGCGCTCAAGACGAGTGCCTTCCTTCCATGAATACTTTTTCACCTATACTAAACTCCCCATCTCCCACTCCCACTCCCAGGCTCCTAGTAATCTCCAAAAAAGCCTTCTCCACGGGACCACCTACTACTCTGAAAAGAAACTCATTTTCAGTAAGTGAAATCTAGGCTCAGAGAGGATTAGGAAATTCCCAAGTAAAGTGAACCAGGAATATTCCTGTGAATAGCTTTATGGGAGGTGGCCTAGAAATAATGTCAGTCTCAAATAGCGATGGATAACTATTTACAGACTACTACTTATTGACTTAGAAAACCATAAACTACCATCATCTATGTTATATTGCATTTTTTTCATTTGTTAGATATTTCCCCCTTCCATTATGATCTGACCCACTCTAACAAGTTTTATGGCACATAAGTTTGACAGCCCTGGCTGAGTGGAGCTTTTCCTGTCCCAGGAGTCAAAGAGACCAAATGGTTAAAATGCAACAAGCAGATTTCCTATCTTACTGGACATGTCTGTATTCAGGTAGGCAAACAGAGAAGGCTGCAGGAGAGTCAGCTTGTCATTTGTCATCTACAGACCTACCAGCTCCTCTTTCTTTTGTCCAAAATCTTCCTGACACTCTCCAAAGAGGTGGACTGTATTTTGTAGGAGAGATCCTCTTCTTTTAGTGAGGACAGAACCCTTTATTAACAAAGTCTTTTGAAGTACGTGAACAGAATCCTGCAATGTTAGAGCTCTCAAGGAACCTTAAAGACTGACTCCCTCATTTTACAGAAGGGAACAAGGCCCAGAGAGAGTAGGGGACCTTATCTATGGTCACATAAGAAGTCAGTGTCAGAGTTGTTGTTTAGTTATTTCAGTCATGTCTGAATCTTTGTGATAGGGTTTTCTTGGCAAAGATACTAGAGCAGATTGCTGTTTCCATCTTACAGATGCAAACACTGAGCCAAGCAGGGTTAATTGACTTGCCCAGGATCACACAGCTAGTAAGTGCTTCAGGTTGGATTTGAACTTGGGGAGATGAATCTTCCTGTCTCCAGACCTGGCACTCTATCTACTGTGCCACCTAGCTGTCCAGTGGTAGAGGTGAGGCCTAGAAATCAGAAAATCCTAGTCACTTTCCTCATGTACACCAAAGCTGATGGAAATCCTCTAAGAATTAAGAGCATGGTACAGATGATTTGTTAATATTTCTTCCAGTCCCAAAACTGGGGAGGGGGGATGGAACTTCTTGAAATTCACCTCTTCATAAACTTTATCTCAACTCTGACCTTGTTTCTCTTTCTTCAGCTCTTGTAGAGACAATAGGCAGGTGGGCAGGAGGGCATTTACCTTGGATGATGCCTTCTGAAATTCTGAATGAAAAACTAAGCCTTCTTCTTCCTCACCACTCCATGCCAGGCCAGGGGTGAGAATAGGTGTGGTGAACCCCAGACAAGGACCTGACCCATGATCCAGCAGGAGGCTGGGAGATATGTGGTAATTATGGCATCTGGTGGCCCTTGACTCAGAGCCTTTGGAGACTTGGAGTTCCTTCCCCCCCTGCCCAAAAATTTGTGAATTTTTCTCTTATTAAAAAAACTGACAAACCAAAAACACACCACCTCAATAATTCCCAGATTTAAAATCCTGTTGAGCAGGTGAAGGTAGGTAGGGGATGACAGCCACCAGAGGCCTTCACTCTCTGTGAAGTGATTAAAGGAGGGTAGTGTTAGAACCCAGAGCCGTGGGTAAAGTATACCCTTTGGGAAGTTCATTTGGTTTTAATTCCAGGGGCACTAAGAGGCTCTGCTTGATTTGGTTTCTGCTTCCTTTTACCGGCTTTCACTCAGATCTTATTCTCCTCCCCCACCCTCCATCTCCCCCCTCTTTTTCCTCCCTGGAGTTTATGAATTTCAAGGTCAGTTCAAAGTCAAACTTTCCCATGTTAATGATGAAATGCAAGCAGATGTGGCTGGTGTGGATAACTTTGGCCACGCCCTGTGCTCCATTCTCTGGGTGGTGCCTGGCAAAATGAGTTAAATCTGATCACTTTCAGCAAAGGACTTCCATGTTAGAGCTCTCAGAGCCAAGACCCTCCCCCCCATCTCCCACACCCCCTCCAGGTTAATCAAGGAAAGCCAAATAAGGAAGTGATACTAGGCTGGGGAAAGTACATCAGTAACACAGGACACCTCAGGATTGACAGAATGGAAGTCAGGTTGAAAACCCTTATTTTACAGATATGGAAAGTGAGGCCCAGGAAGTTCAAGTGACTGGTCAAAAGTCACACAGCAAGCACAATAATAGCTTGTATTATTATAGTGCTTTATGGTCTGCAAAGTACTTTACAAATATTGTCTATTTATCTTTACAACCACTCTGAGAGGTAGGTACAATTATGATTCTCTGATGAGGGAACTGAGGCGGGCAGAAGTCAGTGCCCAAGGTCACAGAGCCAGTTAAGTGTCTGAGGCTGGATTTGAACTCAGGTCTTCTTGATCTCCTGACCGTATTCATCGTATCACCTAGGTGCTTCTATCACCTAGCAAGTGCTAGAGCCAGGATTCCCATCCTGGAGCTCTGACTCCAAATACAGTGTTCTCTCCACTATACATTGCTTCCTCTGCTAGATTTTAATTCAGGCAGTACTGGGTTCAAATCCCACATGGGAAAGGCATAGTCTCCCAGAGCTTTGGTTTCTTAGTTGGTAAAACTAGGTAATTGCTACCAGTGGTGCCTACTTCATAGGGTTCTTGTGGGACTCAAATGAGATAAATTATGTATGTAAAAACACTTTATAAATTTTAAGCATTGTATACATATCAATTATCATAAGTAAGAATGATTTAATTCAACAAACTTTTACTAAATATTTATAATGCTCAAGACTAGGACCTGGAGATAAAGTGAAAGTGCTTCTGACCTCAAGTGACATTCTACTGAAATAGCCAAGAAAGCAGACAAACACTCATAGCTTGGTGTTGTACTTTGTAACATGTGTTTTCCTCTTCCTTGAGGACTTGGGGGGATTTTTGCTAAGTAGCATCTCATAGTCACCTTCAGATCCAATCACTTTCCCTTCCATCTTTGTCCTCCCACCCCAACCGGATTTTCAGATCAATCAATCAAGGAACAAGCCTTTACCAAAGAACCTATTACATATTTAACCCTACAGTGGGCAAATCATGGTAATGCCATATTTCCATTGCCTTTTTAGGGTTAAATAACTTTGATCACAACCCTATGAGGTAGATAAGGTTACAGATTGATAACATTGCACAGAAGGATCAGAAAGATAACATTGCACAGAGAATGTCAGAGAGGTGGGTTACAAGTCTAGTTCATCTGACCACAAGTTCAATATTCTTTCCATTACACTTTTTTAAAACATACTGTTAGAGAAAGGGAATTTTTACATCTGACTTCCAAATTTACCCAATTCAATACAACAATCATTTATTGTCCCTTACTATATGCTTGACTCTAGGCCAAAGACCAACCTCTTGTCACTACTCCAAGTAAAGCTCTCACTTTTCTTCTCTCCCGTACCGGGTCAGGAGAGCAGGAGGCTGCTGAGCCATTGCTGAGTGTATGTACTTTCCTAGAAGTAGGGTTTAACTGTGACACACTGCTCAGAAAGTAGCTCATTCAGGGGTGGGTCTGTGCTAGTTAAGGTCTCATTAAAGTCATTAACTATAACTTCTAAGTAGACTACCCAAGCAAATTCCCCCTAAAGAAGGTAAATCTTGAGGGAATATATGTCTTCCATTTATTTGCAAATATGCTTCTCCAACCCAGCTTACTCTAGATATTAGCTTCTTCTTGGGAGCCTGGTCACAAAGCAGAAAAAAATCCAGTTGTGCTGGGAGATTAGTTTGTGAAATGTGTAGTTTCCTTCTGCCGGAGAGGAAAAGGACTTCTTTTCCTCTTGCATGTCTGTATGACCCAGTGTCCTTGATCACTTCTGAGCCCAATTACCCTGTTTTTCATTCTTCATCCCCCAGGAGAGTAGTGTCAACCTTCCCCCTCCCAGAACCCCCTTCTTCAGACACCTCCCCCTGCAGCCAGCTGTGGCTTGGACCTGGATAGGGAAATAGAGTTAACCTGAACACTTCCATTCGGCCCCACATTCTTGCTTGTCAGTTTGCGCTGAGATTTTTTTTTTAGTCATTTAAACTGAACAGTTGTGCAAACTTCACTGCATGCAGAGTTGATTGTCTCTACCCCAGAAACACTACTAGGGTCTAGGCATAGTCAGTGTTGGGATAAGAAAGCCAGAAACAAGAAAAATTTAAAAAAACAAAGAAACAGGGAGGCTTGGGATGATAGCATGTGTGATTCAGTCCTTCCAAGGTACTTCCCTTATGGGTTAATTGGTTAAAAATCTCAAAGCTTTTCAATTCGTTTCAAAGAGTTCTGTGTTTTGTTTTATTTTTAATGTATTGATGATGTAAATTGTAATAGATACTAGAAATACAAAGGAGAAAATAAAGTAATGTCTAACCCCAAGGAGTTTAAAACAACATATACGCAGATAAAGCCATACAAATGATATTAATACAAATAAAAATTATCTGAGAGGTGGGAGAAGAAATAACAATGGAAGAATAAAGAAAAGCCTCTTATAGGAAATAGAACTTGAGTTGACCCTGAAAGGGAGCTAGGATTCCCAAGGTGAGATGAAGAGGGAGGACATGGCAGGCATGGAATGTATGAAGACAGAGGCAGAAGATGGAATGTTGCCCGTATCTTGTCATTTTGCAGAGGTTCAAAAACATTTTGATTTTTTTCCAAATCACAGTTTTCCTCTGCTATACAATCTCCCTCTTTTATTTGAGGGTAGCATTTTCCCTACACAGGGAGGGCCACCTACATTTGCTAAAAATTTGCTCAAAATGATTTGCTTTCCAGTTTGCCTATGTTAATTTTGTCTTTGACATTTTAATTGTACTAACCAGTGGCTGATTTTGTTGATGAGTTAGCATTTTCTGGAAATATGTTTCTTCCTCAAAAGGGTTTCCATGAGAAGCCTTTAAAATTCTCTTGAAATTCAAGTTATCACTAAAATGAGACCAGATTAGTTTCTCAATGGAAGTATGAAGTAATGATGTCCAGTAAACCCACAGTCCCCAAACCTTGTGGAGAGACTCACAGGGATGCTAAGGGAATTTTGAGATCAGTCTTTTCTTCCGAGAAGGGAGACTTGATTTTATTTTTCTTTTCCTTTCTTGATTGTTTTGGATTGGAGGCTCTTTTCCCCCAACAAGAATGGTGACAACTATCAGAATTTCAGAAAATGGTATTGCTAAATTGCATCACTGTATGTTTGGAAGCATGGGAGAATATGGATAACTAGATTTGATTACAAACTGTGAAGCATAGACTTTTCATGAGTCTCTGGAACCAAGCACTGGGGAAGGCATAAGAAATGGAGAAAGTCACTATCCATGATTTGGGACTATAAACTATGGGTTTTCAAACACACTCCAGTAGCTTTTCTGGAAGCAACATATATCCAACTGGGGACAGAATATAAACATCAAGTGATTGACTAAATCAATCAATTCTCCCCATATCACTTAGAGTTAGTAAAAAGATGCTCAATCTATCATCAGTCAGTCTCAGTCGTAGGTTTTAGACAAGGTTCCCAAAAAGTCTTTGGAATTAGTACATGAGAATTATATTTGGATAGGCTAAAGAAACAAAGTTACACCCTCTCTACGGGATATACATTAACTGGGGGGTGGAGGGGGTTGAGAAAAGGCTAATTCTAGGGATTTAGCAAGCCTAGCATTCCAGTAAAACCTTGGAGGGGAGAAAACTGGAAGATTGGAGAGGCCTGGGTCTAGGTCTCCTCCCCAACTCAATTCACTTTTTGCCAAAGAAGACCTTGGGAGCTTCAAAACGTATAGAGCAGGTCTAGGGGATTTTGAATTTCCCATCAATTTCCCGTCAATGTTCTAGCATCATCCCTGGATCAGCTGATGGTTGGCATTGTCTGCACCAAAATGCCAGCACAGACTGCATGGACAAAGAGCCCAGGAAAGAAACTACATCGTGCTTGAGGGGAATGTCTTGAATCTCCCCAAAATGAGAGAAGTAAACTTCTAGTAACTGGGACCTCTGAGTTACTACTTTGCCACATGTACTCTCTAAGCCTGAACACACTTTTTCCTGGACTTTATATGTACTTGTGTGGAAGTGTGTAACAATGTTGGGGAAAGAAGGAAACTGAAGGGGTTCATTGCACAAAACAGTTAAGAACCCCTGCATTAAAGATTCCTGCACCTTCCCAGGGAGTACCCCTAGAGCCCTGAAGGAGAGATGTAGTCTTACCCTGGGATTCATCCAAGAGAATGGGGTGTGAGGTAAGGATATCTGTGAGCTTAAATTGGACCAGGGGTATAAAGAGACTCTCCATGATTGTTAAATTTTCAGTATGAGTCTTTACACTTTGGAAATCAGCAAATGCTCCAAATCAGGTCTTGATTTATTGTTTTATTGATTATCTGGACAATAGAGTGAGAGAAAATATTAATAACTGAGATTAAAAGTGTGTAATGTGTGCATTTTAGAGGGGTGTTTGTTAAACATTTACCAGTATAGCTCTAGTAATTAGCAATCTCAGTCCTAGAAAACAGTTAATGAAATGTCTCCATCTCAGTAGAGAAGTAGCCAACGCTGCCCTATTCTCTACAGGACAAATGGCAATAATTCACATTTCTTTTGCTCTTTTTGCTGTTTTTTTGCTTCATTGTTGTTTGGGGACAGAGCTGTAAGGGAGAGTGTAAAAAGAGGAAGGGAACCTGATATGACTGTGATAGGAAAAAAAAGTTATCAATAATATTTTTTCTCCTCCCACAAAAAGGAAAGAAATTCAAAGTATTAATAAAAATGAGGAATTGTCACTAGCCACATATTTTATCCCAAGTCTTCTCTGTGCCCCTTCACAAATTCCCCTCTGTCTTAATCCAGAAAAAAATTCTAAGTGTTGCTAGTTGGTCATAGGGATGTTTCCTCTTTAGTCTCCAAAATGGGTTGGGTTTTTATTTAGATTTGATTCAGAATAACTCAGTTTGTGACTCCAGCCCTGATTCTGTGGGCCCCAAAGTAGCATTTACTCCTCTTGTGTGATCCAGAAGAAAAATACCAAAAATTTTTTAAGGAGAAAAAAAGGCTTTCCCTTTTCTTATTTCTACCCTTTACAATTACATTGAACTTTTTGGGACACATGGGATCAAGCGGAGAATGGGGTAGCTTCTTAACAAGCTCTCTGACTTCCTTACCTGCCTGACTAACTTCCTCTCTCTTGCTCTCTCCTCCCCACTCCCTTGCAGCCAGGACCTAGGCCCTGTCCAGAACAGACAGAGCAATTACTTGACCATGCTGCTTAGATAATAGGTAATGGGGCACTGACAGCCGAGCTGGCCCATTGTTCTTTTCTCTTTCCCCCTGCCTGCACAAGCTTTGGGTACTCATTATTTCTCCAGCGTTTGAGCCCGAGAGGAAACACTGAGGGAGGGCCAATTACTGGGGCTCTTTCTCACCCTTCGAAGCCCTCTTTGGGGAAAGGCAATTTGTGGGGATCTGAGGCAGCATCATTTATGGGTTCCCTCCTGTGGGTGAAGAGTGAGGTGGCTTTGGCTTAATTTAATTAGCTGGATTTAAACAGAGCCGATTACCATGAACAGAAGCCTGGGATCCTCGTAAACAAGGCAAATTTATCTTCTAGTCTCAATTTTGGAAAGATTTTTTCACTCCCCTAAAAGGGGAAGAGGAAATAAGTCTCAAGTTACTATGCTCATCTGGTTTCTTGGCTAGATTGCTGTCTTCCAATTTGAAATAAACTGACTTTAAAAATATCTATATAAATCAATGCGTAACGATACAATCCAATTGCTGTGTTATTCCAGTCATGCATTTAATAAGAATAACAAGATAGTGTACATTATCATAACATAATGCATACTCATTCAAATGCAAATGCCCTGCATTTTCCTGGGAAGAATGTGGAGCAAAATTCATTCAGTTCTGAGAAAAGAAGCTGCTGTCTTCACATTGCTTCCTTCCAAGTCTGGCTAAGAGAAATCTTCTTGCTGTTTCTACCGGTGTTTTGTTGCATTCTTTTGACTTTTTTTTTTGACAGGGCCTTAGAGATCATCTAGTTACCAGCCTCACTGGACTAGTATGGAAACGGAGGCATAGAGAGATTTGCCACAGTCATTATCCGTCATCTTAAGTCTTATGGTTCTATGAATCCTGGCTATGACATTTACAAACTAAACCTAACCATGTTTATGATGCTCAATATCTTTTGGCCTCTATTTCTCCACCTATAAAATGGGTTTAATAAAACTCATCCTAGCAACTTCATAGGATCGTTGGAAGAAAAACATTTTGTAAATCTTGAAGTGCTCAAGAAATGGAGTCAGTATGGGGGCCATGGAATTAAGTTCACTCATTCATTCATATAATAAACAAATATTAGGGACCTGCTGCATACAGAATCCTGCGCCAGGGATGGGAAAGATACATAGTTTGTTTAAGACAGTCCTTGTCCTCATGGATATTCTAGTGTAGTGAAGAGATAAAAATAAGTGATGCACAATGTCACAAGATAAGCATATTAGAGATGTTCAAACAAAGGATTATGTGAAGTCTAAAGGGTAAATTTGTCATAGACGAGGAAGACCAGGAAGACTTTGGGCAAATTATTCTGGCCTGACTGAAATTTCAGGCCTGGGTAATTATATAAATAAGGAGAAAGAGGCATAGGATGGGCAGGGCTGCTGTGGAGGAGTGGAGGGGAGAGGGCTAGGGATCTAGTTAGTTGAAGAATGTCATAGGAGCATTGAAAGTGAGGAAGGAGGAAGGAGAAATAGGAAGGAAAGGTGGTCTGAAAAGCCATTCATGGTATTAGGGTTCAAGGAAAGTCAAAGATGCATCTCCTTGGAAAAGTAAAAAAGAATGTGTGCTATGTAGATTGCTGCATTTAGGGCTGCGACTATGACTGCCTGTGCCCCTGTTTATGTGACTTACTGAACTTTTACTCTGCTTGACTCAGAATATGAGAACTAGGTTGGGCTGTTGAATTAGTAAAGAGCATTCCTTATGAACATAATCAATGAATGCAATAAACCATTTTGGTTCCAGAGAAACTACAATAAAGCATGCTTTATCTCCTTTCCAGAGAGAAGTCTTAGACTATGGGCATGTACCATCAGAAAAACAGACAATTGCTGTACTGTTAAATTTCGTTTAATTATTTTTCTTTGTTATAAGGGAAGGTTCTACTGGGGGAATTACTTTGGTATAAAAAACAAAGAATATCAATATAACAAATAACAAAAGAAGATAGGCTCAGTAAAGTTATTAACAACTTGTTATTTCTAGTTCCTGGAGGAAAAAATGATTCTATCTATCAAGGAGCCCTCTGAAAGATCTTACTTAAAAAGGTCAAGTCTCCCATTGCATCCTGGGCCACCTCCAGTCATCCTGATCTACATCTGGCCACTGGACCTGGTTCCAGAGGAGAAAATGATGCTGGTGACTTTGCACAGCCCTCCCTCACTCAAATCCAATTCGATTGCGAGGCATGTCATCATCTCCTTGATGTCATGGTCCTCTTCAAGAATGAAGGACAAACCACACACACAACCTGGAGTCGAAGGTCCTGAGCGTGAATTCTGACTCTTCTACTGTGTGATCTTGGGTTACTAATAACGATAATTAAGTTATTTAGCAATCTGACAGAGTTTAAGTTACTTACCCAGGGTCATACAGTTAGTTCAAATCCCATCTGATGAAAGATTCAAATTAAGTCTTCCTGATTCCAAACCAACGTTCTAACACGTAGGACACCCTGATGCTTTACCAACTGCATTTTGAATATTTTGAGCTGAATATTCTGCAAACGTCTCAAACTCCTCATGTTCCAAACAGAACACTTTTTCCTAAACCTGCTCCTTGTTGTTAAAGGTACCACCATATTTCCACTTCTCTGGGTTTCAAAACCTTGCTATTATTCTTAATTTCTCATTCTTCTTTCACCCACATATCCAATTAATACTAAATCTTGTCATTTCTTTCACCACATCTCTTCTACAAATTATTGTTAGCTCTTATCACCAATTAGACTTTTGTAAATAATCTTCTAATATATCTTCTTTTCTCAAGCCTATTTCTAATCTATAGATCTCAAATGATTTTCCTAAAATGTAGATCTGACCAAACCTTATTCTCCTCCTCACCATTTACCCCCAATAAACATCAGTGGATCTCTAGAATCAAATATAAACTACTTTGTTTGGCATTTAAATCTCTTCACAGCAGACCTCTTTCTTACCCTTCCCAATCTTCTTTATACATTGGTATAAAGAAGACTGGAAAAGACACAATTCAGGCCATCTGTGTAGCCCATTTTCTGTTTTCTTGTATTTTCACTGACTATCTCCCATACTGGAAATAGTCTTGCTTCTTACAGTTACTTCTTAGATCCCCCATGTTCTTTCAAGAGTCAGCTCAAATCCAGCAGAGGCTTTTTCCGGCCCCCACCTGCCAGTGGGGTTAATCGTTTTAAGGTTACTGTCCATCACTCTGAATGAATGAATCTTGTATCTGATGAGGTAGGTCCATGTGGTTTACCCTACTGGAATTTAGACCCTTTGAATACAAAAATTTGTTTTGCTTTTCTTGGTATGTTCAGCACATTCAGCACAGTATCTGGCACACAGGTTCATTTTCACTTATTCTAGTCAATGGATATGTATCTAAGACTTGGAGATTAAATTTTTGTGAATTGAGCAATCATTTCAATGTATGAAAGAGCCTAAAATTTAAAGGAATACTGTGTTGTTTAAAATGACAGTGTGGAAAAAGTCCTGAATTGGAATTTTAGAGGTTCTGACTCTACTGTTGGATCTAGCATTAATTGCTGTTTGCCTGAGCAAGCAACACACTCGTGAGTCAAGACATCACCTGTGATGTCATTGATCCTTTTCTAAAATGAAGAAACCACAAGAACCACAGCCACCTCCACCACCACAACCATTTCTCCCTCCGAGTCTCACTTTCCTTATCCTCAAAAGGAGGTCATTGGTCTTGAGGATCTTTACCGTCCTTCCAGCTTTGGCCCAATGACTCTCTGACACAGCTTGGCTATTCGCTGCTGATTAAATCGCCTTACTTGCAACACTTTATTTGTTCAAATGATTTGTATGGCCATCCCTGTGTGGAGGCCAGGCCTATTTTCTGCCAAGCATTTTCAACCTTCAAGGAGAGTAAAATGTTTTCTCAAGAGCCTTTCTTTGAATGACTTACTCCAAATCACCGGTTTAAAACCTCTTCCATCTCAGCTTGATCCTCCTTTGCCTTCTAAGACTAATAAAGTGCAGCTTCTGAGGCCCGGCTACTGAAAGGGCTTTGAGTGACTGAGGCAGCTGAAAGTAGGAGAAGTGGGTCCCTTTGATCTTCATTTGGGCATTTCTGAGCTCTTGCTCTTTCTGTCCCCATCCCCCAAGGAAATGTATTTAACGTCCTAGACACTGACACTCTTGTGGCCAGTTTTCCTCTCTACCTCATGTGACATAGATTCTCCACCATTTAGAATGCAGATTGTCATCAATAATCCCTTAGATTCAGGAGGGGTTTATCTGCCTACCCTTTGGGATTGCCTATGTCCCACTGGTCCCACTATTAGCATGGGTCATTGGGCTCTGATTGAGCACAACAGAATACTCTGGTTGTTTCCTGGACACTAATTCCCCATTACTTTAAATCAATAGTTAGCTAGCTGTTATGAATAGTATTATGATACCAGAGACATAACCAGGAAATATTTTTTGCTTGTGGCAATTACCATAAACTATGTCTGGGTTAAGGAGCATATTTATTCAAGGAGAGAGAGGAGGAAGATGAAGATATCAAGACACCAACTCAAGGCCACTGAGAAGGAAGTAAAGTACAGAAAGGAGACTAACTTCCCACTTTTACTAATTGTTCTTACTGACTAGGACCCATATTATGTTGTTTCTAGCTACAAGTGCCATCAGGATCTTGAGATGAAACCCACCATAATTAGTCCACCATAGTTACTGCTACTGTCCCCAGAGAGGACTAATAGGGGACAAATTTCCAAGGGCCACATCCCTCTTTGTAAAATCTTGCGCATTTTGAATTTAGAGTCAATGAAAACTAGTGGAAAATAAAATTTCATCCTTCTCCCAGTCACTAGATTATTTTCTTTGGGTTTAAAGTGATCATTTTGGAAAAGTGGAGACTCAGAAATGTTAGTTGAGATCAAAAGTTTGTAGAGAAAGCCATCAAAATGGCAAAGAATACATTTTAAGGGGGCATTTTAATTTTCTCCCCTGCTCCCAAACAAAAAGGATTTTTTCAGTTATTCTTTTGTTATTTCTCCAAGAAAATAGTGACTGATGTTTTTCAAGTCACAAAATTATGCCAATGTTAACGACTTTAGAAGAACAGAATAACTAGCAGCCCATTATTTATCTTAGTAGAAAACTAACATTTCAGGCAAGATGCTCATAATTCAGATTTTGATGTAGAACATATTGCACAGATGATGGGCAAATATATACAAGGAGGAAACTGCTTATGTTTGATGAGGAAATTCAATGTAAACATTTTTGAATAAAATGACCCAAAATGTAGATTCCTACTCATTCTCATTCCTTTGGGTAATGTACTCAACTGGCACTTCTCAGTAGCCAGCATGTAGAACAAAGGGTCAACAGTGTGAAGGTCAGGTTCTTAAGAGTTCAGGACACCTCTCAGAGCACTGTATGCACACAGCAGAGATCATTGCAACTCTTTCTCCTTATGACATTTTGCCAGCGATTGAAGGGTTTTTATGCCTTGTGAATGTGGAGTGTTTTGAGTGGGAACATTTGAAGTTGTTTAATTCTACCCTCCAGTAACCCTTCTGTGTTTGCTGATGCTTAAATATTTGTATGTGAGAACTGGTTCTTTTAAGAGAGAAAGGGAAAAAGGAGAGATTTGTCATTGGTCACTCAATGGAGATTGCTTAGGAAGTCCTGAAAGCCCAACATCTTGATTCAGTTGAATGTATTTGTTTCCATTTGCTGCTTCCCCTTGGAAAGGTGATATGAGCCACAATCAGTGTTAGAAAAAAAAAGTTTGCAAATGACATCATGTAAGATATTGTTGATATCCACCTACTCTATTTAAAAAGGGGTGAATTCTGGAAAAATAGTGGAATAAAAATGATGACTGAGAAGGGAAATATACTCTGTGATAAAGACACATCACTTAAAGAACAGTTGCCATCTTTATTTTACCTTGGAATACCTTAGTTTGTGTCAACCTTTGGGAGAAATTCTTTTGTTCTTTTTGGTAAGGTATTTAGAACCTAGGAGAGGTGTAGGTTCTAATCTTATCTCTGATCCTTAACTAGATATATGACCAGGGACAAATCATTTAATCTCTCTGGATCTCAGTTCATCATATTTAAAATGGGCTTAATAAGAATTTTAGTACTTTTATCACATGGCTGTAGTGAGGAATACTAGATTTGGAGTCAGAGGATTTGGATCTAAATCTTAGCTTGGCCCCTTACTAACTACGTGACCCTTATAATCGCTTAACCTCTCAGGTTTTCAATCTGTAAAATGAAGAAGTTGTACTAGATGATCTCTAAATCTCTGGCAACAGACTCAGTGTGGTGTATTTGTTCCTAAGAGTCAAAAACTGGAGGTGAGAAAGCATTTCAGGTTGGGCCTACTCACAACTGTTGTGGTAATCAGCTCAACATATGGGCTAGCTGAGCAAATAGTTCTCCTTCAAACCCTAATGCCATGGGAGGGCATAATGCACTGGAACAAACCAGAAATACCAATGCCCCATGTACTGGAAATGTCCCAAAATGAATGAACCACAAGTATACATGAAATGGACTACAGATGTGCATGTTTTCATTATAGTCCAGGTATGATTTGTAATGAAATTGAAAATAGATCTTACTAGTTCTAGGCAAGGAATTCATGTTGCCCTTTTAGCAATAGAACCCTCATTTCCAAGTCAGACAACAGCATTCTGCAGACCAATAAAAACTAACTTAATCCTAAACCCAGATTACATGAAATTGATTGAGCTACTAAAATCTGGAGGGAAAAGTTGGAGAACCTGAGCTTATTGAAAAATCTTCATTTAATACAAACTCCAGAAATTTCAATTATAATGAAATGAATGACCGAAAATACTATTGCCTAAAATTTTTTTTGACAAAGAGATGAATATACTTGGACTAGAATTTCAAAAAATCTCTTTGAGTTTGTTGGCATGCATCCTACTGTCAGGTCAACTATACCAAAATAGAGTAATTAAATGAAGCTGGCATTGGTTATAACTATCACGAATGAATACATTCTTCCCCATATTTGGCAGAAAGTGTAAAAATATTTCAAGACCAAAATGGTATATGTGGTGGTTGTTGCCATAATAAAAGCCACAGCAGGAAAGGCTAAGGAGAAGCATAAAAAAATCACCATGGAAAAGAAACTTGAGAAATCCATTAGAGAATTAGGGAAAGATACTGGAAGCCAGGAATGATGCAGCATTCTTGTAATACCTGCTACTGGGAAGGCTGTGACTGGTGAATCTGTCAAGCTTGGGAGTTCTGAGATGCAGTGGGCTAAACCAATGAGGCATCTGAATTAAGAATACGTAGCCTAAGGAGGGATAAACTAGCCCAGGTTAGAAACAGAGCAGATCAAAGGTTGATCAGCAGGAGCCACTGCATTTCCAGTTTGTGTGAGATTAACCCCCCAACCCCTCAAACTAAAGCAACACAAAACAAAAACAAAAAACGACATTAAAAGACATCAATAAGCCTTTAACACTGATTTAATTTTACCTACAATAGAAAACCCAAAGAATATAGGGCCCAATTAAAAGCAAAAGAAGAAACACGCAGAATGGAATTTGGAAAACAGAAGTACACATTAGAAATCCTAGATTCCCTTAATCAGTCATTGAAAACAAAATAAAAAAATCTGAGACACTATAGGGCATCAAAGCATCACAAATTACAAAACTATTCAACATTAATAAAAAAAATACTTTACTGCAAAGGCTAGAGAGACAAAGAAACCAGAGAAATTCTCAAAGAATTTCTTGTCAGCGATATGGTAGCAAGGAGCCCAACACAACAAAAGTAGAAATTGAATCAAATGCGAAACAGAATGCTTGCATGCTCTTAATATAAAAGTGTATGCCAAGAAGGCTCAGGGGTGTAAAGAGCAACTCATAATCAATTTCATCATTATTGAATAGGCTACCTGAAAGTGTTGTAATATTTATACTTTATTATCAAACATCTTTTGACTCAGTTCTATACTCATGACTTATTTTCGTATTCCATTATATTAAAACATAGGCTTGGTTAGAAAGCTCTTGAATTTGTATTTAATGTTCATATAGAAAATTGTTTAAAATACACAATATCAGCAAGACAGTATCAAAAATAATTGATATATAATGTGGCATTTTTCAGAGAGAAAGTTTAAGTCCCTTATGATTATGTGTAGCCTTAAACCTATTATTACCTCTCTTAAAGTCGAACTTAGGATGACTTCCAGGTTATAGATGGAGCTGTAATGAAACATCTTATTAATCACATGAATGGCAACAAGTTGTTTTTCAGTCGTTTTTCATTCAAGTTCAATTCTTTGTGACCCCATTTGGGGTTTTCTTTGTGGATATACTGGAGTGGTTTGCCATTTCCCTCTCCAGCTTATTTTACAGATGGAGAAACTGAGGCAAACTGGGTTAGGTGACTTGTCCAGGGTCATGCAACTAGTTAGTGTTTGAGGATCAATTTGCACTCAGGAAGATGAATCTTTCTAACTCCAGGTCTGGCACTCTATCCTTTGAGTCATCAAGGCACCTGATAAATTATCTGACTTAATAGAACAATACTTTACATAGTCTTTCATCTCATGGAATCATTCTCCAATGATAGAAAAGTATCATTTGGAATTGAGAATTATTCACACACACAGACATACACTTGATTATAAAATTCTAAATGCATTTCAAGGAAAGATAGAGACTGAAGAATTTAAACTTGAATCTCGAAGCAAAATTAAAGTAATGGACAAAGGCCATATTTATATATGCCTTGACCTCCTCCAGGCAAGACAAATGGGAAAAAAGCTATTAAGGAGAAAGCTGTGGCTCTTGATGTTAACAGCCTTACTGACATCCTAAAATCAAAGCTCAATCAAAAGAACATGTTTAAAGCAATTAACATCCATGCAATATGCAATATAATCTTAATGTATACTTTTTTAGAACTGTAAAGTGAACTATATTAGATTTATTAAGTATCTTAATGGAAATCTGAACAATATTAATGAGATACAGGGTCCATTAACCTAAAGCAACTATGGAAAGATTAACACTCTTCCATCTAAAATGAGGAAATTGATGTATGTACTCTTAGAGCTCATGTTAAACAGGTTAAAAACTTACAGAAATACTTTTGAAACAAGCAGAAAACATTTCACTGATGGTCAATAGTTTGAGGTGACAACAAGTACAAGCTATTGGATTTGTTGAATATGATGAAAAGATGCTTACCTCCAGGTGGAATCTTTGAAACGTGTAAAATCGAAGAACAAAGTCGCAGCTGCTCTTACTGTCTCATGGTTTATGCTGACATGAACTCGACTAACAATTTACATTGACAAAGAAGTATTTAACAAATGGCTATCACTTGGATTTGTTCATGGTATAGGAATGATCCAGTATGGCAATTGAGAACCAGATGATCACCACCAGAAATGATAGATACTTTAAGGATCCTAGACTTGCTTATCAATGTAGGTTAGGCAAGGAAATCATAGAAATTGTGTAATGTATCGCTGCAAACTGCAAATGTTTAGCACCTACTCACTAGCTAGTAACTAAGTCACATGGTTGCTAGAATTTGCAGAGAAATTTTTTAAAGGTATTTGAAGGGGTTTAGGAGAGAGCCCAGGCACGTCCCTGACTTTGCTCTGCTATCTTGACTCCTCCCCCCACCCCCTGCCAGCCTAGAATTCTATATCACAACTTTACTGTCTTTCATGGACCAACAGATAATAAATCTCCACAGTGTAAATATAGACTTCAAAATATCCTTGAGAACTCAACCAATAAACTACCCTGGAATTGGGGCATCATGACAGACTGAAATGATGCCCTCAATTGTCCAGACATAAAAGTGATCCAAAAATTTAAGAAGTAACTTTTTAATGGATATCACACCAAATACTCACAATCTCCAAGAAATGTGCAATGAAAAGCTTTCACAATAGAGAAATTTGGCAGAAAAAAATCAAATTAATAATGGAATAGGATGAAGTATGTGCATCTGCATCATTCTTTCTGTGACTGGAGTTGTCACAAAAATTGTTTTCAGCGACTCTTCAAAAAGATGAGCTGACATTTCAATACCTTTGTTCAATTGGAGACCTAGTTTCAGAGTGCAGTAGATTTAAGGTTTTGGGAGAGAACAGAGGACAGGAGAGAGGAAAGAGGAGAAGAGACGAGGAGAGCAGAAGAGGGGAGAGGAGAGGAGAGAAAAGGGAAATAGGAGGGGAGCCAGTAAAGCCCAAGTCAGTTGGGCATATTTTGCCTATCCAAGTTTACCTTCCTTTGGAGAGGGGAAGCAAGGGGAGGGGGAGGAAGACAGGAGAGGAGGAGGTGAGTTACCCAGCTAGTATTCAACCAGATGCATCTACTCCCAGGATTGTGTTTGTCTGTTGTTGAAGAAGACCATGCCATCAGAGAAATGATGACATGACTTGCACTTGACTTTGTTTTGAGTGAGGGAGTCTCTGGAGGAGAAGTGAGGCTGGTGACTTGCACAGCCCTCCCTCACTCAAAACAGTCAAATGCAAATCATGTCATCATTTCTCTAATGGCCTTTGACAACAAAGGGCAAACACAGAAGGTAAGTTATTTTTATCTACTTCTGCCATAGTCTACAGAACACTAAATTAGAAGAGTAGTATAAGACATTTAGGTCTATTTCTTCTGATCTTCTGGCTTCAAGCTTTGAGGGAATACATGTGGTTCCAGACTTTCTTTAGGATCTTGAAGGGAGAGAATGATTCTGTTAAGAGATTGCCATATAGAGAAGCTGGCAGCTTCGTCTTGACCCTGTCTTCCCGCTTACTACCCTAGAGACTTCAGGGAATTTCCCCCTGGGTGAGATCTGAGACTCTCTTGGTTGAGTTGAATTATCTCAGTCCCAGTGGGAAAGCTAATTCATTCTATATTTTCTGGACTATTCTCATATGTACTTCTTTTCTAATTTCTGTTTTCCTATGAGCTTGGATAAGGGAATTTATCTCCTATTCATTATATGTGTACAATGTGGAACTGGCATTTGGTGACAAGTCAAGCCTTATACTCAAGCTTGAGGAACTCCTTCTACCCTAAGTGATAGTGATCAGGAGTGCAGCTTGAACCTAAAATTATTTCCCCTAGGCTAAATTTAATTCTTTAAATGAGCAGAGATATACAATTTTGCCTGGTATCCCCCTCTTCTCTCTGCCTCTGTCTCTCTCCTTCCCCCATCCTCTGGCCCCAATCTCCTGCTTCCCCTCTTGGAAGGAATCCAAGTTTCCCTTGGAGAGGGACAAAGGAAAGGAGACTAGAGATAATGTGTTCTTGGACTCCCTGTAAAGCCACATGAAGACAGAACCATGTAGCTACACATAACCTACAAGTAGAGCCAGGATTAGGTGTATTTGTGAAGCCACTAAATTATTTCACATTTTAACTTCTTTTCTGAATGCAAGGACATTCTTATTCTTTCTCCAAATTACTCTCTTATCTCCAACTTGCAATTTTGTTAAAGTACCAAGGACCAAGACAGAAAACAAAGAGGCCAAGTGTTGCCATCTGTAGGTGAAGTTTCATTGCATTTGTTTTTCTGGGTAAGGAATAAAGATGAGAGTATATCACCCTCATATTATGCTTTCAGGTTTGTAAAGGTCATTCTTCACAATCCCATGATGTAGGTAATATCAGCCACAGTGACTGACTTTTGAGTGGACAGCAACATAGTGAAAGAGGGATTTTGGAAAAGAACAAAATTGAAGGATGATACCAGGGAAATGTATACTATGCGATTTCATGAGGGTAGGGAGCCTAAGGAAGGAAATGGCCCCTGCCAATGCAGATCAGTGTCTGTCTTTGGGGAGCTGCCTGAGCACCGAGAGGTTGTGACTTGCCTAGGGTTACTCTGCTACTATATGTTAGAAGCAGGGTTTTGACCAATGTCTTCCTTACTCCAAAGTCTTCTATTCACCACACAACATATGCCAAACACACAGCCTTTGGGTTGCATGTGATCCATAATATTTCTGACTTTGACTGGAAACAGATTAAAATATAATTGGGAAATAGTTAACTAAGTAAATAAAAATACAATAAAACGTAGATAATGTTACAAGTCAACACGAAGTCTACAGGAATCTTTACATATGCTTTAATGGATCCTATTTCGGTATTAGTTTGATACCTCTGTACTACATCCTACTGACTCCTTTCACAGAAGAGGAAATTGAATGAGGTTTATTGAGGTCAGTGACTTGCCCATGGTTACATGGGCAAAAAATATAAGTAAGAGCTAAAATTAGGACCTAAGACTTCAAGATCAGCACTCTGTCCACTACAACCTTCATGGAAACTCAATTTAACTCAGTTCAACAGACATATATTGAGACCCTTCTATGTGCAAGTCACTAACTATATAGCACTATTCTAACATGGAGAGTGATAGGGACACTATGTTTATAGGTAAGTAAATGAAGCAGGAATACAAAGTATATATGCAGAATAAGTACAGAGTAGTTTTGAGAGTGGGAGAGTTCCGTAATGACTGGAAGGATCAGAAAAGGGCTCTTGTAGGAAATGACATCTGAACTATCCTTTGAAGGAAGCTAAGATGGGATGAGGGAGAACATTCTGGGCACGAGGGAGAGCCTGTGGGAAGGTCACCGTATGGTAAGCACCCCTCACCTAGTAAGTAGGGTGATTTTGTTGGAACATAGAGGACCTGAGGTGGAGTAAAATGGAAAACGACAGGTTGGAATCCGATTGTGAAGAATTTTAAATGACTGTCAGGCTGGATAGTTTGTATTTTATCCTAGAGGGAACAGAGAACTATTGAAACTTCTTGAACAAAAGAGTGACTTGGTCAGACCTGCATTTTATGAATATCAGCTTGGCAGCTATGTGGAGGATGGATTGGAGAATGATCTATATAATACTGAAAGCTTCAGAACAGTGAAAAACGATGAGACCTGGGAAAAGGTCATTGAATTTAGAAGTATGGAGAATCAATGGTAACCTTTGGAAAGAACATTTTCAATGGAGTGGCAGATTTGGAAGTCAAGGCAGCTAGGTAGCACAGTTGATAGAGTGCCAGGTCTAAAGTCAGAAAGATTCCTCTTCCTGAGTTCAAATCAAGTCCCTGCTTCCTAACTATGTGACCCCAAGCAAGTCACTTAACCCTATTTGCCTCAGTTTTCTTATCTGTAAAAATGAGATGGAGAAGGAGATGGCAGACTACTCCAGAATCTTAGCCAAGAAAATCTCAAATAGGGTCAAGCATAGCTGGACCTGACTGAAAATGATCAACCAATAATAAGATTCAGAAGTCAGATTGCAAAGCGTTGAGTTGTAAAGGAGAGTTAACATAATGCACAGGGTAAATCTGTCTATGGACATATGAAGGCTCTCTCCCTGGCAAATCATGCAAATGTGTGACCTTGGTCTCATGGAGGACTGGGCAAGACAGTGGTTACCAAAGTGATTATAGACTCATATAAATTCTATATAGACTCTTAGAGACTCTGTAGCTATATAGTGCTGTACAGATTAAACCCTCAAAATTATAGACTTTTGGAGGGCAGAGTTAGCATCTCCTCAAAGTTCTCTATCTGCCCTCTAATTTTCCTTTTTCACCAGGAAGCTGAGAGCCTCCAAGACCACTCAATAAACTTCCTTTATTCCTTCCACTTTGCTCCCACCCCTCCTTCCATCCCTCAAAGATGAACTAAGAACTTTTTCTGTACAAAGCACTATGTTAATACAGCATGGGGTATAACTAAAAGGCCCTACATGGGCCCTGACCTCAAGGAACTGACAATCTGTTGCAGGACATGTGACTTACACATGTAGAAAGCTAACTAACAATATCAGTGCTTAACAACTTGCACATATTTGGTACTTCGTACATATTTGTTGAATGGAAACGAATTGAAATTGTGAATCATACAGATGGACACAGTAACAGATGAGAGGTGTTTGGAGTTGGGGAGAGATCACTGAGATCTGAAATGTTAAGGGGGAGGTGGAGCTGGGTCTGGGGTTTGAAGGACAGAAATTTTAATGGATGAAGACTATGGTGTTGACAACAGACAGAAAAGCTACCTTAATTTTTATTTTAAAACTTTTAAAAATAATATTTGTTCCCCAATTAAATGTAAAGACTATTTTTAACATTCATTTTAAAAAATTTTTGAATTGAAGATTTTCTCCTTCCCTTACTTACCACCCTTCCTCGAAACAGTAGACAAATTAACGTAAACATTATCCAGTGCTAAGCTGGCTTACCAATTTAGAAACTTCATGTAGTAGTATGTAAGTTAGATGAAGGCAGGTCCTATTTTTAATATTTTCTCTGTATCCCTGACCTCTTACATGATGCTTTGTGCATAATAGGTAATAAAGAAGAATTAATAAATATCATATTATTCATGATAATTTGTGATAGAATCAATCACAAATTATCATGAATAATATTATAACATATTATATATTTATAATATAACATATATTATATACTATAATATATTGTATTTGTATAAATTATACATTTTGTAATGTTTATATCATAATTTATGATTATACAATTTATAATACTAAATGCTTATTGATTGGAATTGAATGTTTGCCCTTGAGAGTAAAGCACTTGGCATCCCCTCTCATCCCATTGTCTCAGCATTTCTGGGCATATAAGTAATCAATCTGCATTTTTAAGTGCCTACTACATCATGTGCCAGATACGATGCTAAGTGCTGGGAACACAAAAACAAAAAAGAAACATTCTCTGTAATAGCCTAACAATGGTATTGATACCAATCTAATACCATTAGGCATGGCAACTAGGTGGTATAGCGGATAGAAGTCTGAGCCTGGAGTCAAGCTGAGTTCAAATCCTGCCTCGGATACTTATTGGCTGTGTGACCATGGCAAGTACCTTTATATCAGTGTGTCTCAATTTCATCATCTTTTACAGATAGGGATAATAGTCCCTACCTCCCAGGGTTGCTATGAGGCTCAAAGAAGATAGTATTTATAAAGCACACAATAGGTGGCATAGAAATGCTAACAGTTATTATTATGTGAATGAGCTCCTATTTTCGGTCTTCAAGGGTTCATCGACACAGAATTGAAAAAGCCTTTGGGACACCGAGTCCAACCCTCTCATTTTACAAATGAAGAAACTGAGGACTAGAGAGATTGAATGCACTTTCTGAGGTTACACAGGTAGTAAGTGATAGGTCCTTTGATGCTAAAGCCAATGCTTTCTTCATTGTATTCTACTGATAATTTTCTAAGCTCTCAGAGAAATGCTAAAAAATCAAAAACACCAAATAATTTGCCCTTAGGAGAAGATATGTCCTATTTCTGTTCATAAAGAGGGTGGCCAAATAACCATAGGACCCCAAATAGCATAGAGCAGAAATTCTCAAACTTTTTGGTCTTAGGACCTTTTTCACTCTTAAAAATCATTGAGGATGCTCTGCCTTCCCCTCCAAGAGCTTTTATATATGTGGATTTTTTCTCAACATTTGCCACTTTAGAAATTAAAATATTTAGTATTATTTTGAAAATAATTTTGTCTTTGTAGATTCCCTGGGAGGACCTTGAGCATCCCCAGAGGTCTCTGGATCATAATTTGAGAATCTCTGGTATAGAAAATGGATCTGGAATCAGCCAACCCTGATTCAGACTCCAGTTCCATTACTTATTGTTTAAATTTTGATGTTCTTGATCTTAGAAAAATCATGTCTGCTCTCTCTGCCTTTCTTTCCTTATCTTTAAAATGAAGGTCTTGAATTGGATGATCTCTTAAGTCTTCTAGCTGACCCCTGGTTATATTTCATTCCAGAAAGACACAATGTCCCAGCCACTGGAACCATGTTTCCTCCTGTCCATCTCCCCAAACCAAGATCACCAACTTCCAGAGACACTGTTCCTCTACTTTTTGGTGGGTGGATAGAGAATAAAGTTATATTGTTCAGTCATTTTCAATTGTGTTCAACTGTGACTCCATTTGGAGTTTTCTTGGCAAAGATACTGGAGTGACTGGCCATTTCCTTCTTCAGCTCATTTTACAGATGAAGAAACTGAGGCAAACAGAGTGAAGAGACTTGCCCACGATCACACAGATAGTAAGTGTTGAGGCCAGATTTGAACTCAGGAAGAAGAGCCTTCCTGACTCCAGACCTGCTTCGAAACTTAACCCTGAGGGCCAGTTTCCTTCCAAATGCATCACACACACACACACACACACACACACACACACACACACACTGTTTATAAAATGCTTTCTGTTTTCTAGATGATTATAATTACACTAACTCTTTTCTATTCACACATTTTTTTTCTTCCCAGAGTAACACGATTAGATGCTACAAATGTTCATGATTATCGGCATCACACAAGGGCCTCTGCTTCTCTTCCACATAGCCCTTCGAAAAAGATTAGTCTTGTGAAAGGACAGACAGGCCTGTACTAAGGGCTGGAGCTCAGTCATTTTTATAGTTGTTTGGAAACAGGAAAGGAAACATGAGCTTAGCAGATCTGTTATTGATAGATTTTCAGTAGAAATGTGAAAAAATCATCAGCATGATGAGTTCTGCTTTTCCCCTGGGATTTTCTGTCCTGTTATTGTGGATTTCACGAAAAATTCCTTGCAGGTGGTTTCCTTATTGTTACATACATTTCTCTTGGATGAATGTCAATAAATGGAGTTACGGAAAAAAAAGGCAGGCTGTAGAAAGAAACATCAGCTTATCAGAAAAAGATGCTACTCAGCCCAGAAAGGAATGGCAGGATAGCATTGCTCTTTAAAACAGTTGCGGGGAGGGGAGAGTAGAGATTTTCTCACTCTCAGAATTGAATTGCGGCAAAGTACCCATCAAATAGAAGATCAAAACTGTCCATTGGCATCCAGAATCTGCTTAAGCCCCTGCTAACATTTCCATATGCCCTAGTCAATTTTATACCAGACAGGAATGCTGAGAAAAACAGCCTTTTAAGACACCAGTCAAGGGTGGGGGGAAATACTAGCACTGGAAAAATCCATTCTAGAATGTAGGGTTTGAAACCTTGCAGCTGCCAAACTGCATGTGTGGTCAGGGTCAGGGTGTCTTAGGGACTGAATTTGAGTGAAGGGTGGGTAGGTGCTACAGGAGGGCAGAGATGGAGGGGCAGGGCCTAGGCTCCTGTATGGACTTGTTTTGGAATCACTTTCCCATCTAGCTAATGACAAAACCCTCTTGGAATGGTTTCCTGTTGAAGGAGGGTGGGGTGTAGAGTGGGAAGAGGAGGTCCACTGACTGTTAACAATTTAGCCACAAAAAGTCACATTATGTGACGGGTTGTTTGAGACAGGCCAGTACTTTGTCAGCCCTAACCCATTCCTGGGTAATGAGGGGGACTTAGTGTCTTTGCTTAGGAAGGTGTGCGCTTGGGCTAAATCATTCAAAATGCTGGGGAAGGTGAAATTTTCTCCAGGTGAAATCTGGCTCAAATGACTGTCAAGCATTGTCAGCCTGGAAAGAGAAAAGAAGTAAGCAAGTAAGGAAGCATTTATGTGTCTATTCCCCATCAGGCATTTCACTAGACTCTGGGGAGACAAAGAAAAGTTAAACATTCTCTTCTTTTTAGAAGCTTGTATTCTAATGAAGGTAGACAAGGTGTACATGTATAGACATATAAAAAGAATTCTCTAAGGGCCAGCCTGAAGGGTAAATGCAGAGGATGTCTGGTCATTAAAACCTCATTGCCTGTTTCACTTTTAGCACCCACCAACTTTCTCCTCCTTTTTGAGGCTTCTCTGAGTCAAGGCCTGCCTTGAAGTAGCATAGGGTCCCTAAAGCCCAGGGCAGTCCCCACAAGTTTGGCAAGCTATCCAACTGACTCTGCTTGTATCTGGGACAGTCTTAGTGGATATTCACTCTTCTTATTATCTTCTTTCAATATCCCAGGGGTAGCTCACACTAAGAAGCTACAAAATTTCAGCTGGCCCTAAGTTGTCTGATCTAGGGCACATTATGGTCGGAGTTTTGCCAGTTCCTGACCTTTGGGATTGGGTCCAGATAACACAACTATAGACTTGCCTCCTCCCCTTCGATGGAACTCCAGTAGACAGTTTCTGACTCTTGCCCTTGTCCTCCTTTGTTTGGGAGGGTCCATGAGTTCAGAGAGACAAGTCTAAAGTCTGACTCAACTGTAGGACCTCACTCAGCTCTGTGGGCTGAATCCATGATCCTGGAGAGCCAGAGCTGCAGGGAAGCCCCTGTTTGGTCTTCTTGCCCTGATCATTTGCTGAATACTAGATCTTGGGGTGGAAAAATGACTTCATGTGGCTTCTTCCTTGGATTTCTTAACCACTGCCTGGTCTGGTGTTCTTCCTTAGTATTTGTTGGAGCAGTTATGATAGAGAACTGAGCTGTATTACTTCCTCTTATCCTGCTATCTTCTCTAGTACCTCTCTTCTCTTATCTCTGATCCTTCTATGCTGGGAGTTTTTCTCTCTTTTCCCCTCCATGACATGATTTCTTAGAAAGTCTTGGTGTCTGAATTGACTCTAGACTTAGAGTAAGATTGCTGGGTGATAAGCTCAGCCTCTACATTACTGAGGACCATACTGAGGTATGATTTTCCTTGAATTATTCAAATAGTGGATCTGAAGTCTCTAAAGGATCTGGGTTGTGGAAGGCATCCAGGACCTTCTGCTTCTAGTCACTACATGAAATTCCTCATGTATAGAATGCTGAATTTTGAGTCAGAAAGGTCTGGATTCAAATTCTTCCTCAGACATTAGTGTAACCCTTGACAAGTCACTTACATTTTCTGAGTCTCTATTTCCACATATATAAAGGGAGTAGGGAGGATAATAGCACCTACTCATCAGGGTCATTATGAAGCTCAGATGAAATAATGTAAAGTGTTTTACAAACTTATAGCGCAAATCTGCTGCCAGCTACTCCATGTGCGTCACCAGTTTTCCCTATGGATGAAACAGCTGTAATAGCATCCTTTGCTTAAAGAAAGGCCCAGAAAGTGATTTGATACATGCAAAATCACTTGTGAAAATGCAACTCACCATCTTAGTTTAAAATAGTCCAGGCAGTTATCACTAGGAATTCCAGGGTGCAAGAACTAATCTGGTTCTTGGAACCTGGGCTGTCTCCATTAACTTGGAACCACTGAGTAGATGAAAGCTTAGTCACTCATCTCAATTTCTGGAGGAGTTAATCATTAATTCTTCAAAATGGCAGTGGAGGTGGTTGGTGGAAAGGATACTGGATCTGAAGTTAGAGGACTTGATTGTGAACCCTGCTTCTGCTACTTATGCCCTCTGTGATCTTACACAAATCACTTGGCTTGTCTAGGCATCAGTTTCCTCATCTATAAAAATAGGGGACTAGACTAGATGACCTCCAAAGTCCTTTCCAGATCCATTTGGTTCTATGAACACCCGTCATGTGCAAGTCATACTAGAATCATGTCCGTGGAGGTGGAACCATCCAGTGGAAGAAGTATCCTCTGGATGGTGTTATTATCTCTAAATCTCCCACTTTGGGGCAAAACTTTGATTGCCCCGTAAGAATTATAGTTCTACTGAGTACCCCAACTTTTTCACTTTCTTCTGAGCTTTCTTTTTCCACTTCTTGGTACAGATCCAGGCTGCAGGACCACATTTGTACTGCTATGTTATTATAGGACCAAGCGATGAAAAACTCTTTTTTTAGGAAACATCCACATTCCAAATCTGCTTCCTAATCTTTGTCTCCTGCTTTCCCTCTCCCCTCCTCCATCCCTGCCGTATTTTGTCAGGAATGCTCTCTAGCACAGTGAAAGAATTTGTCCAGATCTTAACAACTTACTAATGGTGACAAGAACACCTTCTGTCCTAGGGCCAAACATAGGAGACTTATTACTGTATATTTAATGCCCCTCTTGGATGAACTTTTTCTTGGCCACTTCCAGGTTTAGGCTTATTCCTTTGTAGCACTAACAAAAGAAATATCTTCCAAGCCTGGTCTGTGTCTGGACAGATGAAAAGGCAGCTACAATGATGTAGAAAAACTATAGATTCATAAAACCTGGGTCCAAGTTATATGATATATTCCTTTGGAAAAGTCATTTCCTTTCTCTGGACTTCCGTGTTCTTGTCAGCAAAATGAAAGCATTGGATAAGGCAAGACTCCATTCAATTCTACGAGTCTATTATGAATTAAATTTTGTTTTGAGGTTCTTTTTTTTTGCCAGGTCAGTTGTTTTTCCAATGAGATATTTCACATTACCTTCCATTTTTTCATTCTTTTGGTTTTGTTTTGTGATTTCTTGGTTTCTCATAAAATCATTAGCCTCCATCTGTTCCATTCTAATTTTTAAAGAACTGTTTTCTTCAGTG
>CM053769.1:419459391-419481611 GCA_028658325.1 Potorous gilbertii
GATATTTCACATTACCTTCCATTTTTTCATTCTTTTGGTTTTGTTTTGTGATTTCTTGGTTTCTCATAAAATCATTAGCCTCCATCTGTTCCATTCTAATTTTTAAAGAACTGTTTTCTTCAGTGAGCTTTTGAACCTCCTTTTCCATTTGGCTAATTCTGCTTTTTAAAGCATTCTTCTCCTCATTGACTTTTTGAACCTCTTTTGCCAATTGAGTTAGCCTATTTTTCAAGGTGTTATTTTCTTCAGCATTTTTTTGGGTCTCCTTTATCAAGGTGTTGACCTGCTTTTCATACATTTCTTGCATCTCTCTCATTTCTCTTCCCAGTTTTTCTTCTACTTCTCTTACTTGATTTTCAAAATCCTTTTTGAGCTCTGTCATGACCTGAGACCATTGGATATTTATTTTAGATGTTTGGGATACAGAAGCCTTGACTTCTATGTCTTTCCCTGATGGTAAGCATTGTTCTTCCTCATCAGAAAGGATGGGAGAAGATATCTGCTCACCAAGAAAGTAACCTTCTGTGGTCTTATTTTTTTTCCCCCTTTTTGGGGCATTTTTCCAACCAGTTACTTGACTTTTGGGTCATTTGTCAAGAGTCGGGTATACTCTGGAAATCTGTAAAATCTCAATTCCTCCAAGATGGCACAATCAAGTGTGTACACTGGTCTGGGAGCAGGAAGGGATTTTTGTGCCCAGAATCTCAGCAGAATTTCCTCTCCACAGCCACCTGGCCTCCAGTTCCACCAAGCAAGCACTGTGGGGCTGGGATTCAGTCAAGCTATGGGGGCAAGGCTACCATTCAGTGTGAGATAAAGACCTCAGGGCCTCTACACAGGGCTGAGGTAAGACTCAGCTCCTCAGTGCCCCCAGGGGTTTTATGATCCAACAACGGATGTGGAGGCTGTATGGGCTGCTGCGTGGCCTCTGTGGCCACTACCTGCTGCTGGAGCTATGGGAAGGCCCTTCTCCCTTCCTGGTCAGTTGGAAAAACCCCATCATTGACCTTTGGTGCCTGTGGGTTAAGGGATCTGTGAACCCGCTGCTGCTGCAACTGGGGATTCCATGACTGGAGATTCCACTCTCGAGGTGTCCTCCTCCCAGAGTCATGCCTCGCCAAGTGGCCAAGGCTGGGTTGGGTTCTGCACTCTGCTCAGCATCCAGTGCAACCAATGTTTCCAGTGGGACTTTCTCCTCTACTCTGTTGTTTTCCACTTCTGCTGCTCCGTTGAGAGTTCCTCTCTACAGGTATTTTATGGGCTGTGTGGGGAGAGCCTGCTTTTTTTGTGTCTTTTTACTCTTCCATCTTGGCTCTGTCCCCTATTTTTTTTTTTAAATTAAATTTATTTATTTATTTTTAGTTTCAACAGACCCTTCCAAAAGATTCTGAGTTCCAAATTTTCTGCCCATCTCTCCCCTTTGCCCACCCCAAGACAACATGCATTCTGATTACCCCTTCCCTCAATCTGCCTTCCCTTCTATCACATCCCTCCCTTCTCATGCCCATCCTCTTTATTTTCTTGTAGGACAAAGTAGATTTCTATACCCCCTTGACTATATATCTTATTTCCCAGTTGAATGTAAAAACAATTTTTAACATTTGTTTTTAAAATTTTGTATTTCACTTCTACCTTTCTCCTCCCCACCTATCCCCACGGAGAAGGCAAGCAATTCAATATAGGTTATACATGTGTAGTTATGCAAAACACTTTCATAACAGTCATATTGTGAAAGACTAACTATATTTCCCTCCATCCCATTCTGCCCCCATTTATTCTCTTCTCTCTTTTGACTTTGTCCCTCACCAAGAATGTTTACTTCTAATTACTCCCTTCTCCCATTTGCCCTCCCTTCTGTCATCTCCCCATATCCCCCCGCTTCTCCTCTTCTCCTCTACTTTCTTGTAGTATGATAGATTTTCGTAGCAAATTAAGTGTGTATGTAATTTCCTCCTTAAACCAAATGTGATGAGAGTAAGGTTCACTCTTTTCCTCTCACCTCCCCACTCTTTGACTCCATTGAAAAAGCTTTTTCTTGCCTTTTTATATGAGATAATTTCCCCCATTCTATTTTTCCTTTTCTCCTCCCAATATATTCCTAACTCACCCCTGAATTTTATTTTTTTAGATAACATTCCTACCTATTCAACTCAACCTGTGCCCTCTATCTATATGTGTATAATCCTTCCAATTACTCTAATACTGAGAAAAGTCTCAAGATTTATAAATATGATTTTTCTATGTAGGAATGTAAGCAGTTCAACTTTAGTAAGTCCCTTATTATTTCTCTTTCCTATGTACTTTTCATGCTTCTCTTGATTCTTGTGTTTGAAAGTCAAATTTTTATTCAACAAGAATGCTTGAAAGTCCTTTATTTTATTGAATGACCATTTTATCCCCTGAAGTATTATACTCAATTTTACTGGGTAGGTGATTCTTGATTTTATTCCTAGCTCCTTTGTCCTCTGGAATGTCATATTCCAAGCCTTTGATCCTTTAATGTAGAAGCTGCTAGATCTTGTGTTATCCTGATTGTATTTCCACAATACTTGAATTGTTTCTTTCTTCCTCATGCATTATTTTTTCCTTGACCTGGGAGCTCTGGAATTTGGCTACAATACTCCTAGGAGTTTTCCTTTTGGGATCTCTTTCAGGAGGCAATGAGTGGATTCTTTGAATATATATATATATATATATATATATATATTCTACCTTCTGGTTCTAGAATCTCAGGGCAGTTTTCCTTGATAATTTCTTGAAAGATGATGTCTAGGCTCTTTTTTTTGATCATGGCTTTCAAGTGGTCCAATAATTTTTAAATTGTCTTTCCTGAATCTATTTTTCAGGTTAGCTGTTTTTCCAGAGATATTTCACATTGTCTGCTATTTTTTTCATTCCTTTGAATTTGTTTTATAATTTCTTGTTTTGTTCATAAGGTTATTAGCTTCTATCTGATCCATTCTAATCTTTAAGGCATTATTTTCTTCAGTGAACTTTTGCTCCTCCTTTTCCATCTGGCCAGTTCTGCCTTTTAAAGTATTCTTCTCCTCATTGCCTTTTTGGATCTCTTTTGTCATTTGGAGTAGTCTATTAGACTATTGGATTAGTCTATTTTTTAAAGTGCTATTTTCTTCAGTACTTGTTTTGGGTCTTCTTTAGTAAGCAATCGGCTTTCATAATTCATATTTCGTAGTTTATAATTTCATAATTTTCTTGCCTCACTCTCATTTCTCTTCCCAATTTTTGCTCTACTTTTCTCACTTGATTTTTAAAATCCTTTTTGAGCTCTTCCACGGCCTGAGACCAATTCATATTTGTCTTGGAGGCTTTTAATGTAGAAACTTTGACTTTGTTTGTATACTTCAGTCTTTCTTGTCACCAAAGTAAGGTTCTATAGTATGATTCTTTTTCTGGTTTTTGCTCATTTTCCCAGCTATTTACTTGTCTTTTGAGTTCTTTGCCAAGCTAATTCTCTGCTTCTGGTGGGGGTAGGGTGCATACTGTCAGCCGCTCTAACCCCCCCCCCCCATCTGTGGGCCTAGAGCTCTAGAAAGGATTGCTGTTGCTGGCTACAGCTGCCCCTGCCCCAGCCACTGCTGCTGCTGCTGTGGACTCCTCCTTCAGGGGTGGGCTCTTCCACCCACTCTGATGCCCTGGTGCTGCGGCCTGACCACTCCACTCTCTCACACAAGTCCCACAGTATTTTTCCACTGACCTTCAATTTGTCCTCAGCATTTTGCAGTTGTGAAGTCTGGAACTCTCCATAGGTGCACGATGTTCAGTCCTCCACTAAGACCTGCTCAGGTCCCATCTCTGCCAGCATGGCCCATGCTGGATTATGCTCTGCTCCCAGTGTGGCACCATAGACACTCCCTCACGACCTTCCAGGCTGTCTTGGGCTGGAGATTTGCTTCACTCTGTCGTTCTGTGGGTTCTGCTGCTCCAGAATTTGTTTAGAGTCATCTTTTAAATAGGTATTTGTCTGGGTTTGTGAGGAGAATGCTAGCAAGTCTGTGCTGTTACTCTGCCCTCTTGTTAATGAATCAATTAACAAATATTTATTAAGTACCTCTTCTATACAGTGGCACTGTGGTAAATGTTTGGGATATCAGTACAATGAATTAAAGAACTCCTATTTGCAAAAAACTTACATTCTATGGGGGAAGACAACAAGGGCATGTTTAACTAGAGGCAGATGAATTCTGGGCTCACTAGGCTAGCCCTGATTCACAGTGGCAGGGTGAGTCCCTACAGCAGACCTGCACAGCTTGGCAGGAGGTAGGGGTCAAAATTAAAATAGGCTAAACTTCTTCTGGCCGCAGATCAGTTAGACTAGAGAAAGACTAATGATAATTGGTTGCCCTGGGTCACATGACAAATAGGAGAGTGGGCAGAGGCAACCCTATACTTTTCAAGGGCTGTCAGAAATCCTTTGCTGGGTGATTTCAGTATATTGTGCAAGCCTGTGCAAGAGCATGGTAAGTTACATCTATCTTCAGGATCCTAGGGGAAACCTAGGGGTAACCCTGAAGGAATGGAAGGTGTCTTTCTCTAATCCCATTGCTTATGAGCCCCCATCTAGTGGTCCTCCTAATCAGCCACTTGTGATTACAACATCAATCATGTTTTGACCAACTGGTCAGTCATAAAGTTATTTTAAGAATTGCAAATTTCTCTCTGAAACTAAGGATTATTGCCCCCAATATCAATTAACCAATTAATACTGATTAGATTTTACACAGGGACATTTATTGACCAAGTTAAGCAAGAATAGAAGTACAAATGTATCCCCCTTCAAAAAACCCCCCAAAACTAGGGCATACTTTCTTCTGTACAGATCCACTCAATCCTTTGGAGAATGGGCTTAAAGTGGTAATTACCAAATATTTCTCCCCACCAATTTCACTTCTTCATGTGAATTTCATGCCAATGAAATAATTACTCCCTTGCTTACAGGACATAATATTTCACCTTCTAGTTTTATTCACTACTGAACTAGGCCAAACAGGTCTCATACATTGCTACTCATCAGGCTTGGCTGTTGGAGTTACTGCTATGGACACTAGTGGCTGGACTTTTGATAACTCTTCTGACCTTTGCAATCTCCCAGGTTGGAACCTGGCTTGTAGTCTCTGATGCTCATTTGCTTAAGATTGGGAAAGAATCCATTCAGCAGAGTCAGGAAACATCAGGCCATATGTGACCTGTGTAAGTGGAGAAGGCAGCCAGAGGCAGGCAGAAGGGACCACAAGTGTTTGTTGCTTCTGCCATTATTGTCTTTTCCCCACCTGGAGTCTTATGGCAGTTCTTCCTTCTCACGAAAAGGCTGATTTTGTATGGTTACCAATATTAGACCAGTGCCATCTCAAAAGAACTGAAATTGAGGATCACCAAAAAGGCATTGGAGGACAGAGTGAATGTGGATAGGAGGAAACACATTACAGACTGGGAATTAATATGAGGTAGAGGAAAAGGATATCAGTAAAGAAACAGGATAAAAAAGATGTGTTGGTCATGTGGTGAGCATAAAAGCATAAGCAATGGTGGGGCCAACATACTCCTCTGGAGTCCTTTATGTAACAAGAAAGTACAAGGAAATCACTCAGCATATTGGATGAACCCTTTGTGGCAATCATGGAAAAATGAACTAGAATCAGGATGGGAAGACATGGAGAGTTGCAATTTGCATTGTTGGAATTAACAGATGAAATTATAGATTCACTGGAGTATTGGCATATGAAAATGGATCCACCACATTTTGATTCAAACTCTTAGTCTTGGATGAAGTGGTGGAAATGGCCTTTAAGATAATGAAGTTGGGGAGGGCAGCTGGAAGGGAACAAGAAAATGTGAAAAAGATCTGTGCTAGAGGAAACATAATTTTAGATATTGAGAGATTTTCAAGATATCTGAAAGGGGAGCTTTTTCCAAATGACTTAAAAAAATCTGACAGTAACAGAAAAGGTTGATCTGGAAAACACAAATAACTGTTGATCTACTTTCTTATATCCACAAAATCTTTTTGACAATTATTTGTACACATACAAAAATATGAAAAGGAAATAAAAAAGTCTCAGAAAATAGCTTTCTAAAATTAAATTTTATTGATATTTTTGTTTTTGCTTCATTTATATTTTCCATTATAGCCATCCTCTGAGAACTATACGTTATAAGAGGTCTTTTTAAAAAAGAAAAAAAAAGAGGAAGAGGAAAAAAAATCAGAAAAACAAATTAACATTAAAAAACCCCCGAATCCCTGGTGATACATGTAGTATTCTCCACTCATGGACCATCTTATTTCTCCAAAGGAGTGGAAGGAGGTGTTTTCTCATCAGTCTTCTTTGGAGTCCAGCTTGTTTTTTTAAATTTTGAAATATTCATTTTTGGTTGTTTTGTGGCAATCGTTCTTTACAAATACTTTGTGGTTATTTTAAATATTGTTTTTTTGACTCTGCTTACTTCATTTTGCTTACTTCATTTGAATTGATATTCAGGTCTTTTCATCTTTTTCAGTTTTCGTAATATTTTGTAGTTTCTTATAGCACAGTAATATTCCAGTATATTTATAGGCCACAATTTAGTTCTTCCCTAATCAATGGGTACATACTTTGTTTCCAGATCTTTGGTACCAAAAAAATGCTGCTGGAAATTTTTTGGTGTATATGAAGACTTTCTTTATATCAATGACCACCTAGGAAAATATGCTTTGCCCTGGAATCTCTGGGTCAAAAAGAGTATGGACATTTTAGTCATTTTATTTACGTCATTCCAAATAGCTTTCCAGAATGGCTCATCCAAATTCATAACCACATTACTAATGTATTCATTGGAGTATGGCAAATAATTTCCCACAGCAGACTACATCTTGATTCATACAATAGACCGAAAGACATAGAGAATATAAGATTCCACTGTGTTTGTTATTTGCCATTAAAGAAAAATTAAAACATTTGACTCAGCAGAACAAAATGCAACCTTAAAGACTTATTTCCAAGGGCCAAGAGACCAACAGGTGTTTATGTCACTTGATTAGCTTTGTTCAGTGATCCTTTGACTGTCAGCATCAAGTGAGGCATCAACTTGGGACAGATCTTTGGAGGATTTCTTTGAAGCTGTAGACAACTATGACTCAGCAGGAGAAGGTGTGGGAGGATTGTGACCTGGACTGGTAAAAGAAGTTCAAATCATCTCTGTAGAAGTGGGAGGATTAAAGAAGCTAGACCTGGAAGTGACCTAGAGATTGTCTGAGGCAACCCTCTCATTTTACAGAGGAGGAAATCTAGATTCAAAGAAGTTAAGCAGAAAGATTTCTGCTTCGAATATTTGAAATCAGAAAATGTGAGTTTTGAATTCAGTTCTGTTACTACCTGGGAAGTCAATCATGTTCATCTCTCTGGACTTTAAGCTATAAAATGAGAGTGTTAAAAGAAAAAATGAGAGGATTAGACTAAATGAATTCTACAGTTCCTCTATCCCTAAATCTGTGTGTGGAAAGTGGGCCTAGGGGTAGACTAATAAAGACTTAACAACCAGCTCTGAAAAAAAAAATGTAAACAGGACACAGTTTTAAGTTAAATCTGTCTTATTAATATTTTAATCACTTTATTAGATTCAGATAATAAGACAATAAATCAAGCTCTTATTTGTAACAGTTCTGATTTCTAAGGTATAAATGCTCATATTGAAAATTTTACACTTGTTTGAGTGAGTTTGCTTAAGTTCTCACAAATAGTAAATGACAGGATGTATGTGTTTGAACTCAGGTCCCCTGACTCCAAATTCATCACTCTTTGTATTGTATAATTTTTGCCTTCTACATGTATTGCTCAAAAAGTAGACCACACCTGGATAAAGGCTACATTTCTAAAATGAGATCTTGCTGAAAAGATGTTAATGAAAAATGTCATCAATTATAAGTAGCAGTCAAATTTTACACGATCCAGCTTTGAAGTAAAATGGTGGCCCTTCTTTGGACCGATTTAGGTGGTAGTAGTCCTGACACAGGACATGACCTCATAACATGTCTTGAAGTGTTAGCAGGCACATTCTTGATAGTTCATTTTATCTGTGGAGGTCATCAGAGTCAGGGAAAATTTAAAGAAAAGAGAAATTATATTTATAAGGAAAATAAAATTGTGAATTTCTTCCTTTCTTCTTTCCTTCCTTCCCTCAATCCTTCCTTCCTTCCCTCCTTCCTCCTTCCTAATCTATGAATCTTAATGAGAATGTGGAGCTGTCTTCTTTGGCCTCAGCTGCTATCTGTTCAGTTGGTACAATGTTCCTGGTTCTCAAATCTTCACTCATAGGGCCCTTAGTTATTTTCTGAGAAAAGACCCTGGCCAGAAGCCCAGCACCCAACCTGCTTAGAGGTTTTATTCTATCTAAGCAAAGAATTAATTTAGTAATTGGAGCCCCAGTGGCTCCAGAGTCTCTGGCTGGGACATCTAGGGGTCTGGGAGAAAAGATTGAATTACAGGGCACAGGGTGGTTATGTACCTCACCTCCTTTCCTCATTTAGTTTCTAAAATTGAGCAGCTTGGTTCCGTGATATCATTTGAACCACTGCCAAGAAGCAATTAATGTACTGTTTGCTGACAAGGATTTGTTGTTATTCCAAAAGCAGTGAGCTGGTGACTGTGATACTGAAGACAAGAAATCCAGATTCTTAAGCAAATAAGGGTGTGGAGTGGAAATGTTGCTACTGTTCTCTTTAGAATGTAATTGCAAACATTGTAACAACCTGTATCTCCTTCATGCCTGCCTCACTTTTTGATTCCCTGCCCCAACACCCCTAACCAACTTGGATGGTGAAAACCCCACAATTGAGGATAACAAGGGTCAACCACCGATGGAGCCTGGAGGGGTTAAGGGTGGGGAGAGAAGGAGGGAAGAAGAAGCTCTGAACCTTGAAGCTCCTTGAAAAATTCATCTTTAGTCATGGAGCCACCTGCCAGGGTCACTGTAACTTGCTCGGAGCTGGAGGCTTTGACACATTGCTGCGGAATTGTGTAAGGAGTGATGCTGCTGCTGCTGCTGCTGCTGGTATTTAGCGTGCTATGTATGAGTTGACAGGGCTGCAGATGGAGGTAGGATGCCAGCTCAGTGAAAATGTAGCTCAGTCAGCCCCCAGCTGTCCCATGAGGACAAGACTGAACCAGGGAGAGGTCATGGACTCCCAGTGTTGGGAGGGCTATGAGAGGTGAGAGGGCTCAAGACCCTTTTTTGTTGCTGTCCAGTCATTTTTCAGCTGGGTGTGATTCTTGGTGAGCCCATTTGGGGTCTTCTTGGCAAAGATACTGGAGTGGTTGGCCATTTCCTTGTCCAGCTCATTTTACAGATGAGAAAACTGAGGAAAATAGGGTTAAGTAACTTACTCAAGGTCACTCAGCTAATATCTGAGGCCATATTTGAACTTAGGTCTTCTCGACTCCAGGCCTGGTGCTCCATCCACTGCTCAGTTTAGCTGTCCTCAAATCCCCTACCAGAACAGAAAGAAGTAAAATGGGTCTTGTCTTCATGATTTTTCAATCAGTCTTGGGAAGGGCCCTTATAGATAATTTCATTCAATTTGACTCCCCAAGTAGATCTTAAGCGACATTCTTATGCCAGGTAAGGCACCATATGTACCAAACCTGCTTTGGAGTCAGAAAGATCTGAATTTGAGTCTTGCTACTAGGTGACCCTGGGCAGGTCACTCAGGGTTCCATTTATTACAGGCAGTTCTCTGAGACTTGGAGATTAATTGTTCTCCGTGTCTTGAATTCACTACACATGTGAAATCACAATTTAGATTAAGAAAAAAAACTCACAAACTTTGCTAGGCATTGGAGATCTACATAAAAAAATGAAAACATAGCTTCCTTTACGGAGTTTACGTTCCACTGGAAGGAAACAACATGTACACAGATAAGAGGCAATGGAAAGAACATTGAATTTGGAATCAGAGGACCTGAGTTCAATTCTTGCATTGCTAGTTACTACCCTCTTTTAAGTCATTCAATCCCCTTTGAAGAAGCCTTTGCTTCTTCATCTGTAAAATGAGGATATTGCACTAGTTGACCTCTAAGGTCTTTTCTAGTTCTAAATCTATGACTTTATGATCCTTGGGTGTCAGTTATGTAAAAATCAATGAAAAAATATTTCTTATTTTAGCAATTTAGCAACAAAATAAATCTAACAGTCTTTAATTAAGTGACCATGACTAATGACATCTGCCTCCCGAAATGTCATTTCTCTTTATTCATGGAACCAACTCTATAAAGGGAGGATGGACAGGCAGGTGGGACTCAGTGGCCCCTGAGGGCTGTCTCAGGATAGGAACCTTCTACAGATTAATGTCAGAGGGACTTGGATAGAGATCTCTCAGTTCTTCTCCACTGGGCCTATTGGATCATGGAGAAGACCCAGCCTCCCTGGCAGCCCTTGTCTCTGGATCAGTGCAACATAGAAACCATGAGGCTTTTCCTTTGAGGTGCTGGGTGCACCCTGTACTTTGCCTTTGCAAAGTCTCCTGACAGACAGCATTTGAGGCCATGCTCTCCAAGGGCTGGGGATCTCCTGTTTACATTGACTGTTGACTCATCTTAGGTGGAATTATGTACAGAAATAAGTCAACAGAGGCCTATTCACACTGAGCCACATCCAGCTATGGTCTGTGCAGAATGCGTGGCTCCGGTGTAGACAACATTCTTGTTTACTGTGTGCCTTTCCAGGTCAGTGAGTCCTTAGCTTCGCAGACGTGCTTTTAGGGGAGTGTAAAACTCTCTATGAATAGTCTCTCAGTTTGTGTAGAGCAATTCACCCTTAAAAACTAGCCTAACCAGGGCTCCTTTTGGAATCTCACTGTAAATGCATTAAGAAGTGGTCACCTCTAGGCGGGGCATCAGCTCGGAGATGGGCAGCCCAGCCCACATCCTGGGCTGGGACTGTTTGCCCAGCTGGGGGACTTTGTAGCAACTGGCTTGGATTGTCCCTAGGACATCACCTCTCTTGCCCTGTGCAGAGCGCTTGTACAGAATGAAGGGTCTCAGGAAGGCACATTGCACAGTGGAGAAAGCACCCATTCTGAAGACAGAAGATCAGGGTCCAAATCTTACCTTTGATGCTTATAGCCTTGTGGGACCTTGGACAAATCTCAGTTTGTTCATCTGTAAATGGGGAGGTTGCACTAGTTGGCTTCTCAGGTTCCTTCCTGCTCTACACATACACTCCTGTGACTTTCTCAAACTCCCTCTGGGGAAGAGAGAGAAAGGAAAACTTCAGTGGGATTGGAGATTCTTTGCTCTGGGAGATAGATGTGTTTAGTTGGATTCTAATGATAGGGTTGTTTCAGGTGGGTCCTATCTATAGGGCAGTTCGACTGCTTTTGGCAGGGAGAACCTGTAGACTGCGGAGCTGCTTCAGTAGCCTTCTGGAAGAGGCCTTTCTCTCTCAGCTCTACCCCCTCCTCCCCACCCTATGAATGTTGCTGGAGAGTCCAGAGGCCTCTCTTTCCTCCCAGGTGTTCTCATCTTAGAGAGCAATGTCAAATAAATCTTGTAAATTATATCAAACCCTTGCCTGACTCCAAGCACCATCAGATAGGCTGAGAATGAAACTATTAGTCATCCTAACTTGTACCATCCATGATTAGTATGAATGCCTGGAGGCTCACCTGCTCATTTGTACAAATCAATCAAGAACCAGCAGATAAAAGTGATAAGTATGTATTTGAGAGAGATAAGACATTTACAGATGAAGAAATATGTAGTTGAGAGAAACAAGACATTTATGGATGAAGGCCCAGGAAAGGATAAATGACTTGCCCAAGGTTACCTGGGTAGTCAGTAGAGGGGCCAAGCTTAGGTTAGGTAAAGCAGACAGTTGTTAGGGCATCTTTTCTAGCCCCTTCCCTACACCAAGAGGTGAGCAGTGCGGCCCCTAAAAAAAAGGACTGCTACCCTGGGACTGCCAAGTTCAAATGTTGTTTCCGGTGAGAATATGACCCTATGGCCTGGGCAACCTGTGTGCATGGTTGTGACTACAGCTCCCAGTATATCCGCACCTGCTGCTTTGTCACTTACTTGTCACAAGACTTTAGGATAGGTAAAAATGGTAGAATGGTATGGGTGATGTCTTTTGACTCACACATAAATTGGATTTAAATGAGGCAGAGTTACATGAAGTCATCAGCCTCACTCTCTCTTCATCATCGAAGTCCAGTGGCAAGTCAAGATGACTGTGATGGCTTGGGATGCAGTAGATGACCTCATCTTTGATGTCTACCAGGCCCTAAGAGCTCCCCAGATCTGCCTTCAAGGCCATGAATTGTTCTCATCTGCCCATTCTGTCAGGGGATGTCTTCACATGCTTGGGGCAGACACCTTTCTAACTTACTGATGGATTTGAGATTTTTTGTTTACCCTCAACCTGGTTTAGTCCATCTGCTAAAACTTGGATGTGGTCACTGCTCATGCTATAGCTTCTTGGAGACACAGGTGAGAATTAGGTGAATCAGAAGGAGACCAAAGGTGGAAAGCGGTCCTGAAAAAGGCTTGGCAGCCCTCACACCAGAGGTACCAGAGATACTAGACTTCCCTGAACACCCATACACCCCCCACATAGCTAGTAAGAATCTGAGAGGTCTTGAACTTACTTCTTCCTGACATAAAGCCCAGCACTTTACTGTAAAGAAGACAGAAAGATGAGGAGGCCATCTTTGGCATGATGCAGAGTACAACCCTACTTGGACATAGTGAGAAGCACTCTATAATCTCTAGAGGGTTCTTTAGGCCTCTATCATAACATACCCTGACCAGTTGACACACTAGACTCTACTTTTCTCTCAGTCTTTTTGTACCAAACCTTGGCATAGTTCATTGATTAAAGTTCCTCCACTCACTAGTATGCAGCTTTTCTGAACTTAGTCTAGAGGAGAAAAGGTAATCTGACTCTATGGAAGTGGAATGTAGGTAAAGAATTATCATAAAAGGGCATTATACAAGTCTAGCATATATGGATTTATTAGAACAGAGTTGGTTTATTTCTGCTTTGCAGAATTACAAAATCTTAGAATTGTAAGGTTACATCAGAGGCTGTCTATTTTTACCTATTAGTGAAAAAGAGTCCCATTATGGGATTTCCTAGCAAGCGGTCATTAATCTCTGCCTGACTATATTTAGTGAGATAGGACCCATTATATCTGGAAGGACTTCATTCCATTTTTGAATAGCTATTAGTTGTTAGGAAGTTTATTCTTCCTTACATTGAGTCAAAATCTGCCTCTCTATAGCTTCCCTTTCTTGCTCCTGAATGGAAAAATAGAAGTCTAAACTCTTCCAAATAATCACTCTTCAAATTAAGGAAGACACCAATCATGTTCCGTGTAGGTATTTTCAACTCCAAGCTAGGTATCTCCTTCTCTCCTATCACTAAGTAAGTTCTGTCAATTTTTCCTTTGCAATGACTTTTAAAATCATCTCTTTCAGTTCCCTCTACCCAGACTCTTTCCCCATCTAATACTTCTTTCACACAATTGACAGTTTTTTTAAATGTTCATGTTTGACTGTGTTACTCAACTTCTCAAAAACATTAGAAATGTTCTCCATTATCCACAGGATAAAATCCACATTCCTCAGCTGTAATGACCTTCAAGGAATTCCACAATTTGATCCTCTTCTTAATTATGCTTTACTTTCTCCAATCTCTCTTCCCCTTGCCTCATGCATATTCCTCTCTCTACACCTTTGCTTGCACTCTTCCCTCTACCTAAGTTACTTACTCTGACTCATCTTTGTATATCCAGACTTAGCTGTCTTTCAAGGCCAATGCAAAGAGTGTTGGTTTGGGAGTCAGCCTTCCTAGGTTCTTGCCCCAGCTAAACTCCTGACATATATTGTGTTCTTGGGAAATTTTTCCGCCTCTCTGAGTCTCAGTTTCCTTGTATGTCAAAAGAGAAGGTTGAACAGATGGCTTCGATTGTCCCTTCCAGTTCTGACATTCCTTGACCTTCCTAGGTTATAGTAATCTCTTTCTGACTCTTCTATCGAATGTATTTTAATATCTGCCAGGCACTGGGTTAAGCACTGGAGATACAAAGACAGCAACTAAGAAATTCCTGCTTAAAGGACATTCTAGTTTACATTTCAAGACAATTTAGTGTACTGGAAAAAGTTTTGGACTTGGAGCTGTAAGAATGCGATTTCCATGTTCTTATAAAGCATGTCAGCACTTTAGTTCTACTTCTTGTAGACTAGATTAGTATACAAATACTGTCAGATTTGTTACATTGTACCTATTTCTTCCCTCCCTCTCTTCCTTCCTCCCTCGTTCCCTCCTTTCCTTCTTTCCTTCCTTCTTTTCTTCCAGCTTTACTTTAAAAATGCTCTTGGGTTGATCTACATTTGTTGGGTTTCAGGTAAAATTTTCTGCAGACTTGTTTTCCTTTTCCCTGCTTTTCAATTTTGTGGTTGTTGTTGAGATGATAATTACTATAATCTTTCATTTCCTTTTGTAAAGTTTTACAAGTGAGCTTGTATTTTAAACTAGTGTTGCCTCCATCTACCATGTCTTTGCTTGGCAATAAGATCACAGACTTGATGGTAAAGGCAATTTCTGGACTCTTGTCCTTGTTCTACAGATCATTCTGCATCTCTAAGAAGTAGCATTAATTAGAATCAATGTCTGGTTTTATACATTGCTCATTTCCGGAGTGAAGAGCTTGCTTAAATAGGCTGGTTTGCAACTATGACAACTGGACAGAGTACCTTCTTTATTCTTTCTCCTATTTATTATTAATTTTTATTTTTTGATACAACCACTTGACTTTAATTCAAACTGATTCTGAATTAAGTTCTAGGCATAATCAATTTAATTTTTCCTGATGTTCATTTCTCTTCATGTCTTCCTGTTTTGATTCATGCTGTTGGAAAACATCACTTTGCAAAAAACATTTACCCACAAAATTTTCTACATTAAATTTAATTATGCCATTCCACAAAATTAAAGAAAACTGCCTGAACTCATATTTTTGATAATTCATGCAAATTTCCGTTTTTTGCAGTTTTATCATTTATTTATAGAAAAGAAGAGTGATTAGACTTTAAGAGCCAACACTGTCCATTGTTAAGTTTTGGTGTCTTCATTTTCATTGTTGTATTCATTGTCCATATTGTTTTTTTGTTTTGCCTTCTTCATTCTGCATTAGTTCATATAATGCTTCCCACGTTTCTTCGAATTCTTTAAATTAATAATTCCTTATCATGAAACAAATTTACATTTTTTTGATTTACTGCAGTTTTTTCCACCCATTCCCCAACAATTGAGCACATAATTTATTTTTAGTTATCTTGCTATTTTAAGTAGTGCTGCTGTCTGGCTATAAATCTAATAGCTATATCATTGAATCAAAGGATATAGACAATTAATGAATTTTTGTTGCATAGTTCCAAATAGTTTTCCAGTGAATGAGCAGGCCTATCTTTCCACAGTAACTCTAACCTGGAATTTTAACTTTTTTAAACCATCTTAGCCAATTTTATATACATATATGTACATATATACATATATATGTAATACCTCAGAGCTTTAAAAATATAGATTCTTCTCACTGTTGGTGATTTTTATGTCGTTTTCATGTGTTTGTTTATAGTTTGTATGTGTACTTTTGAAAATTGTAAAGAATGAGTGAGTTAACGACCAACTCATAGAAACAATAAATTTTTATTAAAGAGAATGATAATGAGACAGCATACCAAACCCTATGGGAAGTAGCAAAAGCAATAATCAAAAGAAAATTTATATCTCTGAATGCTTACACTATTAAAATAGATAAGGAGCAGGCCAATAAATTGAGTATGAAATTTTTAAAAATTAGATAAAGGGCAATTAAAAACCAAATTGTGAATCCTAAAAAATTAAGGCTAGGATTAATAAAATTGAATGTCAGAAAACCATTACATTAACAAATAAACCTTGGAGTTGGTTTTTATGAAAAAAAACCCAATAAAGTAGTTATACCATTGGTTAATATGATTTAAAAAAGACAGGGAAGAAAACCAAATCACTATTACCAAAAATGGAAAGGGTTAATATAGCACTAATGAAGAAGAAATCAAAGCTAATTTTAGGAGTTCTTTGCCCAATCATATGTTAATAAATTTGACGCTTTAGGTGAAATTTAAGGATACTTAAAAATATAAACTATTTACATTGACAGAAGAGGAAATAGAAGAGGAAATTTTAGAAAAAGAAATTGAACAGTGCATGAGTGAGCTTCCTAAGAAAAATGCATTAGCATCAGACAGAGTTACAAGTAAATTCTACTAAACATTTATAGATAAACTAATTCCAATATTAAATATATTATTCAAAGTAATAGGGCAAGAAAGGAGTCCTATTAAAGTCCTTTTATTAACAAATATGGTACTGATGCCTAAACCAGGAAGAGCAAAAATAGAAAAAGAAAATTATAGACCAATTTAACTAATGAATATGTATGCAAAATCCTAAATAAAAGACTACAACAGTATGTAATAAAGATTATGCTTTGTGATCAAGAAGAATTTATATAGCAGAAATGCAAAAATGGCTTACCATAAGGAAAGCCATCAAATGTAATTGATTATATTAATGACAAAAATCATGTCATTAAATCAACAGAGGAGGAAAAGTTTTTGACACAATACATCACTCATCCCTATTAAAAACACTTGAAATCATAGATAAAAATGGATTTTTCCTTGAAATGATAAGAAGCATCTTTCTAAAACTATCAGCAAGTATGATTTATAATGGGGATAAACTAGAAACCTTCCCAATAAGATAAGCAGTGAAAAAAGATGCTCATTATCACCAATATTATTCAATATTGTATTAGAATGCTAGCAATAGCAATAGGAGAAGAAAAAAGAAATTGAAGGAATCAGAATGGGCAATGAGGTAATAAAATTATCTCTTTTTGCAGACGATATGATTGTATACTTGAAAAATTCTAGAGATTCAACTAAAATGCTAGTTGAAGCAATGAATAATTTTAACAAAGTAGCGGTATGTAAAAAAGAAACTCACATGAATCATCAGCATTTCTATATATCACCAACAAAGCCATGCAAGAAGAAACAATAAGAGATAGCTCATTTAAAGTAACCATAAACAATATAAAACACCTGGAAGTATATCTGCCAAGGGAAACCCAGAAATTGCATGAACAAAATGATAAAACACTTTTTTATACAAAGTCAGATTTAAGTAATTGGAGAAATATTAATTGTTGGTGAATGAATGAATCCAATATAATAAAAATGGCCATTCTATCAAAATTAACCTGCTTATTCAACACCATCCTAATTCAATTACCAAAAAACTATTTTACTGAGCTAGAAAAAATAATAACAAAATTCATTTGGAAGAGCAAAAGGTCAAGAACATCAAAGGGATTAGAGAGAAAAAAGTAAAAAACAGAGATCTAGCAGGGTCAGATCTTAAACTGTATCACAAGGCAGTAATTATCCAAACTTTCTGGTACTGGCTAAGAAATAGAAAGATGGATCTGTGGAACAGGGTAGACATACAATACATAGTTGTAAATGATTATAGTAAACTTGTGTTTGACAAATACAAAGATTTAAACTTTTGGGATAAGAATTCCCTATTTGGTAAAAATAGTTGGGAAAACTGAAAGACAGTCCGGAAGAAATTGGATATAGACTAATATCTTATACCATTAACAAGATAAAGTCAAAATGAATGCATGTCCTAGATATAAAGGGAGATGTCATACATAAATCAGAAGAAGATGGAATTTATTATCTATCATATTTATACATAAAAGAAGAATTTGTGAATAAACAAGACATAGATAGCATTGTGACATGTAAGTAGATAATTTTGATAACATTAAATTAAAAAGGTTTTGTACAAAAAAATCAACAGTCAAATTAAAAAGAAAGCAGAATATTGGGGAAAATTTTTATATACCATCTCTTAGACAATGGTCTCATATCTCAACTATATAGAGAATTTTGCCAAATTTATAAGAATATGAGTGATTCTCTAATTGATAAATAGTTGAAGGATATGAACAGGGAAGTTTTTAGATGAAAAAATCAAAGCTATGTATAGGCATATGTAAATATGCTCTAACTAATTATTGATTACAGAAATACAAATTAAAACAACTTTGAAATATAATCTCTTACTTATTAGATTAACTAAAGTGATAGAAGGGGAAAATTAAAAATGTTGGAGGGGATGTGGAAAAATTGGGACACTAATACCCTGCTGGTGGAACTGTGAACTGATCCAACCATTTTGGAGAGCAATCTGGAATTATACCCCAAAATGCATGCATACCTCTTGATCCAGCAATACCGCTATTAGGTCTGTTTCCCAACATGAACAGGGATAAAGGGAAAGAACTTATATGCTCTAAAATATTTATAGCAGCTCTCTTTGTGGTGCCAAAGAACTAGAAATTGAGAGGATGTGCATGGTTTGGGGAATGGAGAAACACATTGTGATATATGGCTGGGATGGAATACTACTGCTCTGTAAGAATGATGAGCAGGTTGACATTAGAAAAACATGGAAAGACTTGCAAGAAATAATTAAAAGAGACATGAATAGAAGTGAGAACATTGAATATACTAATAGCAATATTGTTTAAAGTATAATTGTGAATGACTAATTTATTTTGAGTATTATAAATACTCAAATCAGCTACAAAGGACCTCCAAAGAAAAATGCTATCAACCTCCAGAGAAACAACTACAAATAGAGGTTTGTGTAGTATCATTTTACGTTATCTATCTATCTGTCTGTCTGTCTATCTATTGATCTATTTATCTATCTATCTATCTATCTATAATTGTGTCCAATGGTGACCTCTAGAGTGGGTTGGAGAAAGAGGGAGAGAGGAGTTTGGAACTTAAAATATAGCAAAAAAAATAAATAAAAGAAAAAAAGAAAATTGTTTATGTTCTTATTCACCTCCCTATTGCCTCTTAGTCTTTCAGATTTGTGTCAATTATGTATAGATTTTTGTATGTCAGATTTTTATCAGTGATTTTTGATGGAAAGAATTTGTTTTTGCCAATTCATATCTTTTCTTATTATTCTGGATACAACAATTTTGTTTCTGCAAAATCTTTTACATCTTATATTATTATAATTGCCCATTTTTTCTTTTATAATTCCATCTATCTATTTCTGGTTGTAAATTCTTTACCTATCCACAGTTGTGAAAGTTTTAACCTTCCATTTGCCTCTAAGTTTTAATGGTGTTACTTTTAATTTGTAGATTATTTATCCATGCGGAATTTAATACATCATATAATTTGTGATACTGAATTAAACCCATTTTTCACTTAAGTACTTTCCAGTTTTCCCAGAAGTTCTTGTTTAACAAAGAGTCCTTCCTGTCATGGTTTGTGTTTTGGGATTTATGGAACATTAGGCTCTTATGTATGTTTGCTTCTAGATGTTACTTACCTAATTTGTTCTACTGTTTTATTCTATTGTACTGTTCTTTCCTTTTTAGAAAAAATCATTGCTAGAGAGTTTTAAAAAAATTGATTTTAATGGTGTGGAGCCAAGATGGCAGATTAGAGGCAGCAACTTAGTTGAACTCTTTTTACAGTCCCCTCCAAACAATTTTAAAATAATACCTCAAATAAAATTTTGGAGTGACTGAATCAACAAAAGGTCATGGTGAGGCATTTTTCTGGTCTAAGAAAATGTAGGAGCTCCTCGGAAGAGGTTTGTGACACTGTGGTAGAAGCCTGTCCTAAGCATACACACATCGTGACAGCAATGGTGGCTACAGCAGCATCATTAACTTCAGGAAATCTCAGCCTAGAGAAGGCAAGGGGGTCATACAATTGGTCAGAAAAAGATTACAGGGGAACTGTTCCAGGCATTGTGTATAGCTTGTTGCTGATTGTTAATTCTATTGCCCATATGCCATTTTAAGTTGTAGTTCTGGGGAAGAGCGGAGCACTCATAGTCAGTCACAAAGGAACAAGGGCCCTGGTCACAGTTCCAGGAATAAAAGGAGTGCTAGTGCTTGCATCTGCAGGAGAGGAGGGGTGTTTCCTGGGTACAGACCAGAGTACAGGCCAGAAAAGCACTTCTCATGAGATCACATCTTGGAAGCACTGAAAACTTGCATATCCCTAGCAGTAGTTCTGAAAACATTAGCATGAAAGGCCCTGAAAGTTGAGACTGTGCCTCTCTATCATCAGATGAGTAGAACACAGCTTTAACATAAAATTCAAAGTCAAGACATAGGCTAGTAGAGGGGGTGTAGCCAAGATGGTGGAGTAGAAAGATGCACATACTCTAGCTCTTCCCCTACAGCCCATAAAATACCTGTAAAGAAAGACTCTCAGCAAATTGTAGAGCAGCAGAAGTCATAGAATGATGAATGGGGGAGATTTCCAGCCCATGGTGACCTGGAAGGCTGATGGAAAAGGTCTGTCACACCAGACACAGCATGGAACCCAGCCAAACCTTGGCTGTGTGGCACCAGGAGGAGCAGGGCTGGAGCAGCAGGCCTAGGGGAGGGACTGAATCGCCAACAGCACCAGCGGAGATCCCCAACCCAAAGGCATCAAAGGCAACTTCAAAGGTCAGTGGGAGGGCTTTTTCACCACTGTGACAAGGGAATAGTGTCCTTTCCAGCTTCGTCCCAGGTGATGGTGGTGGTGGAAGCAGCAGCAGCAGCCTCAGCAGCAGGTGGTGGCCAGCCATGGCAGGCAGCAGCTGATAAGGCCTCTGGAGGAATTGAACTGCTGATCTGAACCTCAGCCCTGAGTGGTTTCCCTGCCCCTGCCTAAAACCCCTGGGAGAACTGAGCACCTGATCTAAATCTCAGCCAGGAGCCAGACCAGGGAGTAAACTCCTCTCCCTTGATTGTGCTGCCTTGGAGGAGCTGAGAACTTATACAAGAGTATACACTACTCTTGACAAAGGACCCAAAAGTCAAGTAACTGGTTGGGAAAATGCCCAAAAAAGGGAAAAAAATAAGGCTATAGAAGATTACTTCCTTGGTGAACAGGTATTCTCTCCTATCCTTTCAGATGAGTAAGAACAAGGTTTACCATCAGAGGAAGACATAAAAATCAAAGTTTCTGCATCCAAAACCTCCAAAATAAATATGCAATGGTCTAAGGTCATGGAAGCGCTCAAAAAGGATTTTGAAAATCAAGTAAGAGAGGTGGAGGAAAGATTGGGAAGAGAAATGAGAGCAATGCAAGAAAATCATGAAAAGTGAGTCAATAGCTTGCTAAAGGAGACTCAAAAAAATGCTGAAAAAAATAACACTTTTAAAAATAGGCTAACTCAATTGGCAAAAGAGGTCCAAAAATCTGATGAGTGCTTTAAAAAGCAGAATTAGCCAAATGGAAGAAGAGGTTCAAAAGCTCGCTGAAGAAAATAGTTCTTTCAAAATTAGAATGGAACAGATAGAAGCTAATCACTTTATGAGAAACCAAGAAATTACAAAACAAAACCAAAGAATGAGAAAAATGGAAGACAATGTGAAATATCTCATTGGGAAAACAACTGACCTAGAAAATAGATCCAGGAAAGACAATTTAAAAATTATGGGACTACGGGTGGAGCCAAGATGGCGGAGTAGAAAGACTCACCTATGCTAGCTCCGAACCCACAGCCCATGGATTTCCTCTAAAAAGAACTCCCAACAAATTCTGGAACAGTGGAAGCTGTGCAGCAACACAGTGAAGGAGATTTCCATTCCAGAGAGCCCTGAAAAACCGACGCCAAAGATCCCAGACTGGAGCGGAGACCTCCCCTGCCCCAGCCGTGTGGCACTGAGAGGAGTGAGCAGATCTGAGCAGGCTTCAGGGACAGAAGGAATCTCCAGCAGCCACAAAGGTCCCTCCACCCACAGACTCACAGGTCAGTGAGAGAGACAGGCTGAGAGGGGAGCAGGGTGTATCCAGGATTCAGGCCCCCTCAGGAGGCAGCAGCAGAGGCAGCAGGCAGCCAGAGGCTCCCAGAGCAGGCAGGAGCGCAATTACAAAAGGTCTCTGCATAAACCCCCTGAGGGAACTGAGCCTGGGAGGCAGCCCCACCCCCACCTGAGCACCAGGAATTAAGCTCCCATTGAATAGCAGCCAGGCCGAAAGCCCTGAGGCTGGGGAGCAACATTTGAATCTCAGACCCCACGCACTAGCTGGGCAGACCTAGGCCAGGGGTGGAGAGGACTCTCAGAAGTCAAG
>CM053769.1:419482111-419532637 GCA_028658325.1 Potorous gilbertii
GGATGAATAAGCAAATGATTCAACTGACCAACCAGTGGCTGCTAGAGGTGCTATGGAAACACAACAGACCTCGGAGATTTGTGGTATTATTTCAGCCAGCTGACATATTTAGCTAGATGTTGTGTCATGTTTACTCCCACTAATCTGCTCCTCTTGCTTGTTTATATGTTGCTGAGATCTAATAAAATACATTTGAAGCAAAAACAAATGTCGGGCATTTTTGAAAGAAGCATAAAAGGGAATATTTCTTTAAGCTCCCCAAATAGTCTAGATTGCTCCCCTCTGCCCAATGACCCACCCTTGCCATAAACCTTTCATTTCCCCCCACCCATTCCATAGAAAAGGGCAGAAATAGTTCTGATGGGATACACATGCTGAATCTAATCTTTACATTTCAGGGATTTCCATGTACCAGGGCTGATGGTGCCTGTTTTGTTGGCATCCAGGGCCTATAGTGGAGATAAGAACCTGGAATCTTTCCCCACAAGAATGAAGATGGAGTCATCAAGGTACAATAAAAGGGGTGGCCCCCAGGGAGATGGTATTGGCCTCTGGCTTTTGTGGCTGTGAATTCCCAACTCCAAAGAGGGAGAATGTTGTAATCTAAACATTTATGTTGTTAAAAAAAAAAGGGAGGAGAATGTTTGCTCAGACACGAATTAGCCAAGACTAGACAGATTTATTATGTCCTGGAATGTTTTAATGAGAAGTGAGGCGCCCCCTGTCACAGAGTTGGTTTTGCATCCTTAACTTTTCCATGTGGCTAGTGGGGCACTCTGAATCAATACTTGGGTATGCAATGGAGTTAGGAGTTTAAAACAACTTTATAGGAAACCCAGGGAGGGTTAATCTTGATTGTCTCGGAACTGATGCCATTGTGACTAACAGAAGCGAGCCTTGGTCGACTTATGGTTAAGGGAATAGAAGAGTGTCATTATGGCATTTTACAAGTGAATTTAATGGTATTGGGACTGTCATTTCAGCCCAAGAATGGCATATGATACCAAAGAGGAAGATACCAATCAATGGCTTGGACAACAGTAGAGAGAGCAGCTAGGGAGAAAGCATTGACTTTCGAATCAGAGCACCTGATTCTGCCACTTACTAGTTCCGTGACCAGGCAAATTACTTCACCTCCTTGTAAAGTGAAAAGATTGGATTATGTGATCTTTAGAGTCTTCCTCTGCTTTTTTTTCTCCTATTTTTATTTCTTTTTAACATTAATTTTTTAAAAAAAATTTAAGTTCCAAATTTTCTCCCTCTCTTCTCCTTCTCCTCCACCCACTGAGAAGGAAAGCAAATTGATATCAATTATACATGTAAAGACATGCAAAACATATTTCCATATCAGCCATTGTGCAAAAAATAAAAAACAAGAAACATAAAATAAAATGAGAATACTTCAATCTGCACTCAGTTCATCAGATCTCTATCTGGAGATGGATCATGTTTTTCATCTTGTGGCCTTTGGAGCAATCTTGGATCATTGTATCAAATAGTTGTTTAGTCATTTCAGTCATGTCCAACTCTTTGTGACCCCATTTGGGGTTTTCTTGGCGAAGATACTAGAGTAGGTTTCAGTATCCTTCTCCAGCTCATTTTACAGATGAAGAACTAAGGCAACCAAGATTTAGTGACTTGACCAGGATCACACAGCTAATAAGTGAATCTTCCTGACTCCATACCCTGTGCCACCTTTTGATCAGAGTGGCCATGCATGTCTTTCACAATTGATTATTATTAAAATATTACTTTACTATGTATAAAGATCTCCTTGTTCTGCTCACTTCACTTTGCATCAGTTCATTTAAGCCTTACCAGGGTTTTCTGAAACCATTCTGCTTATGCTTTCTTAAAGCACAATAATATTCCATCACAATCAAATACCACAACTTTGTTCAGCCATTCCCCAACCGATGGGTATCTCCTCAATTTCCAATTCTTTGCCACCATAAAAAAGAGATGCTAAAAATATTTTGGTACATGTAGGTCCCTTGCCTTTTCTTTAATCTTTTTGGGATACAGAAATAATAGTGGTATTGCTGGGTCAAATGGTATGCACAGTTTCGTAGACATTTGGGTATAGTTCCAGATTGTTTTCTCAAATGGCTGGACCAATTCACATCACCATCAACTGTCCCTGTTCCACATCCCCTCCCACATTTATCATTTTCCTTTTCTTTCATGTTAGCCAATATGAAAAATGTGAGGTGGTACTTCAGAATTACTTTAACTTGCATTAAATTGACAGTGATTTAGAACATTTTGTTCACATGACTATTGGTAGCTTTTATTTCTTCTGAAAATTGCCTTGTCAAATCATAGTTCATATAAGTCTTCCCAGGTTTTGTTGAAGTTTGCTTGCTCATCTGTTCTTATAGCACAATAGCATTCCATTACATTCATATACCACAACTTCTTCAGCCATTCCCTGATTGATGGGCATCCCCTCAATTTCCAATTCTTTGCCCCTACAAAAAGAGCTACTATAAATATCTTTGTATATTGGATCTTTTTCCCATATTTGTGATCTCTTAGAAGTGGTATTGTTGGGTCAAAGGATATGTACAATTTTGTAGCCCTTTGAGTACAGTTCCAAATTGCTCTCCAAAATGGTTGAATCAGTTCATAACTCCACCACCAATGTAATTAGTGTTGCAATTTTCCCACATCTCCTCCAACATTTATCATTTTCCTGTTTTGTCATGTTGGCCAATCTGATAGATTTGATGTGATACCTCAGACTTGTTTTGATTTGCATTTCTCTATCAGTAGTGATTTAGAGCATTTTTTCATATGACTAGATAGCTTCAATTTCTTCCTCTGAAAACTGCCTGTTCATATCCTTTGACCATTTGTCAATAGGGGAACGACTTGTATTCTTATAGATTTGACTCAGTTGTCTATATATTTTAGAAATAAGGTCTTTATCAGAGACACAGGCTATAAAAATTGTCTCCCAGTTTTCTGCTTCCCTCCAAATCTTGGTTGCATTGACTTTGTGCAAAAACTTTTCAATTAAATGTAATCAGAATCATCCATTTTGCATTTCATAATGTTCTCTATCTCTTGTTTGGGCACAAATTCTTCCCTTCTTCATGGATCCGTTAGGTAAACTATCTCTTACTCTCCTAATTTATTTATAGGATCAACCTTTATATCTAAATCATGTACCCATTTTGACTTTATCTTGGTATAGGGTTCAAGATGTTGGTTGATACCAAGTTTCTGCCATACTATTTTGCAGTTTTCCCAGGAATTTTTGTTAAATAATCAATTCTTATCCCAGTGTTTGGGTTTATCAAATAGTAGATTACTATAGCCATTGACTGTTATGTCTTGTGTACCTAACCTATTCCACTGATCTACCACTTAATTTCTTAGCCAGTAGTAAGTAATTTTAATGATTGGTGCTTTATGATACAATTTAAGATCTCGTATAGCTGGGCTACCTTCCCTTGCATTTCCTTTCATTCATTTGGTTGATATTCTGGAATATTTATTCTTTCAGATGAACATTGTTATTGTTTTTTCTAACTTTATAAATTTTGGGGGGGTGGTTTGATTGCTATGGTACAGAATAAGTAATTTAATTTAGGTAGAATTGTCATTTTTATTACATTAGCTCATCCTATTTATAAGCAACTGAATTTTTCCAATTATTTAGATCTAACCTTATTTGTGTGAAAAGTGTTTTGAAATTATGTTCATATAATTCATATAATATAATTATATAATTATGTTCATATAATTCCTGGGTTTGTTTGGCAGGTAGATTCCTAAATATTTTATAATGTTTAGAGTAACTTTAAATGGAATTTCTCTATTTCTTGCTGTTGGACTTTGTTAGTCATATATAGAAATATTAATGATTTATTTGGGTTTATTTTATATCCTGCAACCTTGCTAAATTTATTTATTATTTCAAATAATTTTTTACTTGATTCTCTAGGATTCTCTAAGTATATTATCATATCATCTGCAAAGAGTGGTAGCTTTGTTTTCTTCTTTGTTTATTCTAATTCCTTTAATTTCTTCTTCTCTTAGTCCTAAAGCTATCATTTTCTAGTACAATATTGAATAACAGTGACGCTAATGGACATCCTTGTTTCACCCCCGATCTTATTGAAAATGCTTCTAGTTTATCACTATTACAAATAATGCTTGCTGTTGGTTTTAGATAAGTGCTACCTATAATGTAAGAAAGGTTCTATTTATTCCTATGCTCTCTAGTGTTTTTAATGAGAATGGGTACTGTATTTTGTCAAATGTTTTTTCTACATCTCTTGATATAATCATATAATTTCTGTTAGTTTTGTTGTTGAAATGGTCAATCATGCTGATAGTTTTCCTAATATTGAACCAACCCTGCATTCCTGGTATAAATCCTACCTGGTCATAGTGTATTGTCCTTGAGATAAGTTGCTGTAATCTCTTCATTAATATTTATTTTAAATTTTTGCATCTATATTCATTAGGGAAATTGGACTATAATTTTCTTTTTCTGTTTTGGCTCTTCCTATGTATCATAAAAAGAATTTTGTAGGACCCTTTCTTTGCCTAGTTTCCCAAATAGTTTATATAGTATTGGAATTAATTTTTCTTTAAATGTTTGATAGAATTCACTTATAAATCCATCTGTCCCTGAAGATTTTTTCTTTGTGAGTTCATTGATGACTTGTTTAGTTTCTTCATCTAAAATGGGGTTATTTAAGTATTTTATTTCTTCTTCTGTCTGGGTAATTTATATTTTTGTAAATATTCATCCATTTCACTAAGGTTGTCAAACCTGTTGGCATATAGTTGGGCAAAATAGCTCCTAATTATTGTTTTGATTTCCTCTTCATTGGTGGTGAAGTCACCCTTTTCATTTTTGATGCTGGCAACTTGATTTTCTTCTTTATTTTTTTAAATGAAATTCACCAAAATTCATCTATTTTACTATTTTTTTCATTGAAACCATCTCTTAGTTTTATTTATTAGTTCAATAGCTTTCTTAATTTCAATTTTGTTAATTTCTCCTTTGGTTTTCAGAATTTCTAATTTAATATTTACTTAGGGATTTTTAATTTTTCCTTTTTCTACCTTTTTTAGTTGCATGCCCAATTCATTGATCTGCCTTTTTTCTATTTTATTCATGTAATCATTTAGAGACATAAAAGTACCCCTAAGAACTGCTTTCACTGCATTGCATAAGTTTTGGTAAGTTGTCTCATTATTGCCATTCACTTGGATGAAGTTATTTATTGTTTTGATGATTTGCTGTTTGACCCACTTATTCTTTAGAATTAGATTACTTAGTTCCCAATTAATTTTTAATCTATCTTTCCATGGCCCTTTTTTACATGTAATTTTTATTGCATCATGATCTAAAAAGGATTGTGAGGTTTTTATACCCTAATTCTGGGTCAATTTTTGTGTAGGTGCCACTTATCACCTAGAAAAGCATATATTTCTTTCTATCCCCTTTCAATTTTCTCCAGAGGTTAACCATACCTAACTTTTCTAAAATTCTATTCATCTCTTTAACTTCTTTCTTATTTTGTGGTTAGATTTATCTAGTTCTGAGAGAGGGAGATTGAGGTCCTCCACTAGTATAGCTTTGCTATTTATTTCTTCTTGTAGCTCCCTTAACTTCTCCTCTAAGAATCTGGATGTTATACTACTTGATATATGTTTAGTAATGATATTACTTCATTGTCTATGGTACCTTTTAATAGGATGTGATTTCCTTTCTTATCTCTTTTAATTAGATCTATTTTTGCTTTTGCTTTGTCTGAGATCAGCATTGCTAACTCTGCTTTTTTTTAACTTTAGATGAAGCATAATATATTCTGCTCTGATCTATCTTTATCTGTGTTAAAAGCATTTTGTAACTGTGTTCATGCAGTCCCTAGTTTTGTAATATTGTCTATAGTTTTTTAAAATGAAATTTTTCTTTCTATCTCCTTTTTGGGTTATATTGGTAATATAATGCTGATAATTCATGTTAGTTTTTTTTATAGCCAGCAACATTGTTAAAGTTGTTAATTGTTTCAACTAGTTTTTCCCATTGATTCTCTAGGGTTCTTTAAATATACCATCACATAATCTGCAGTTTCTTTATTGCTTATGTTTATTCCTTTAATTTCTTTTTCTTGTCTTATCACTATAACTATCATTTTTAATATACTATTGAAGAATAGTAGTGATAATGGATATCTTTACTTCATCTCTCATCTTATTGGGAAGGCTTCTAGCTTATCCCCCTTACAGATAAAGTTCATTCTTTGTTTTAGATAGATACTTATGTTCATTTTAAGAAAGATTTCATTTGTTCCAATGTTTTCTAGTATTTTTTAATAGAATAAGAGAAAATCACACTTTTTGTCATTTTTGTTTTTGATATCACAGATTATACTTATAGCTTTCCTAATATTGAACCACTCCAGCATTCTTGGTGTAAATTCTCTCCCTGGTCATAGTATATGATCTTTGTGATATATTGCTGTAATCTTCTTGCTAGCATTTTATTTAAATTTTTTTTGCATCAACACTCATTAGGGAAATTAGCCCATAATTTTCTTTCCATGTTTTTGCTCTCCCTACTTTAGGTATCAAAATAATATTTATGTTATAAAAGAAATTTGATAGGAATACTTCTTTACTTATTTTTTCCAAAATAGTTTATATAATATTGGGATTAATTGTTCCTTAAATGTTTGGCAGAATTCATTTGTAAATCCAACTGGTCTTGGGGATTATTTTTTAAGGAGCTCATTTATGGCTTGCTAAATTTCTTTTTCTAAGAGGAGATTATTTAAATATTCTATTTCTTCTTCTGACTGGGCAATTTATATATTTTTTGTAAATATTCATCCATTTCACTTAGACCATCAGTTTTACTGGCATATAATTAGACAAAATAACTTCTAATAATTGCTTTAATTTCAGCTTCAGTGATGATGCATTCATCCTTTTCATTTTTGATACTAGTAATTTGGTTTTCTTCTCTGTTTTTTAAAAAATCAAATTAACCAGTAGTTTATAGATTTCATTTCATTTTTATAAAACCAGTTCCTGGTTTTCTTTCACTATTTTTCTTTTAACTTTATTAACCTCTTTTGATCTTCAGAATTTCCACTTTGACATTTAATTAGGTATTTTAAGTTTGTTCTTTTTGTTTTTTTAAAAGTGCATTTCCAATTCATCGATCTGTTCTTTCTCTGTTTTATTGATACAAGCATTTAGAGGTAGAAAATTTTCCCCTAAATACCACTCTGGCTGATTTCACTAAATTTCATTTTTATTGTTGTCATTATCTTGAATGAGATTATAGATTGTTTCTATAATTTGTTCCTTGATCCACTCATTATTTAGGATTATATTAGTTTCCAATTAATTTTTAATTTATGTTTCCATAGCTCTTTGCTTAATGTAATTTTTATTGCATTATGGTCTGAAAAGCGTGCATTTAATATTTTTACTTTCCTGCATTTGTTTGTGAGATGTGGTCCATTTTTGTACAGGTACCATATATAGCTCAGAAAAAAGGTATACTTTTTTCTGTTCCCATTCAGTTTCCTCCAGACATCTATAATTAGCTTTTCTAAAATTCTATTCATCTCTTTAATTTTTCTTGTTTATTTTATGGTTATATTTATCAGGCTCTGAGAAGGGAAAGTTGAGATCCTCCACTAATATGATTTAATTATCTATTTCTTCCTACAATTCATTTAACTTTTCCTTTACGAATGTGAATACTATGCTGTTTGGTGTATCTATGCTTAGAATTGATATTATTCCATTTTCTATGGTGCCTTTTGAACCAGAGTCAGTTTCCCTATTTATCACTTTTAATTAGATCTATTTTTGTTTTTGCTTCATCTGAGATCATGATTACTACCCCTGCCTTTTCTACTTCAGCTGAGGCATATTAAATTATGTTCCAGCACTTAAAAAAACTATTTGTGTGTTTTCTCAGTTTCAAATGTTTCTTATAAACAGCATATTGTTATAGTCCAGTTTCTAATCCATTTTACTATTTACTTCTGTTTTGTGGGTGAATTCATCCCATTCACATTCAGAGTTATGATAACTGTACTTTCCCCCTCCATTTTATTTTCTTCTGTTTATTCTTCTCTTTTTACCCTGTTCCTTTTCAATAGTCTGTTTTACTTTTGATCACTGTCTTTCTTGATCCACTTTTCCTCTTTTCATTCCCTCCTCCATATCTCTTAACTCTTTCCTCTCCTATTTCTCTATTGGATAAGATAGGTTTCTATACCCTACTTAGAGTGTACATATATTTTTCCCTCTTTGAACCAAGTAAGATGAGAGTGAGTTTCAAGCATTGTTACCCCTATTACTTTCTTCTTCAATGTAAATATTCTTCCTTGCATGCCTCTTTTTTGTGAGATAATTTCCCCCATTCTTTCTCTCTCTTTTCCCTACTTACAATGCACCCTTTTTTCTCACTTATTCTTACCCATGTCATCCCAACATAATCAACTCATTCCTGTGCCCTCTAACTTTAGAATTCTTCTAACTGCCCTAATGACGATAAAGCTTTTTAAAGCTTAGAATTTTTTCCAAAGTTTAGAGTTCTTCTAACTGCCCTAATGATGATAAAGAACATGTATCATATTCTCATTTAGGAATAAATTTATTGAGTCCCTTATATTACTCTTTTATGTTTATGCTTTGATCTTTTTCTACTTCTCTTGAGTCTTTTGTTTGAAAGTCAAATTTCTGTGACTCTGGTCATCAAGAATGCTTGAAAGTTCTCCATTTTATTAAATATTAGTTTTCCTCCTGAAGGATTATGCTCAGTTTTTCTGTGTAAGTTTTCCTTGATTGTAATCCTAGCTCCTTTGCCTTCCAGAATATCATATTCAAAGCCCTCCTTTGCTCTTTTGAAGGGGTAGCTGCTAAGTATTGTGTGATTCCACAGTATTTGAATGAGCTTTTTTTAGCTGCTTGAAGTACTTTCTATTTGACTTGGGAGCTCTGGAATTTGGCAATAATATTCCTGAGGGTTTTCATTTTAGGATATCTTTCAGGAGGTGATAAGTGGCTTCTTTCAATTTCTATCTCACTATGTGATTCTAGGATATCTGGGCAGTTTTCCTTATAATTTCTTGATATATGATGTCTATGCTCTATTTTTTTTTGATCATGACTTTCAGACAGTCCAATGATTCTTAAATTATCTCCTCTCAATATATTTTCCAGATTAATCTTTTTTTCTGATGAGATATTTCACATTTTCTTCTATTTTCATTCTTTTGACACCATTTTATTGTTTCTTGATGCCTGGAGTCATAAGTTTGCTCAGTTTTAAAGGAATTACTTTCTTCAGTGAGACTCTTTTTTTTATTTGGTCAATTTTATTTTTTAAGATCTTATTTTCTTCAATTTTTTGTATCTCTTTTACCAAGCTATTAGTTGTCTTTTCATCAATTTCTTGCATCACTCTCATTTCTTTCCTCAATTTTCCCTCCTAATTCTTATTTGATTTTTAAAATCATCTTTAGCTTTCACAGGAATTCTTGTTAGACTTGTGTCAAATTTATATTTTTTTCCTTTAAGGCTTTGTGGCTGTTTTGACATTATATAGTCTTCTGAGTTGTCACCATATACTGTCAGATTCTTTTGTTTGCTTATATTCTCAGGCTATTTCTTGACTTTGAACTTTATGTTAAAGTTAGACTCTGTTCTTGGAATGAGCGGGGGCAGGGATGGGATGGCACACTGTCCTAGGCCTTTGGTTTTTTCATATTACTCTTCTGGAACGAGCTAGTTACAGGGGTTTGGAAATTTTTCAGTGCTTCCAAGTTGGTGTGGTCTGGGGAGAGGTGTGCTCACTACCCTCTTGCAAATGAAAGGGACAGCAAGCACTTCTCTCCACCTTAGAATTGTGACTCAGAAGTGGAGAGAGTCAATGGAACTGCTTAACAGTGCCCTGTCCTATACTCAGTGCTAGCACTGGGGTCTCTAGTAGTCTGTTTTTGACCAGTTGCCCTAGTCCCTTACCTTATCATCACTGATTTAAGAGTTCCCAAAACTGCTATTGTTTCACCTCCAAGGCCCACCAGTAGTGTTGCTGCCATGTGAGTTCCATGTCAGCCTCCACTCTAATGTCACAGATCTCTCCTTCTGATCTCCCAGTTCAAAAAAACTGGAAAAAGTCTCACCCCTACCTTTTATTAACTCTGTCATTCCAGAATTCTATTGGAGGTGTTATTTTGAAGTTTTATGGAAGGGAATGTTGGGAGAGCTGGATTCTTCCTTTACTCTACCATTTTGACTCTGCCCCTGGAAATTCCCCCTCCATGTCTAAATTTTCAGATGATACAAAGCTGAAGATCATAGAATGAGAGTTGGAAGGGACCAGCCTGTCTAACCCCCTCATTTTACAAATGAAGAAATGAGTCTTCAGGAAAGCAAGGACACTTGCCCAAGGAAACATAGACAATAAACCATAGGGGGAGGATAGGGTCTTTGATTTGAATCAGTACCCTATACCACAGTGAATTGAATATATTATATGTCAAAGACAGAATTCAAAAACCTCTAGGCTAATGAAAATGAAACTTAAGAAGGATAAATGTAAAATCCTAGGTTTGTATTTTAAAAAATCAATTGTGCAAGTCCAGGATGGGAGAAGTATGGCTGGACAATAGTTTATATGAATAGAACTTGGGTAGGGATTAGTGGGCTGAAAATTTAAAAATCAGGCAACAATGTGACATGGTATTTAAGAGAGCTAATGTGGTTTTAGACTGCATAAAGACAGTATCCAGAATGAGGGAAATGAGAGTTCTACTGTAATCTGCTCCATCCGACCATCTGGAATACTGTGTTCAGTTCTGGGTATTATATTTTAGGAAAGACAGGCAAACTGGAGAGTGTCCAGAAGAAGGTGAATAGCTTAGTAATAGAACTAGCTATCACACCATATGGAGACTGACTGAAGGATCTGTAAATGTTACTATAAAGAGTAAGGATCAAAATTACTTGGCACTGATGAAAAAAGAAGAAAAGTAAGGAAGAATCAGAAAAAAATAAACTCAATAAGCCATAATTCAATAAAGCTGAGAAAACAAATGACTTATTATTAGCCATTTCACCAGAATAGCTGAGAAAACTGGAAAGCAGTTTGATGGAAATTAAATTCCAGAGGTGGGGAACCTGCAGCCTTGAGGCAACATGTGGCACTCTAGGTCCTCAGGTACAGTCTTTTGAGTGAATTTTAAGTTTTACAAAACAAATCCTTTTATTAAGAGGATTTGTTCTGTGAAGTTTGGATTCAGTCAATGGGCTGCATTTGAGAACCTAGAGGGCCACATGTGACTTTGAGGCTGTAGGTTCCCCACCCATGGTTTAGACCAATATGTTGCACCATATACACTTCAATGAGCTGAAGATGCACATATGATCTGAGTATTAAAAGTCATACCATGAAAAAATTATAGAGAACTAGATCAGATATCTTTCATAGTCATCTACGGCTAGGGGAAAGTTCATCACCAAACAAGTTGTAGAGGAGATCACGAAAGATAAAACAGATACTTTTAATTATATGAAAGTGAAAACTTTTGCACTATGAAAATCAATGCAACTAGAATAAAATGGAAGATGTCAATTGGTTAAAAAAAATAACAAAAAAAGTTCTTTGTACCAAATTTCTCTAATTAAGTTCTGCTACCCAAGATCTACAGAAAACTAACACAAATACACAGTGTATCCCAAATGTCTTAGCACCATTAAAGCTAGTTATTTAAGTTAGGAAAGCTTAAAACGGTACTTAGGCTTTTGGGACATCATGTATAAAGCCAAAAATCATTCTCTAGTAGATAAAGGGCTAAAAGATGTGAACAAAGAGTTCTCAAGAGAAAAATTGCTAACTGCTAATAATCATTTGGAAAATCATGCCAAATAATTAATATTAAGAGAAATGTGAGTGAAAATAACACTAATATTTTACTTCAAATCCAGCAAATTGCAAAGGTGATGAAAGAAATAATCCATGTTAGAGGGACTAACAATAATAATAGGTATAGTATTTATACCTTTTGATCCAGAAATCCTACCACTAGACATATATATCTTGGAGAGGTCAATGACAAAAGAACAGCTCCCTTATGATACAAAATATAATTAACAACATTTTTGTGGTAGCAAAAAACTGGAAACAAATAGATGCTCATTGATTAGAGATAGCTAAACAAATTGTGATACATGAATGTAAGAAATTATAAATATGAAGAATTCAGAGAAATATAGGAAGACATGAAATGATGCAAATTGAAGTAAGTAGACCCAGGAAAATAATGTAACTATAATACAGAAACGTAAATGGAAAGAGCAACAGCAAAAGCTGGAAAGTAAAATCTGTGAAATAATAAACAAGCTTGGCTTCTGAAAAGAGATATGAGAATTCATCTCCTTCCCTTCTTTGTAGAAGTAGGGAAAAATGAGTATGAATTAGTACACACATAATATAAGGCTTGACTGACATGTTGATTAGTTTTCCAAACTGTTGGTTTTTTTCTTTTTCAATTCTTTATTCTAAGGGATAACTCTCTGTGTGAGAGAGAAATATATTGGGAATGAAGGTAGTATAAGTACCGATAAACATTTAGAATTTTTTTAAAAAATCCAATGGTTCTCTATTGCCAACTGAATAAATTTCAAGCCTCAAAGCTAGCCTTTAAGGCCTTGTACAATCTCGTACCAATTTACCTTTCCACCCTTATTTCTTAGAACTAGTCTTCCACCCATCCTTCAAGATACATAACCAAATCAGACTACTTGTGTTCATCCTTTGTTGTTGAAGAAGACCATGCCATCAGAGAAATGATGGTATGACTTGCACTTGACTTTGTTTTGAGTGAGGGAGGGCTGTGCAGGTCACCAGTCTCCTTCTCCTTCAGAGCCATCTGAATCCAGTGACCTGATATTCCTCAGAATGATTGGAAATGGCCCAGGATGCACCTTCTATACTTGGCATTTTCTCCCTCCCCCATCCCATTTTTCTGCTGAATTTTTACACATCCTCACATGACATTTCCTGGTGAAGTTTCTCTTGATCTTGTCCAGTCTCTGATGATTTGGGACTCACTTTCCTCCCATGTAAAATGAGTGAGTTGTACCAGATGGCCTTTGAAGTCCCTTTCAAGTGTAAATCTGTGATCCTATGACCTTATCCCTGGGACCACACACAACAATTTGCACTTTCCTAATGTACTAACATATAATATGTATCATAATTATATTGGTATGTATTCTACCTCTATACTAGACTGTAGCTTCCATTAGAGCAGAGATTAAGTCTTATCTAAAGTTCATGTCCTATGATTTCAGAAAAACCTAGAAAGATTTACATGAACTGATATAAAATGAAGTGAGCAGAACCAGGAGAGCATTGTACACAGTAACAGCAACATTGTATGATCATCAATTATGAAAGATGTCTATCTATTTTGATAAAGACAATGCAATACAAAAGAATCTATGATGAAAAATGCTATCTACCTACATAGAGAAAGAGAAAACTGATGAATTCTGAGTAGAAATTGAAGCATACTTGTAAAACTTTATTTTTCTTTGTGTGTGTATGTTTTCTTTTGCAACATAGCTAATATGGAAATGTTTTGCTTTACTCCACATCTGTAATTGATATCAGATTGCTTGCCTTCTTGAAGAATAAAGGAAGGGTCAAGGAGAGGGGGAGAATTTGGAACTCAAAATTTAAAAAAAAAAGCTAAAATTTTGTACATGTGATGGGAAATATTTAATGAAATAGATAAAATATATAAAAAATAAAACTCCTATCTTGGCACTTAACACAATACTTAACATCCTTTGTAAATGTTTATTTAATTTATTTGTTAAATTTCAATTTCCTGAACTAGGACAAAGAAAAAAAAAGGAAATAAATAGATCAGAGGATCATAGGCTTTAGAACTAGAAGAAACTGACAAGAAAGAGTTTTTAGACAAATGCTAAATAGAGGGTACATTCCCAGTATGCATTCTCATAGGCAGTGCAATGACTTTGTCCACAATCTCACTTTGTATGACACCCAAAACAGTTTCTTCTCAGATAGACAATTGAGGCCAGATAATACCATGGCTTAAATACCCTCTATGTACAGATTTTGTACAAGGTTAACTGGGGAAAGATAGAAGAAAAATGGCAGGCATATTATCTGACTCTGGGAGCAAATTATTGAGTGGAGGAATAAAGGAAGATGGACCAGAAAAATACAAAGAACAGAAGAGAAAACCAAGAAATATGGGATCATTTAGAGTTTTGTGCTAGGCTTTCTCCAGAACTGTGATGGGTGACTGGAGATGGGAGTTTGCCTCAAGTTTTCGAATAGTGGGAAAAGCACTAGTTCTCAAGTCAGAGGTCTAACATTTGGATTTGCCTTTGACACCTGCCAGCTGTGTGAACTTGTACCGTGGCCTTGCCATTCAGGGCATTGATTCCTTATCTTTAAACAGAACAAAGAGACTCTGAGCTCCCTTCTAGCTATAGCTCTATGATTTTTGGATCTCTGTGCCTTTTCCTCTGGTCTGTGCCTTTTTATATCTTTTCTGACCTAACTTCTTTTCTCTGGAGAGACATTTCAGGGAAAGCTTGAGAAGCTGTCATCATTTGAAGGCTGTCAAGACAGGTTGCTTACTCTCAAAGGAGAACCTAGGAGCAATGTTTGAGAGTTGCAAAAAAGCAGGTTTAGTTTGATGAAAGATAAACATTTCCTAACAAGGAGAGCTATCTGACCATGAAATGATATTATCTTGTGAGGTAATGAGATCCCTAACACTAGAAATACCCAACCAGATGTGTATGTAGTGCATAATGTATAACATATAGTGTATAGTATGTGTATACTTGACATATACTAGACACTAGATAACTTCTGAGGTTCTTTCCAACTTTTAGATTATATGACTCTAACATCCTAAATTTTCAGGATCTCTAATTCTATAATGTATGAAATACTCTGTTTGTCAAACATGAATCCTCTGGAGGCAAGGAGAAGATGTTGCTTTGGAGCCTGGAGAAGACAATGCTGAACTCCAAAAGTCATAGGACTCTCTAGTGAGATTTAATGCATCAGGAAGAGACTGATAGAGGGAAGTATGTGGAGCTGGAGAAAGGTTCTCAGGGTTCATTCCTAAGAACCCACTGTAGAAGGCTTTGGTCCTGCTGTTGTGTTTTACAGGATAAAAATAAAAGAAGAGACAGTATCTCTAACTATAACTGAATGTAGATTGAGCTCGAGTTTGTGCTTGGAAGATTGTGTAGCATTATTGTTCACAAGTGGGGTTTTAAGCAATATAGTTTGGGTCTTAAGGAGTAAGTGGGACTGTTTTGAGATCTTTGCCCTTTACATATTGCTTAGAGCTGAATTCACCGGCTTTTCCAAATAAAGAATAAGAAGGAGCCCAGTATTTGCTCAAGATCACATATGTGTCCAATACTGAAAAGTATTAAATTCAGATTTGTCTTTTGGGAGGAGATTCTTTATGGATGCAGATTAGTAATTAGTCTGAAACTTGTCATTTCCTTATGGAGAGACAAGGTGGTAGAGAAGCAGCAAGCAGTTTAGTCAGGTTCCCTGACTGCCCCCTTCCCCCTAAAAAAGATCAAAAAGGACCTAGAAAATGCACCAGAACAAATCCAGGTGGGAAATTTTTTTTCTAAAAAGTGATAACTATTTATTCTTCCAACCCAGGATAGCACAGAAGAAAAGGCAGGGAGGACTGTAAACTCTGGGGTTGGGAGTCTAGGGGTATGGCTTGGAATGTACTGTACCACATGAGGAGCATTACAACAGGCATCAGGGCAAGAGGAGGTCCTAAACCCATACTGAGGCATCTGAAGACACAGATCAAGTGGGAACAGGTATCAACTGGCAGATTTGTTGCTCACTACTCAGGTCCAAAGAGGACTGCAGAAGACCTGTACTCACAGAGGTCATCCTGAGGTAAAAAGCTGCTTCAGGTACTAGGATGAGACAATCAAGTTCAAAGGAAAAACAACAGTTTTATTTTTTTTACTCCTACTCTGGGAGCAGAAGAGGGTCTTAGTTCCAACTTTTAGCCCAGTCTGAATCTTGCAGAGAAATAACCAAGGCAGAAATCCTAGACCAAAAAGGAGCCTACAATTCTGTTATTCAGAGTTAGCAACAGCTAGTTGATGTTGGCTGAGTCCAGCAGCAATCTACTCTTACTCGGAACCAAACCCAGGAGAGGAATTTGCAGAGCTCAAGATTAGGGAGGCAACAATCAGAATTTGTCCTGGATCAGACCATTTTGAGAGCACTGAAAGCTTTCAAGTCCCCAGATGGATCTGTTCCTAAGCTCCTGGAATATTCAATACTGTAAGAAAGCAGTGACAGAATCAGCTCAGACTTTCCCAGCAAAAGTGTATAGGTCCTAGCACTAACATCAAGTTTGAAGTCAGATAGCAAGTTGGAAGAATAAGCAAACTTTAAAAAAAAATCTCACCATGAAAAGTAATTATGATGATAGGGACTTGCAAGGCACAAATTCAAAAGAAAAAACATTACTACAAAACATTTATACGCAAAGCCTCAAAGGAAAACACAGTTTGGGCAAACTCAGCTACAATTTCTGGAAGAGATAAAGCAAGATTTAAATAAAGAGTTTAAATGTTTGTTTTTAATAAATGAAATGAGAACTCTTGAGGGGAAAAAAGTGGAAAAGAAATAAGAACTGCAGAAGAAAGTATTGGAAAGAGAATTGGCATAAGAGGTACAAAACCTTGGCTAAGCATCGAATTACCTGAAAATTAGAATGGATCCAATAGAGTCAATGGTTCCAAGAGACAACAAGAAACATGAAAAGAGGCAAAAGACTGAAAAAAATAGAAGAAAATATAAGGTATCTCATAGCCAAAATGCTTATCTTGAAAAAAGATTGAGAAAAAAATTAAATAATCTTTGAAATACTTAAATGCCATGACCAAAACAAGAGCCTAGACGTCATATTTCAAAAAATATTAAAAGAAATGCCCAGAACCAGAGGGATAAGTGGAAATAGAAGGAACTCACCTGTCATTTCTTTTAAAAATCACAAAATGAAAACTCCCAGGAATATTATAGCTTAAATCCAGAGTTTGTCAGTCAAAGGAATGATACTGGAAGTAGCCAGAAAAAAAATTCGAGTACCAAAGGATCATCATTATGACCTCATACAACTTAGTGGCCAGGGTTATAAAAAGGCAGAGTGCTTGGAATTTGATATTCCAGAAGCCAAAGGATATAGACTTACAGCCTTTATAGATAAGATTTAAAAAGGTTTACAGACAAGATTTAAAAAGGTTTACAGATAAGAGCAGCTTGCCCAGCAAAATGGAATATAATCTTAGAGGGCATTAAGTGGCTCTTCGATGAAATAGAGGTCTTTTAAACATTCCTGATAGAAACACCAGAGTGATGTAGAAACTCTGAAGTTCAGATACAGAAGTTAAGAGAAACATAAAAAGGTAAACACAATCAAGCCACGATAAAGGGCTAAACAATGATAAATTGTTTATAATCAAATATGAGACATATGTTTTCCCCCCTGACCCTATCATCATTAGTGGCCATAGAGTCTAATTAGATATAAGACCTGGGAGTAGTTCTTATAGGTTTTAATGATCTTAAGGGAAAAATTCTGAGAGGAAAAAGGATGCATTTAGGAGTAGAAGGGAAAGAAAGGTTAGGGAAAATTAGCTCATGTAATCAGAGTACTCAAGTTAGATATCTATACAAACAAGGAGGTAAGGGTCAGGGCAGGAGCAGTTGACAGTTGAACTCACTCTCAAAGGAACTGGTCAAAGGAAGAAAGAACGAGAACACACACACATACACACACACAGGTACAGAAATACATTTCATTCAACAGGGAAAGGAAAAGGGAGAAAAGGATAAGGGGAATTTGACTGAGGGTAGATTAAGGGAGGGATTAGTCCTATACAAAAATATTTGTAGTCCTTTTTGGTGTGGCAAAGCATTGGGAATCTGGAGGAGTTTCCATAAACTCTGGAATGGCTCAGCAAGTTATGGTATCTAAATGTAAAGGAGTACTATTGTACTGTAAGAAATATTGTAAAGGAAGGTTTCAGAGTAACCCAGGAGGACTTTATGAACTGACAGAGTGAAGTGAACAGAACCAGAAGAACAATTTATATAATGACCAAAATATGATAAAGACAAACAAGTTAAAAAGAATTAGGCACTCTGATCAGTGTAATCACTAACAATTCCAGAGGGCTATTTATGAAGCATACTGCTACTGATAGATGAATACCAGAGTGCAGAATATATAATTATAATATTAATTTAATATAACATAATAATATAACAAAATATAACATAATATGATATATTCACATCTATGTGTATACACACACACACGTGACACAGCCAATGCAGAAATTTCTGTATTTAACTATACATGCTTGTTATAGGAATTTTATTATTCTTTCATTATCACTGGGCAAAGAAGGTTTTAAGTGGGGTGGGAGAAAAGACAGATTTTTACTGATTTAAACAATATGTAATTTTAAAAATTCAGCATCGTCAGACTCTTCTACTAAAAGAAAGTTGAATGAGGTAGTGAGAGTTTAACGGACTTGCCCTCAGTCACAAGTTAATGTGTCAGAAGTCAAACTCAGGTCTCCTTGAATTAAGGCTGACCCTCTATCCATTATGCCACTAAGACTCTTAGATTCGTATTTAATATTGGCTGAATATATTTTATGAGAACTGGGTTGGTGATCATAGGACATAGCTTTGAATTACGACTCTTCTACTTGCTGTGTTACCTTGGGGAAATCACTTGACTTCTCAGTTCTCTCATCTATTCAAAGGATAAGGTTGATTTTGGTGCCCACTAGTCTTTTCACCTCATCCTATGACCCTTCGAAGAAGCAACCTGTCACTGAGTTAATTTTGCAAATCCTTTAACTTCTCTGGGGCTTCAGTCTCTCCACTTGTAAAATAAGGGATCTGGAATTGATGAACTATTATATCTCTACTAGTTTTTCATTCTTTGATCTTTAATTCCATGAGATCATATGGAAAAGCGCTTTCAAAGATTAAAGCCTGATTTAAATCCAAGGGATGATTATTATTCACTTAACAGGTATTTATTTGAGTTGTGTCTCTAGTAAGAGATACTTAAGACAGAGTCTCTGCCCTCAAGAAATGTCTAGTCCACAGACTAGTTAAAAGAGACAAGATTCACACAGAGAAAGATAACTCACAATATAAAACAGTATCTGGTAAGGTGCCAAATTAATGCTACAAACTACAACGTCTATAGAAATTCGGAGCTGGGAGAGTTTCCTAAGGACTAGTACTAGAGTACTAGAGTGGTCAGGTGCTTTCAGGTAGAGGCAGGCTAGGAGGTACATTTCAAAGGATAGCTATCATTTCAGTGAATTAAAGAGACAAAAGTAACAGCAACAAACATTTGTGTACAAACAACATTCATTTGCATATTTAAATAAACATTTGGACAAGACTCATATATGTCAGGAGGGAGAACTGCAGGAACATTTTAGAGTCTGAATGACTGGCATATTGTAATAGGGCTGGTTGCACAGCTGACTGTAGTTGACTGCTCTCCAGTGGTAGAGTGGGCTTGGGAGTGAAATTGGGCACTCATTTTGGCACTTGAGGACATGTATGCAAATGAATGTTGTTTGTACACAAATATTTGTTGCTGTTACTTTTGTCTCTTTAATTCACTGAAATGATGATGAATAATCTATGATTTGGTGAGATCCAGAGTTCTCTCTTTCTTCTAAAGTCTGGATTTTAAAAAGTTCAGTCTCTTAAAGGTCATTGCTGACAATGAGATTGGACTAGTTTTTCTGTTCAAGGCCCTACCCTGGTGGAGAAGCCATTGTGTTCTGCTCAGGCCCTTTACACATTGTTCCTCCCCATTCCCCACCACCATTAGAAGGTAAGCTCCTTGTGAGCAGAGATTATCTCGCTTGCTTGTATTTTTATCGCTGACATGTTATGGTTGTTTAATAAGTGCTCTGTCTATCCCTTTTTCTCTGGAAAAAAGAAAACACACAGCCAAAATTTGTGCCTCTTGACACAGGTCAGTTCTTCATTCATCTTAACAAATGAACTATGATCTACCTGGACTGGCAAACTCCTTGAGGAGATGGGAGAGGATGAAACAATGAACACAAGAGAGAAGTGTAGAATGGGTGAAACTGTAGAGAGGTTTTGAAGAATAGAGTAGGGGAGAGGGAAATAATCGTGATGAAGGGTTTCTGGTTTAAGCAATATGAAATAATCCAGAAGGAGTTGCTGATAGTTAACCTGGAGAAGGGGAGATTGAGTGGGGCTCAAGGTAAGGGTGAGACATGATGCCAAATCTATCCTCAAATATTGGAAAAAAGATTGATTTTTGCCCTTCTTGACCATTAAACCAAAACTAGGGACAGTGAGTAAAAGTTGCTGAGAGACAAATTTAAATTCTATTATAGGAAAATATGACCTCATAATTAGAGATACTCAAAAGTGAAACAGTCTTCCTGGGAGGTAGACCTCTGAAGATCTTCAAGGTAAGTCTGAATGACTACTTATTGGATATGTAGAGAAGATTCCTGAGCAGATGCAGGTTGAACTGGATTCTCCCAGTTTTGAGATTCCCAGTCTTTGAATTCCAATGGAGGGCAGTTGGTCTCCAGTAAGCATTAACCCTGGAACTCTTATCCCCTTCCCCATGCCTTTGAGCTGAGACCTACCCCTCTGCCTATGTGCTATCTGCCTTGTTGAGGGGGTTTGACCATTCCACCATGATGGGGAGTTGTTGGGGGGGAGGGTAGGGGAGCTTGCAGGAAAAGACACGAGACATTTGGGAAACTTAATGCCAAAACAGCCAAGGAGCCCATCCCCTTTTGCCTGACTCTTGAACCTTCCCTAAGGTGAGGGAAAGGGGAGCCTAGTCTGGTTGATTGGGTTACAATTAAAGCGATTCCTTAGGAATTAGCATCACAAGGGGTTTGCTAAACAAATGTCTAAGCTGATTTGGTGGAAGGATGGGGGAGGGGAACCTCTATTTTCCCCCTGCATTAGGTTTACATTTAATACCCACAGCAAACAATAGCTAGTTCATGGATTAGGAGTAATTACCAGCAGCAGTTATTATTCTCTTGGTTTAATGGGCCAATTTGCCGCTGTAATTGTACCCCACCATTGTGGGGCTCAGACACAAAAGGCCTGGATTTTGAGCAAAAGCTGCCTGCCCTGCTCCACTTGTAGATTAGTCACTCTCTATAAGACATTGTACTGTGCTATAAGTCATTGTTACCAGATGGTTTTGGAAGAGCTGGGAGTTGGAGGGGAAGACTAGCTGGGGGTATCTTTAGTAGGATATTGGCTATGGATCCCAATGGAGGTTCTGTTAGACTCTGCAGGTTGTTTACCAGAGAAAGAGGTGCCATCGATCTCACCTTTAAAAATTCAAAGCCAAACAGATTCTGCCCAAATAAGAGAGGGAGAAGCCCGAGACTGTCACTTCTACAGTCAGAATGACATTGGGATCTTATAAAAATCTAAGTCCAGTAAGCATAGCTCTCTGCAAAGAGTCCTATAAAATGTGCATCCTGTTAGTTGCACCGTGGACTTTCTTCTAAACTAAAAAAAAAAGTGTCTTTTGTGGTGATCTGGGTTAGGGCTGTACAAATGTGTCCTACAGAAAAGAGATTGCTAGAGGTCTTTCATTGGTATGTGAAATAAAAGTCAGTATTCTGATTTAAAGGGGATTTGCCAATATTCAGCAATCATTTCCCCCCAACATTTCCCTAGAGGTGGAAAGGAGGAAGGTGAAAAGTCCTTGACACCAGCACATGGGAAGATAATGTCTTGGCTCACCGTTCCGTATTCCATGGATCACACATCTCTTATAGCTTAGCAGCATGGGGGTATAGGTTATCAAGCTGTTGTGAAATTTACAGGATGACAGTTTCTCTCCAGAAAGCTGTTTGATGGAGATCATTGATAAACCATATTGGATGTCTAGAAACCTCCTTCATAATAGTTGATATTTATAGTTTCAAACTTCTATATAAGAACTTGAAAACACCTCTTGTACTTTATATAGACCAGAGGTGGGGACCCTGAGGCCTTGGGGCGTGGCCTCAAGTCTGCAGCCTCAAGTCGGCAGCTGAACATAGATCATATTATTTACTGTTACTGCTATAGGTGTTATCACTCCCATTTTACAGATAAGGAAAATGAGACTCGAAAAGGTCACACAAATAGTTTCTAAGGCAGGATGTAGACTCAGGTCTTTCTGAGTTTAAGTCTGAATACACTCCACCATGACTCTGCTCGGTACCTTGCCACAAACCTGATTCCTCATGGGCCACCAGGCTCAATGGAAGGCAAGCAGCAGTTCATGCCTCCATTTATCTCAGAAAATGAAAATCAGAAGGTTCAGCAAAGGGCCGTTGACAATTCAAGGTATGCATTAATTTAATCCCTCTAGCGAGCTCTGTAAGATGATATTGATGGCCATGTTTTTATTTCTTAGAATCATTTTTCCAGTCATTCAAGTGAACTTGGAGGGGGGGATCATTTTTCTGCTTTAAGTAAGAGGATTAAAAACATTGCATAATGCTCTCTGCAGTGAAGCACCACTGCATGAGAGAGAGAGAGAGAGAGAGAGAGAGAGAGAGAGAGAGCTCTTTCAGATCTGCTAATTTGGAATAATTGGCAGGGTTAGATTTTGGGAAAGGAGTCTGATGTAAGTAGTTTCCTTGGACCCTTCTTACCCTACCTGCATGGAAGATATGACATGTCTCTCAGTGGGAATGGGCCCTTGCTGGTAACTGCCCCTGCAGCTACTTGTCAGTCTGGAATGCTCAATTCCTCAGTTTGAGAGGATGCTTTCTTTACATGTGGATCACTTCAAGGACTTTAGGGGTTAATTTGACTTTTTGGCGCATGGAAACCATCTCTGAGTCAATGGTACCCTCACACCCTCTTGGGCTACCTCACCTTGAACTGAAGGCCTGAAATATTATTTTATTTTCTTTTATTGTGCTGTGGGAGGTGGTAAATCCAGAAATCTGTTGGTTCAGAAGCATTGTCAGCTTCTTATGATCCCCCCCTCAGGTCCCTGAACAACTCTCAGCAGATAAAATCTGGGGTTCTCTCCCACAATGAATTTGGGCTGGCAGCTGTGGGTGGGGAGAAGCCTTATCACTGACTTCTCCATGATGTATCTAGCCTGTGCCTATAGATTATTTTAGGTTGTACCCCACATTTGGAATCTTGTCAACTGCACAAATTGGACTCCCTGATCAAATAAATCCTTATCAAATAGATGGAGAAAAGAGAAAGCCCATTCAGACTATAAAGAATTGATATAAGCATCAACTCAACTAATCCCATGGCACTGACTCCCTATCCTGTGGATATGATAGGTTATCGTTTTATTGATCACTTGTAACTTCTCTCAACTCTAAGTGTCTCACAGCTTACCAAATTTTTGCAAAATTAGGGTTTCTCCTCTACAAGTAGAGAGTTAGCATAATGGGAAATAACCCAGTTACTCTCTAAGGGTACGATGAGCAGCTAAACAGAACTGTTAATGAGATATCCCTGTGGAGACTGCAGAGTGCAGGGTGCAAGGAAGGCAATTCAGAGATGGAGTAAATGGCTTAATTTCATCAAATGACTTAATATTTATAAAGCAAATGGAAAACTTTTAGAGTATAGTTGGAGGAAGTAGAATACAGGAAGAGCACTATCTCAAGAGTTAGAAGTACTGAGGTCATATTATGTCTCAACTGTTTACTTCCTTTATCTGTGTAACTTTGGACAAGTCACTTCTTTGGTCTCATTTGTTTCAATCTCTAAAATGAGGGTGTTGAATTAAATGGCTTCTGCGTTCCCTCTATGTCCATATCTGTGATAATTCAATAATATAAATGTAAACTATTAGTATTGTAGGTTACCAGTGGCTACAACATTCTTGGGAATTTTCTGGGAGATACTGAACAGGTGGGCCCTCTCCTTCCCCTACATACCTGATTGAACAATGCAGACGTGTGTCCTTCCTCCCACCATTGTTACCATGACTCCCAAAAACATAGACTGAGAATGCTCCTCTGGTCAGGGCTTGAACACTTGAGAGAGAATTCACTCTCTCATACTATAATCCATTCCACTGATGGAGAAGTCTAACTTTCACCCATAGATTCTGTTCTGTCCTTTGGGGCCAAGCCGAGCAATCTTATTTCCTTTTCCCTTTAGATTGCCGAAGATGATTCTCCAGTTTGATTATAAGCATCCTGGGGGCAAAGATTGCATGTTCTAGGTCCTCTTTCTCCACATATACTTAGGAGAAAGCTGAAGAGATATGAATTGGTTGATAACAAGACATCACAGAATTCAGTTAGTTTCATTTTCATGTCTTCTACTGGTGTGATATGATAGGTGACTTGGAGCAATGGACTTGGAGTCAGGAAGACTGGGATTTGAGAACTTTCTCAGCTGCTTCTAGCTAGCTATGTTAGGGAGCCAGAGGTAAGTCATATAGCTTCTCAGTCTCAGTTTTCACGTCTGTAAAATACATAATAATAACACCTCCCTTATTGAGTTGTTGTGAATCAGTTGAGATAACATGGAAAATTATTTGGAAACCTTATAGTGCTACAGAATGCTTGCTATTGTTATTTGCCATATCACATTTCTTGTCATGATTCCCAAGGAGACTCTCCTCACAACCTTTCTTCTTTCCTGATGTTTTGCTTCAGTTTTGACTCAGGCAAGTTCTCTCACAATTTTCAAAGTTCATCTAATTAATTGATCATCTCTCATTTCACAGGTAAGGAAACTGAGGCTTAGTGATTTTCCCATGGCCCCCTAACTCATGTCAAAGGCAGGATTTGAACACAGATCTTCAAGACTCTAAGTACAGCACTTTAACCATGCACTAGGCTCCCTCAGCCAACAAGGAAAACAGTTGTCTGAAGCCTGAAGATATTTTTCCAACAAGTATAGAGAGCAAGAAGAATTTTTCTGTGACTTTCAGAAAGTGTATCTCGTGCTTTTTTTTCCCACAGTCTAGTAACTGCTACTCTGCTTAAGATGAAGATTGATCTCCTTTTTAGAAAACAAGGCTCTTAAGGAATGCCTTTACACTCTTTATTGGGGATTATGAAGATTTCCTTAGAAACAAGACATAACAAAAGGACATCAAAGTAAAAAAGAAGTAAAAAGGCTCTGAAAAAAATGGAAGGGAATCCTGGACTATGACAGGATGGTGGAGGGTGGAAGGATGAACAGAGGAAAAAGGAAAGAAGGAGCATTGAACATTCAGATTTCAATAGCAGATACCAGGTTTTTTTTTTTTAATAGAGGAAGAATCTGAACTTTCTGAGTAGATGCTTGAGCTGTAAGATCTGATGATAATTGGAAAGTGTCACCAGGAGAGAGATAACTCAGTAAGAGTCAGAAGGATAAGAGATTAAACATGAGGCATACTGAGGCACTGATGTGTTGACCCGACATTAACTATCACATGGTATGATATATTACTATGGTATACATTTGAGACAGACAACTTACCAAGAATTGCCAGCCTACTCCTGATGGTGTGCATGGGAACAAATGATGCTTATGGAGGCAGCTTGATGAAGTAAGAAAAGCATTGAGATGAGAGCCAAAAGACTTGGTAGATAGATAGATAGATAGATAGATAGATAGATAGCCAAACAGACATATTTACATGTAGATAAAGATATCTATCTATCTATATGTATCAATAGGTTAGTCAAACTAAAAATTATATGGCATAGATACAACATAGTGGGCAGCTAGGTAGCTCAGTGAAAAGAGTGCTGGGCCTAGAATCAGGAAGATCTAAGTTCAAATCCAGCCTCAGATATTTAATAGCTGTGTGACTTAGCCCTATTACTTAAACCTGTTTGCCTCAGTTTCCTCTTCTGTAAAAAGAGTTGGAGTAGGAAATGGCAAACCACTGTAACATCTTTGCCAAGAAATCAAGACCCCAAATGGGGTCATGAAAAGTTGGACATGACTGAAACAACTCCACAACAACAACCACATAAGGAAAGAAAGATTAGTTTTGTGGGAAACAAAAAACAAGAAAGGATCCTGAAGAAGAACACATGGTTTTAGATGCCTATATACAAATGGATGAAGTATGGATAACAAGTAAAGTGAAGGGAATGAGCCTTTCTTAAGTGCCTAACAGGAGCTTTAAGTACTTTGCAGATAATTATCTAATTTGATCCTCCAAACCACCCTGAAGTGCTATTCCAATTTACCATGTGAGAAAACTGAGACAAACAGAAGTTAATTGACTTGCCCATGATCACACACTTACTAAGTAGCTGAGGGTACATTTGAAATTCTGTCTTCTTGAGTCCAGATCCAGGGCTCTATGTTATGCCTCTAGTGAACTAGGAATCCTTATTCGAGGTGGTAAATTTGACCTCAGTCTTGACATTGATAGTATGGGACCCAAGATGAGAACAGAATAGATAGTTTTTAAAAGTATATTGCAGACTCCTGAGAAAGAACTCATAATCAGAAGTATGTATAGTATGTTTTTACAAATATGTGCATGTTCGTGCTTTGTTGCTGAAGAAGACCATGCCATCAGAGAAATGATGACATGATTTGCACTTGACTTTCTTCTGAGTGAGGGAGGGTTGTGCAGGTTACCACTTCTCCTCCAGAGCCATCTGAACCCAGTGACCAGATATTCATCAGGATGACTGGAGATGACCCAGGATGAGGCAACTGGGGTTAAGTGACTTGCCCAAGGTCACACAGCTGTATATATGAATGTATGTATATGTGTGTGTGTGTGTTTAATTGTAGCTTTTTCTAGGAGGGATGGAGAGGAAGGGAGAAAAAGCATAAAGTGTACAACAGAGAACCAAAGAAAACTTAGAAGATAGCATAGAAAAGCTGGGTAGCTTTGAAAATAATGCTTAGTATTTATTAGTTTTGTTTTTTTCTTTTAAAGGTAAACAGTTTAAAATCAGAACTTCTGGTTTTATATTGAATTCTCTCTTTTTATTCTGTGTGTGCATGGAAATCCTCTTTTGCTTTCTTGGTTTGTATTTAAGTTTAAAGTGAATAAAAAATTTAAAGAAAAGCATGTGACCGTAAGAATTTTATATCAAGAAGCTACAAGCTTGTGAGGATGTAATCCAGGAATTAGAGGCTCCTAGTAAGTACTTAAAATGTTTATTGACTGACTGAACCATAAAGAACATTTGGGTAGAAGGAGAACTAGAAATGATATTATTTGATCATATGATATGGAGAACTTAGAAAGAGGAAATAAAGAGTCTGAGATTGGTATTGGATGGATGGTACAGCAATGGTTAGGAACGACTAATATCCGGCCATTTGCTGGTATTCTCTTTATGCCAAAGGCAGAGAAGCTACTAAATTCTTGCTTTGCCTTAATGATAATTTCATGTGTTAAAAGATGAAAGAAGTGAAAATGGTTACTGCTATTCTGGATCTATTTCTGACAAACCAGAAAGAAATGACTGCTAAAGTAGAAATGATGGGAACTGTGGGGAGTAGTGACCACTCCATCTTGGAATTCATGATAGAGAAGGTACATGGCACACATCTTAGATGTTCAGCTTCCCATTCATTGCTTTTTTCCAGTCCAAAAGTCATTCCTAGGGAATAAAAAACAGAAGCAAACTACAAATTGAGTCACTCTCCCTTCCCTACTGTTGTCATTTTCCCATCCAATCAGAGTTGAATTACATCTTCTTTGATCTCCTTCTCCCAAACATAACTTTAAAATAACTCCAGCTTTCTTGTTATCCTTAGCATTCCTTAGCAGATTTGGCTTTATTCTGAGATTTAGTGCTTCTGACCCTAGTCTTAGGGGACCATGCCACATTATTGAGATCCTCTTTTATTTTTTTGCCCCTTGCTTCCATCTTCTGAACATCTTTTAAAAAGCTGAGCTTTTTACATACATAAGTACATATCCATTGGTTAGAAAATGGCAAAGTTCCAGAATGTATTTTTATTATTAAACAAATGGTTCATAACTATCTAGAAAACTGAAATAGCAATCACAAAGAAAAAGCATGACTTGATCAAAAACAGGCCAGGCTAGACTAAGCTCATTTCTTATTTTTAACAGGGTGGTGGTAGTTTAGAAGAATGCTATTTTACCTGGATTTCAACAAAGGATTTGACAAAATCTTTCAGGGTATTTTTTTGTTGGCAAGATTTATAGGTAGATATATCAACAGGAAGTTAGGTGGTTTTGAAATTGATTGCACAGCTGCACCCAAAGAACATTCACTAACGGGTTGATATGAGTGTAGAAGAAAGTTTCTAGTAAAGTGCTTCAAGGATTTTTGTGCTTGAACTTTTGATATTTTCCATTTTTATTAATGACTTCTGATAAAGGTATAGATGGAATGTTTATCACATTTCCAGATGACATAAATCCAGGAATGATGTCTAATGTTAGATGACAGATTTGGATCCCTAAAGATTTTGACAAGTTAGAAAGTTGAACTGAATCTAATAAGATGAAAATTAATAGAGATAAATATGTAAATCCCTACACTTTGGTTTTAAAAATCAACTTCATAAGTAAAAGATGGTGGAGTATGACTAGCTGGTTGTTTGTGTGGGGAAACAAAAGACAAATCTTGTGTTTTAGTGACCAGCAAATTCAGTATAAATCAAGAGGATGATATAAGAGCCAAAAAAAAAGCAAATGTGATCTTAGATTGTATAAAGAGAGGCATAGAATGCAGAGTAGGGGAGGTTGGCTCTGCTGTATTCTGTCCTGATTAGTCTACACTTAGAGAATGCTCTGAATGTATGTTGAAAAATTCCTAGCCATTAGACCTATAGTATACAAATGAAAATTATCAGTCTTAAGAAGTGGTGGGTTCTCCCTCACTAGAGGTCTTTAGTCAAAGACTGACCTGTTGGGGAGTCTCTATCAAGTATATGTTGAATCACAAGATCTTTGATATACCACCCAACTTTGTGATTCTTAAACCTAAAAAATCCTCAAAACTTAAAGAAAAGAGTATAATTTTCATTTGGATGAAACAAATTGCTAATGATAGGCAGTCTGGACATAATTACTCCTGGACAATTTGGGGAACTGTATCCATTTGCAATATGTGGGACAAAACTAGAAGTTACCCACTCTTTTCTCTGTTACTTATAATTTTATGTTTCCTAAAATATTTCTGGAATATTTTGTATGTAATTCTCATAGACACATAAGTTTACCCTTTCTCAACAAGCAAGCGAGTGTACTAGGATTGTTGTGGAGAAATCCTTGATGGATTGTGCTGTTTTGTGTTCCTCACTGCTCTGTACTAATTTTTTGAACATGGGATGGTGATGACCTTGGTGAAGGGGGCATGTGACCATGGATGCAAACACTGTAGTTGGAGGTGTGGTTAGACACTTGACTGGACCAAAGAGTGACGGCATGAGGGAAGCTAAGATAATTCACCCACCTAATTTGCCCTAGAAAGATCATGGCATGTCATAAACTAAAACCACTTGGAACTTTGCTCTAATCCACCTACTCTGACCTGTTCCCTCTGTTCTGGTTTCTTTGATGGTGGAACTTTAGACACGTTGACAAGGATTGTCTGAAAATATAATGAGACTATATTTTAAAGCAGGGCATATCCTTTGGCACTGGCCTTATAACTGAAAATTTTGATTTACACTTGTGGCTTCCCTGTTTCATTAAAGATATCTATGGGCAGCTAGGTGGTGCAGTGGATAGAGAACCAGTGCAGGAGTCAGGAGGAGCTGAGTTCAAAATCTCACCATAGACACTTGACATTCACCAACTGTGTGACTTTGAGCAAGTCACTTAACCCCAATTGCCTCATCCTGGGTCATCTCCAGTCATCCTGATGAATATCTGGTCACTGGATTCAGATGGCTCTGGAGGAGAAGTGAGGCTGGTGATCTGTATAGCCCTCCCTCCCTCAAAACAAAGTCAAGTGCAAGTCATGTCATTATTTCTCTGATTGCATGGTCTTCTTTGGCAACGAAGGATGAACACACAAAGATACTTATGCAAAGGAGATCAGGAATATTAATTTAAGTCCATATGTTATTGTCATCCCATTATCTTCTTTAATGGAATAAAGGGAAGTTGGCTTTCAATTTCTACTCTTGTTAGGCACATGTTCTACCTGAAAGGGGAGATGACTCTGCTAGAGCAGAATACATCTATTTAAGAAACCTTTATCTTAGAAATGACAACAGTTGACCCAGTAATACCATTTCTAGGACTGTATCCCAAAGAGATTGTAAAAATGGGAAAAGGACTCACCTGTACAAAAATATTTATAGCAGTTCTTCTTGTGGTGGCCAAGAACTGGAAATTGAGGGGATGCCCATCAATTTGGGGAATGGCTGAACAAATTGTGGTATATGAACATAACAGAATATTATCGTGCTATAAGAAATGATGAGCAGGAAGACTTCAGAAAAACCTGGAAAGACTTACATGAACTGATGCTGAGTGAAGTGAGCAGAACCAGAAAGACATTGTACACTATAACAGTCACAGTTTGAGATGACTGACTTTAATAGGTTTAGCTCTTCTCAGAAATGCAAGGACCTAAAACAACTCTAAAAGACTCATGATGGAAAATGCCATCCACATCCAGAGAAAGAACTATGGAGTCTGAATACAGATTGAAACATTCTGTTTGCTCTATTTTTTAGTTTAGTTTAGTTTTTTCTCTTTCTCTCATAGTTCCTTCCATTAGTTCTAATTCCTCTATACAGCATGTTTAATGTGAAAATATGTGTAACAGGAATGTATATGTAGAGCCTATATCAGATTGCATGTTATCCTGGGGAGGGGGATAGAGAAAATTTGAAACTTACATAAGTGAATGTTGAAAACAAAAAATAAACCAATTTGTTTATATAAAAAAAAAAAGAAATGATAACAAGACTGTGAGCTTCCCCTGTTGGCAGAACACTAGCCAGTGATCATATATTGCTGATCCTGAAGGCTCCATTATCAGGTGTCTGCCTATTCCCCAAACTGAGGATGTCCCTTTTTGACCCTTTTTCTCTCCCCAAAGTAGGAAGGGAGAGGAGCAGCTTGATGTAGCAGAAAGAAAACTAGACTAGGAGGAAGAAGATGCACTTGGGAATCCTGGGAATCGCTGTTTAGTAGTTGTATGACTTTGAGTCACACTTTGTATGACTTTGATTTTACCCTGATAACATCTCTCACAGACATTACTTTCTTTCCTTTGACGTGGCCACCTCTGGTGCAGGCTCTCACGCCACACACCGGGACTATTGCAATAGCTGCAATAGGCTGCCCTATCTAGTCTCTCCTCCTGTCAATCCTCCAGTCACCTGTCAAAATGATCTTCCTAAAAGGCAGGTCTGACCATGTCATTTCTCTATTTTCTTACTCCTTCTTGCCTCTGGGATCAAATATCAAATCCTCCATTTAAGCTGTTAAAGCCCTTCCTAACCCCATCCCTGCCTACCTTTCCAATTTCTTGTATCTTCCTCCACTCCTTCTTCTCTGTGATCCAGTGACATTGACCTCTTTGTAATTCCTTCCTGTCACAAGACATTCCATCTCCTGATCGTGAGCATTTTCGCTGATGGTCCCCCAGGCCTGGAATTCCCTCCTTCCTCACCTCTGCCCTTTGGCTTTCCTGACTTCCTTCAAGTCTCAGCTAAAATCTCGCTTTCTGCAAGAAGTCTTTCCCAAACCCCTTAGTACATAGGGCCTTTCCTCAATTGACTATCTCCGCTTCATCCTCTATTTATCTTGTTTGTACATCGGGAGCTCTTAGAAACACCTGAGTCTACATTTCTTTGTGACCAGCACAAGCATTGGGCAATGTTGGTTGACTCGTCTTTGATTTGGGAAAACATTTATATTCTCTGAGCCTCAGTTTCCTTGTTTGTCAAACTAGTCTTAATACTACCTTTTTGACCTTAATACTTTACCTACCTTATAGGGTTATTGAGAAGAAAGTACTTTGCAAAGCTTAAATGATTCTAGAAATGTGAGTTACTGTAAATTAGAATTAATAATTATAGTAATTCTCCATGTGTGTCTCACTTCTCACTTTTACCATCCTGTCTCTGTGTCTTCATATTGACTCTCTGCCATGCCTAGTTCTCTCTTCCTCCCCTCCTCTACATTTTGTAATCCTTGGTTTCTTTTAAGAGAGCTAAGATTTACTGTTTTATATATGTTTTATCTCTCCCTACATATGTAAATGTGCTCTCCCTTGAGGGAATATGAGCTCCTTGAGGGCAGGGGTCACTTCACTTTCATCGTACAGTTAGTATAGGGCATGACACATAGTAGTTACTTAGTAAATACTTATTGGTTGATTAGTTTTCTCATTTGATCCACACAACAGCCCTGTAAGACTGTCAAGGACAAGCAAGGATTTTTACCCCATTTGGCAGAGGTGAAGTGATTTGTGCAGATAGTCCTAGGCAGAGCGTAGCCTTTAAACATAGGTTTCCTGACTGTTTGCCCTGGGATCTCTGAAATTTCTATGTTATGTTAGCCTGGTATAGATACATGGCCCCAACAAAACTTTTAGTTCATCTGATGGCTAAACTCATAGAGTTGGAAATATTTTTCCCAATCATGTTGGCTAACTCCTTTGTTTTACAGATAGGGAAATTGAGGCTCAGAGAGGAGAGGTCTAATGACCCAGGATGAGTAGTGGTAGAGTTCATAGGTTCATAGCTTTAGAACTGGAAAGCACCTTAGAGATCACAGTATCTTACCCCTTCATTTTGCAGATGAGAAAACTGGGACTCAGAGAGGATACATGGCTTGCCCAAGGTCACACAGGAAGTAAGTGGCAGAGTTAGAATTTGAAGCTGCGTCCTCTGATTCCAAAGTCCCTTTTCACTTTCCCGTGTCATACTACTTTGGTTTGGAGTCCATTAGGTTCATTTCCCAGGGTTAGAGTCAAAGATGCTCAGAAACTTTTCACCTTTGCTCTTGCTTCATCCCTCTGAGTCAGGGCTTCCTAATCCCTTCTTGAGGGCAGAAATTCTCATTCTTAAAAACAGACCCTATTCCTCAGCATGGCACCCAAAGGCTTTTGAAAACCTGTCTATTTTGTTGGGGCCCCATAATCTAGCTTTCTATGCTCTAACATTGTGGTTTGCTCCAGGAGCTGTCAATGTTTGCCTTATTCTTTGTCCAAATGCAGAAGGGATTGGCATTCTTAAGCCCTCCTGCCAGTGTCTTTTCTGGTGACTTGCTTTGTGCTTGCCAGGTATAGGGTGAACAGCTTTTCTGTTATTTTTTATCCTACTTGTGCCTATCTTGGGTCATGAGCTACAGTCCGTAGGAGTTCAAGAATACTACACTAACAAAACAAAGTAAGATAACTGGGACAAAGTCTTGGACCCAGTTGGGCAAACTGAAGTGCTAGCAGTGAAAACATCTCCCAGTCTCATTAATGCTGGGTGAAATGTGAATTTCATCCTGTGTAGGGTTTTAGTTTACAGTGGACAGGTCCTAAGATGGGGCTTACTGTGATATTTCTCAAAGTATGTGAGAGGCTAGGAAGGTTACCAAATGCTGGGTCGATGATTATGGTGTTAGTTCATCAAAAGGAGGCTAAGTTTCACCTTGAACAAGGTTCAAATGGGGAGAGGTTTCAAAAGCAGGATCTCACTGATCTTTCAAAAGAAATGGGCCCCGAACATCAGAACTGTCAGCCTTTCTTGGACTGGGTGCCATTCAGAAAATTGACTCCCCCCTTTCCCCTCACCAGCTGGAGCTGTCAGTATGATTGATTATTTGACCCAAGGAAATTTGTTGTCTGCTTCATGGACCAAGTATAGTCATCTCTGCACATCATTTTAGACAAAGAATTACATTGGCCAATAAAACACTCAATGAAACAGTTAATAGGTGAAAATCCTCCCTCCCAAATCAGACCAATATATAATATGGTACAGAGAAAAGAACCTTAGACTGGGAATCAGGACAACAGGATCCTCAGGATAGTCCAATTTTCCTTTCTCCTGGTACAATGCACATTATTTATTTTCACACACTTTCCCTTCTGACCAAATGACTTATTTGATGTTCCCATCTTGTATATCTGCCTGGAAGACTCTCCTTCAAGGGTTACTTCCTAAACTTCCTTGAATGTTTCCAAGCCCCTTGTTTTTTGATGTTCACATAGTAAAGTGTAGTTACTTTGCACTGTATATATTTTGTATTTACTTTTCAGTGTGTATATTTTTTCCTTCTTATTAGAATGTAAGCTCCCTGAAGATAAGTACTGCTTTTGTTTTTTGTCTTCGTGTCTCTATGCACTGTACCAGCATGTAATAGATGATTAATAAATGTGAATTAATGATTCTACCTGTAGTATTGTGGTCAGTTCTGAATATGGCATTTTAGAAGGACATTGACAAACTAGAGTGTTTCCAAAGGAGGGGAGCCAAGATTCAACTCAGTTCAACCAAATTTAATTCAAATAAACAAATATTTATTAGATTATTAGATAGCTTTATGTTTAAGGGATGATGATGGGCACTGGCAATCCCAAGACAAAATGTAAAGTAGTCCTTGCCTTCAAGGCAATTAAGGACTTGAAACTCTTCTATTTGACTTTTTGTAGCCTTTGACCCTGTCTTTGACACTCTTTTCTTCTGGGTACTCTTTCCCTTTTAGGTCTTCATGATCCTGCTCTCTTCTGGTTCTTCGCCTACCTGTCTGGCTGTTCCTTATGAGTTTTCTTTGCTGGATCTTCATTCAGTCATGCCTTTAACCTGTGGGTATCCTTCACGGCTCTGTCCTATGACATCTTCTCTGTATCATTCCATTTGGTAAACTCATCATCTCCTATGGGTCTAGGCAGATATTTCCCAGATTCACAATCCGCCTTTAATTCTTCTCCTGAACTCCAGTCCACCAATTGTCTTTTGAGCACCTCAAGTCAAATGTTCTCTAGGCATGTTGAACTCAATATATCTCAAACAGAACTCATTATTTTCCACCCACCTCCAATCCTGCCTTTTTTTTTCCAACTTTTTCATTACTTTCAGGGCACCAGTGTCATCTCAGTCACCAGTGATTGCAAACACCCTGCCATTGTTGTCTCTGCACTCACACTCATTCCACATATCCAATTTGTTGTCAGATTTTGTCATTTCTTTCTTCACGCCATCTCTTATAGACATCCCCTTCTCTCCACTCATACAATTTCCACTCTGGTGCGGACTCCCATCACTTTATGCCTGGACTATTGCAAGAGCCTTCTTGGTTGATTTTTCTGCCTCAAGTCTCTCCCCAGTCTGGTCCATTTTCCACTCAGTTGCAAAAGGGAATTGCTTTTTTTTTTTTTTTAAAGCACAGGTGTGACCATGTCACTATTTTACTTAATTAATCCCTGTATCTTCCAATTACCTCAGCTGCTCTTTTTTGGCATTTAAAGCTCTTCACAATCTGGTACCTTCCTTCCTCCAGTGTTAGTCCATTTCACTCCCCTCCCCATGATCCAGTGACCCTAGACATCTTGCCATTGCTTATCTATAATCCAGTCTATCTCTTGACTCTCTACCTTACCTGGAATGCTCTCCCATCTCCCCTCTGCTTCCTAGCTTCCTTCATGATACCACTTGAATCCCACCTTCTACAGGATGCCTTTGCTAGTGCTCCCAACTGGGGCTGTGAACTCCAACTCCACTTGACCATGTAACCCTCTTGCCCAAGAAGCCCCAGGAGCTCCCTATTTGCTAAATGTAACATACAAACTCTTCTGATTGGCATTTACAGCCCTCTCCAATCTGGCTTCAATGAGATTAAGGATACATTATTTTCCCCCCTCATTCTGTACTACAGTATAGACTATCTGGATCCTCAGTATAGTCCTATTTTCCTTTCTCCTGGTACAGTGCACACTGCTTACCTTCACACCCTTTGCCTTCTGGCCAAATGACTTACTTGATGTTCCCATCTTCTATGTCTGCCTGGAAGGCTCTCCCTCAAGTGTTACTTCCTAAACAAGATGTTTCCGAGTCCCTTGTTTCTTCACGTCTGCTCCACATAGTATAGTGTAGTTACTTAGTACTGTATGTTTTGTATTTACTTTTCAGTGTGCACATTTTCCCCTCTTATTAGAATGTAAGCCATGCTCTTCCCTCTACACTACATCCCATCCCCTTCTCTGGATGTTTTGCAAGCCTAGAATGAATGCTCCTCCTCCTCATATTTACCTCTTGAAACTCCTAGTGTCACCTCATATTAGGAAGCTTTCCCTGATTTCCTCTCTTGTTAGAGCTTGCCACCTTTTCTCCCTTCAAAAAAGAATTGCACTTTTTTTGGTATATGTTTTGTACTTATTTGTAAATATTATTTCCCCCAACAGAAGGTAATCTGCTTGAAGGTAGGAAATACCTTTCAATAATTTTTTGTCTTTGCATTTCTGGCACCTAGAATATTGCTTAGTACATAATAGGTGCTTGCTAAAAGACTCACTGAGTGAAATTGAAGTTCACCATTTAACTGAGGATTTTCTGGGACTTCTGCCCTGGTCTTTTTGCAAGTTACCTCCCATTGGGCACATACAAGGGTTTCCTTTGGAAAAGATTGGATTAAATTTGGAACAAGGGGGAGAGTAGATGTGGCAGCCTTGTAACTCGGGAGTCTCATAGACAAGCACCATGAATACTCAACTATTTTTCCCAGCTCTTGGAATGGGCCCCAGAAAATCCACACCTACTGATTCTCATGGGGTGGGAGGAAGCATATGAACAGACACTGTGAAGTCTGCAGGTTTCATTTGGTTGGGATCTGTCAGCTGGCAAGCAGTCAAGTATCTGACATATCTTCCTAATGTCAACCCTAACTCTGTGTCCAATCCACATGATGAAGTATCCAGTCAAGTTTTGGCAATTCTGAAGGTGTGGCAATCTGTATTCTCACAAGGGCTGATGGGGAGAACATTGCGACAGAAGCCCTTATGCTTAGGATGAGACTGGCACCTGGGATCCCCACAGCAGTTTTCAGAGAAGGAGGGCATCCTTGACAGTTGACATCTGTGTCAACAGAGCCTTGTAATGCATTGAGTGGGGGGGGAAACCATTCTTTGGCTGGATAACAATGAAGCAATTGATATTGGGAACTTTCCCCTGGAGTCTCCAAATGAACATATTCTGCCCATTGCCCATATTTCTAATTTGTGGCTTTTAGTAGCTATCAACAATGGGGTATGGATATGGGGGACCCATGGATAGGGTACCTGGGATTTTTAATTTCTTTCGAGTGCATTTCTAAATTTAAAAAATTATTGATATTACAATCTGATAGGATGTGCAATATTCTCCCCACCTCTGCAAAGAAAAGGGATAGGGCCATTCCCATTTCTTGGCACATAGAGATCATTTAAGAAATGATTGCTGACTGATTGATTGGTCAATGAACAAACTGAGGCCCAGAAAAGTTCTGATGACCAAGATGTGCAGCTGTATAACTTTCAAAGAAATCTATTAAACTAGACTGAGCACACTTGGTTGCCTCCCATTTTAAGAGGTGCTACTTTTACATATAGATAAAAATTGCTTTGTCCTTGTAATATTGATGCTGTTAAAAAAATGAACTGAATCCCAGATATTCTGAGAAGAACAAGCAAGGATGGATTTTCTGTGCCTGTTAAGAGTTAAAGGTTAAGAGTCAGGGTCTTCCTTCCTCTGCCTCTAAACTCAGCAAAATGTAAGCTTTATGACAATAGGGAATGTAGAATGTCAGAACCAGAAGAGACCTTAGGAAACATCTATTGTTTTGCAGATGGAGAAACTGAGCCTGGAGAGGGGCCATAGTGAATTTTCAGAGACAGCACTAGAACTTTGGTCTCCTGGGTCTTAAATAGGGGTTCTCTGTACTGCTCTACTATGTCTCCTGTTTGTTCTCCCAAGTCCCACAGAGAAAGCTGATTGATGATAATGAGGACCTCTAGGGACCCCTAAATAATCTGGTGCGATTTTATGTTCTGACTCATTTTCTCCACTTGAACCAACACTTCTCTTTACCATTTCCTCTATACCAGGTTCAATCCTTTTTTATTGCTTCTCCCTCTGCCTCAACAAATACTATCCATACTTTAAGGTTGCATCGTTTATTATTTAGTACCTGTTCTGCAGCAATATTGTGTAATGAACAGAAAAAAATGGTCTCCAAGCAACAGACCTGAGTTCAAATTCTGCCTTTAACACATGTTGACTTTGACCTTGAGCAAGTCTCTTGACTTCTTATTACCCTAAGCAACTCTCTGACTGAATTTCAGAGAAAGTGCTGACCTGCATTGGTAGAAGGACTTTCCTCACTTGGGAATTCCGTACATTGATGAAATCATGAGTCCAGTCCAAGGCACTGTGTTGAGGACTGAAGAAAAATGAAAGTTTCTGCCTTCCAGGAGGTTACATTCCAGTGGGAAAGGTTGGAATGTGACATGTAGTACAGTAATTATTATTATACAAAGCAAGTATTATACAAAGGCACAATGTAATAAGGGAAAGGTACTGATAAAGTGTTGTTCTTAAAGGTTTAATGGATCCCTCGGGGGTGCCTTAGGGTGAATTATCTGCTGGGGAAGATTACCTAAATCCTTCTGGGGTGTATGGAAACTTTCTCCTTACAAAAGAACTCTGCTCAAAGCAGGTAACCTCAAGTGAAGAGAGGGTGGTAGTGGGGTGGAGAGACAGAGACAGGGGGAGGCAGTGACAGAGAGAGAAGACTTCAACCCCAGAAGCATTTACTGGAAAATATAGAGGCATCACTTTTGATACTGTCACCCTGAAGCATTGGTTAATCCCTGCTTTATGTTAATGTCTTATTCCATAGTAGAAAGACCACTGGTGCTGGAGTCATCAATTCAAATTCTCCCTCCAATGCTTGCTACATTTCTGATGTTGAGTAAGTCACTTAACTTCCCTGGGCCCTGAGGTTGTATTGCATCCTATGCTCTGATATCTCATTGTTAAGGTGGCCCTGTTTTCTTGAAAGTTATGCAAGGGGAGCACAAATTCTGACCAGCAAAGCAAAGAAAGTCTTTATATACAGACCTAGTAGTAGAAAGTCTACCTGTTACCTGAATATTGACCTACCTAAGGGCAGAGACTGCTCATCGAGGAATGACTTTGGGGATGGGGTTGCATCACAATTAATTAATTTTGAGGCATTTTGTTTTAGTGGATAGAACACTGAAATTGTAGTCACACTGACTTAGGTTCTAATCCCATTACAGACACTAACTGTGCAACCGGTCCAATCCTCAGTTTCCTTATCTGTCAAATGGGAAAGGAAATGGTCTTTATCTCACACGTTTATGGTGAAGTTCAAAGGAAATTAAGTATGTGGAGTGTTTTGCAAATCTTAAAGCACTATATAAATGCAAGCTGTGATGGTGGTGATAATGATAAACTAAGACAGCGATTTCCAAATTTTATTTACAAATGCTTAATTTTATTTTTTAAAAAAATTCCCTAACTTTTCTTAAACAACCTTCCATTTTCTTAGCTCATATTTAAATCAAATTAAATGAAGATTTTATTACATTTTGTGATGAATCTGAAATGTACAACAAAATAATGTAACATATTAGATATTGACTTGTGAAATCCTTTATAATTTTTATATTTATAATGCACAAACAATAGCAATGATATAATAATTAATGTCATGGGAAGACTTATTTTTTGTATAATTTCTCAAAACTAGGAGGCATGGATAATATCATTTGTAATTCTTTTATTTAAACGATTAATGAAAATTGATGTTTTGTTTTTATATAGCAGAAAATGTTGCTACATACCAATAAGATGTTATAAATGGTGGGAACATTTGAATGATAAGCCACTGAACTCTTTATTCACCTGTGTCAAAGTATAATAAGATTTTCAGGTTTATAGACTTAACTTCAATATATGTCTATTAACCGATCTGGTTTAGATTGAATAAGACAAGATGTATTATATTTTTCCATGACAAATATATCCCTTATTTACTCATATCTGCAAACATCTAAACTCTTTAAAATAAAAAAGAGAATTGCTTCTATAGACCAATCAACTTGCAAATAATTAGGTATTTATTTTCCTCTATTTCATTTCCTCTATTTCATTCATTTTGGAAACTAAGAAAAATACCAAGACATTATTTTCTAATTTATTATCCATGGTAAGAATTTAAATTTTAAAAAGTATTCTTATTTATTAATTTAAAATTATTATTTATTTTTTTTAACATTCATTAAAAAACATTTCAAACTCCAGCCCCTTCCCCACCCATTGGGAAGGCAAGCAATATGATATCAATTATACATGTGAAGTCATGTAAAACATATTTCCATATTAGCTATGCTGCTAAACAAAATCAAGAAAAAAATGAAGAAAATTACACTTCAATTTGCACTCAGAATTCATCAGTTGTCTCTGGAGGAAGACAACATTTTTCATCATAGATCCTTTGGAACTGCCATTGTATTGATCAGAGTAACCAAGTCTTTCACAGTTGATCGTCATAACAATATTGTTATTATTGCATGTAATATTCTCCTGATTCTGCTCACTTTACTTTGCATCAGTTCCTGTAAGTCTTCCCAGGATTTTCTGAAACCATCCTGCTTATCATTGCTTAAGGCACGATAGTACTCCATCACAGTCTTGTATCACAACTTGTGCAGCCATTCCACAACTGAATTCTCTGCACAACAAAAAGAGATACTATAAATATTTTTGTACGTATAACTTCCTTTTCCTTTTCTTTGATCTCTTTGGGACACAGACATAATAATGGTATTACTGGGTCAAAGAGTATGAATAGTTTGATAGTTCTTTGGGTGTAGGTCCAGATTCTTCTCCAGAATGGTTAGACAGTTCATAACTCTTCCAACAGTGCATTAGCGTTCCTATTTTTTCCACATCCCCTCCAGTATTTATCATTTTCTTTTTCTCTCATGTGAGTCAATCTGATAGGTGTGAAGTGGTACCTTGGAGTTGTTTTAACTTGTATTTCTTTAATCAACAGGGATTTAGAGGATTTTTTTAATGTGACTATTGACAACTTTGATTCTTTTCTTCTAAAAACTGTATCTTCATATTATTTGACCATTTATCAATTATTTGACCATTTATCAATAAGACAATGACTTCATTTTTTTTTTTTACAAATGTGACTGAGTTCCCTATATGTTTGAGAAATAAGGCTGTTATCAGAGAAACTTGATGTAAATGCCTCCCTCCGCAGTTTATTCTTTTCTTTCTGATTTGGCTGCATTAATTTTGTATATACAAAACCTTTTTAATTTCACGTAATCCAAATTATCTATTTTACTTCTCATAATCCTCTCTACCTCTTATTTGGTCATAAACTCTTCCTTTATCCATAGATCTGACAGGTATATTTTTCCATGTTCCCGTAATTTGCCCTTTATGTCTAAATCATGTAGCCATTTTTACTTTATCTTGCTATATGGTGTGAGGTATTGTTCTATATCTAGTTTCTGCCAAACTGCTTTCTAGTTTTTCTAGCAATTTTTGTCAAAAGTAAATGGCAAGAACTTTTTGATAAATGAAGTTGCTCTATTTTTATGAAATTGAACATGAATGTGAGAACTTCGTATTGATGTAGAGTATAATGTTTTTCAAAAATGTCAAAAAATGTAAGTTTCGGTAGGAAAGTTTTATTATGGAGAAAATTTGCTTCATCATTATTATCAAGAAGATAGATGGTGATTTCTTCTCCTCCTCCTTCTCCTTCTCCTTCTTCTTCTGCTTCTTCTTTTTCTTCTTCTTCTTCTTCCTCAAATAATCTTCAGATTAGTTTGGCATGAGAAACCATGTCTTACAATAGCATAGAAGTACTCAATGCTCTCTCCAATGCCCAGTGTCCATATCATCACACAATTTTTCTGCAATTTTTTATTTTAATTTTTTAAAGTTGATTGCTCTTAAAAACCTGGAAAAACTGATGCAAATGACTGCAAAATATGCAAAATTTAAAATTATACACTTGGTTACATATTTAACTAGTGCTTGCAGACCTGCATTTTATCTGTCATTGATGTAACTCTAGTGTATTCAGTGTAGACTCCAATACAACTCTTCCATATTATAAAATTTTCATCAAAAATTCAGAAATTAAATTGAAATTTTCTCTTAATGCACATTGACAACAAGTTGCAAAGTAAAAAAATCTTCCTTAATACCAATTTCGGAAACATATCACATATGTAATCAAAGAATCATCTTTATCTGCATCAGCTGCTTTATCCATATGTAGTGGAAAAAGGAAGATTGTAACGAGTTATTTTCTGAGATAAGCAGGTAAATGGACAATTATCTTTCCCAGTATGTTGTCTGCAATTGGAACCATTGGAAGCTATATTATTTGTGATTCATGAAAAATCATTTCAACTGTTAATAACTCTAGAAGCATCAACATTGGAACATTATCAGTAAACATTTATTATTCAGTCAACTTTTTTGATGTCTTAGAAATGGCTCTTGGAAAGTTTATTTTTGCTTATTGAAGCACATAATTTTCTCTATGAAGTGCTCTTATATTAACATAGTCTTCACTTGGTGTTTCTGTATTTCTAGTACTTAAATTATCTAGTACTTAAATTAAATTGGTGTCTTTGCTTTTACCACTGCTCCAATTCATTTTCTCTTTATATTAGTAATATAGGTATAGATCACAAAGGGATATCATTTAGCCTTGAAAATTAGAGACAACAAAAATTCAAGACAATTAAATTTATATTGTTATAGATTTCAAGCAATTCCCTATAAACTTACCAAAATGAGAAATAATATGGTACTTTTAGCTTCCCCACAAAGATTACTCTACTTTGAGTTTACACACTTCATGTTCAAATGTAGCAAGTAGTTCAGAAATTGTGTCATGAACTTTGGCCAAATGATGCAGATGTTGACAAATTGTGCATAATATATTATGTAATCATCATACTATATTCATTATCAGTTGGAACAAATTTGCTAAACTTGTTTTTGCTGACTTAATAAGAACTTTGTTTTCATTGATAAAAGTAGATGTATTCATGTGGTAGTTGTACCAAAAAATATTCAATAATTCTAATCTTTCTTTTAAACACCTCTTTTGCCCCACCTCACTGTCAGGGTAAGGCATGAACTTCAGTTTGGAGAAGTCTGAACCAAGGCATGGGAAAGTTGTAACGAGTTCTGGAGGGAGTACTAACCTCAAAGAAAGTATTAAAGTATTTTGATATTCAATGCTGGCTCCTGCAGACATCGAGAGATGTAAATACCGAATCACCTTTGGGGAGCTGACAGCCCAAGACCAACTGTGATGGATTGATAAAAAATCTTTCAAGAGACCCACCCACACACATTTAAAAACAGGGAACAAGAACGTTCTTAATTTCTTATTCTTAGAATTTTACTAGTTTACTCTCTGTTTTCCATCTGCTGATGGATTTCCTCTGGTAACTTTAAAATTCAGATAATCATTCCAACAGCAATTATGTCTGGATCTCCAAATATGTACCTATGTACTCAAACAATGGGGAGGGGATGGAGCAAAAGAAATGGATAGAGAGGAAATATAAAACATGGGCTCTGCTCTCCAAGAGCTTCAAGTCTAATTGGGGAGGCAAAACTCATTCTTAGGAAAGAGTAGTGAACCCTCTTTCTCATCTCACATCACTCAACTACATTCTCTCACTATCTGTTCCTTCACCCCTGTTCCAGGTGAAGGAGTCTTTCTTGTCAAGGCAAACCCCTCTATAGATGCACAAGCAATCCCATTCCATCCCATCTCCAATAGACTGACCTCTCTATGATCCTTACTCTCTCACTAATCTTCAATTGATTCCTGTCTACTGTCTGTTTCTCCACTGCCTAAAAACATGCCCATGACTCCCTCATCCTCAAACAACCTTTACTTGATCCATCCATCTGCACAAGCTATTAGCCTATATCTGTCCTCCCTTTTATGGCTAATATCCTTGAGAAGACTCTAAAATTAATGCCTCCCCTTCCTTCTTACTCTCTTTTTAATTCTCTAGTCTGACTTCTGAGCTCATCATTCAACAATTCTTCCAAAGTTACTAAAGATATCTTAATGACCTAATCTATTGGCCTTTTATCAAAACTTATTCTTCTTAACCTCTTTGCAGCCTCTGGCACTGTAGATCACCTTCTTCTCCTTGATACTCCCTTCTGTCTAGGATTTCATGACAGTACTTTCACCTGGTTCTCCTCCTGCCTGTCTGACTACTATTCAGTCTCTTTCATCCAAGTCATTTCTGTTAACTATAGACATTTTCCAAGGCTCTTATCTGCATCTTCTTCTTTTACCTTTTAAAATTATTTGTTAGTGATAATATCAGTTCATAGTTTTAATTATCATTCCTAAGCAGATGATCTCAGATCCACTTTTCAAGCCCTAACCTCTCTCTGGACTTGCAATCATGCAATCATCTTAACTGGATGTCCCATAGACATCTTAAATTCAACATGTCCAAAATGAAACTCACTTCTTTTCCCCAAATCCTTCAACCTTCCTAATTGTCTTATTACTGTTGAAGGCATCACCACTGTCCCAGTCACCCAGGTTTACAACCTGGATATCATCCTTGATTCCTCACTACTCTCCCCTCCTCCCATCCAGTCACTTGTCAAATCCTACTTATTTCAACCTTTGTAATATTTCTTGTATATCCCATCTTATCTTTGATATCACAACCACCACAGTGCCCCCTTACACCTGAAATATAACCTTCTAGTTGATCTTATTGCCTCAGGTACCTCCCAGCTATTCTCCACTTAGCTGCCTTCCTAAATCACAGGTCTGATCATATCACTTCCCTTTTCAATAAACTTCAGTGGCTCCCTATCACTTCCAGAATAAAATCTAAAATCTTCTATTTGACTTTTAAAAGCCTTCTTCCTTTTCTTTCCTCCATGTACTTTGCCATCTAATGACCCTGGCCTCCTTTGCTGTTGCTCTCACAATATACTCCATCTCTGAATTCTGGGCATTTTCACTGGCGTGAAAGAGTACATACCTGTAACTCTTTCCCTCCTCAACTCCCCTCTCAACCTCCCTGGCTTTCTTCAAGTCTCAGTTTAAGTCCCACCTTCTGCAAGAAACATTTCCTAGTTCTTCTCTTGGGGACTACCTCCAAATTATTCTATATATGGCTTGTATGTATCTAGATGTTTCACATATTGTCTCCTTCATTAGACACTAAGCTAAACTCCTTCATGGCAGGAGCTGTTTTTGTCTTTCTTTGTATCCCTAGTGTTTAGCACAGTGCCTAGTAGGTACTTAATAAATCCTAATTGACTGACTTACCTATAATGAAATAATCTAAGTTGAAAGCAAAGGCTTGGAGTGGATAGGGAAATCTTCTTGTAGGAGATGGGATTGGAGACATATTTGAAAGAGGGGTAGGAATGGATGGGTGGCAGAAGCTAGTTGTTATAGGAAGGGGAAATATATAGTGCTAGCAAAGATGTGGAAGCATTTCTAGGGGTGGTCTTCATTTGAGCTTGGTTTTGTTTTACTGGACTTTGCTTTGCCAATTTTCCTGCTTGCTTCTCATGGAGTTGTTGTGTGAGCATGAAGGGAAGGTTCAAGGGTTAATAGACTATATTCTAAATGCAGTTATAAATTTTCTTTGTTTATCTGCTGTCTGGGAGTTATCTGTACAAGAGTAATCAAGGGCTGATGAGTTGAGAGCTGACCAAATGAATTGGTTTGTTTTAGATGCTACCTGATCATTGGGTTCCCTAAGAGGATGTTTAACCAGGATGGGTATCTTCCTGGTCAGCTGTGGAAATCTTTTTGTAGCTTATAACCTAGAGATACATCAATAATAACACTCATGAAAGTGTCTCCAGTGTCTGACAAGGTGAGGTTATGTTATATTTCCTCTACCACCTCTACCTGTACCATATGTAACCACAGATGTTTGCCACCCTGAGGTCTCTCTTCCCTCTATTCCCAAGTAATCTCCTTTCTTGGCAGGAAGACATCAGCGGGAGGTACTGTCATTTAGGGAAGCAGGTTGGCAAATGTTCCAGGAGGGTGGGGACTTGGGACACTGGGGATGGCTGGCCCACCCAGGTTGCTCATCTCAAAGTCTTGTCATTTGGCATGAAGTTTGTAGGGCCCTCCCCCATGGGTGTGGTATTCCAGGTGAAGATAACCACATTGCCTCAGGTGTTGGTGACCTGTGAATGTTCCAACAGAGACTGGCCAAACATTTGTCCATATAGAGGTTTGGGGCTTATGGTTTAGGGGAAATGCTCAAACTAATCCTTTTATTAGGTGGATTAACTTTTCAGACTGAAAACAAGCTTCTAGAGGTCCCCAGTAAAAGCTTTTTGTATTTTTTTTTTTTTTTGTCAAGAATTGAAGAGCAGTGGGTACGACAAGGAGGTGTGGTTGCTTTCAGCAAGTGGTTTCATGCTCCCATCAGCTAGCGGGGCCCTCTGGCAACAAGGCTTTGACCTAGATTGGAGTATCACTGTTCTCTAAGAACTCCACCTATGCAATTCCTTCTTTTCCTTCAAGACTCAACAGAAAGGCCCCCTTTAAGTAGCTCAGCTCTGCATCTCTATACCCTTATGGGGTTTGTCACATACAATCTATCTAAAAAACAAGAAAACAAAAACTGTATATTTGTGTCTCTGGCCTATCTCCCCTTCTATATGATGAGTAGAAATCTTTGTCTCCCCCACGTATTTAGGAGAGACATAATAAACTTAGGAAATGTTTATTTCTCTTTTTCCTTGTGACTGTTTTTGTTCAACTAAATGGGATAAATATTGATTGGGCCCTACTGGGAAGGCACCGTGGGGGAGATAAAGAAGACATAGCTACAGTCAAATTAGAGAGGCAAAATCTAAACTCATGAAACATTTATGAAAAGCAAGCAAGAACCAGGAGTCAGGGGGCTTGTATTCTAATTGGCCTTTGGCACTTATTTGCTATGCAACCATGGCTAAGTTACCTTCTGAGCTTCAATTTTCTCATCTGTAAAACAGAGATAATATATACTGCCTGCCTAAAAGTTCTGTTATGAGAAATATACCTTTAACTAAATCAACAAGAATTTTGTTTATTAATTTATTTGTTTTCAGTTTTCTACAATCACTTCCATAAGTCGTAGATTTTCTCCCCTTCCCTCCTCCCTCCATCCCTGAGATGGCATGCAATCTTATATGGGTTCTACACATACATCCTTATTATATACATTTTCATGTTAGTAATCAACAAGAATTTATTAAGCACCAGATCAAGAAGACTCATCTTTGGGGTTTCAAATCTGGCTTCAGACACTTACTGGTTGTATGACCCTGCATTTAGCCCTGTTTGCCTCACTTTCTTTATCTATAAAATGAGTTGGAGAAGGAAATGGCAAACCACACCAGTATCTTTGCAAAGAAAATCCCAAATAAAGTCAGGATGAGCCAGATACAACTGAAACAACTCAATGACGACCACAACAACCACAAAAGTGCTAGACCTATACCTATCACACTATAGGTGTGATAGGTACAAAAATACAAATTAAAGAGTCTCTGCTCTCATCATTTATTTATTTGTTTGTTTGTTTGTTTATTGTTGGGCTTGGAGATTCAAACAGCTGCTTAGCAGTGGCCACACATCTAGTAAATGTCTGAGGAGATTTTTAATCTGGGTCTTCTGTCTTTAAATCCAGACCCCTTTCCATTACACATAATTGTATTTGTAAGTTTTATGGCATTCTATAAATGAGTGTGTTTATTTAATGGTAGTGTTGAGTCACGTGAACAATGAGATGGAGGACTAGGCATTTTTTCTAATTTCCCCAAACAAGAATTCTGTGTGAGGTAAAATAATTATAGATATCTCTGCAGTTTAATATGCCAAGAAATCTAATGAGGTAACAAACTGATGAATTAGCACTAGAGAAGGCTGATTCCTAATCCCTCAATCAGTTCTTTTCCCCCACCCCAACCCACTCTATCAAGGTAGCACAACCTGAGCCAGAAGTTAGTGCTCTAGGATTCATTGAAAAATTTTCTTGCTCTTATAGTTTTTGCCAGGACACTCTGCTCCTGCCCTCATTCACCATTCTCTGGCAACAAACAACAGATATAACTCTGCTATTTTCTCCATGAGAGAAGGGTTGGAGGCATAAGAAAGTGAAAGTGCTCAGGTTCTAAAAGTAGTTCTTAATCAGAGAACCAAAAACCCAGAAGAAATTGGGACAGAGTATCAGCATATGTGGGAACTGCGCCAGATCTGAAGGAAAAGGGGCTGGCACCTACCTGAGTTCAGTTCTTTTCCCTCAGAAGGGGCAGGGATTGAAGATGGTAAAAAGTGAAATCCCCAACATGGGGGGATGTTGAAACAGCTTTCAGTTCCAGCCCTTGAAGATCTACTCTCAAGGAAAAAGAAGTCAGAAAGTAAACATCATGAGAATAAAAGGGGGAAAAGGCTGAAATTACCAAAAATTTCAGAAGTAAGAAAACTCAGTTAAAAACCCTGAGCATATGCAGATACATCAAAAAGAAAAATATTAAAACAGAAAAGAAAATGACCTCTACATGAGTTCAAACATCTTTGAATAAATGTTTCAAAGCAAAGGAAAATGATTCAGTACCTGATGAGGCAGAGAACTCTATGTATTTCCAATAGAGCATGGAACTATAAGCAGGATATTCCAAATGGTTCAAGAAAGAAATGAGAATTTTAAAAGCAAAATTTACATCCAGCACAGAAGCATTAACAAGGTAGAAAAACTTGAATATATGATGGTAAGTCTTTCCAAAGTAAGAAAAGAGAGAACACAGATTAAAAATACAAATTTACAGAAGTGAAAGATAAAAAAGAGTCAAAAAGCAAAAATATTAAAAGATTACATGAATTCTATGCAAGCAAAGCATACTGATCTTGAAGATAAAAAGTATAGAGACAACTTAAGGATCATGGGTCTCCCAAAAACATGACCATTCAAAAAATCTTAATATTTAATGCAAGAAATAATGCAAGAAAATGATCTATGACTTCTGAATACAGAAAAGAAAATGTTGTTTGAAAGAATCCACAGATTGCTTCCAGGAAAAAAAAAACATAAAACAAGATATAATACACATAGGGTTTAGATTTAATGATTGCAGTAACAAACAACAAATTTTGCAAGTGATCAATAGAAAGACTTTTAAATATGAAGGAAAGGAGATTTGAATAACTCAAGACTATTCTGCACTCACATGAAACTACAAGAAGAATAAAATAATTTATTTTAAAATAAATATAGCTAAAAGAAAGTACTTTTGAAGAACAAAAGGATCTCAGGATAAAATCCAAGGTAATCCTTACAAATCTGAGTCTAATCATCAATTAAAAAATGTAGGTATTCAATAAAAGAGAAGCATTTGAAGAATTCCTTCGTGGGGGAGACAGGTAGATTATTCATACTGCAAGCACCCTAGACAATAGAAACATAAGCAAGATAGATTAATAATAATATTTAAAATACTCTTCTAGTACCTCATTGTCATGTGGAGGTGACCCTGAATTCTTGAAGGCTAGGTCACTGGAATTAAAGCCAAGTCAATTCCACTTCCAGGTCATATTTGGAGCACCAGACATTTTCCTGGGTCCCTCAACATCTCAAACTAAAATTATGTGTCAAAGATAAAGAGACTTCAGCTGTCTCCATGATTTAAGACACCTGGAATCCAAAAGACCCTAAAGACAAAGACCCAGCATGCATTCCTCTCACTCCATGATACCAGCACTGAGGCTGCCCTAGTCAATCCACATAGACTTACAATGAAACCTACCCCACACCCTGTCTCTTCTCTTTCTTTCCAGTACAGTGGTGCTCCTGGCTCTAGGCTGCTTGGGCTAGAACAAAGAGCCAGAATACTTCTGCAGGGCTACATGTTATAGAGGAGACACAGACACACAAGCATACACAGATATGTATATATGTTTGTATATGTGCATATGTATGTATATATACATATGTATATGTGTGTGTGTACATGTGAGTGTGTGTGTTTATCTTTCTGGGGCCACATAGTCAATATTCTGTGCTGCAAAAGATCCCTGTAGGAGAGCTAGGAACAGAAGAAAAGGGGCAAGACTCACTTATAATAGGACTCAACATCATATCTTCCTTCTTTCGCCCAGAGCCTCAGAGACCCAAATTACAAAAATCAACCAACCACATGGCACCAGGATGGCACCTCTGTGAACTTCCCTGTGCCAGGTGAGAAAAATGAGAAATAGAGTGAGTGGGAGAGGACAAAGTGATTGTGGGGACTGTTTTATTTTTATTTTTTTTAAATAAATTTATTTAACTTTTTACATTCATTTTCACAAGATTTTGGGTTCCAAAATTTTCTCCCCATTTGTCCCCTCCCCCCTCCCCGATACACTGGACATTCTAATTACCCATATC
>CM053769.1:419533137-419591854 GCA_028658325.1 Potorous gilbertii
GGGAAATAAGAAACACAGGCAATAAGGTATAGAAATTTATCTTGCCCTACAAGAAAAGAGAGAAGATAAGGGAAGGGTGGGGTGATAGAAGGGAGGGTACATTGAGGGAAGGGGTAATCAGAATGCAAGGTATTATGGGGTGGGGGGAGGGGAGAAATGAAGAGAAAAATTGGACATGCTACAAAGTGATGTAAAAGCAATTAATATTAAAACAATTGACTGAATTAATTACTGAGACTAAATCACAGACATCTTTAGTTTGGGAAAATGAATTTTAGTCTAAGTCTCCTAGAGGCAGGTAACTTTGGGTAAAATTTGGCCTTGATGAAAAAGTTAAGGTTTTAATGGTAAATTTGATTTTCTGATTGTTGTTTAAGCAGGAACTAGAACAGATATGGAAAGGCATGTAAACCACTTAAGACTTGCCTCAAAAGATGTTCCTTAGCCAATGTGAAATTATAGTTATATCTGAAACCTGGTTATTGGAACTTGCTATTTTAAGATGCTATGGAACTATTAAGTGACTGTTCTGAGTCTAACTCTAGGTATGGATAGCAACAAAGGCAGTCTGAGCCTCCAATCCATGATTCCAGTAAGACTGTGAGATGCTGGTATGAACTGAAAAAAGTGATCTCATGGGAAGGGTGGGAAAATGACTATTCAGTCTGGGCTGAGGTAGGATTCTCCTGACTCAGTTTCTCCACTGACACCTGGCAGACTCTGAGCCTCACTAAATGTAAGTTGCCAATCTAATCCTGCCATGACATGAAGTTGGGAAGATATTGTTTCCCTGAAATGTCCCTACTCTTAGTGGCAGTTTTCTATAGTCAAAAGGTTTGTAAGCTTAATACCAGATCTATTAAATTATAGATTGTTGATAGGAGAATATCTGAGGTGAAGTCTAAAATTAAGCTATTAGGCTTAGGACTTAATACCAACAACAATAAGTTAGAGTCCTTTAATTCTTAGTAATAGTGTGGAAACAATTAGGTCAGTGGCTTATGAAGTTAGCATACATAGTTATTATTTGTGTCTCAGTTGGTTAATATTAAAAAATTCATTTTATGTTCTCTATTATAAGTGCTTTAAAAGAAATATCCCCTGACCGAAACTTGGAATTGTGTTATGTGATACGAACTGTGTTAAAAAATGAAAAAAAATGAAAAAAATATCTATTTGCCTTTTTATCTACCAATCTATCACTATTGACCAATCATCTATTTATCAATCTATCCACAAGCATTTGTTAAGTTATTATTATGAAACACTATTCTAGGTATAAGGAAACAAAACCAATATTGAAATGGTCCATTCCCTTGATGAGTTTATAATCTACTGGATACTTGTTGGATTGAGTAGTATGTGACTATTGGAAAAGGCTGGAAGATAGGGATGAGAAAAAGTGTTAGTGTTGTTTTAACTAGATCTAGAAAAGGGTAGACAACCTTAATTCTAGACATATGCTGGATTAGTGGCCCTGGAGAGGATTACTAGCATTAATCTGTGTCACCACCAACCTTCCTCTTCAAGGAACCCAAAGTTAGCATGGAAGGAGTCTAGCAGCTTGGCAGTGCTGGTAAAAATAATTAATTGCATTTGTTTCCAAAACAGAAAGATTTCAGATAATTTGGATCCAAGTGGAAGGAAAGTGTCCATTAACTTTTCATCCTTACTTTAACCAGAATGGCTGATTTATTACCACATATTTCAATAGCTTTATAAACTGGGAATCCTAAATACAGGATGAATTTAGTTAAGATTAAAGTATTAGCTGACTATTAAAGATACATTGAGGTTTATACATTATGTAGATGTGTTCATAGACTTCAGAGAGGTATCATTTTCATACTGGGAATATCTATAATATGGTGTTAATCCCAAAATATATATGCAATTGTCAATAGTTATTTTCTATAACATATAATGTCTATCCTTTTAAGCAGAATTCAAACCTATTAAGTCATGTCTAATTTTTTCAACATATAAAACCCATCTAACTACAAAGGCACCCAATAGAGCCATGACCTGGCCCTTCTAGGATAAATCAGTGGTTTACATGGCATCCAAATTACCATTAAAGATCAGTCCATTGAAAGCAAAAATGTGAATTAAGTACACTTGACTGAAGTTTCTCTGGAATTGGAGGCTGTCAGACTATGGAAACTTAAAGCTTATTACGAGCTGGAACTTCAAGATCCATGTACTATACTTTGGGCTCTCAGCACTATCTGAAGTCTTCTATTCCAGAGATAAAGAGAGGGACATGGCTACCCCTTTTCTGGACTTAAGAGAGACCCCACCCAATCAACAAACATTTATTAAGTACTTACCATGTGCCAGGTACTCTGATAAATTCTGTTGTATATCCCCAATAGACTCCTCATTTTTTACTTCCTATCCCCAGTTCCTGTCTTAATCCCGAGCATATATTAAGAAAACTCTCTGTGTATCCCTGTATCTATCTAAAGGAAAAGTAAAAACTGTCCTAACCCTCAAGGAACTTACATTTTAATGGGAGAAACAGTATATACATAATTCGGTACATACAAGATAGATACAGAATAGATGAGAAGTTACAAGCAGTTGAGGAGAACATAAAAGGCATCCTATAAGAGGTGGCTAGTGAGCTGAGTTTTAAAAGAAAAATCTGAAGGTAATTGCTAGGAAGAATGAACATTCTAGGCATTGGAGAACTACAAGTATAGAAGCATGGAGAAGGGAGATGAGGAGATAAAGCATCATGTGTGGAATAAATAACCAATAGACACATATAGCTTGACCATAGAGTCCAGGCATCAAGGGTATCAAGGACATTATTTAGTTGGGATAATTTGGAGTAAGATGTCTTGTGGGAATCTTACCAGAGTAGGAAGATCTACATTGATAGAAATGTCCTGGAATAAAAAAATGTGACTCACTCAAAATTCCATGGGAAAAGCACCATATTTGGCTTCATATGGGCTGCACATGGTCTATGTTTTAAGCCTCTCTTTCTCCCTCCCTCTCTCCTTCTCTTCCCCCTTCCTATGCCTATCAAAGAGACCTCATTTTAGGAATATTCTATAACTAATATTCAGTGGTGGCCTAAATATTTGATATTATGATAACTCATGTTTTCCCATTGCTTATTTGGACAACATGAGTTGTCTGAACTGCTTTGCTACTGTCATCCCCAACCCCCAGAAACAGCAGTTTGAAATCAGTCTACAGGTGAGAACATTTATAATCTGGCTTCCCTCAAGCCTCAGTTCATAGACCACTTCTTATGGAATTTATTTTCCAATCTCCTTCTCTTTAAGAACTCCCTCCTTCCTTAAAATTTCACTTTGTGTTTATTTGTTGACTTAAATTTCTTCTCTCCCCTGGAGCTCCCAGAACGCAACATCTTGAGGCAAGAATTGTTTTGGTTTTTGTCTTTACATCTCAGGCATCTAGCATGGAACCTGGGATGTAGGGAGTGCTTTAAAAATGCTCAGAGAAGTAAATTGAGTTGGTCAGTGGACATTTAAAATTAAATCAGTACTTGAAAAAAAATCTAAAGTGGTTGCTGGCATTAGGATGACACCAAAAATTGTATTGAATTGGTCTGATACATAAATGTATGTATGAATGCTTCATACATTTAGTGCTGGAAAGAGCCTCAGAGTCCAGCTACTCCAACCTCCCTCATTTTATTGCCTATAATTTTTCTCTATGACATTTCAGCAATGCTGAATGACAGATGTTTTGATCTTCTTCTGTGATTTCATCAGGGTAAAGATTTCTGAAAGCCTAAGTGAATTGCCCAAAGTCATTCAGTCCATGTGTCATAGGCAAGACTTGAATCAAGGACAGTATTGTATTATATATACTATACCACACTGCCTCTGTAAATGAAAAGTATAGATCTAAAAATAAGGAAAGATACAGTAAAAAGAAAAATTATCTCTTATTTTTAGATGCCCCGTGGCTTCTAGGGTATATCTAATCATTTTCTGGTTTGGAATTAATAGGACTAATTATAAAAATTATGTAATCAACAAACATTTCAATTAACCCAGTGTTTTTCAACGTACGGTCTGGGGAAACCTCAAGACCCCCAAGACCCTCTGAGGTGGGGTTGCAAGATCAAAACTATTTTTATAACAACACTAAAATATTTTAATATTTAATACAGTAGATTTCAATAAATATAACCCACATGAACTAGAACAATTTGAGGGTATCCTCAATAATTTTTGAGAGTAAAAAGAGGCCCAGAGGATAAAAAGTTTACCACCATTGAATTTATTCACCATTTATTGAGCGTGTGTACTCAAGTAATACGATATTTCATCAAGTGAAGACAAAATATTTTTATGTGGGCCATAAACTGACTGTAAAGAAAGATGCCACAAAGGGGACCAGATACCATCATGGCAATGACAGAAATCCTGAAATATATGTGTAGCCTTCAGAAGTGATGACTTTGAAGGGGAAATGTTCATTTACTTGTGTTAGTTTGGGTTTGTTTGTTGTAGGAGCTATAATCTTTATTCACATTGCCTATGGGGATGGGGTTGGAGGGAAGAAATAGTTAAGTAAATTTTCATTTCTGTTTATTCAGTCAATATTCAACAAATATCTATTGTTTCTACTATGTGCAAGGTGAAAGACAGCATAGTCTATGAGAGCTATCCTTGGAATAAGATCTGAGTTTAGGACTTGCCTCTAACGTTTACTAACTGTTTGACCCTGGGCAAGTTTTTGCCCAGGAAATGTCCCAAGCAACTCTTTAAGAATATAAATGTTACATAGAAGTTGCCAGTTTGCAAAGAATGAGGAATTTTCTTCACTGGGGAGTTCCTAACATCAGTGAAAGCATAGGTATAAGGCAAAAATAAATTTGCAAAGAACTGGTGACAAGACAAAACTAAAAACTGACTCTGGCCTCAACAAGCATATATTCTACATACTACTGTATTCCACTTTCAAGAGTCTGGCCTTCTTTTTCATAAACACCTCATTCATATTCAAAATTATAATTACTATTTATGAATTTCCCTCCAACTTATTTTTAACAAGGATAGGGTAAAAAGAGAGGCTAAGAAAGAAAATATTGAGTATTAGCCTCTCTTTTTTACCCTATCCTTGTTAAAAATAAGATGGAGGGAAATTCATAAATAGTAATTATAACTTTGAATGTGAATGGGATGTTTATAACAGCTTTCTTTGTGCTGAAAAAGAACTGAATGTTGCAGGGATCTCTATTAATTGGGGAATGGCTGAACAAGTTGTGGTATATGGCTGTGATGTAAATTTCTAGGAAATGGTGAACTCTATGATGTTAGAAAGGCATGAAAAACAAAAATAAGGAAAGATATAGTAAAAATAAGAAATTCTTTCTTGGTTTTAGACATGTCATGGTTCCTCGGGAATACCTAATCATTTTCTGGTTTGAAATTAATAGGAACAATTATATTTGTATCCATCAGAATTTATGTAATCAACCAACATTTCAATTAACCTAGTGTTTTTCAAGGTATGGTCTAGGGATTCCTCAAGATCCCCAAGACCCTCTAGGGTATATAGTAGCAACAATATTGTTTTAAGAATGAGTTTCAGTGACTATGTCATTTTGACTATTAGAAATAGCCAAATTAAAAATAAAAGACATGCGAAGAAAGAGGCTATCTACATTTAGAGAAAGAACTGATAAATAGAAGTATGTATAGAATAATTTTACTTCCATATACCTATTTATGCCTATTGGTAGCCATCGGTAGGGTGATATGGGGGAGGGAAGAAAAAAAAGAAAACAGAAATTTACATAACATTATTATATATTTAAAAGGAATAACAACATATACATAATGGAGTTAGAGTTTTGTGTACAATTATCTTTTTATTATATATGTTATGGAACTTGTTTTATTCCATAAATTAAAATAGATAAAAAGTTTGACATGACCATTCACAAAAGAAAGACCAAATAAACAAAGAATGTCTACTCTTCAACCATGATGTATAATTTGATGGCCAATGCATAGAGCTTACGCACCAGCACATATATTTAGGACAGGCAGTACAAAATTGCAACAATTCGGGCTCAAAAGTAAAGAGGAGGGGCAAAAATCTAATGATTGTCTTTGGAAATTACAAGGTTCTTTACATATTCCCAAGTTTATCTCATAAACAAAGGTCCATCTTTTTAACACTAATATTTTATGGTTTTTGCTGTGTGTCTCAGAGACATGGAATATAACATGAGTATGAATGTCACCCAGAGAGCAATGGAGAAGTGCACGATTCAATGTGAGCAGCTTCTGATACAGAAACAATGAGGAACTTTGAAGTAGCCCAGCAAACTTGTCTTGTTTTGTGGTGGAACCATTTCCCAGATCTCAGAACAGGAATCTGTATGTGGCAGAGGCTTAATGCATATTCTCAATTCTAGAAAACATTTCCTGGAAAGGAGCCATATTTATGAACATTTTTATAGAAAATTGTATAATTTTTGATGTTTGAAGGTCAGGGTTAAAGAGTATGGCATACCACAGGTTTAAAAGTGAGGACATTTTAAAAGCATGGGTTGAAAATACATATGAGGCACCAAAATTGTCTCTGACCCTCATATCCTAGGAAAGAATGGATTGTTGCTGAATCCTCTGCCATAATAATATAAAACAGAGTATCTATTGGATTCCTTGTTTGCCCATGCTTGTGGCTAAGCAAGTAGCCACTCAGTGAGGGAACGTCCTTTGAATTACATGGTCCAGAAGTCCTTGTTCTGGTTTTGCATCATGGCAATGTTACTTGCTTCCAAATGCCCAGTTTAAAAAGAGAAAGGAAATTTATGGGAACATTGAGATGCATTATTACAATAGCCAGGTTGGAGTAGGTATAGATGACAGAAAGATATGGAGAGATATGACAGCAGTGGAAAGAGGTATTATAATAATAAACAGACAAGCACAGAGGCCCTGGGAGTGTCAGTGCCCTCCAGATCCTGCTTCTATTCCAGCTCTCATCATCATCATTCCTGTGCAGAAAAGGATAGCAATCCCCAACAACTGCCATGTACCAAGTAAGCAAGCCAGTCTGCCTGAAACAGTAAGGCACCTTGATAGGGAAATGAGAGCATATGCTAGGCAAATCAAGTCACCATCACCACCACTGATGCCACCACCACAACCACCCACCACCTTCACCTGCCATCTTCCTTTAGATCTTTATGGAGAAGTCCAGGACACTGAGCCCAAAAGCCTTGGAAATAGCAATGCTTCCAGCCCAGTGACGTCAGCTATCATCCCAGGAAGCAACTCCAGTGGAAATGCAACTGGGCAACTACTCCTTCAATTTTAAAGTACCCCCAATTTTGGTTTCACAACTATAGCCAATCAAAAAAAGTAACCCTGAACCTCTTAACAGATCATCCAAGAATTCTCTAGTCTCCCAAAAACAGTTCCAATTACATGTCATCCCAACTCTCCCAGAAGCAGACTCCTCAGCCTCTTCCATAGGAAGACACCAGTAGAAGTACACTGTAGATGAGATACTCCATGTTATATACATATTACCTCATGACAATAACCTCAAAAAGTGGATATTATTATAAACATTATTATTTCAATTTTACAAATGAGAAAACTGAGACTGAGAGGTTATGGGACTTACCCACAGTAACAAAACCGGTAAGTTTTGGAGGCAGGATGAATCCAGATTTTCCTGATCAAGGTCTAGCATTATACTTCCTGTTTTATAATGTATCTGATTTGTACTTTGAATGTACTTTTCTGTGGAACATAGGTTTTGAAGGAACATCTCCTACTGGGAGAACACCAGAGCCCAAGTTTTCCCCAAACTGTGTGCTGGTGAAGTTTTGAAGCCTCCTACTGCTTGCCTTAGCATTGAAATAGAACCTCCTTCTTTACTAGAAATAATTGCAGGCTTAGGAAATGGTTTTGCTTCACATGGAAAAGAAGGGCCAGGGAACAGATGGGACAAATTAAGTGGAATATTAATGGCCACCATCTTGCCACTTCCTGGGCCTTCCAAAATAACATTAGGATAAAGGTACCCACGACTATGTTCTACCTGTCCACTCTCATATTTCTGAAACCTCAGGGTTTTATAGTAAGTTTATTTCAATAAGGAAAAAAAAAACAAAAGAGAGAAAGAAAAGAGTCAGACAGAGGCTTCCATTTCTAGTAATGACCAGCTGTAGTTTCTTGGGGACCCACCTCTCAGCCTCTGATGTTTTCTTTCAAAAATCCATGGAGTTTTTTAGTTTGCAACTTTGTGTTTTTGCAATTTGTGTTTTTTCCCTGGGGAGAATTTAGACCTATGTGAAACAGTAAGATTTGTGCCACAGCTCAGCATTACAAGGATTACGGGTATCAGAGTTATAGTTATCCTCAATTATAGCGACTTAGATTTCTCCTTGGAGGCAAAGGGCTCAATCTCATCCAAAACGCAGACACCTATTTGTCTATGAGAGACACCTGTCTCCCAAGCAGATACCTGTACTGATGCACAAATATAGAAAAGTTTCAACTCCGTGCTAGGGATATCCACCCAGAAAATATGAAAAGAAGGATCTCTTCTGTAAAATATGTCTTCTATATACTTGTCACTCTGTTCAATATTCCACTATTAGAGCTTTACTCCTTTGGGTTCAGGACTGACCTTTCTAGGCTTCTCTGTTAAAATGTACCCAGCCCCCACCTACCCAAGAGAAGAATAAAACTTTCAGTTCCAACACCACAATGTGAACAAGTTTGCTAGAGTTTCTCTTCCTTGACAGGAGGGAAAATCCCTTCAGCCTTAGTTCTCTGTAAAATTAAAGAATTTGACTAGATAATAGTACTGTATAATATAGTGGAAATATCACTGGACTGTGGTCTGGAAGAAACTGGGCTTAAATCTTTCCTTAAATCTTGCCTTTGACACCTACTTTGACACCTGTAACAACAGGCACATTACTTAAATACACTGGGCCTCAGTTTTCTTATGTGTAAAATGGGAAAAATAATACCCATAGTACATGTTTGATAGAGTTTCTGTGATGACACATACAGAGATGTATGAGATACATACAGAAGAGATTGATCTGGGAAAATGTATCATTAATTTTATGAGTTCCTCAATTAACATGATGAAATTATAGAGTAGGATACTTTGATTGGAAGTAGCTAAGGGGCAAACTACCCTGTAGTGTGAACATAACCCTTTGCCCCTTTCTCAAAGGATGTAGAGAACTCCTGGTGATCAATTGACTTGAACTCAGGAGAACAAACTATCCTCTTCTTTCTCCAAGTAGTATATTGCATTATGTATCTCTAGAAGTACTGATCTCTGACATCTCAAACTTGGGCCAAGAGAACGTATGTGTATTTGCTTTCTGCCATGTGCTTCTGCAAGGAATCTTTCTGTTCCTTGGTTGCTATTATCTCTTGAGTTGGGAAAAGTCTACTCTCAGTATGCTTGTAAGTCAAAGCTATTATTATTCTATTTTACCGATGAAGAAACTGAGGTTTATAGAGGTTGAGTGACTTGTCTAGCATCAGATAGCTTGTTAATATCTAAGGCAGGGTACAAGTTCACTGTGCCACCTAGCTGCTATCTTACTACTTCTATGAACCTTAATTCCCTCATCAATTAAAAAGAGGATTATGATACCACCACCACACAGTAATTGCAAAGAAACCTACTTCTTTATAAGGTATCACAGAAATGTGAGTTACTACTTCTTCCTCTTTCCCCCCCTTCCTCCTTTTCATGATTCTATTTCTTTCTTGTTTTTATACAAGTTCTTTATCTTGTTCTTATTCTTTTCCTTTTCTTCTTATATGTTGTTAATAAAATAGTTGAATTTATGCAGCAATTTAAAGTTTACAAAGCAGCTAATATGGATTATCTTACTAAGTTCTCATAATAACCTTATGAAGTTGAGGTTCTCCAGGCTATCAGTGCCCCAATTGTACAGATAAGGAAACTGAGCTGCAAAGGGGTTAAATCACTTGCCCATTGTCATGTAAGTAATTGATCTTGGAAGTTGAGAATCTAGGTCCCTCCTAATTCCAAAAACTGATTTTCCTGACTTTTCTACTCTACTGGCAGTCTCTAGATAAACATTTCTTGATAGGATTTGAATTGCATTCCCAATCACCCAATCTGACTGATTTTGAAAGTTCAGTCAAATTTTGGAATAGAACAGAATCAAAATGTTACAATTTCTGCCCCATGTGCCTAGTGTTAGCTTTGCTCCCAGGTACTCCCTCACTTTTGGAGATATCTTCCACAAGTCCCATAGGATAGTCGTTTCCAAGATTTATTATTTCTCAAATCCATTTGTTTGTTTAAAACAAAAAAAACTTGTTTGTTTAACAAACAAACAAATATGCTGTGAATATTCAGGGCAATTTAACACACTACTCATAATATTCTTTTAGATGTATCCATTAAATGATTATAATAGTCATAATAACTTTAAAACTTCAAAATAAAATTTATAGCATGTAATTATAACATGAAATTTTACTCCATCTGTAATTAATAAAATTCTAAACACAAAATTATAGAACTCTAGTTATAAAATAAATATAAATATTTTGTGTAGGATAAACTCTAAGAATTTAAAAAGATAATCCAGCAAGTCCTAATAGGCATATATATATCTTCAAGATTTCATCCTAATTTTTTTTATTTTACAAATTTATTGAATAAAAAGAATTTTTGAATGAAATAAGTTACAACTTGGAATCATAATATAATAATCATACATTAATTTCCATGTTGGACAAAGATATTTGCAATACTTGTCTCAATATCTTTGTCTCCATTGAGTTTATTTTTGTATTTTAATTTATTTTTTAAAAATTTATTTATTTTCAGTTTTCAACATTCACTTCCACATCATTTTGAATTTGAAATTTTCTCCCCCTCTCCTTCCTTCTCCCTCTCCAGGACAGCATGCATTTTGATTACTCTTTCCCCCAATCTGTCCTTCTTTCTATCAGACCCCCCCTTCCACTTTCCTTCTTTTTTCCTGTAGGGAAAGATAGATTTCTATATCCTACTGCAAAAAAATCTCATTTACTAGTTACATGTAAAAACAATTTTTTATATTCATTTTTAAAGTTTTGAGTTTCACATCCTTTCCCTTCCTCACCCACCCTCATGGAGAAGGCAAGCAATGTGATATAGGTTATATATCACACTTCCGTAACAGTGATTTTGTGAAAGACCAACTATATTTTCCTCTATCCACTTTCACCTTCCATTGACTCTATTCTCTCCTTTGACCAATCCCTCTACCGAAGTGTTTGCTTCCAATTATCCCTTCTCCCAATCCGCCATCCTTTCTCTTATCTCTCCTCTCTTATCCCTTCCCCCCTGCTTTCCTGTAGGGTAAGATAAACTTCCATACCCAATAGAGTGTGTATGTTATTCCCTCCTGAAGCCAAATCTGATAAAAGGAAGGCTCACTTATTCCCTCTAAACTTCACCTTCTTCCCCTCCATTGTAAAAGCTATTTTTTGCCTCTTTTATGTGAGATGATTTACTACATTCTACCTCTCTTTTTCTCTTTCTTTTAACACATTCCTCTCAACACTTAATTTTGTGTTTTTAGATATCATTCCTTTGTATTCAGCTCACCTTGTTCCCTCTCTCTCTCTCTCTCTCTCTAAAAATACACATCCCTACAAATATATATGTATATTCCCTCCAAATATCCTAATACTGAGAAAGGTGTCATGAGTTACAAGTATTATTTTTCCATGTAGAAATGTAACCAGTTCAACTTTAATGAGTCCCTTATGGTTTCTCTTTCTTGTTTACTATTTCATGCATCTCTTAATTCTTGTATTTGAAAGTCAAATTTTCTATTTCATTGAAGTTCCATCTTTCCCCCTGAAGTATTATACTTAGTTTTGTTGGTTATGTGATTCTCGGTTTTAATTCTAGATCCTTTGATATCTGAAATATCATATTTCAAGCCCTCTGATCCCTTAGTGTTGAAGCTGATAAATCTTGTGCTATCCTGATTGTGTTTCCAGAATACTTGAATTGTCTCTTTCTGGATGCTTGTAGTATTTTCTCCTTCATTTGGGAACTCTGGAATTTCACTCCAATATTCCTAGAAATTGTACTTTTGGAATCTCTTTCAGGAGATGGATTTTTTCTACTGCTATTTTACCCTCTGGTTTTACAATATCAGGGCAGTTTTTCTTGATAATTTCATGAAAGATGATGTCTAGGCTCTTTTTTTGATCATAACTTTCAGGTAGTCTAATAATTTTAAAATTATCTCTCCTGGATCCATTTTCCAGGTCAGTTGTTTTTCCAGTGAGATATTTCACATTGTCTTCTATTTTTTTTTCCATCCTTTTGATTTTGTTTTATAATTTCTTGATTTCTCATAAAACCATTAGCTTCTATTTGCTCCATTCTAATTTTAAAGGAATTATTTTCTCCAGTAAGTTTTTGGACCTCTTTTTCCATTTGGCCCATTCTGCTTTTTAAAGCATTCTTCTCCTCACTGGCTTTTTGGACCTCTTTTGCCATTTGGGTTAGTCTAATTTTAAAGGTGTTATATTTTTCAACATTTTTTGGGGTCTCGTTTAGCAAGCTGTTGATTTGTTTTTCATGATTTTCTTGCATCACTCTCATTTCTCTTCACAATTTTTCCTCTACTTATCTTACTTGATTTTCGAAACCCTTTTGAGGCCTGAGACCAATTCATATTTTTCTTGGAGGCTTTGGATGCAGGAACTTTAGCTTTGTTTTCTTCTTCTGGTGGTATGTTTTGATATTACTTATCATCAATGACATAAGAATCTATAGTCTTGTTTCTTTTCCCCACATTTGCTCATTTTCCCAGTCAATTACTTGACTTTGGAGTTCTCCGTTAAGTAAAAGTCTCCAGGAACAGTCTCTGCCTCAGCAGTAGATGCTGCCACCCTGAGGCTGAGGCTGAGGCTGGGGCAGGGGCAGGACAAAATTCCACTCTCAGTCAGGTGAGATTCCCTTCCCACTGACTTTTGAAGCTGTCTGGTGTTTGTGGGTTGAGAAGTCTGGAAACTACAGCCATTGCCAGCAATTTAGTCTCCAAAGGCCTACTCCAGCAAAGTCCAAGCTGGCCCACACCCAACTGTGCTCAGCTCCCAACCCAGTGCAATAGACCCTTCTTGTTGACTTTCCAGATTATGTTGAGCAGGAAATTTACTTCAGTCTGTCATTTTGTGGTTTCTGCTGCTCTAGAATTTTTATGGGTTTTTTGAGGTGTTTTGGGGGAGAGCTTTTACAGATCCCTATTTCTACTCTGTCATCTTAGTTTCAACCCCTTGTATTTTAATTTAAAACAAGAATAAAGTAAAAATGCTTGTTTACACAAATGCATGGTGAAAAATAGTGGGAGAATTTTACTTTTTGTTATATTATCTCACTTATTGAAAGATGGAAATTTATTTTTTATTTTTACCCAAAATTTATAAGGTCATTATTTTTGAATGATGTTTGCACTTCAAATTCCATTGACATCTCTATTAAATTTTTTTCATTAATTGTCGATTCACCAGTGACACAAAAATAATATGAAATGGATTGTGAATCTAATTTAATTTACTGGAAATTTCAAGAATATATTCATTGAAACTCATTTCTAAAATTCTGAATGCTCATTGCTCTTTTTTTTTTGACAGCCTAATCCAAAGATAGCTTATTTTCTAATAAGAAATTATGTCATGTCACAACATACTCAATAATGCTCTGCTTAACTGTGTGGACCTAAAATTTTACTCTCTTAATCATGTTTTTTACTTTGTCTTGAATATTGAATATGTTTGCATTTACACTCTACTATGAAGTTCTGAATTGGTTAGTTTTTTCAAAGATATCTGCTAAATATGCTAATCATGTCATATCACTTGTACACTCAGATTAAAAGGATGGTCACTGAAGAAGGCAAATAACTCTTCTTTCAATTCACAAGGGCAAGCAATAATTCTACTATGAAAAAAGGTACTTAACATATGTGTGTTAGAAGCATAACATACATTTTGTTTATGTCTCTTCATAAAAGTGTAAATGATTGAAAACTACTGGGTCTTGATTTTATAAAATTATTTTGGCAGAATCATCTAGCATACTTTTAAGTTGTTGTGGAATCATCTTTGATGCCAAAACTTATTTATGTATGTTGCAGTGTGTCCATACTTCACCTGAGGTGAGTTTTTAAATATATTTTTAATATATTTAAATTTTAATATATTAAAATTTCCAATTTTACTCCATCTGTGCAGATTCCACAAGTGGATCAGTTGATTTGTTTTCCTTCAAAGTATGAATTAATTGGATTAAAAAAATTCCCAGTTTGTACATCCTCTTCCCTGTTGATGCAGCAGCACATTCTCTTCACTTTTACCATCATGTAGATATCTTATAAACATAATTAAAATTGCTAGGTTACGAACATCAGTTCTCTCCCCTAATTGGAAGGTATAAATATCACTTCTTGGAATTTTTTATGTAATAACTGATTGAACATCCCCAAACATATCATGTATCTGATAAGACCTTTTATTGTTAGAAATGGGTATCTGTAATCATCAATTGATTTGACACATGGTCAAATTAATTTTTCTGCAGTACTATGAGTTTCTCTAATTTTTGTAATTTGATAACTTATTAATTATGAAATTTCAATCACCTTTCTACATTCTTGTTTATCACATAAACAAATGAATTATTACTGTGTCTTTCCAAATATTTTTCCTCTGTTTTTGAAAAAAGTAACAGGCTTATCAATGTAGCTTTCATGTTTTGATTGTAAATTTTAAGATGGAGAGCTTTTAAACTGCTCTTTGCAAGAACCTCACAAATTATAAATTGTAGTTGTAGATAGTCATTACTTCTAAGAAACTGAAAATAAAATGTAATGTACTCTTCATTCTATTTTCTCTTTTTCATGCCCATCATAATATAGGTATTTTGAATATATTTTCATATCATTCCAGAATGATTATCTTCTTGTTCTTGTTGTTTCAGTCGTGTCCATCTCTTCATGACATCATTTGAGGTTTCTTGCCAAAGATACTGGAATGGTTTGTCATTTTCTTCTCTGTTCCATTTTATAGATGAGAAAACTGAGGCAAATGTAGTTAAGAGACAAGCCCAGGGTCACACCGTGGGTAAATGTCTGAGGTCAGATTTGAACTCACAGAGATGAATCTTTCTCACTCCAGGTCTGTCACTCTATCTTCTGTGCCATTTAAATGCCCCATCATTATGACCTATCATATGGTTTTTGATGATTCCCTGATCATAGTGTGTTAACTATCAATGAATATTTTGATTTCTCATGAATACATTTAAAGAGTTTTTTTTTAAAATAAACTTTCAAGGCTTTATCCAACAATATATAGAGACTATTGCAATTTTTTAATAAAGTAAAGCCAATATGTCTTTAAAAATTCATTTTATATACAATACTCATTAAATATAGAATAACGCTGTGACAGTACAATTGATGCAAATGTTTATTCCTCCAAGTAACTTGATTTTGTAACAATAAAATGGTATCAGGACATTCCCCTGAAGCTGTCACTACCAACATACACAGACTCCAGAAGATATGGCTACTTAAGTAACTGACAAAAATGAATACTAAATATGATACAAAATATTTACTTTACCACAGGCTAATGACAAACGCTGCATTAAGTGATAAATGTAAAATTCAATTGTATATATCACTTTATTTTTAGTAATATTTGACTAGCTAGTGTTGCCAACGAGTCTATTTGAAAATCTGTCAGAGAAAAGAATAGTAACTTGAGTGGAGGATAAGTTTAGATCAGAAAACAACCTTAGTACTCCAGTGAGAGACAATATAAGGTTTGTTTTTACAAAATGTTTGTAACTGTCTGCGATGACTTTAAGATGGCTTATAATACAGACATCCATCAGTCATGGTTTTCAAACAGACCAACATGTGCTACAAGAATGTAACCATTTCCAACATCTGATCATGTGAGTACACATTTGATGAGATGCATACATAAGCTAACAGAGGGAAATGTTGCAATATAAAAATGCAAATGAGGATATGAATCTGATCATCTATAGGGGAATGGTTCATCCTTGAATGCTGACCCCTTCCTTTTGGTGGTTTGGAAACAATTTGATGACAGGTTTAAATGCTACAATAATATATTGTGCTTAGTCAGAAGTGGTCAGGGTTTGATGTAATCACTCCACCAACACCAAAATCGTGGTGCACATAATCATGATGGTTTCTAATCACTACAGAAACAAGACTATAATGCTTCAAACATGTACATGCTTGTTCAGAAGAAAAATTTATTTATAACATAACTAAGCAATGACTTCTTAAGGTATCATTAAATAATTCTAAGCATAAATCCCTTGGACTCTTGTCTTGAACTTCCAAAGGGTTTGTGAACTACTAAATAGGAATCACTGCCATAGGATAATCTTTTTCACTTAGATTCTGCTTCAAGACCCATATTAATACTGCAAATGGAATTATTATCTGAACAAGAAGGCTTCTCATTTTCATTTAACTTGAGCTGACAGGAGCTTAATGGAACAATTTGAACACATTTCTTAAAGAGCCATTGAGGAACAGAGGTATTGACCCCTTTAAGAATTCAGACAGAGGGCCAGGGCCTCCATTTGCTAAGTAAAGGTGGAGGGAGGTCCCTGGTTCTCACCCTGATGGTCATTCCGTGATAAGAAATAATACTAATAATCCCCAAGTCCGTTCTGCCTTTGAACTGAACATTTTGTCTGTCTTAGACTGGTAGTTTTTTTGAACTGTCAGTTTTGGGGGATTAGATGCATGTTTAGGCTAGATGAACTCATGAATGAAAATATTTGGCTTGGCAGTTTTTAAAAATGTAGCCTTACTATCATAGGCCCCTCTTCTCTTTTTCTCTCCACCCCAATTAAAAAAGCTTAGGCCTTTAGGGGCAACTCTCAGTTCTTCTCCTTTCCCTTTTCCCCAGGTTTATTTGGAGAAGTCCCTTCAACAAAAGCAGTCAGGGAGCAATAACATGCTTTAAGACTGTGTTGTATTTTTCTGAATTTGTTGTTCATTAGAGATAAGTTGTACAGCACATGATATGTGAGAAGCAGCTTCACTTGTCCTTTAATTTTTTTAATTAAAAAGCTTTTATTTTCTCCCCTTCTTGACTCTTTCCACCTCACCCCCTGCTCCTAAAATTGGAAAGAAGAAAAGAAAATAATTACAAGAGAAAAATGTTATAAAATTTTTGTAACAAATATACACAGTCAAGGAAGAAAAAAATCTGCATTGATCATATCCAGAAAATGTCTCATTCTGCATATTAAGTCCATCGTCTCTTTGTCAGGAGGTGAACATTGTGTCCTCTGGAATCATAGGTGGTCATTACATTGACCAGAGTTCTTAAGTCTTTCAAAGTTGTTTGTTTTACAATATTTTTCTCCAGCCTCCTTTGTCTTTTTGTGTTAAATAATGAGTCACTAGAGAGATAGAAATTGGTTCTGATTTAATTTATTTTAACTGATTCTTGGATATATTTCCATAGATATCTTAGGAACCAAAGAATTTCGTCCCCCTGCTTCCTAAAAAGAGTGGGGTAAGGTGTGTGTGTGTGTGTGTGTGTGTGTGTGTGTGTGTGTGTGTGTGAGAGAGAGAGAGAAAGAGAGAGAGAGAGAGAGAGAGAGAGAGAAATCTTATTTGAAATAGTCCATTCATACATTCAACAAACATTTACTAAGCACCTAATATTTCCAAGGCACTGTGTTAGTTGAATTATCCTGAAAAAGTCTTTTGGTGAGCCAAGTTTAGAATAAATTTCTAATTTAACTTTCAGCACCAACCATTCAATTCAACCTATATTTATTAAGCAACTATTATGTGCCAAGGCAGGTAGGTAACACAGTGGATAGAGCACCTAGCACCGAGCCAGGATGACTTGAGTTCAAATTTAGCTTCAGACACTTATTAGCTGTATGAACCTGAGCAAGTCACATAATCCTGTGTGCTTCAGTTTCCTCATCTGTAGAATGAGCTGGAGAAGGAAATGTCAAACCACTTCAAAATCTTTGCCAAGAAGACCCCAAAAGGGTCATGAAGAGTCAGACATGACTGAAAAACAACTGAACTACTAAGGGATTCCACAAGGCAGAGACAAAGAGTTAGAACATTCCATGCATGGGCATAATCCTAGTAAAGGCATGCAGAAGATAGAACATTGCAAATAGACTGCTCAGTACTTTATCCTGCTTGGAAAAACTGTTTTCTTCCTTGAGGCTGATTCATTGTGTGATCTTGCTTGAATTCCTTCTTCTCTCAGGGCTTCAGTTCCCTCTTCTGTACAATAACAGAGTAGAGCTCCATGATTTGTAAGTTGTTAACAGTCTGAAATAGTGTCAAACTTAAGGTAGCAGCATGCTTGGTCCCATCACAACCCAGCTCCTATCAAAGAAGTTATGACTTTCTATTCTCCTGTCAGGCAAACAGAGCCTATGCCTCCCCTCCCTTTCCCCTGGCTACTGTGGATGAATTCTCACAAGAGATGGAGTATCTGCAGACTAGCGATACAATAGTAGGATTGGACTACACAGCCTCAACATGGAGACCTTTCCTTGGTTAAGGAAGTCACATGAAACAGAACCTTAAATGAAGTCTTTCAGTGCTTCAGAGGCATGGGGACACATTACCACAGACCAGTCCATCTCTCAGGAAACATTTATGCTATTAGGCCCAAAGATGAGTCAGCCTTTGGGGTGATTCCCTACAAAGCTATTACCACCAAGGCTCTGACACGCTAATGAGGTAGCTAGGAAACAAGGAGAAACTTTGGGCAAGTACAGAACTAGTATTTCAGTTTGATAGATGAAATCATCACCTGTTCAGGAGATTAATCCATGATAATGAATAGATTAATGTCATTTAATGGGGGAGGAATACCCTGCTTCCCGACTCCTAGAAGGTTTAGCAGGTTTTCACTGCTGGGGAGTGCTAAGAGCTAATTGTGAGCTTTTTGGCTACAAACATTTCCCAGGGTTCCAGCAGGCCTGGACTCCATGCAGGCTTCCCTATGGTTGCTTCCCTACCTACATCAATCACCCAGTGATCTCAGAAAGGTGGAGTAGAAAGCCAGTGTGGAGGAGACTATTCTGGACATGAAGTGTTAAATTGATCAGTGGTGAGTAATTCACTAAAACATTCCTGTGTTCAATTAAAATTCAGAACAAGGGGAGATGATGAGTCATGCACATGCGTGCTGTATTTTGTTTGCATGAGAGGAAGAATAGGGGTCTTAACTCTTACATCAGGGACTGGGTGGTGGTAGGTGCCCAGAATTGGTTCCCTCCATCTTGAAACCATATTGGTTATAGAATATCAGAGCTGGAAGAAGCTTGGCAGCATTAGGGAACCTATGGCCTTGAGGCCACATGTGGCCTTCCAGGTCCTTAAGTGCAGTTCTTTGATTGAAACCAAACTTGGAAGTTTGGATTCAGTTAAAAGGTTCCACTTGGGCCACATGTGACCTCAAAGCTACAGGTTCCCCATCCCTGGGCTTGAGAATTAATCTTCCTATTTTATAGATAAGGAAACTGAGTTTCTAGAGAAGGGAAAGGACTTGTTCAAAATTATGCAAAGAATCATGAGGCAGGTTGGGACTGGGACTCTAGTCTCTTGATATCCAGGCCAATTTCCTTTCCATTGCCCCTGAAAAGCACTGTGGAATGGACAGAGGAGAGATATGAGTAGTTTATGATATGGTCTCTACTAGCAAAAGGGTTACAGTCTAGCTGGGGAAATAAAATTCACCTTAAGCATTAGAAAACAATACCATGTGTGGCACAGGAAAGGGCAGTACTGGGGAAAAATGTTCCATTTAGAGTCAGAGGCCCTGGGTTTAAATTTGGGTTTTGCCACTTCCTAGCTATATAACTTTGGAGAAGTCACTTACTTTGTAAAATTTTGGAGCTAGACAAGGTCTCCTCTGAGACATTTCTCAGTTTTAAAGCTATGTTCCTGTAGAAATGTTGGAGAAGAGAAAGTCAGTGATAGCTAGGAAGTCTTTCTGAAGAAGATGGAAATTGATCAGGGCAGGGAGGGATTGTGGCTTATCATAGAGGATTAACAGGACTGGCAGATGGCATTCTAGATGAAGGGAATACTTACTCTTTGCAGAATGTTTAAGTAAGAAGACTGGTCTCACTAGAATCAAGTTTCTGTAGATAAAGCTGGAAAACTTGTGTGGAGTTGTTGCGAAAGTCCATTCATCCCTTGCATGGCTATGCTTTCCCCGTGTGACTTGGGAGAATAGCAGTGAAGCTGAAAGAGTGAGGGCAGGGAAAGAAGGGGCAGATGCTAGATAGTCTTGGGAAGAGTTTGTGGAGCGGCAAGGTCAGCTGTCTATCATCAGATAGTAATTACAATACCAAAAATAACTCATCTTTCTAAATTTACAAAATTCTTTTTTTTCCACAAAAAGATTATGTGAGTGGGTAAATACAGGCATTATGACTCCCATTTTATTGATGATGAAACTGAGATCCAAGGAGATAAAATGAGTTACCTGAAGTCACCTAAGTTATGACTGAGTAGATTTGAATCTAATTCCTGCAGCTCACTTCCAATACTCTTCTTATTTTACCACACTGCTTCTACCAGGAGGTCCAGAACCTAGACAAGAAGCCAGACTCTGCCCCTACTTCACTCTGTAACCTTAGACAAATCTTTTTCCTGATTCGGTCTTTTTTCCTTCTCTTCCTTCCTTCCTTCCTGCCTGCCTTTCTTCTCTTCTCCTTTTCTTCCTCCCTTCCTTCCTTCCTCTTTCCTTCTCTCCTTCTAAGACTATAAGTCACAGTACAGCTGTTAATGTACACTGGTAGAGTAAGTTTCTTTATTAGGTATTCCCCTAGACAAATAAAATCACAGGATCATTCATATAGCTTGTTACCAACCATCACTGATTATTTTTTAAGTCGTCTATCACAAGCTGGACACTGTTGGAGGATATGAAATAGACAACCCTGGGACCTCTTAAAGTCTAACAGAGGGCACATAATATATTCCCATGAGTGATCTATATAAGGCAGAGGATGATTTTGTGGAGCGTGTGTAGTGCCCACTACAAGTTCTGTAGGAAATCTGAGAAGGCAAAGAACAATGAAGATTGCAGGTGATTGGGGAAGGCTTCTCATAGGAAGTGGCTTTCCTTTTCCTCTGGATGGGGTTCATTTAAGAAGATCTTAGATTGGAGAACCTGACAGAGAATATATGAGAGAAAGGAGTTTGATGTTCTAACTATTGCTGGACCAGTGAGAGAGAATTGTTGATGGGTAGACAAAAAAAACTATGTTAGCTCCACCCATGAGAGTTGTCTGGTTACATTACAGGATATGTGGAAACAGGAGACAGAATAAGTGGAGGTCCTGGGTGGGTAATAAGACTATATTAAAATTGATAGTTTGAATCAGCTAGAAAATAAATGGGCTTGGGGGAAATAGATCCTTGCTTTAAATACAATGTGGCATGATAATGAAAAATAAATCCGTAAGTAGAGTGAGTCACTAGAAATTTGTCCCAAATTGAAAAACTTATAGGACACTGAAATTTAGAGGGTACCAACAACGCTGTACTTCCTCCTCTAGTTATGGTTTTGATGGAAAAAAATCTACCCTGAGAATATAGAGAGCAAGAAGCAGAAATGTTTCAAGGAGCAGAAACCATTTATACCTCTCTTTGCATCCTCATCACTTATCACAGGGCCTGGCACACAGTGGTGCTTAAAAAAATTTACATGAGAATTTTATTATATATTTAATTTGTACATAATAGATTTACAACTTCATGTGGAATCATATTTTTTATTACACTATGTTAGGGAAATTCTTGTTTTGTTCCCTAACTTAAAAATAAGAGACAAATTTGGAATAAATAAACAAATGAGTGTTAACTAATTGACTGACTACCCCAGACTCTTGTACTGTATAACCTTGGATAAATCCCTTGCCTGATTTGGGCCTGTTTCCTCTAAAACATGAGAGGGGTGGTCTCTAAAGGACTGTCAAACCAACATTTTGGGTCTAAGGTCCCTTGCAGCTTCCATGATTCTACTAGGCCCATTGTTCATCATATTTTCTTGGACGTTCAGAATTACATCATCCTTATCCATCCTAGGATAAAACTCAGTGATGAAAGAAAGAAAAGATTATTTAATCCATGCAACTTTCCAGATGCCCAATGGGGATTAGCTACCTAGAATCTAGGCAAATTCAGCAAGTAGAGGATAGAGAAAATTAATATTCTCTGTGAACATGAGGGCTGATCTTGGATCTTATGAGAAAGGGTTGGTCCTCCATCCAGCTACTCTGAGATCAGTATGTAGACATTTGCTGCTTCTTAGAATGACTATGTCTTAAATATCCCCCAGTTTCTGGGTACAAGCAAATGATTGTACTCTTATTTTTACCTTTTAGGTAGGGGTAAGTGCATGAAGTTTTTGTTCTTGAGGTTTCGGCTCTTTCAGGTGAAGATAGGTTGAATTTCTCCTCTGGAGAAGAAGTGAGACTGGTGACCTGCACAGCCCTCTGTCACTCAAAACCAAGTCAAGTGCAAGTCATGTCATCATTTCTCTGATGGCATGGTCTTCTTTGACAATGAAGGATGAACACAAACACAAGTTGAATTTCCATCCCCCCATACATATATCCCAGTGTTTTCAAATCAAGTTCTCAGCTCTGTTCAAATCAAGTTCTCAAATCACTGGACAATGCCTGTATTCTCAGGTGTAGTAGCAGGCAACTGATACCATCATGCAACACTGCATCTCACTTTCCCAGAGACCCCAGTTGTACAGTTGGCTCTGCAACCTCTTTGCTTATACTTGTCCCTACTTTTAATATGTCCTTTCACCAACTTTCCCCATTGGAGACCCGTGGAATTGTCATGCAGGAGAGGGTGTTGGGTTTTAATCAGAAGACCTATGCTTTAGGCAGCTAGGTGGTGAAGTGAAAAGAACGCTAGTCCTGGAATCAGGACCCTGAGCAAATCACTTACCCCAGGTTGCCAAAACAACAACAACAAAAAGATATGCTTGGGTTTTGCTATTCACATACAATCTGGGTGACCTTTGGCAAGTCACTCTTTAGGGCCTTAGTGTCCTATGCTGTGCATGAATGGTCAAGTTGAGCCTTATGTCGTATGATTTCGGATTAAGAGCTATAGACAGGACCCTCAAGACCATCCAGCCCAAACTTTTCAGTTGATAGATGAGAAAACTGGACTCAGAAAGTCCAAGTCACCGGTCTAGGATCACAAAGTGGCAAAGTTCTACTCAGACACAGGTGCTAGGACTCCAAATTCCAGCATTCTTTCTACTATATCCCAATGCCTTCATATTTATTTGCCTCCCTATTTTATTACTTCTCCCACTGATAGGTTGGGAGCTCCCTGAGGGTAGAGTTAACTCTCATAAAATAGCCCAGTGCAGGGTCATGCATATAGCATGCCTTTATAAATATTGGTTGAAAGGAATTGAATTGGTTAAACCCTCTGGGCATCCTGAGCCTTGACAAGGAAATCAGACATTAGACTCTCCAAAGACTCACAATCTCAGAGTGACAGAGACCAATATGTGGACAATTCAGAAAGTGAGTGAATGGAATGAGGACAAGTAATACAGAGCTAATAAGTGCAGAAGATTAAATATTTACATTTCAAACAGGAGGGGGGTTAAGTGCACTAGTGTAGGAGTGAGTGGAAGAGGGCTTGAAGATTAGGGCAGTGAAGCTGAGAGGAGTCATAGCAATCACAAAAGTACAGATGCCATTCCAGAGCTGGTCTCCTGAAATGTCCTTCCAGACTCCTTAAGGAATACACCAACAATGGGCCTGGATGCAGCCCATTGCTAGGACCTGCTGATGCCAGAGAAAAAAGGAGAGTTTGAGAAAGGAAGCCTCTGGGAATGGTGCCTGAAATCTCTCTGGATTCAAAATAATTAAACTGAAAAGAAAGGCAAGGGATGGGGTTGGGGTGGGGATAGGGAACTTCCTTTCCATTTCTCCTAAACTCTATATCAAGAGGGTCAACTACGGAGGTCCAAGAATTAGAAGAGATATTTGGACTTGCATAATTCGATTTGTCTCCTCTATGGAAGTGGCTGACTTCCTGATACCAAAGTCTCTTCTGTACCGGTGCTGGCTTACCTGCTCTCCCCTACCCCGGATCAGCTTTATATGAGCAGTACTGTCAGGGGGTACAGGGACCTGGAAAGCATTTCTTATAGGAAAGACTTCATAGAAGTATTCAAGGACCTCACTGAACTTTGAATTTGGGGAGGAAATAACTTTTTGGATATCCTGACTCTATCTCCTCTTTGTTAACTAATGCGGCTTGATGTTACTAAAAACATGGCTTGATTTTATTAGATCGGTATTGAATGTTGAAAGTTTCCTTGAAAGTCACCTAGTCTAGTCACCTAATTTTGCAGATGAGAAAGAAGAGGCCCAGGGAGTCAGGAAGTAACTAGGATATTTATAGTGTATTAATGACAGATTCAGGACTAGATCTCAGGTTTCCTAACTCCCAGACCAATATACTCTGCAGCCACTACAATTATCTCCTTTAAAAAAGGCTCAAAGAAATGTCCTTTTATTGGTGAACTTGGAATCACAGAGATTTGAATTCAAATCCCACTTCTATGAGACCTTCAGACAGGGTCTCAGTTTTCTAGTCTGTAAAGTGGGGGAGTTAAGACTAATGTAGAAGCTCCTTTCTAGGTCTAAGTTCTAGGAATAATCATTTGGATTGTCCTTCTCTGGTTTGTTTATATCTACTTTGAGAGGTAATGACAAGACTTTTCCGGGGTGTAATTCAAGGGTATGCTGGAAAAATTTAAACAACTATCTGGGCACATGTATATGTATGTGAATGTGTTTGTATATAATATATATGTATGTATACATATATATTATATACATATATAATATGTATGTGTGTACATACATATATTATATACATATATACATGTATATAATATGTATGTGTGTACATATATATACACATATATGACCAAGACATTTTTAGGTTTCATTTGCATTATTAATATCTTCTCTATTTTCTCAAGTTTAGACAATCAATAAAAAAATAAATCAAACCCATGACTTGTAGCATCTACCAATTTCCAAGATATAAATTCTCATGCTGCAAATTTAACAGTTGATTCTGAAGGGCAGTACAAGCTGATTTTAGCACACCCCAGATGTAATTACATACTGGCTTTATACAAGAAGAGATGGGCATTTTGTTTTGTTCGTGATGAGTTCATCATCCTGCCTGTCCCTCCACCCCTATAACTCATCAGTCTCAGAGGCAGGGCAAAGTCCAGTTTGTTCTCATTAGCCTGATAGCATTGTGTTCCTGGTGGGTGTCCCCATAAAGTCTTTTTTTGAGGAGATGCCCAATGCCTCAATCTGTTTTCAGGCTAAGTAAGATTTCAATTTCTTCATTGGCACAAAGTAGAAACAACAAGGATGTTCTTTCTTGTCATACATCTCAACACATAAAATTTATGTGTGGAGGATAACTTTTCCCAGGGAATAAATTAAAAGCTAAAAGGGACAATTAGTCAAGCTTTAGAGATAAGGAAACTGAGGAAATACGTGACAGAACTGGGAGTCAAAGTCAGATCAAAGTCAGAATTATAGATTTAGAACTGGAAGGGACCTCAGATGTCATCTATTTCAATTCCTTCATTTTTCCTATGGAAAAGCTAAGGCTTAGAGAAAAGAAATGTTTCCCAAGTCACACAGTTAGTAAGGTGACAGATGGAATTGGAACTCGTTCCACTGTGCCATTCTGACTCTTAATCCAGAGCTCTTTCCTTCATACCTTCATTCACATTGCCTCCATTTCCGGTCAGGAATATAAATCCAGTATCTAGTCCGGTGCTGAGCATGTGTCAATATATACATATATCAAAGACTTGTGTTTATTTTATAGGAATTCCACAAGTGGAAACTTTCTCCATCAGGACAGATGATATGCAGTCCATAATTGTTAGAAAATTATTTCTTACATTAAATATAGCAAATATATATTTATTAAAATAAATGTATTAAATATTTAGTTTTGATAGTATTTAATTTTAATGAATCAAGCATAGTTAGTTAAATGTGTCCTTTCATTTGTCTTTCTATAGCTTCTACCTAGAGAACTTAATTCACACCTCTAGGACCCTACAGAATAATTTCTATTCCATTTCTCAGTAACATCCCTTCAGATATTTGAAGAAAGCAAACATACACCTCTCCCTCCACCAAGTCTTCTCTTAGAAGTTCCAGATTCCCAAAGGAATACATGAAGATCATGGGTAACTGGAAAAATAGGGATGCTCCTTATACTTAGAGGGAAACCATATCTTACTATCTATATTCACCTAAGTCAATTCTCAGCCAAATTGTAAAGTAGGTAAAGTTTATCTTTGGAGAGAGGCAGAGTGCTGTGTCTGGAGTCAGAGGACCTGGATTTCAATAGCAACTCTGCCACTAACAGTCTAATTGAACAAGTCAGTTCACTTTTCTAGAATGCAGTCACATGAGGGAGTTGTTCTACCCACATCTCTTTTTCATTACCTCCACTCTCTTCAGTTCTTTCCTCCCTCTTCACGCTATCAAAACCGCTTGTAAGGAAATGATCCAAAGTAATAAGTGACAGTGTGGGCAAATATGTTTATGTGCCAATATACATGTTATTTCCCTTCTCTTGACTCAAGTTTCATCATCTGTAAAAAGGGGTGTGTAGGACTAGATGATGTCTACACTCCTTCCCATTTCTGAATTTAAAATTTCAGGTCTAGGTTTAAACTGAAAGTCTACCACTTAAAAGCTGTATTCTCCTAGACCAGTCACTCTAGGGCCTCCTTCATCTTAAAAAATGAAGAGAATGGACTACAGTAGATAACCTCTAAGGTCCCTTTTACCTCTAAGTATATGACCTCTGATCTTTGAAATATATGAAATATATTCAATTCCCCTAAATTTTCCCTGACAGCCTCAGGAGAAATTTTATAGAAACTGTCACGATAATTTTCTAATCAAGTTGAAACCCTTATCCAATACTTAGAAACAATAAACAAAACAATTTAAGATGACTCTTTACTTTGGTGTCCTGTTCCAGAAATGTCTGTGGGGGGATGGGGCCTTGGAGGACAGAAAGATATTTTGGAGGGCTAGGATTTGACCTGTGACCTTGATCATACCTCCCCAAAGTCCATCATCAGCTTGCCAGGATTTGGAATTTTGTTTTAGGTCATAGTTCCAAAGTCTGATTTTGATCCACGGGGTCAAAGTCCACTTCGAGTTTAAACCAGGCCCCCTCTGAAGCCAACCCTTTGTTTTTTTCTTTCTCTGGGCCAATCCTTCCATCGGTGGGCCTTATAGTTTAGTCTGGTAAATCATTGTTTAATCAATATTAAATGATTCACAGTCTAAGTGTTTACTTATGTGCTTTGAATCATTGCTGGCAATAAGAGCAAGTGATGCCCCTAATCTGCCTTCACCATGCTCCCCAATACCCTAATTATGTAATTTAGGAGAGAACATTTCCTGACAGCAGTTACCTAGTGCATGGCAACAAACCCCGATTAGGGAATGAACCAAACAGCCACGTAATAGTTAGCACATGTAGGCCACAGCCATCGGGCGGGCAAGCTGAGGGTCTGTTTCCTTCACTCTGGGGGTGATCACCAGTCTTTTTGGCTTAAGGTTTTCAAATGACAGAACATTAGTGCCAGGAGACATAATTTCACATGAAAGCCCTCAAGCTAATAACCCATCTTCAGACTTGCTGAGTTTACAGAATAAGCTCTCACTTCAAACTGTTACAGATTTGGCCGATCAGGAGCATAAGTTTTAGCTAGCTGATAGGCTGATGACCTAAGGAAGAAAGTACATTGGCCTGGTCTTAGGTACAGTTCCTAGCTTCATCTTTGGATTATGAGAGCAGAGATTAGAAGATCGTGGATTAGGGCTGAAAGAGACTGTAGAAAACAATAGTTCAATCACTTCATTTTACAAATGAGTAAACTGAGGCCTGGAGAACTTCAATGGCTTGCTAAGCATCACACTGCTGACAGTAATAAACATCAGATCAAGATCACACAGCAGCCCTCTGGCTCCAAACCTGTGCTTCTTTCACTGGACCAAAAATCATTTCCCCTTTGTGATTCTCAGTTCCCTCTCTCGTAAGATAATGGATAAGATGGTCTTTAAGATCTCTTTCCTGATCTAATATCCTGTGAGGGTTCCATGACTTCTGTTACTGTTGAAAGTCTATGTGATTGACTGAAGCGGTAACTTCCCCAAACTCCTTTGGGGTGTCCTTCTCCCTTGCCTCAGTGCATTGCTTGGCCCTGAATATATAAATGAGGACTAGTAGCTGTACATCTGTCAAAGGAGAGCATTTTTCTCTCATGGGGTGGGGACTCAGCTTTGCCTGGGTCAGGAACCTTGGCTGCTTCCAAAATAGGAGTGGAAAACGACCTTTCTTTCACCAATCTTTCATAGGCAGGGACCTTGGTCAAACATTCAGTTGCTATGGAAACCACTGGGAAGACTTGAGTTGGTAGGGAGATACCTCACCTATCTCAGTTGGATTGAGTGGTTTGCAGCCGCTGCTAGGGATAGAATCCAGCAGCTCTTTCATGACTGCATAGCAACATTACCCAACAGTGTAGCTCCTGATTCCCAGATACTCAAACAGAGCTGCAGGGGAACTTGGGAAAACTCACAATTGATGCCAAGATTTTCCTTTGGCCAAAGTTGCAAGCTAATGCTTCAGCTTGAATGGAAGCTGACAGTTGCTATGGGAATAACTTCTGGTACCAATGGAGATCTTTGATTTTTGTGACTCGGGGGCTTCCTTGTTTCCTTCCTTTCATCCATGAAAGAACTCCACTGAATTGGATGTGGTTCACTTGCAGAGAATGAAAGCCTCCAAAAAGTTGCCATTTTGTGCCTACTTCCACTTCTCCACAGGGATGCAAAATGTCTAGACTGGAAAGACTAGGGCAAGAGAACACCTTAATCACAGGCCCTAAGGATATTTGAAGGGACTTTAGAGTTGGAATGTTCATAGATCTTAGATATAGAGTTGGAAGGGACCTTAGAGGTCTCTTAGTCCAAACCTTTCATTTTACTGATGGGGAAACCAAGGCTCAGAGAGGTTAAGCATCTTACATTCAAGGTGTCAGAGGCAGGTAGTGTCAGTGGCAGGATTTCCACCCAGTTTTCCTTACTCAAAGTCCAACTCAATATTGAAAAAATGGTGTCGGTAATCAATCAGTTCTTTTGGAATTGTGTAGTAATAGTCACAGCTTGGAGCTTCATTGGATCCAACGTGATCAGAACTTTCACAAACTCACAAAATCTAACTGGTACATGGTGAATTCAGACTGAAGTTGGGTACCTGAAATGTAGACTTTTCCTTTTGAAAGGACATTAGGGCTATGTGAATAAGACGTTTGCTATGACATACAAGACTACTATAAGTACTTTTCATTAAAAATTGTTTTTAGAAATATTTATTCCATTTAAATAGCTTTTAAGATGCTACTTAATAGTGCGTTTGAGGACTCTCCAGCTAGGGTGCTCAAATTTAAGCAAAACAACTTGAACTGGGAATTCTAAATTAAAAGACTGAGAGGTCACCTTTGAAAAGTTGGTCATGAACTAGTATATATTTCTTTTAACAAGCTATTCTTGGGGGATCCAAAATATGTACTAGGGACTTCCTTGTTCAGATGCATAGAGCCCTTTTCTCTCTCAGAAAGAGCTTGAGTTGTGAATTAATGTTGAATCAGTTTAAAAATTATCTTTAATCAAATATCTTCCCTTTCCCCTTGGCTTATGCCAAAGTATCCAAATAAAAAGGGACTTAGGAAGATGGGAGTGATTTCAGGAAAATAACCAGTTGCCTTGATCACATTTTCCTATCTGCCATTGAGCAAAATAAGCCTTGTCCTGGCTGATCAGTGTTCAGTGAAGTGTAGAAATTTGCCTCTAAAGAATCAGGATCTCTAGGGAGAGGAGAGCTGGCTGTTTCCCAATGCAGGGTGCTCAGAGACAACGCAGGGCATAACTTGGTAGGAACATTTTCCCACAGACCTAGCCAGGCCTCTAAGGTACCTGAAGCTCTCATCCCCTCCTCTCCGCCCCCCACCTCCACCCCACTACCTAATTCTGAACTGAATCCATGCAGTAAAGTGGTAGAACCTGAATTCTCTGGGTTCTAAATTGTTCTCAGCAAATCTGACTAATGAAGGCTGACCCCTGGTGAATTTTCAGAAGCCACTGTTTGCCTGAACCTAACCGTTGCGCTGATAAGATAGGCTTTTGTGTCTAGAAGGCACCCGGGGAGCAGCTTCAGTACTGTACATATTAAGGTGTTACTAATCCTTCTGCTGGCTAAGGTTGGCCAAATAAATAGCCTCATTAGGAAGGGCTATAAAAGCCCGATAAGATTCTTCCAATTATACCCAAAGCAGCTCACATTGGAGGTTTCGGTTGGAAAGAAAAACGTGAAGAATGGTTTGCTAGAGGAGTATGAAACCTAAGGAGCAGGCCCAGGAGCCCCCAGCATGGCTCTCTGGCTGCAGAGGCTGCAAGATGCACATTAAGCTTTTGCAAAAGCAGCAAAATGCCGAACCCTGGTGTGGGGGAGGGGAAGACAATGCCATGTTTTCTGCCTCTTTTTCACCTTTGCAAATCAGTACAGGATTCATTAAACCTCCATTTTTCCAGGAATGATAAGTGTAATTACCTCTCCCTTGCCATAAAAAACTTGTCCTTATTAAATGTAAATATTTAAAAATGATTGAAATACATTTGAAGGAAACTTTATAGCTCCCTTTTATATGCTGACATCTGGGTTGCCTTTTCCTAAAACACTATATTTCTGGGCGAGTTATTAAATTAGTATTTTGAAAGGCCTAACACTAGACTTGCTCCTTGTTTCCATTTTAATTTCATACATATTTAGAATTGATTGAGGACCAGGAAGGGTTTGCCTTTCGCCAAAGCATCATTATGCTTTCTAGGCTGGTGAACAGACAAGCCCTGATATTATTTGCAGAGGGCATCTTTGAACAGTTGGAAATTCCATCTTCATATTTCTTATATTCTCAAAAAGTAGAGGCTAGGGATAAAGATTGACTGGAAATGTGACCTTATCTAAGGATTCTTGGGAACAGGAAGATAGTATCTTAAATATTTATTTGGCTTCCAATTTGCATCATTGTATATAGTGATAGGAGATCAGTTTCTGACAGGGTTTATTTAGCTTAACTCCAAGAAAGATATACAGTGCGACAGTACTGAAAATTACTAAATAACAAAATAATTACTTTTTTTTTTACCTTAAATTTCAGCAGAATATTGCTCAATTTTGTTTTTGTTGTCGTTTGTGGTTTCTTTTTCTTTTTTTTTTTTTGTCTTGGTGCAAAAAAAATAAAATCAATTCCAACCATTTCTGTTTTGGGAAAGCCTAAACCTTTCAATTCCTTCCTGAGAACTCCTCAATAGAAAATCTAACATCTGTAAAAGCAAGCTTTGCTAACATATCTACTTCCAAATGCCAACAAAGACATGCCTAAAAATGCCAAAGAATTTTATATTTGGGGTCTCAAGTGGTTTAAAAAAATAAACAAATATTTCCAATATGAATATGCTCCTGAGCTCTGCATAGGGAAGCACCCAGCCATGAAAGAGCCCTCGGTTTTCTTCAAGCTATCTCTACCCTTTCCATTTCATAATATTAGACTTCTTCAGATATTTACAGATGTTATGATAGGCAGCAGGTCAAATAATCTACACAGGGAGATTTTTACAATTTTTTTTCTTTGTGAAGGAAAATGTTTCTTCAAATAAATCTCTTAAAATACATGGTGTGTAAAAAAACAAAAAGTCTATTTTTAAATTACCCACAAGAAACCATTTTATAACAAAATCTTCTTTCACTTGAGTTCCATTGGAGAAAAGAAATTCCATCTCAGTTAGTGATTTCCCTCCTGATAAGCTTTTAAAAAATAAAGCTGTCTCTGGAGGAGTGGTGGGGAGGAATAAATGTCAATAAAGTGGAAGCGTTTGCAATGTGTGACTTAAGTCAGTTGTTAAAGCAGTAGTTTAATCTTGTTTTCTCCTCTTCTCCCCTTTTTTCTTTCTAATTTTCCTGTGCCCCATTTTGGATTTGAGAAAACGCTGATTAAACTAAAGCGTTTGTGAACTTTGTTGGTTTTAATCACGGAGGCCACGAGAAGTTTCCAAATGTCTAATAAAAACACAGACATGTACACCCAAAGCGCGGTGTTTTTTGTTTTACTTTGCTTTATTTTTTAGGAGCCTTTCCTCGCTAACCTTTTCTTTAGCTGAAATAATCAGCAATAGGTCTGGATTGCTCTCTTTTACCGACACTCTTGTAGGTGACACCCGAAGGGAAATCCCACATTGTTGAGGAGACGATCTACATTAGGGATTCAGGAATTTCTCACCAGGAATATTTCCCCCCCATTAATTCTTTCGCAGATCCTATCGACTGTGAGCTATCAGAGCGACCGGACTTAGTAATCTTGAGCACGGTGGCGGGGTGGGGGTGGGGGTGAATCACAGTCTTCCCGTGTGAAAATAAGGAGTAACAGTAAAATCCGCTATTGTTTAAAAGGATTAGAGTTAATAAGTGCGTCTCTTTTGCACCTATTCTCACAAACATTTAAAAGTTCTTCTGTAGATGCTCACTCTTTCATCGCATGAAGCAGCAAAAAAAAAAAAAAGAAAAAAAAAACCAAAAAAACAACAAACCCCACCTTTCCTAGCAGTAATATATTTTATATGGGCACATACATCTTAAATGTAGATTTTTTTATTCTGAAATAAAATATTAACTCTTAATTCCTTGAATTCCTAAGTAAAAATGAAAGGTATCTTCTAAGAATTTTTCTATCAAACAGCCGTCAAAGACGCCAGGCGACAGCCCTCTTTGCTATTCTAACCTTTGAGGAATCCCTGTCTGCTGACTTTAAAAAAATTTGTTTGCTTTTCCAAAAAGAAGAGAATATTAGCCAGTTACTCCAAACAGCGTCTTTCGATGGGGCCATTTAAAGGAATTCATACCATGAAAAGACACAACTAAATTCCTCTTCTTTTATGCTCAGACACCCAAGTTTTCTGACACCCGCACATGAAAAAGACAGGTAATACTGTATTTAGCTGCAGCGAAATGCTCCAAAGAAATTAAGTTGTGTCCTCCAAATATTCTATATGGAATGATCAGGGCTAGAAAATCTACAACTCTTTACCAACCTTTTCCTTTCGAGTAGATCACATGGAATAAGGGACCGTTTGTTTCTGCTGGTATTAAAAAAGACTTAACGGGGGAAATATTTATTTGGTCTCTGAATTGATCAAATGACTGATTAGTACACATTATAATCAGTAAATAGACAGATGCAAACAATTTCCTCAATAACGAAAATGTTGCACTTTCATGATAAACTCCAAGGACTCTTAAAAAAAATTCCTATACTTCTGAAAAGCGAAATTGATAGAATTTGTGGCTGCTGTAAATTCTAGGAAATGGGCATTTCAATCAGTGGGTCAGAATTTTTCTCTCATTTTTTAAAAAAGAAACAGACCAGAGTATTCCTAATTCCTATTAGATAGCTCTTAGATTTTTCTATATCCAGAATGGATCAGTCCAGTTTTTCCCTTAACTTAATTTTCGTGCTCCAGGCTCAGCCGTTAGTTTTCAACCTTTCCCAAAGCAATTCGTCTTAGTCGTTTGTTTAAAGTTAATCTGAAGCATGATCTTTATTTTCTTCATCAAAAAGATTTCCATAATTGAGTATTTAAAATATATCCAAGTTTAAAGGAAGCAATTCCGGCTTAAGAAGGACCAAATCTACAAATTAAAATGTTTTTGTTAAACCTGTCATTTTGAATCGGAGGTTTAAAATCCATTCACAGATGAGGGAGGCTAGTTGGTGGTTCTTCGCTGTTCGTATAATCTTGGCCCCAGGTACAGTCATCTCCATCCAAATAATCTTTTCTCGGACCGTTTCTCTCCCGCCTTATAAACTGACCAGGAACTTACAGAAGGGCAAGTAACTTACAACAAAGAATTCGGGGTTCCAAAACTCTCCCCTCCTTGGGAAGACATGCCTTGAATGCCTCTATAAACAATTTCTTTGGAGCATTTTACTATAACTACGTGCCATATTACCTGTCTTTTATATTACTTAGGACTGGATAACTTTAGAATGCAGCGGAATTTGTCGTCTTGTTATGTAGTTTCCCCACATCATGTCTCAGTTTTCAGTTGAACTTTTTTAAGGGGGGGTGGGCGGCAGGGGGACACCCAAGGAACATTTGGGGGGCTATCACTGCTGAGGAAGCAGAACTGATTAAGCCTGATGAATGGCTTACTTCCCCAGTGTCTGCGACCTGCGTGGCGATAGGATACAAAGGACTACTCCATCCATCTCTGGAGGGCTTTCCTCTGTTTGCTTTGGAATTTGGCGGGCATGAAACATTGTTACGGCTTTAAAGGGGTGTGTGTGGGGGGAGGGGGGAATCTCTCCTTGACCGTCATGTCCTTTCAAAAGGTGATTTTGTCTTCGCGATGAGCGGGGAAGCAGCCAAGAAATAACTCTCGGGTCTTCCTGGAAGGTGAGACCAGATGGCAGTTGCCACCACATTTATCTTCGCTCTCTCTCTTCTCCTTAATCGCCCGCTTTCCGCTCCTGACTTTTGCTCTTTTCAAGTAATTCAAAACCCCACTTGCAGAAATCGGACAAACCTCAGGACCTAACATGGACCAGTGCCTGTGGTCTTTGCAGAGAAAAACGCTAGCTTTGTCGGAGTTCCCTGAGACAGGACTACCAAGACTGCCTTTGGCAGAGAGAATTGCGAAGGGGGGGGGGGGTTAGAGGAATGGGGGTGAACGGTAGGGGGGCAGGGTTCTTGCTGAAAGCTGACAGGCAGCATTCGCTTGCATTTTCTGCAGCTAAAGTTCAGCAAGGCTTCCTGTCGGTGACCCGGGAGCGATTAAATGAAGTTATTGCATATATGTGTATATTCATATATGCATATATATAACACTTGTGTGCATGAGAGAGAAAGAGAGAGAGAGAGAGAAAGAGAGAGAGAGAGAGAGAGAGAGAGAGAGAGAGAGAGAGAGAGAGAGAGAGAGAGAGAGAGAGAGAGAGAGAGAGTGTGTGTGTGTGTGTGTGTGTATACTGTGAACTGCCCTGACCCCAGTTTGAACAGATAGGGACTTCCTGCCCGGTAAGTGGGGGTTGGGATGGGGGTAGGGGGGCATGTGTCTCACATTCCCAAAGACTCAGCAGTTCATTGTCCTGTGTTCCCAACGTCCCCACCTTTGCTGAGATCTCAGGATGAAATGGAGAAGAAAGATTGTGATGTGAAATATTAAACTCCAGGGCCCTGAAACCAGTCCCCTCCCTGACAGTAAAAAGTGGAATTAAAAGACCTCTCCTCCCCTCTTCTCTTTCACCCTCGCTCCCTCCCTCTTCACCTCTTGTTCTCTCTGTTTGTGTCTCTCTAAAGCGGGGTCACTTGTATTTATTTAAAAGAAAGCTCAGTGAGAATCCAGCCTTTAAGAAGCAGCCCAAGTGGAAATGTTCATCAGCTCAGGTGAGTTCCCTTTCCACTTTGTGAGGTGGGGGAAAAATAGTCTCTCCTGCCACCTGTTGGTAGTTTGGGGTGGTGAGTACTATGGAAGACTGGAAAGGAGCAGGAGATGAGAGAGTGGGATCTGGAGTGCTAGCCTTCTTAGGGACTCCAAGATATGCCTAGAATTTTCCGTGTTTTTCCTTGTAGCTGAAGCACTTGACCAGCAGGTACAGAGTTTTGTGGTCAGATGACAGATCTAGAGATCTTGGTGGAGTGCCCCATTCCGTGGTGACTTGTGAATTAGGTGCCCACTGCTTGGGTTTCATCAGTCTGAGGATGATGCCAAGGGCTTCGTGTCGCACAGGGACAGCAAAGCTCTCTGGGGAGGTATTGCTTCTTCTCCCAAATGAGGAAAATACATCTAAGATATTCTCGGCTGGAGTTACTGCAAATCATGCTATTTTTTAGGACTGGTCTCCCATCTGTAAAATGAGGGTTTGATCATATGACCTATGGGTGTCCCTTCCAGCTGTAAATTTGTGCTAAAGCATGATCTCTCTGTGGCACATTATTTCATTTCTCCTTGCTACTATTGCTGTTGTGACTGGAGGCATCTGCCTTCACAATCCTTGACTATATAACCCTTATCAATATGACTTCAGTTGTTGCTTAACCTCCTTAGATTTCTAGATTTTTTTATCTATGGCATCCGAGGCTCCTTACAAGACCTAGATCTATGATCCCATGATCCCTAAAACACTGCCTACGAAACTGGAAGGTAGTTCTGCCCTGGGTACTATTATATTTCTCATGTGATCATCATAGGTGAGGGAGTGATATTTTGCCAAACCGAGGGATGGCGTTTTAACTGTGAGCAAAGGCCAAATGTTAGTGAAGCCTATGATAGTAAACGTGCTAAGGGAAGTAGATAATGAGATCCACATGGGGGAAACCAGGAGAGGGATGAATTTTTAAGCTTTTTTATATGTAATCACACTTTCTCTCTGGTACATAGTGTCCTCTGAAAGAATTAAGGTCACCTCTGCTATCTCCTATCAGCCTAGGAGGGGGTTAGGGGCTGAGGGATAGTCCTTCCTGCTCATGATCAAATGGGAGCAAAATTGAATCCAAAATAATTTGCTGTAAAAAAAAAAACTGAAGTAGAAGTCACTGATTCTAACATTCTTTGATCAGTGGGCTTCACCCCAAGTTATCCAGCCTTCCCAGAAAAGGGACTAGAGTGGCAGAGAATGAGGGTAGTAGGCCAGGGAGAGGAGCATGTTGAGTCAGGGGAGGACACTACTTAACTCTTTCTGTATTTGTCTGGATTCTATGTAGAAAAAGAGTCATAGTTTCTAAATATAGATAGCATTTACCATCTCTTTTTTTTGGAGAGTAGGGGGAAGATGTTACAAGACCCAAAGGTGTGTGTTTCAGTTCACTGCAGGGCTGACTCACACTGCACAGATTACTCTTGTATTGGTTCAACCAAATAGCATTTACAGGTAAATCTATAATCAAGTGGCACTTTTGAACAGAAGCAACTTGAGAAAGTTTGGCCATAAATCTTCACTGGTGCTCATGCTAAAGTAACAATTCACCTAGAAAAAAACAATCAAAAGCCTTTGCCTAGTATGTGTTTTGGTAGCTGACAATGACGGAAGGAATGAGCCAAGGAATGTCTTGAACTCCACTTTTTAAGATGCCATTCATCATTTTGTATTTTACGTACCCTTTATTAAGTTTTTAAGATGAGAATTGTGTAATAGTGGGAGGTTTCAGGTGTAAGGAAGATGATAGATATGGGGGAGAACTGTGTGTGACAGTTTCGTTCTCTAAGACAAGAGTGAAGGCTTGTTGCCTGCTGTTAGTTACCTGACGTACATCGTCCCAGTTGCTGGCCCTTGCCTGAAGTTGTAGAATGCAGTATTTCTTCATTCTGTATTTGTTTTATACACAAAAGCTGCATAGAGCTCAACCTCGCCCACCAGCACTATTTATATGTGTTAAACATAACATCCCTCTGCAGTCCAAGTTGGCTTTGGGGATCACGGCTGCACACAGAAATTTTGCTCGATTGCATTCTTGGTTTTATTATCTGTCCACAACCCTGGTTATTTGTGATCCCAGCTTTGATCATGAGCAACAGGATAGATCCATTTTGTCCTGGACACCCTTGAAATCCCACCATAGAACAGAACTGGTAGAAACCTCCATTCTCCCCCACTCACAAAACTACTCTGGGAATAGTTTTGCAAGTTTAACTGTGACATTTTTCTTCTTCCTTTTCCCTTTCTATGACCCAGAGTTCAATGAAATACCCATCTTTTTTTTTCTTGTTTTAAATAAATTTTGCCAAAAACTGCCCCTCCTCAAAGAATATTTTCTTGGTCTCAGGATTCATATGAGCTATGGAGAAAAGGCAATTTAGTGCTGTTTTTTCCATTCACCTCATAACTTCACCTAGGAGAAATTTGGCAGCATGTTCCATTGTGGGTATCTACTGACTTTTGAGCAGTTCCATTGAGTGAAATGTTCAGAAGTCAGAGATCTCATTTTGCCCTGCTGAGGCTCTTACTGACCACTGAGTAGCTCTTTGTAACCTTCCTAGATGGGAGAACTAAGGGAGGCAGAAAAATTCCAGTTAGCAAGAAATAGCATTTTTATGGAGCAAAAGGAATGCTAGAAAAGTCAGTAAACTTCCAGGCCTTCTGGTCCCATGAATAGAAGGGGGTGGGGGGGAGATTTTGCCAGCTGGTTATTTGCTCTGGAGTACAAAGGCAGCCTCCTTCTGTGATACCCCTACTCATTTCTAGGCACTGTGCATTACTGGCTGAATGCACCTTTCCACAATACCGTCTATCACACAGCTATTGATGGACTAAAAGTAAGATGAATTTTAAACACACCTGACACAGGTGGCTCTTGCCTTTCAGTTTTGAATGGCCAATAGCCACCTGGCTGCCAGGTCCCCCATTCACTACACCTCCACAACCACTGCCATTGCCACTGCCATGGTCAGAGAAAGGAACTCCCTCCTGTGGCAGACAATCTTCTCTTTGTGCCTGCTTGTTCTTCCCCAATCAGACTTTTCAAGAGAGTTGGGGAAAAATCTGTCCAGGGAACAGCTTTTGCAAACCTGCAAAGGTGAAAAGAACCCAATATAGGTGAGAAAATTAACAAAGAGTTTCTTTTTACTACTTTCCATTGCCCTACTTTCTGCGGCCAAGAGAAGAACAAGACAGTGAAAAGGCCACGTGGGTAATTTCTGACTAATTGTGCTTATTCAATATTTTTTTGCTCATGTTCTCTGCCCAACCCTATGAAAAAGCAGGGAATGAATGAATTCTTTTGTAGTGGGATTGGTGGTGAGGTTTGTGCAGAGGTGCTAAGCTATTCCCCTCCAGTTTAGTGCAACTTCATGCGTCAAAATCTAGAATCGTTAAGGATTTTTCTAGAGTTGTGAGAAAGGAAGGAAGAAAGGGAGGAAGAAAGAGAGAGAGAAAGAAAGTAAAAAAAGAACGGGAGGAAGAGTAAGAGGGAGGAAGGAAAGAAGAGAAGAAAGAACAAAGAGAAAGAAGCAATGAAGGAAAGAGAAAGAAAATGAATGAAAATATAAAAGGAAGAGATAAAGAGAAGGAAAAGAAGGAAAAAAGAAAGAAAAAGAGAGACAAAGTCTTTCATTGGCAATAATTTTTGACAGTCGCTGAACCAGGGCTGCTGGGGTTCTTATTCTCCCCAGGCAACTTTAAGAGGCAACTCGATTTTCAACCTTGCTCTATAACTGGATAGGAAATTACTTCGTCTGGAATTAGGCAAGGCTAAGACTGTATAGTAACCCTTGGAGTCTCTGTCCACAGCTGCTCCAGGTTCATTTGTTTTACTTTCCCTTGACTGAGATAACATATTCCAGAGGCTAGGGGAAAGCCAAGGTGGTATATGGAAAAGCAGTTTAAGTGGGAATGTTGCTTCTTGTACAGGCAAGAGATTAGCCCCTGATCCATGGGGGAAATTTTTTTTGCAAGTGGGCTTTAGCTATATTTGGCTCCCTGGCTTATCAAAGGTTGAAGCTATGAGGTGACATTAGCATGGTAGTTTTTTTCACTGGTAAGGCTTCTTTTCTTTTTGTAAAGTGTTGGAACCCCCAGCAATTATGATTTGAGGAATTGGGCTTGTTGTCTACTAGGAAAGGAAAAAAAAAAGGAGGAAAAACTCTTGTAGCAATCAAATCGATGTCTTTTTTTTGTATTCCCATCAGATTTTTCATTTTTTCATTGGATACTACTTAATTCACATGAGGGAGGCTATCTGATTATCCCACCATTTTAGAGATAAGGAAATGGACTAGTGATTTTTTTTTTTATCTTAGGAGTGTTAAATCTGGACTCACAGAAGAGACATTTCAAAACTCCTTCTGGGGCACAGGGTATATCTTATTTGAGGTCACTGTGAAATTTCTGCTTAAATGTGGCAGAATAAATGCTTTCAGAAAAACTCTCGGAGTTGCTGCAAAGGTCTTTACAATTATTCTTCCTTCCCCCCAAAAACTAAAAAACCCAAACCAAACCACAACTCTCATTTTCAATACTTGGATATTCACTTGCCTAAGAAAAGAATATTATGGAAGTCTAGGTTCTCAGCAGAAACTCGAAATTCTCTATTTAGTATGTACTGACAATTGCCAATATAATCTGACTTGGACGGTGAGCACACTGATGCCAGGGCTAATCCAACCAGATAAATCTCAGACCACAAAATAAAAGATCTAGGCTATTTTCTCTTTGTTTTCCTCACAAGAACTATTCTCTTTTTCATTAAGTGATAGCATATGCTTCAATCCAGGATAAATCTCCAGGAAGAAAAATGAATGTGTATGTAAATGATTATTCATATCTCTTTTCACCCCCACTCACCCAACATTTTTGTATTGGAGGGTAAATTGCTCAGGAGGTCTAGTTAGTTTACCATGATGTGCCATGATGTGGCCAAGTTTTTGAGGTCTTAAGGTCATAGATCTAAAGTTTAGGAGACCCTTAAAGTCATCTACTTCAGTTCTCTAGATTAAAAGTCATTAAGTTTTTTTATTATTTTTTCATTATGAACTAAATAAAAATGAACAAATATAAACATTTCAAAATGTATTAACAAAAAAGATCATATATAAAACTTTAGATTTCTATCATACAATCTGTCATTGTCTCCCCCCTGCCCTCATACACTATGTATAGATTAATTGTTTTTGTATACTTCAAATTTAACATGGTAGTTGCAACACTGCCCTGTTTATCTTAGTACCCTTTGGAACTTACTCCTGTCTTTTCTGTTTATTATTTTTAAAATGATTTCTTTATGTTAGGAAGCTAGGTAAATAGTGAATAGCACAGTGAATATGGTATTGACTCAGATTCAACAAGACCTGAGTTCAAATGTGACCACAGACATTTGGTCAATTCACTTAACCATTCCTCATCTGTAAAATGGGGATAATACCCACTTTTCAGGATTATTATGAGGTTAAAATTAAATATTTGTAAAGTGCTTTGTAAACCTAAAGTGCTGTGTAAATGCTATTTAAATATATATATATATATATAATATATATACTACTATATATATGCCATGTATATAAAACTATTTTCTTTGTTTAGTGCAACCTCTCACCCTTTACTTGCCCCAACTCTACTCCCTAAAAAAAAGAAAGCAGAAAGTTTTCCTGTGTAATAAATGAGCAGTCATGTAAAACATATCCATATATTGTCCATGTCTGAGAATGTCTCCTTTCAGAACTCTAATCCAATATCTTTCCACCTTACCCCACTATTCTAACAGAGGAGGGCTCCATATGTCCTGATTGTCTTTCCTATTGGATTGGAGTTATCTGACAATGTTGGAATGGAATTTCCCTTGTACATTAAGATCGTTTGATTTCTCTGTTACAGCAGCCCCTAGCATAGTGTTTGGTACATAGTGGGAATGTAATAAGTGCTTTTTGATTGATTAATTTAGTGGTTTCCAAATACTAGAAGTCTAAGAAGAAACACAATCATCTTATTGGGATCACCTCCATCAAAGAAATTCATCTCTGTTGATTAATAATAGTTCCCGCAACTATGGAACTGATGGGGTGCTTGAAGGCATTTCTGAATTACTTTCCTCACAGCACCACTGTGATGCAGACAGTGCAAGCATGGTTGTTCTGACTTTTATGGCTCAGGGACCTGAAGTTCAGAGAGGTTAATTGATCTGCCCAGAAGTGACCCAGGGTTCTGGAAGGCTGGATGAGTAGAAGGAAAGCACTGAAAGGTTCTACCAAGCTGAGAAAATTTCAAGGATGGGTCTGGTAATGGTTGATGTGTCAGTTGTTCAAAAACTAGCCCTGCTAAGTCTGGGGAGTTTCATGATCAGAAGGTTGGTCCCCAAGTGGCAAGTGTTTTGGCTTCATAAATATATGAAACCTTTTATGAAGGCAGGTTCTAAGCCTAGCTGGGGGAGAGGGGTAGAATCTACTGACCCTCAAGGAGTCTAGAGAAAGATTTCAGGGCTCCATGAACTTGCATGGGGAAAAAATTATATATTTGTTTTCACTAAACTCTAACTGAAAATTGGTATTGCCTTTGATTATTTTATTTAAAAGAAAAACACCACCATTATTCTGAGGTCCATAAGTTTCACCAGTCAGAAGGATCTGTGACTCAAAATAGTAAAAGTTGCAGTAATAGCAGCAGCAGTAGTAGTAGTAGTAGTAGTGGTAGTAGTAGTAGTAATTGTGGTGTTGGTGGTGGTGGTAACAGCTGGCACCTTCAGTTTTTCGAAGCACTTTACAAATATTACCTTGTTTGATCTTCACAACAACCCAAGGAGGTATATTAACCCCATTTTGTACATGAAGAAACTGAGACAAACAGAGGCTGAGATTTGCCTAGGGTCAGTCAATGTCTGAGGCAGGATTTGAGCTTCCTGACTCTAGGTCCAGAACTTTTGCCCTAAAATGTGAAGGGCTTGGCACCTGTATTGGTGGAGTGAAGTACTCACAGAGCTTTGGTGTGTTGCAATATTTAGACTCTCTAGCCCCTTTTAGAACTGTGTCCTTTGAAATATTGTGTAGGCACATTACCCTTCATCTAGTTGATACACCTGTTTCCTATTAATATGCAATTTACAGTCTTTTAAGCAATGTCAGCTCCAGGCACACCCTTGATGTCAGCTTACCTAAGCTTCCTTTTGAGGTGTCTAGATATTATATGTTTGTGGATGCCTTTGCACAGTGCTCACAGGTTGGCATTCTTGACCTGCTCTCTACCTGCACTTAATCAGTCTTGCATCTTTTGTGTACTTGCTTGATCACTCTTATATATTTTGTGTATTTCTAATGAACTGGGCTCACAGTCTTGTGGTAGAAAAACAGATGTTCAAATAGTGGGAAAGGAAACAGGATGAGACCTCTGGACTCATGCTATATGGAGTGAATACAGGTTTATTACATTTGTCTAGGATGCTCTCTAATATCTTGCCATTGCTTGCAAGCAGTCAGTCTAGATTATCACCATTGGTATGTCAATCTACACAGTCTTACAAGGGCTTTTGGAGCATGCAGAAATCATCTAACATGGAGGTTTCCTGAGGCATATGCCCCAGACTCTTAAGATGGAGGCACTTTTTGTCTCCTACCACATTAATGGATGATCCTCATTTGTTCTTTCTTGTTGGGTCTAGAGAATGAAGATCACAGCCAACTAGCCCACTCAGCAAGGATGTCCTGAAAAGCCAGAGTGCCTTGGACTTCAGCCCTAGGTGGAGTTTGGACTTGGGACTGGGACTTTGCTATATAGGAACCAAGGTTCCCTGGGACTTTGTTATATAGGAACCAAAGTTCCATATCAGGCTGACTGGCTGTACCATCTCACCTGCAATCCAGGCTCTAAAGTTACCGTGATCTGAACTCCCAAGTTTAGTGGACTGGTCTACACATGAAACTAGGAGTGATAAATGAAACACGACAATGACACAATGACAAATGACATAGGAACAAATACCTCTTGGCCCATTTCTCAGAGCCGGGGATAAGAGGGAGAAAGCAGAGGATGGAATGCCTTCCTCTCTCACTGGCTCAGTTCACAGCACCGCTGCTGTGGGTAAAGTGTGATCTTTACCCTCTGGACCCAACAGCAAAGAGTACTAACCAAAAACGAGTCAGAGAGTGATCTGTCTCTCTCTTACCAGCTTTAAAGAAACAGCCTTTTCTAGCTCCACAGTCAACCAAAGGAGGCTACACCCAGAGTGCCTCCATTTTAGGAGATACAGGCATGCCCAGGCAAACCCTTTAGGTCACCTCTATATTAGGTCATCTGAAAGTTTTACAAAAGCCCCAGTATACAATTTTGTGTGGTTAGACACTTCCATGTCTGTGACCTGTTTCTATACCTAAATAAGCCCTTTGAGGGAAGGACTACATTTTTTCCCTTCTTGTCACGTCATACCCAATAGCAAGCTGCTTAATTAGTATTATTGTATCTCCAACAACTTTGATGGTAGGCACTAGACAAATGTATGTCGAATGAGTTTCTTATATCCTGCTCCAATATCAAGCACACATCTGAAGACATAGTACAAGACTCATTGACTACAGATTGAATTTAAATAAATTGAATTGAGCCTATCTTGACTAATTTTTCCCAAACTAAATCTTACTAGATATAAGGCATAGTTTATTTGTTGCAATTTTAGCAATTAAAACATTGACTTTTAAAAAGAAAAAAATGTATTTATGAATAATTTCAGTTGTCCTTTTTGAGGCTGATAAGACAACCAAGTGTTTTCAAAATGTTTCCATCATTTATTTTCAATGGGAGAAATGCCCTCTGGTGGAAGGAAATGTATAGAGATATTTTCACACAATATCCGAAGTTGCCCACAGTTTTTTAGAGGAAATGTCTACCATGGAAAGACTTATCGTACCTCTCGAATGGAGGAAATCAGTCTTTTTTCCTCAAAGAGAGGAAGAGTGAGAGCATTTTGAATGTTTAAATGTTCAGTGGGAGACTAGTGCTATAATAGTTAACATTTCTGCAGTTTCTTCACTGCTCAGAAATCCCAGTCAGCTTGCCTTCTTTTCTTTGCTGGCTCTGGATAAACACACCAGGGTTGCCCTTGCTGGAGAATATTTCAGTCTGAGCTACCTCCTCATGCTGTAATACTTTGCAATGGAAAAATGCCACATTTAGGCTCAAAGAACCTACATCCAAATTCCAACTTTGCTATTTATTGCTGATGTGACCTTTCTGAGCTTCGGGTTTTTTTATCTGTAAAGTGAGAGAATTGTGCTAGGTGATTCCCAAAGTACTTTCTAGATTGAAATTTGTGTTTCTTTCAGTCTCTTCTTCCCCAGGGCTGAGCTTGGGTTCTTAATAAGCAACATCTAAGAAGGGAAACAAGAAATGAGAGCCTTCCTTACTAACAAAGAACGACTAACATTTGTGAGCATGCTTTAAAGTTTTGAAAGTATTTCATGTGGTTATCTCATTTAAGACTCAGAACAGCACTGAGAGGTAGAAACTAACAATTCCCACTTTTCAAGTGAGGGAGTAGAAATTCAGAGAACTTGAATATTTTATTCAGTCACTTAGCTATTAACTGTTAGAGATGTGATTCAAACCCAGGTCTTCCTGACATCAAGTATAACAGTCTTTCTACTACACCATTAGTGACTCTCCTACAGGCAGATAATGTTTTATTGATCATTCCTCCTAAGAGTTCCAGTTCATGCAGGATGCTATAGGGGGACTGTCTTAATGCCTTAGAGGTTAAAAAATAAAATTGAAAAACAGTTTTTTGTTTTTTTGTTATAACAGAGTGTTAATTGTAGTAGCTTGAATGTTCAACTCAATGAGTTCAAGTAAAACCAATAATTTTAATTCAGTTGATAGAAAATGTCCTTTTAAAATATTTTATTTTTTCAACATTGTTTTCATTTCCCAAATGGTACTTTAGTTTCCCAAATAGTGCTTTCTCTTGCCAAATATAAATATAATCTTGCACAAAGAAAACAGCAGCCTGTCTGAAAATGTGCGCTTCATTGCCCACCTGTAGGCTATCACCTCTCTGCTCAGACGTAGGAGGTGTTCCATTGGTTGCTAGAAATAATCAAGGGTAAGCGAGTGTAGCTGAGTACAAGCTCAGGGCAGGAGCAGCTCTGAAGCAATGAGTGCTGAGCCTGTGTTAACTATTACTGTTCCTCTTGGGCCAGTTCATCTAATAATGCTAGGCATCTCTGCTGGCCATCAATGAAGCCCATAAGGCAGATTTTCTGACCTCTAATTGCAGGGCTGATTGACTGTAACATAGAAAGTCACAAAGGAAATGGGGGACTTGATTCACAGTTGTCATACCTACCAAGTCAGGCCTCAGAAAACTCAGTCCTTAACTCCATGAGGCTCTTGCTTCTCACACTACAGTTAATTTGCCATTATGTGTCCTATCTGAGTTTAAGATTCAGATTCATATTTTTTTGTTAAGGTGAATGTTTAAAACATTTAAGAAAAGATGTTTTTAGATATTTCCCCTGACTTAATGAGTAGAGGGCAAATTTTGTAAGAGAGAAGACATGAGAAAAGTTTCCATTTGCGTGAGCAGGATAGGTGTGGATTAGATCATAGATTTAGGCTTGTAAATGACCTTAGAAGTCATTTATTTTACACACAAGGAAATTCAGATCCAGAGAGGTTAGGTGTTTTATCTAATACCACACAAACAGTGTGACAGAGAAAAGGTTTGAACTCATGTCCCAACACGGAATCCAGTACTCTTTCACAACATCCTCTCCTGTGTATACAGTAGGCTCTCAATGAATGCTTGTTTCCTTCTTAATATCCAATTGTGGCTGGAATCAGGAATGTCAATTTGCTTTTACACACTCTATGGAAGTGATTAGAAAGAGGACCCTGATTGAGACAGCGTGGACCCCATGCCATGAGGCTGACTGAGACCATATGAAGCTCATTGACATGGTACTTTGAAGAGCAACGCAGTATTTACATTCCTTCCAGTGGACCTTATGGAGGAGTCAGGGACGCTCTCTAAATAGCGTTACTAAAGGCCCACTTCCAGACCAGAAAGAACTGTGAAGTGGGGACACAGACATGAAAAGAAATGTCTTTGGCAGAAAAAAAAATGTTGATCCTGTGTTTAGCAGAGAACAAAGCCTGTTCTGTGATTGTCTTGAAGGATTGGTGGGGGAGCAGATGATGCTGGTTTAATGCAATGGCAAATGACTGTGGCAATTAACCAAATAATAAGAAAAGGCTCCTTCCCCAAGATGAAGGGGTGGAGGAGTGGGTTCTCATTTGAGGAGTTTCTTATCTGTGCTGCAGAATTTAGGTTTCTCCCAGTGTGGGCATCTTAGCTCAAATAAATGATAACCAGCTGTAAGGTTTCCTATGAATCTCGTTGTCCCTGTTGTTCAGTCATGTCCAACTCTTTGTGACCCAGTTTGGGATTTTCTTGGCAAAGATAGATGAGGAAATTGATTTTAAAAGGATTAAGGGACTTTCCTAGGATCCCATACAGCTAGTAAGTGTCCAAAGCTGGATTTGAACTCAGGTCTATTCTGACTCCAGCCTAGCACTCTAGCCACCATTTTATCTAGCTGCCTCTAAGGAACAACAAAGCCAAAATTCAAGCTTAGACCACCTGAGTCCAGATCTACTTCCAAATCTAGTAAAACACATTGCCTTTTAACTCTTGGGCTCTCGGCAGAGACAACTGGTGAGAGGTAATCAATGTTGTATTCAGGAAGACACGGTGTAACTAGACCCATGAACCCCCTCCTCCCTGTGGATGGCTTGCTTATCTGGTAACACTGAGCTGCTGGTCCACCCTCATAAGAGCCTGAACCAGGGCAGTGCAACTGAGATTTAATGTTGAGGGGCCTGGCATTACTTTAAGTCATAGGCTCACAGGATCGTAGATTTAAAACTGAAAGGGAATTTAGACATCATCCGTCTAGCCCAGAGGTACAGGGCGGCTAGGTGGCTCAGTAGATGGAATGTTGGGCCTTAAGTCAGGAAGACCAGAGTTCAAATTCAGACTCAGATATGTACTAGCTGTGTGACCCTGGACAAGACACTTAACCTTGTTTGCTTTAGTTTCCTCATCTGTAAAATTGAGCAGGAGGAGGAGATGGTAAGCCACTGCACTAACTTTGCCAAGAAAACCCTGAAAAGGGTTCACATTTTATGTGATGACCAAATTGGACTCATATCTGGAATTGAGGGCTAATTCAGTATCAGGCAAATAGATAAAAGGACTCATGAAGAGTCAGACAAGGCTGAAAATGACTAACCAACAACAAAAAAATTCAGAGATGTCAAACATTTGGCCCACTGAAGGTATGTTTCATGCCACTTTCCATGAGTGCAAAAGTGACTCATTAGAGGTCTAGCAATTATAAGTTCATTACCAACTGGATGTATAAAATGTGGTGGGATGGACAAGGATTGGTTGCTCTTGGGACCTAGGTTTCTTTGTGTGCTGGTTCCTAGATCAAGGCTGACCTTGTAATGGCCAGAGCTAGTGCTCTTGTCACTGATTGGGTGAGTGTAGAGGACAGGGTGCTGAGGAAGCAAAACTCTTAGATCCATATGACACTTTCTTTATAGTAATTCTATCACTCACTTTATTACATTTGATCTGAACAAAGAGCTCATGACTTAGGTCAGGCAGATGTTCATTTTACATATAAAGAAACTGAGAATCAAAGAGGTCGTTGACTTGCTCAGTTAGTGGTTGAGTCAGGACTAATAAAAACAATAACTCATATTTCTATAGCACTTTATTTACAAAGCACTTTTTTCTTCCAACAACCTTATATAGTAAGTGGTACGACTATCAGGAATTTCTTTTTGTAACGGATGAAAGCACGTCTTAAACTTTCAGTGTGTGTGTGCATGAGTGTGTGTGTATGAGAGAAAAACAGAGAGAGAAAAAGAGACAGAGAGACAGAAAAAAGAAAGGGAGGAAAGACAGAAAGAGACATATTAAAGAAGGTTCATTTATTCCTGTGCTTTCCAGAATTTTTTTTAATATTAAAAGGATGTATTTTGTCAAAAGCTTTTCTACATTTATTGATATAATCATGTGATTTTTCTCATTTAAAAAAATTAATATGGTCTTTTATGTTTATAGTTTACCTGATGTTGAATAATCCCTTAATTCCAGTTATAAGTCAAACTTGGTCTTCACACATAATCTTTTTAATAATTTATTGTAGCTTCTTTGATAATATTTTATTTAATATTTTTTCATTGATACTCATCAAAAGTATTGGTCTCTAGCTTTTTTTTATCTGATGGTTTTCATCTCCCAGGTTTAGATGTCAAATTAACATTTGTGAAAGTGTAAGCAGTTTGATAGGAGGCTATCTTTCCTATTTTTGCAAATAATTTTTGTAAAATTAGAACTGATTATTTTTTAAAGTTTGATAGAATTCATTTGTAAATCAATACTATTCTCTCCCTTACCTCCACTCCTGTGGAAATTTCTGATGACTTTTTCAATTTCTTTTGTTGATAGAGATTCTCTATTTCTTAGTTGGATAATCGATATTTTTTGGTAAATATTCATCTGTTTCATCTAAGCCATTTTGCCAGAGTGTAACTGGGCAAAATAATTTTCTTTATTTTCATTTTTTCATATTTGCGGTTTTGTTTAACTTTTCTTTTTATTAGATATGGCATTGGTTTATCTATTTTATTATTAAAGCTCTAACTTTTAGTTAATGTTTCTTTTCAAGTATGTTCTTCGATTTTTGAAATTTTCTATTTTTGTGTTTGCTTGACCTTTTAGAAAACTTGCATTTCTAAGTTTTAGTTATATGATCAATTATTTGAACTGGTTTTTTTCTGTCATAAAAGTGTTTTGTTTCTGTTCATGGAAGTGTTTACAGATATAAAATTTCCCCTAATAAGTGCTGTGGCTACATGCCAAAAATTTTGGTATGATGTTTCATTTTTACCATTTTATTTATTGTTTCTATGATTTGTTCTTTGGCTCAATAATTTTATAGAATTAAATTATATAGTCTCCATTTAAATTAAATTCTTTCTTAAGAAACCCTTTATAAATTATGGTTTTATTACATTGTGTTCAATAAAGGACATATTTAACATTTCTACTTTTCCGCATTTGTGAAATTTTTATGCCAAAGCACTTGATCATTTTTTGAAAAGATTTTATGTTTTTCAATTTATAATTAGTGACTACCAAAAATCTATAACATCTAACTTTTCTAAAATTCCACTTAGCTCATTTACTTCTTTTTTATCTTTTGTTAGATTTGTCTAGGTATGAAAAGGGGCATATTGAGATATCCAACTATTATACTTTCACAGCATATTTTCTCCTGTAATTTAATTAATTTTTTCCTTGGGTACTTAGATGCTTTGTCATTTAATGCACATACATTAGATATTGATATTATTTCAATTATGATCATTTTAAGCAACATGTAGTTTCCTGTTGATCTCAGTTTTTAATGTTGCCTTGTCTGAAATCATAATTGATATTCCTACTTTTTAAAATTTGAAGCATGATGGATTTCACTCCAGGCTTTCATTTTGACTGTGTGTAAATCTTTGATGTTTTAAATATGTTTCTTGTAAACAAAATATTATTAGATTTTGCTTTCTAATCCAGCATGCTACCTTTTTCCATTTTATTAGTGTGTTCAACTGTTCATGTTCACTGTTATGATTGTTAATTGAATATTTCCCTTGATCATATTCTCCTATAATTTTCCTGCTTTCCTTCTCAGCTTTCTTTTTACAAGGAAGGTACTAAAAAATAATGTATCTGATAAGCCCTGGGAATCCATAAATGAAATGATCTATTCTGACTCCTTTGCCTGTTTTGTCTTCACCAGTACAGATCCAATTTCTGGTTTTTAAACTTTTTTTTTCTTTTTAAAAATCACCCTTTATGATCAACCCTTTGAAGCTGAAGGTGTTTTTGACTCATGATTATTCATTCCTTCCCCAAATTTACTCTCTGATTTATATCATATTTTCCTATATCCCTTTTAAATTTAATATATTTCTATACCAAATTAGTGTGTGTATGTGCATGGATTGTGTAATATGTGTAAGCACTCACTTGGGTATATATTCAGTCCTTTATCCAGTTAATAGAAGAGTGAGGACATGAGTTGTTCACTTCTCCCACCTCTTCCTCCATGTTTGTGCACTTTTTTTCTTGTGTACCCTGTGTATCCAAAGTAGTGTTTCTCCTCTTTCTTCCTCATCTAGTCTCTAGGGTATTCTTTTCTCTCACTTTCCCCCCCCTTTAAAACAAATAAAACAGAACAAAACTGTACTATGCCCTTATTTAACTCCTTCTATGATCTTTGAAGCCATTAAGATTCAGAACGTGTTTTTGTCTTTTCTACCCTGTTAGAATATAAACACTTTATCATCGGTCGCTTCTAATTGCTCAAATATATTTACCTTTCTACTTTTCTTTTGACACTTATGTTTGTATTTCAAAGTTTCTGCTTAGCTTGCTTTATTAGAAATGTTTGAAAGTCCTCTATTCTGTCTATTTTCCCCCGTAGGATTATACTCAGTTTTCCAAGGTAAGTTACTTTTGATTTTAAACCTTCATGTTTTACCTTTTGGGATATTCAAAGATTTGCATTCCAAGATTTTCTCTTCTTTTTAACACTTGCTTTCAAGTCTTGCATAACCCTGACTGTAGTTCTTTGTATTTAAACCTTTTCTTTCTGGCCACTTGCAACAATATTTCTTTGTCTTGGAATCTCTCAATATTTTCTATGACATGTCTGCATATTTTCAGTTTTGAATTTTTTTCATGAGATGACATCTTTTCTGTTTTCTTTCTTTCAAATGTTTTTTGGAGGTAATTGGGGTTAAGTGATTTGCTCAGTCACACAGCTGGTAAGTGTCTGAAGCTGGATTTGAACTGAGGTCCTTCTGATATCAGAGCTGCTGCTTTATCCGCTGCCCTATCTTTTCTATTTTTTTTCCCTCTCATTCAAATGGACACAGGAAGCTTTTTTTTTTAATGATTTCTTGTACTGTGGTTCCAGGGTTGGGTTTTTGTTTTGTTTTATAATATAACATAATTTTGCTGTTATATTTTATCTTATTAATAATTCGATTCCTTCTGCTTCACTCTATTTTTCAACATGTCCAGTACTTGAGTAAGGCTTTCCATCCCATGTTCTATACTATTTATTCTTTTTCTCCCTCCTATAGTCTTATCTTATTTTTTATTTCATTCTTGTCTTTTATTTTATGTCTTCCATTCACTCTTGTAAATCCTCATGGCCATGTCGTTTTGCTCCCCTCTGAGACTTTCTCAGTATTGATTTGGAGATATATTATTCTTTTGGGTTTATCTCTTCAGCATCAGGCAACTCAGGGAATGGGGTACTGGGCCTGGAATCAGGGACACGTGAGTTCAAATCTGGCCTCAGATATTTACTAGTTGTGTGTCACCTAACCTCTGTTTGCCTAACTCGCTGGAGAAGGAAATGGCAAACCATTCCAGTGTCTTTACCAAGAAAACCACAAAATGGGGTCACAAAGAGTCAGATATAACTGAACAACAACAATTCCCAGTATTTCTTTTTTAAATGTATTTTCATTTATCTTTTTTATATCATCGATGTTTCCTGCTATATCCTCCTCCCAAACCTCTTCCAAAAACCATCTCTTATAATAAAAAAGAAAAAAGATTTAAAAATACAGCAAAATTAATGAATATGTCCAAAAATTCTGTTATATCTGTAAATACCCATTATCCCCCCAACTCTTCAAAGAAGTAATCTTTTCCTTGGAGCCAAGCTTCATTATTGCAATTTCATTTTAATTTTGCTGTTACTGCTATTTTGTAGTCACTGTGTCTATTATTTTCCTGGTTCCATTCACTTCACTTTTTACCAGTTCAGATAAGTCTTTACATATTTATCATATTTACTATTTCTTATAGTACAAAATTCCATTAAAGTTATGTGCCACAATTAATTATCCATTATCAAGTTCATGGGCATCTGTTTTGTTTACAATTCTTTGCTTTAGTAGCACAAAAAGTGTTACTGTAAATGTTTTGTTGTGTATGAGGTCTTTTTTGGGGTATATGATTAGCAATGGAATCTCTTGATCAAAAGGTACGGACATTTAAAATATTTTTTTGAATAATTTAAAATTGATTTCAGACATGGACCAATTCACATCTCCAGCAATGCATTAATGTGCTCATTTTTCCACGATCCCTCTGATATTATTTTCATCTTTTCTCATATTTGACTATTTGTAAAATGTGAAATGAAACCTCTGGATTGTTTTGATTTATACTTCCCTTGATATCAATAATTTAAGGCATTTTTAATGTTTGTGACGTTTCCCCCCGGTTACTTATTCTTCCTGTGTTATTTTTTGTTCATACAAACAACTTTGCAATTTCTTGTAATTGAAAGGTCTATTTTATCTAAATTTTGTTTGGATAAGAAATTACTCCCTAGCCATAGTTTCAAAAACCATATCATATGCTTTCCTTTTAATTTTATTAAATTATATGATCTTTAATATTTAGATTATATGTTATATATAATTTATTGTGATATATGGTATAATAATAAGCAGCATTGTGGTATAACTGACCTCAGAACAAGGACAACCTGGGTAGAGGTGGGCACAAAATAGCTATGGGATCCTGGGCAAGTCACTTAATTCCCAGTGCTCTAGGCAATGCTTTAAGACTATAAGTTGTGTAGAAGTTGTTGACCTACATCAGGAGGGGGCACTTCCTCATGCAGCAAATTCCTTGTAACAGTAAAGTCAAAAAGTCTAGTCTCTATCCATGTGGGTTGTAATATGGTTATCTAAATCTAATTTCTACCTTTCTAAAAAATTACTTTCCATCAATTCTTAGCAAATACAGATTTATTACCTGGGTAAGTAATGTTTTGATGTTTATCAAACACAGGGGTCAATTGTTTATGATTTTTTAAAATAGGTATTAATTTTAAAAGTTTGATGAAATTCTTCTATTAATCCATCTGAACTAGGTTTTTTTTCCTTCTTAAATTCCTTTATTGCCATTTCAGTTTCTTTCCTGAAGAGGGAATATTTAGGTTTTCTATTTGGCATTCTGTTAATTTGTATATTTTATATTTTTCTGTGAAGTCAACAATTATCAAGTACTTACTATGTGAGCTAAAGTGCTGATGATAGAAAGACTAAATTATAAAAATTATGGTTCCCAATCAGCACACAGTCTAATATTGAAGAGAAAATGCAAACATATATGCAAAAAAGATATTTAGGATAAATTGGAGATAATTTTAGAGGGAAGGCACAATTGTTAAGAGGTTCAGGAAAGTCTTGTGAAAGGTATGAAGACCTTTTGCTTTGGTATAAAGGAAGTCTGGGAAGCTAGGAGATAGAAATGATAGAGGAGAGCATGCTAAGTATGGAGGACAGCTACTGAAAGGGAAGTAAAGTGAAATAAGACTAGAATGGTAGAAAGGGTATGAAGGGCTTCAAAACTAAGCAGAAGATTTTCCCGTTGATACTGGAGCCCCTGGAATTTAGTGAATAGGGGGTGACATCATCAGGCTTGAACTTTATGAAGTTCTGATCAGTTTGACAGCTGACTAGAGAAATGACTAGAATGGGGAGACTTGAGATAGGAAGACAAACTAGAAGTCTCTTGCAATAGTCCAGAAATGAGGTGATAAAGACCTGTACCAGTGTGGAGACTGTCAGAGGAGAAAAAATGGCATATGTGACACATAGTATGATAGTAAATCAACAGTATTTGGCAACTGATTGGATAAGGGGTGAAAGAAAATGGGAAGTTGAGATGACATGGTGTTCTGAGTATGGGTAGTTGGGAGTATGACAGGGACCTATGACAAGGAAGTTAGGAAGAAGAAAGGGTTTATTTGAAGGGTGAGATAGGAAACGGGAAAGATAATGAGTTTTGTCTTGGACATGTTGAGTTCAGGATTTCTTTAGGATATCCAGTTTGAGATATCTAATACTAGATTACAGATAGGAGACTGGAGGTCAGGAGAGAGTTTAGTTCTAGACATATAGATCAGTGAATCATCTGCATAGAGATGATAACTGAATCCATGTGAATTGATGAGATTGCCAAGTAAGATAACATTGAAAAGAAGAGAAGGTCCAGGACTGGGAAGGACGCTCACAGAGTGGGCATGACCTGGATGGAAGTCCAACAGAGGACACTGGAAAGGAGCAATGAGAAGCTAGGAGGAGAACCAGGGGAGATCAGTATCATGGAAACAGAGAGAAGTACCAAGGAGCAGAAGGTCAAGGACAGTGTCAAAAACTGCAGAGAGGTAAAAGAAATATGAGGATTGGAAAAAATCCATTGATAACTTTGAAGAGAAAAGTTTCATTTGAATAATGAGGTCAGAAGTCAAATTGCAGAGTTAAGAGAGTGGAAGGAAAGAAAACAGAGGTACCAATTATAGACAGACTTCGCAAAGAGTTCAGCCACAAAAAGGGAGATAAGACATAGGCATTGGAGATGGAGAGATAAGTGACTTTTTATAAGGATGAGAGGACATGGGCACATTTGTTGGCATCAGTGAAGCAGCCAGTAGGTAAAGAGAGATTGAAAATTAGTCTGCTGAAGAAAACAGGAAGATATGAGATGACTTGTACATATAAAGGAGTTTTCTTTGTCAAGAAGAGTAACCTCAGTTTTGTTTGCCATATAACTGTGTATGTAGTAAGTCTGAAAATTCTTTTGGTTTCTTCTGGACTCGTTGTAATTTTACTTTGCTCACTTTTTATTCTGTGAATTAGTTTTCCTCCTTTGTCATAAGGATAGTTTAAAAAGTCTATAATCTGTGGTCTTTTCAAAGAACCAGGCTATAGTTTTAGTTATCAGTTCTATAGTCTTTTTTGTTTCAAGTTTATCTATTTCTCCACTAATTTTCAAGATATCTTTTTGGTGCTTATTTTAGATTTTCTGTTGGCTTTCTAATTTCTAAATTGAATATTCAATTTGGTAATCCTCTTTTTTCTTCTATGTTAAAATATATTTTTGGACTTATAATATTTCCTCTCAAGACTATTTTAACTGCCACTCAGAAATTGTTATGTTTTCTCATTAATATCATTGCCTTTTACATGTTTGTTAACTGTTTCTCTGATTAGTTTTTTTTATCTATTCATCATTTAGTATTTCATTAAGTGTTCATTTAGGGGTCTTTTTGCCTGTGTTCCCTTAATTGACTACTTTTTTGTGCTATGGTCTTTAAAATGTATCTTTAGTATTTTTGATTTTTAACATGTATTTACAAATTCTCTGTGTCCTAACACATGGTCAGTTTTAAAAATACCATATAGAGATGAGAAATATGCACAATATTTAGTAATCTCCTTCAGGAAACATCATATTTTAGTGCTAAATTCTCCAACACTTGGTTGAATTCTGCATTTTCATTTAGAAGCATCTTTGTGTTGAGGCTTATAAGCTCTGAAAGAGGAACATTAATGTTGCCTGCTATTATTCTGTCTTTTTGCAACTTAATAACAAATAAGTATCATCAAGCTAAGCCCGTTAATGCAATGAATGGACCATATGTGAAATGTATGTGTATTTCTTCATCTTTAGTCTGTCACCTTTCTGACAAGAGTTGGGAAGCATTCTTAATCACCATTCTTCTCAAGTCAAGACTGGTCACATCTAGTGCTTTTTTTCTTTTTCTTTTAAAACTTTTAAATTAGTTTTTTATTGATTTCTTCTGGTTTTTTTTAGTGTCATAACAATTATCCCATTATCCATTCCCAGAAAACTATCCGATATAACAAATAGTATTTTTAAACCCAAAAAACGAAAATACAAGAAAAAGAAGAGGAAAACAAGAAGAGAAAAATTAATCAGCACAACTAAACAGTATCTTGAAAAAAGTCCCAAAACCCAAACAATATGCAATACCCATGAACCTTCCATTTCCTTGCAGAGGTGGATTGGGGATGTCTTCTCATAGCTCTTCATTCAAGTTGTACTTTATTCTTTTTTAATTTTGTTGCATTTACTTTTGACATTTTGGTATATAATTGTTGTTATAGTTGCTGTGTATATTGTTTTCTTGGCTCTGTTTACTCCACTCCGCATCAGTTCATGTAAATCTTTCTATGCTTCTCTATATTCATTACACACATTTTTTTCTCAGAGCACAGTGATATTTCACTACTTTCATGTGTTGCAATTTGTTTGGCAGTTCCCCAATTGATGGACATCTATTTTATTTCTAATTCTTTGCTGCATCTTATGCTTTTTCCATGATGCTGAAGTCCTTTATATTTTTCTTTGATCTTTTAACTATCAGATCTTTAAAACTTTTAGGATTTGATTGTCAGAGGGTGAGGGGAGATGGATCTTTTTATATCATAATGTGCTTTATATGGGCACTGTACTGGGTGCTAGGGATACCAAGAGGTATAAGAGGTTGTCTCTGATCTTGAAGAGTTCTTAATTGTCAAAACTATTGGTCTTTTCTCGGTTTGCATCTTTCTCAATCTCTTTATAGCCTATAACATTATTGATCGCTCTCTTCTTCTTGATTCTCTTCTCTTGGTTTTTGTGGCATTACTTTCTCTTGGTTTTTATGGCATTACCTTCCTTTGGTTCTTCTATTTATCTCTCTGCTCCTTCTTAGTCTCCTTGGTTGATTCCTCATCCAGGGTGTGCCTAAGGCTGTCATATTACTCTCACCCCATATAACCAATCTCTTGCTAAGTCTTACCATTTTTACCTTCAAAACATCTTTGTTATAGATTCTCTTCTTTCCACTAACACAGTTATCACCCTAATACCTGGACTACTGCAGTAGATTTCTGGTTGGTCTCAGTGCCTCAAGGCTCCTCTACTCCTTTCTATCCTCCACTCAGCTTCCAGAGAGATTTTCCCAAATCTGACCAGATCCCTCTTCTCCATCCCAGTAAACTCTACTGGCTCTCTGTTATCTCTAGGATCAAATACAACATCCTCTATTTGACTTTTAAATCCCCTTACAACCTGACCTTTTCCAGTCTTCCTTTGCTTTACCAGAATTTTTCTGGTAAATGTTTAACATTCTGCTCTCTGGGGCAGAGTTGAAAATGAATATAGGAGACATTTCAAATATAATCTACATTATTAACACTTTCTCCATTGATTTCTTAAGTTGAGATAATAAACAGAACAATAAACCATGTCCTCATTTGTAGTTTTTTTATTTCCAAGGCATGAATGCTCCCAGAGAAAATTTAATAATCACCTCTAGAGAGCCAGATCAAGTTAGCTTTTTTTAATGGGTTGTTTTTTTTTACTGTTCTTTTTACTCCCTTCCATGTATCCTATGATCTAGTGACATTGGTTATCGTATTATTCCATCTCATGACTGTGCTTTTTTTGAGGTCTATCCTCTTTACCTTTACCTCCTGGCTTCCTTTAAAATTTAGCTCAAATGCATCTTCTACAGACCTTTCGCAACACTCAGCACTGCTAAGTCCTTCCCTATGAGGTTATCTTTCATTTCCCCTATATCTATCTTGTAGTGTTATGTTCAGATTGTCTCCCCCATTAGAATGTGAGCTCCTTGAGGGCAAGACTCTGCTGTTGCCTTTCTTTTCATTTTTGGAATTCAGTACATGTCCAGCACATAGGAAACATTACCGAATGTTTGTTGATTGACTGATTGTCTAGTCAAGGAAATGAAACTCATACCAACAAAATTCCAAATTGTAGTACTCTATAAGATGGCATTAAACAAAACAAAATAAGTAAATAAATAAAACCCAAAAAAATGTTATAGGAATTCAAAAGAGAAATTAATTTCTGAGGGCTAGGCTTCATGGAGGAGAGTGTACTTCAGCTGAGATTTCAGTTAGGCCTTATTTCCTGCCCATTCAAATTCCCAGTAGAATGTAAGGCCCCTCCTTGAGAATAAGAATTGTTTTATGTTTTGCCTTTGCCCTTCAATGCCTACCACAGTACCTTGTACATA
>CM053769.1:419592354-419656002 GCA_028658325.1 Potorous gilbertii
CAAGCCTTAGATATAGAGTCTGGATGCTCCTCCATTATGATATAGTAATTAACGTTTTAGTTTGAAACTGAAAAAATGACATCCCTTAGACTAACAATATTTAGAGGAGCAGATTCATATCATCTTGGTCTTGGGCCCTCTTTTTCTGAGGTGAGAAGAGTGGCCCCCTTTTGGCCTCAACTTCCTGTTTTGTCTCCTGGAAGGAATTAAAGTCTCCCTTGGAGGAGGTGGGACAGAAACTCCTTTGAGGCACACTACGACAGCCTCATGCCACATGTGAGGGACTGCCCCTGGTACACCTGGAATGTTCTTCCTTCCTGCCACCTGCATCTGTTCAAGGAGCAGCTCTGATGTTACGTCCTTCATGAAACCCTTCCTACTCCCCTCCACCAAATATGATCCCAGCCTTCTTTGAACTCCCACAGCACTGCTCCTATATACTTACACACGCTGTTTTGTATTAATACATATAGTTGTCTTATCTTTTTCCATTAATCTCTCAAATTGAGGAGTAGGAACAATCATATTCTTAATCCCTCTTCATTCTTGGCTCAGGTCTTTGCATGTAGTGTTGTTGTTTAATTGTTTTCAGTCATGTCCTACTCTTTATAACCCAATTTGAGTTTTTCTTGGGGTGGTTTGCCATTTCCTTCTCCAACTCATTTTACAGATGAGGAAACTGAGGCAAATAGGGTTAAGTGACTTGCCCAGGGTTAGCTAGCATCTGAGGCTGGATCTGAACTCAGTTCTTCCTGACTTCCACACCCTATCTACTGTGCCACTTAGCTGCCCCATAGTAGGTCTTCTGTGTGAGAGTATGCAGTTCCCTTGACCTTCCAGAGTCAGTTGCCCTGCATCTGGGCAGCCCTTGCACCACCTGGTGACGAGCAAGCAAGTCTTTAGGATGAAATGGATGAACACCTCTCTCTCTCCTCCAAGCTCAATTTTGTGAATAGCATAAGGTCCTAGGGAAAAAACAGATGTTAGTTTTATTTTCCCATCTGTCCTGAAGCAGCAGGATGGGAATTGGCTGGAGGAGAGGTAGAACTACTTAATGATAATAAGGATTCATTTCATATATATCCTGAAGGGCTAAATACTTTACAACCAAGATCCCATTCATTCCCACAGTGGCCAAGCAATGTGAGGAGTCAGGGAATTTAATCCTTTTACTTTACAGTGGAAAAAGCTATGGAGGAGAGTGACAAAAGGGTCTTTGGCTTGGGGAAACTGGAATGACTGGGAGACAACATGGGAATTCTTCCTAGAGAGATTTCTAGATCCATGAATGACTCTTTCTCCACATCTTTCTCCTGAATACAATCTAACTGAGCCACCAAAGTGGTGTAGTGGATAAAACCCTGCCCTTAGAGTCAGAAGACCTGAGTTCAAATCCTGTTCCAGTTATAGTAAATTACAAATCAATTTAATTTCTTCATTTCCTCATTTGTAAAATGCAGGTAATCCTAACACCTACTTTACAGGGCTCTTGTGAGGGAGGATCAAAGAGATCCAAATAAGATATATAAAGCCCTTCAAAAATCAAAAGGTTTTATACTGTATAAACATTTGCTGTTTTTGAATGACTTGACCTGACCTGAGTTCAAAATCTGGCCCCAGACACTTACTAACTGTGTGACCCTGGTCAAATTGTTTAACTTGTTTCCTCTGTTTCCACATCTGTAAGATGAGTTGGAGAAGAAAATGGCAAACCACTCCACTATCTTTGCCAAGAAAACTCCTAATGGAGTCACAAAGAATCATATATGACTGAAATTAACAATAACAACCTTTGTGAATGGATAAGGTTTGGTGATGGAAATGGACTAGGTGGCTCCTGGACATTCTCTAGTGCTCTAGGATATAGTGCCTCTAAAGTATCTTGACAATGGTAACCCAAGTGAGAGTGAGGGGTGGAACAGAGGAAGATCTTGTAATCCCCGCCCTTCTCCATATCCCTTCTCTTCCCTCCTACTACCCCCCCCCCACGCCGTTTTTCTGTAGTAATTCTTTAAGAATAGGTCTTGGTATATTAACTACCCTTATAATAACCTCAGCACAGGACCTTGTATATAGTAGGCATTTAATAAATGTTGACTAATTTGACTGGTTATGAAAGCAAGAGTTCAGAAGGGCTGGAGTCCAAATCTGAATTCCTCATCTGATTCAGCTAGAGTTCACCCCATTCCTTAGCCCTGCCCCAACAACTTCCAAAAGTGTCTGCTTCTGTGTTGGAATGTCTTTTATAGACACCCTTCTAATCTCCTCTGCCCCCCACCTACTGACAGTGTGAACACGTTCATTTGGGGGTAAGATTCAAGCAGAGCGGAAACTCAGAACAGAAAGATCAGTAGGCACCGAGGATTCTTGATCATCTAAAGACTATAAGAAAAGCAATGACAGTTCAGGTTTAGAAGCTAAATCCCTTTTCTGAACGTCCATGATTTTCCTCTCTCTCTCTCTCTCTCTCTCTCTCTCTCTCTCTCTCTCTCTCTCTCTCTCTCTCTCTCTCGTTCTTGTTCTCTATCTCTTCCTATCTTTTTATCTCTCCCTCCCTCTCCCCTCTTTTTCTCACTCTCTCTCTTTGTCTCTCTGTCTCTGTCTCTATCTCTGTGTGTATTTCTCTCTATCCCTATCTCTCCCTCTCTTTTTCTCCCCCCTCTCTTTCTCCTCCTTTGCAAGGAAAATGACCCTTCGGTTTCTAAGTGAGCTTTCCTAGGAGAGGGATTTTAGATTTCATTGTTCTACTTTTCATATTTAAATTTTCTTTGCTCTTCAATTTTGACTTTCTACTGACCCTTGAAGAACTGGTGAATTTCAAGGAGGGAGAAAAGAGCTCATTATAGGAAATAAGAAAAAGAGAGCTGAGTTTTAAAACTTTTAATGACTAAAACACAGTGTTCCAAGTCAGCGTTGTATTGGGATTGAAATCCCTGTTTTGTTACAAGTATTTTGGGTCTAAATGGGGTTGATGACATCTGTTTAATTTTAGATGTCTGGAATACATTCGGAAAATAATGAAGTCTAAATGTATGACCAAATTAGAGAACAATTTTATCTGTTACAAAGAAGTTTTCAACATAGAGCAAACATTTCAACCAGACTCAGCTTTGAAAGAGCCAGGGAGCACTTGGCCATGATGCTGTTCCTCCCCCCTCCTCCTTTTCCCTTCCCTTCCCCCTTCATTGACAGAGGGAACATTCCTTTTCTTCTCCTACACATTAGATGCAGTTATGCAATTTTGCACCCATGTTCGTGCCTCTTCTATAGTAATGACAAGTCATATTTCTGTAGTGTTTTAAGATTTATTAAGGGCTTTGTTCACAACAATTGCTGGGAAATTGTCAAGGTCCCTTTGACCAAATTGTAAGGGACTTGAGCAATCAACAAACGTTCATTAACTGCACTCAGTGTACCGCGACAATAGTGAATCATAAGCCCCTTGAGGGAAGACCATTTTGTAAATTCTTTTGTATCCCCTAGCATATCTGGCACAGACCTAGGGTTGAAGTAGGTATTTGGTAAATGTGTTGATGGGTTGATACTCATGTGTATGCGTCATTGTATAAATTAAATAAATACTCAGATTCTGGTCTGTTTGAAAAAAAAAGACAACTGTGAAACAGTCCTTGCCCTCAAAGAACTTACAGTGTATTGGGGGTAAATGATAGATACACTGATGAATATGTACAAAGGCGAAGACAGAGACTGGACCAGTGTTTTCACTGGTATTAGGGAACTCCCAGATAAGGAAAGGTATGTCACCTTCTCAGCAACTTCTGAGAGAGAATTGCCTAGAACATTGAAAGGTCAAGGGATTTGTCCAGGATCAGAGGCAGATATTTAACCCATCTTCCTAAATACATGGAGAGCATTAGTTTTGATAGAAGGCACTAACAGTTGAGGAGGCTGATGATATATAAGAAGATAGTATTTGAAATGACCCTTGAGGAAAGCTAAAGATTCTAAGAATCCATCTCTATAAAATACTCCCAATAAAGAGGCCTTCCAGCCTTCACTAGGATGCTACTAATGAAAATGAACTCTTTAACTCTCAAGACAGCCTAATTTCCTAATTATTAGGAAGTTTTTTTCCTCATATTAAATCTAAATCTTCTTAGTAACTTCCAGTTATTTCTCCTAGTCATGCCCTTTGGAGCCAAGCAGAACAAGCCTAATCTATCCTGTATATCATACAGGATATGTATACATACAAGATACAGCATATCTTGAAACACGTAAAGTCAACTCTCCGTTCTTCACCACCCCCGGCCCCCCAGCCTTTTATTTTGTTTTTAAAAATTGTTTATTCTGGACTTAACAAAAAACAAATAAAACAAGCATTTACATATACAAAGAAGAATGGGAAAAGGATTGTACATGAAACTGCGAGTCTATTATATGCAGCTTGTACTTTCTTTTCAGTACATATTTATCTGGGAACTTCCAAAATTTTCATTCTTAGCTGTTCCCTTTTTTTCTGTGCATTAATAAAAAAATGCTTCAATGACTTTTTTCTTTTTTTTTTGGCAACTCTATTTATTTCTGTCCTTGCTTCTACCTCGCTGCAACCCCTGCAGGGAAAAAACTCCAAAACTTAACAAATTTGTAGCTTTCTATTTTCCCAGAATAAAAAGTTCTAGCTTCTTTAACCAATCCTCATGAGGCATGGTTTCTAGGTCCATACTATCCCATTTTCTTTCCTCTGGATTTTCTCTGGTTAGTTAATGTCAATGTCAATGTCCTTCCCAAAATACAAATAAGGAACCAGAGATATAAGAGGCCAACTACAAAGAAATGAGCACTGGATTTAGAGTCAGAGGAACTGGATTCAAATTCTACCTATGTCATTTAACTACCAAGGGGACCTTGGGTTAATCCTTTCACTTCTATGGATCTCAAGTTTCTTCATCTGCAAAATTAGGGGGTTAGTGCACAGCAGAGAACAAAAGAAAACCTATAAAGAAGCAAAGAAAAGATAGACCATTCTCAACACAAGGTGTAGTATTTATTATATAGGCTTTCTTGAAATGGAAATTTATTGCTGTATGTTTTGAATCTTCTCTTAACGTTCTGCTGTGTACATGGCAATGTTTCCTTTTTCTTTATTGTGTATTTAAATCTCAATATTTAAGTTTATAATATGTTTCTTTTTTTCTTATTGCTTATTTAAGTTTTAGTGTTTAATAAGACCTTTAAAAAAATAAAATGGGAAGGTTAGACTAGATGACCTCTAAAATCCCTTTTGACTCTATGTATGCTCCAGTGAGACTCTGCCTTGTGAAACTATTCCCATTCTTTCTCTTAGCCATTCTCTAATGCCTCCTGATTGATCCATTCTGCAGCCAGTCTTTAAATTTTCTGGTACTAAGACCAATGTGCTGACAACTATATATCCATTTCTGGTCCCCAGGTACCCTGACTTATCAATCCTTTGCCTGTTTCTTTTAAAAATATCATACCTGTCCTTAGCCTTCAGAATTGGTCTTTCATATGATCATTGACAGGGTTAGAAAGGCCCTTAGAAGAACAATTCCAGTTTCCAAAGCAGTGCAGGAAACCCTGTTGTACTCTTCCTGACAGGTCAGATAATTGGCAACCCTGAGAAACAGACTTGTCCAGTGGACAGAATGCTGAATCTGGAGTTAAAGGCCTGGTATTCAAATTGAGACTCTGATATTTGCTGACTAATCTTCAGCAAGTCCCAGATACCCTGGGTTTCATTTTCTTTATCTCCAAAATGAGGGAGTTGGACTAGATACCTTCCAACTTAAAATTGGTGACCCTATGACCTCCAATGATAGGAGGTTCATCGCCTCCTAGGGCAGCCTATTCTACTAGGGAGCAGTTTTGTTCATGAATTAGAAATTATTTTCTTTATGCTGAGGCAATAACTATAATATGTCCTCATGAGACACTGTCCGGCTTTTTGCAGAGATGCTAAAATGTTGAAGGAGTTTTGGGAAAGCAGTCTCCACTATTGTTGAAACTGAGAATTGGTTCATCTGCTCTAGAAAGCAATTCAGAAGTATACTCCCAAAGAGACTGAACTATATAGACCTTTTTACCCATCTATACCAGTACTGGACTCATATGCCAAAGATCTTTTCCTTCAGACTCATGGCATCAATGTTCATATCTTTTCTTCTCTAGGCTAAACATTCATAGTTCCTTCAGCTCTTTCTCTTAGGTCATGGTTTTCAGACTTCTAGATGTCCTCCACTAGACGTGCAAGCTTGTTAATTTGCTTCTTAACATGTTGTACAGCATAACTGGACACAGTCCTCAAAATGGGCTCTGACCCAGGCACAGAGCACAAGGGGACTATCACCTTTCTCATTCTGGACACTGCTTCTATTCATAAAGCATAAGATCGGATGAATGTGTTCAGCTGCCACGTCACCCCTTTGGCTCTTATTGAGCTAATGGTCACTAGGTCCAAGAAATGTCTGTATTTTATGTTTGAGTTTTAAAAAAATTTTACATGTATACTAAGAGCTTTTCCCTACTACCTCACCCCCAACTTAAAATCACAGTTGATTATTTCTCACCCATATTTTGAACCTACCTAAATTCTGCAGTATTATCTCCCTGTCAACACATTCTAATTTAGTTGCATCTGCAAATTTCATTACTAAGCAGTTTGGTCTACAAGAGACTTGCCCAGGGGGGCTGGGGTGGAGGGGAAACAGCTTCAAGCCATCCTTCCCCACAAAAGTTGAATAGTCCAGGAAAGTGGACTTGCTCACGATGCTAAGCATAGGGAAAATCACTACTCAGGGTCAAAACAGTACTCTTCATAGGTTGTTGTTGAGCACAGTTTGCTGAAACTCAGCAAAAATAGTCAGAAAGTAGAATCCTGATCCCCAATTCCAGGAGACTGTCTATCAAGTAGTATCCTTTTTGTTGAAAAACTAAGTCTAACTTTTCTTTGGAAGCTAAATGATAACTGAACATTAGAGGACCAGTAACTGGATAAATGCCAAGATCTCAGGTCCCACAGTGAAAAGAGCTCTAATCTAAAATCTAATCTAATCTAATCTTAAATCTAAAAGGTAGGGTGGACAGAGAGCTGAGCAGGAAGTTCTTGAGCCAGGAAGACCTTGATTTAAGTCCTACCTCTGACACAAAATGGCAGTTTAACTTCTCAGTGTTTTAAGCAACTTCCTAAAACTATAAATTGCAGGGTAGGTTGTTCTCATTGGCAGAGGAAGTTCCTCTTTGGGAGTTTCATATCACTACTATCCTTATAGAAAAAACAGAGGGATGGATAGTCTTATAGGGTACATTTAGACCTGGGTCATCACCAGTCATCTTGATTTTTTTGTCTTGCCACTGGACTCTGAAGACTCCGGAGGAAGTAGCTTTGTGCTACTTCACTTAAATCCAATTCACTCAAAAGTCAAGACATCACCCTCAAGATGTCATTGGTTTCCTTTGAGAAACAATAACAATGACAGCAACATTTGGACCCGAATAAATGAGTGGACCCAAAGAGTAGTCATTAATAGACTAAATTGTGCAAGGAGAACTATACTGGAATGCCCCAAAGAGCTGAATTTGGACCTATGCCATTGAATATTTTGATCAGTGACTTGGATAAAGGATAAAGGGTATGTCTATCAAACTTGCAGATGACACCAAGTTGGAGAAGAATACTAAAGATGTTGAATGACAAAGTCCAGAAACAAAAAATATCTTAACTGGGAATGAGCTGAATAAGATTAAATTGAATAGAGATAAAAGCGAAATCCTACATTTGAGTTCAAAAGTTCAGTTTTATAAGTAAAAGATGGAGGAGATATGGCTAGATAGCATTTCATCCCTAAGAGTCCTGGGAATTTTCATGCATTTCTATCTCAATATGTTTCAATAATACAATATAGAATTGTGAAAGCTAATACCATCTTAGGCTGTTTTAGGAGCATCATAATGACCAGAATGAGAGGGTTCATTGTCTTGTTATACTCTTCCCTTATCAGGCCATATCTAACTTGATGTGTTGAGTTCTGGGCACCATATTTTGAGAAGGATATGGAAAACAGAAATGCATCCAGATGACAATGAGGATGGGGAGGAGACTGTAGACTATTCCAAGGAGAGCCTGTTGAAAGGAACAAGGGGTGTTTAATGCGAAGAAAGAATTAGAGGGCACAAAATAGCAGTCAGTTCTCAGTGCTACATTTCATGAAAGGAGCTGATCCTCTGGAGCAGTTAATGGAGGGTAATGAGGTTGCTGAAGATCTTTGAGATCAGCCTATATAAGACCTAGTCGAAGCATTTGACCTGAATGGCTGAAGGCTTGGGAAGGGGGACATAACAACTATTTTGAGTATAGGAAAGGCTAGCATATGAAAGAAGGATTAGAATTGTTCTAATATTAATATTATTTTATAATATTGATAGATTACAAATTTATTTGTATTATAAATATTCTAATATCATAGAAACATTATATTAGGCATAAAGGATTAGAATTATTTTAATGTTAATATTATTTTATAACACGGATATATTACAAGTTGATTTAGATTATAAGTATTCCAGTATTATTGCAGAAACATTTATATTATGCATAAAGAAGAATTAGAATGATTCTAATAATAATACTTTATAATATCAATATATTACAAACTGATTATATTATAAATATTCTAATTGTATTGCAAAATCTATTTATATCATACATAAAGAAGGATTAGAATTATTCTAATATTCTATACAAACTCATAAGGCAGGACTCAGAGGTAGAATCATAGGCACTGATACATAACTAAAAAAGACCTTAGAGAAAGGAGTACGAATTAGTGCATAGAGCACAGGACACAGACTCTACAAAACCTGTGTTCAGATTCTGCCTTTGACATTAGCTATGTGACCCTTAATAGATAAATAAATAAATTTTATATCAATTAAACTCTTTAAACCTTGGTTTCATTGCATGTGGAACGAGGGGTTTGATTTGATGGCATCTAAGATTCTTTCTACTTCTAAATTTATATCCTACAATCTAGTTTAATGCCCTCATTTTATACATGAAGAAACTGAGACCCACACCCAATGATTTGCTTGAGGTAGCAAGTATATGTATATGTATATATGCATATATACATGCATCATATCTATATACATATACACATATACCTACACATATGTATATACATATGCGGATATGTATATATATTTAGATATGTATGCATGTATATATGTATGTGTGTATATAGAGATATATAGATTATATGTAAATCTATCTATCTGTCTATCAGTAAGAAGCAGAGCCAAGATCTAAACCTAGATCCTCTGACTCTTTCTCATGTATCATTCTTCTTCCCTGGGACTCTGCTGATGTTGAGCCAGTCCTTTGCCTTTGGATAACCCTCATGAGCCTAGCAAGCAGAACCCCAGAGCTTCTGTTATTTGCTTATAATCCCTGTCATGTCTTCCCACTATTGCCTATGCATGTTGCTTTTCTTGTTTGCCACTGCTTATCTGCCTTTCCCTTCAAACCCAAAGCCTGGCCTTCTTCATCAAGGATAAACATCTAGACCATGTGTAATCAATCAATCACTCCCAGACCCTTTCCTAGCTCTTCTTTCTGCCCCAACCCAGTACTTGTGTCCCTCATACTACCTCATCCTTCCCCCAGCAAGCCTCACTTTCTGTACCCTGGGTCTCTGTTCCTCCATTTAAGTGTCTATCTTTTCTTAACTTACCTTGTGTCTTTTTCATCAAGTAGCTAACTTCTCAGGAAGAGGCTACTAGACTAATTCATAGTAGGGTATTAGTGACCAGTAATGGCTTGACAATAACTTAATGTGTTGTCCCTTCAGTCCTCTGAGTCCTCTGATAGAAATAGTTTTGACCATATGAACTCTCAGGCACCTTGCCAACATAGGTGACACTTGTGTATACAAATACCAATCCTGGCAGAAAGGGGAAAGCAAAGTTATCCCTTAAGAAAAGTAGAGAATAGACTAGCATCATATAATCTTAAAGATGGGATAGAACTGAAATGGTGCTTAGTCTGACATCTGGTCAGAGAGATTTCTATAAAGAAAGCTTGATCCTTTTTCTCACCTGCATTTTGATGGAGATACTGGCAGTTGGATCTTCAGGAAACTCTTTGGAAAGAAAAAAATTGGACTTTCTTCCCACCAATCACCCACTATCATTAAAGGGCTTATTTGTAGTGACCATTCTGTGGTATGGTGTAATGAACTCTAACCTGGGAATTAGGACACCCAGATTTCAGTCCCAGCTCTGCTACTCACTCATCTCATCTCTGGACATAACTTTCCACATCTATAAAATCAGCAGAGACTGTAGCTATGCACAGAACTGATCCCTGGACAAATTCATTTGAGGGAGGAGCTCAGCTCAGTAAGGACAGTGAAATTGGGGAGAGAAGGGGGTTATCCCAGAGGACTATCTCACCTTGGGTACTCTGGTGCAATCATGTCAGGAAAAGAGTCAATACTTGTTTCTGTGGGGATCAGAGGAGAAGACTCTTGGTGTAGATGACCCTGAGGATAGTGTATCAAGCATATAGATAGATAGATAGATAGATAGATAGCATTATCAAGGGTATTAGCAGAAAGCCCTTCCCTCCCCTATGCTGGCACCCTGGGGGTAAAACTTCATTCATCTTATACTAGTTATCTCTCTTTAACTATGGGATAAGATTTCACATCCTGCCTCCCTTAAAGTTCTTATAAGGACCTGAGTCCAACCTTACTTTTTCTCTTGCCAATATGGCCTTGGACAAATCACTTAACTTCTTTGGGTTTGATTTCTTCATCTGTAAAATGAGGAGTCTGGACTAGGTGACTTCTATCTTTTTGGTTCTAGATGTGTGATTCTATGACTGTTATCAGTCATCAGTCAATCCATCAAAAATATTTATTAAGCATTTGCATTGTGCCAGCCACTCTGCTAAGTGTGGAGGGGTCCAAAAAAGTTGAAAACACTTTCCCTGCCCTCAATGATTCTATATTCTAATGGAGAGAAAACATGCAATCAACCATATACAGCAGAGTGGCAGCTGTGCGAGGAGAGAAGGGAACCAGATGGTATGAAGGTCAAAGTGATAGGACATGACAATAAGTCAGATATATGGAATGAATGCTGGAGAGGAGTCAAGGATGGCACCAAGGTGGCAAGTGTGGGTGACTGGAAGAATAGGGATACCTTCCACAGTAAGAGGGAATTGTAGAAGGGTATATGAGAAGATAATGAGTTCAGTTTTGGACATGTTGAATTTGAGATATCTATGAGAGATACAAGTCAAAATGCTCAGAAGGCAGTTGATGATATGAGGCTGAAATTCAGGAGACACATTAGCACTGGAAATTAGCACAGAGATGATAACTGAACTCATGGGAGCTTATGAGATTATCAAGCAAGATACCTTAGAGGGAAAAGAAAAGAGGAGCTAGGACAGAGCCTTGGGAACACACATGGTTGATGGTTATGATCTGGATGAGGAACCAGTGAAGGAGACTGTGAAGGAATAGTCAGGCAGGTAGAAGAATCAAGAGAGCATATTCAGGAGAAGAGGGTAATCAATGGTGTCAGAGGACACAGAGAGGTCTGGGAGTATGGAGATTGAGAAACGACCACTAGATTTGATGATTGGGAGATTATTGGTTTATTTAAGCATGAGAAAGACATAGGTTTATTTATAGGTTGCAGGGAAGAAGCCAATAGAGAGATTGAAAAGCAGAGTTGTGGTGATAGAAGAGACAAACTACTAAATAAAATGGGATTGGATGGGATAGAATGCATAGAGAGGGCTTTGTGTTGGCAAGGAAATGGGTCACCATCCCTTAGGGTGAAACAAGAGGGAAAGAAAAAATAATGGGGAAGATACCAGAATGATGTGAGATGAAGAGGAGGGAAGAAGAGAGAGGTTTCCTGAAGTGGTCCCATTTTTTTTTCAGTCACACTTGAGTCTGACTCCACCACCATGACCAGTGATTTGGTGGTGGTGGAATTAAAGTACAATCAGTGTTGGAATAGGTGGTCATGGATGTCTTGTCAAATGGACAATCAGTTCTCAATGACAGCGAGAAGACAGGAGGAAAGGGAAAGGAAAATGTTTAAGAGGAAAGCAAATTTGTTCATTCTGGAGTAGACATTCCCAAGATCAGGGTGGAAGGGGTGAGTAGATTTGGAGTGGAACATTATGGGAGTGGGGATGAGGGGAATGGAAATGAGAGAGGGCAGTTGGGAGTGGTGAATGGAGTTTGTACTTCAATAGTTGAGGAGTTCAGAATCTCAGGGATGGGATGAGTATGAGAAAGTAGAAATATGCTAACCATGGAGGAATGAGTCTAGGAAGAGTGGCTAGAGAGAGATCTGCTAGGGGAGCAGGATCTCCTTCTAGGCCTAATCTTATAGAAGGTAATGATCTTTTGTCCTGAAAGGCCAAGGAAGCTTATAAAAAAGGCCAAGGAAAAGCTTGAGGTAGTCTGGTCAGGAGGCAGGAAATGACAGTTTAAGGTGAGCCAGATTCAAGAAAGGCCAGGATACTAAAGAAGTTTTTGACTTGAAAATACCAAAACCATCTTCTCCTCCTTCTCCTTTTTCTCCTCCTCCTCCTCCTTCCCCTTCTCTTTCTTCTCCTCCTCCTCCTCCTCCTTCTCCTTCTTCTTCCTCCCTCCTGTGAATTTAAAAAAATTGGTGATTCTCTCCCCACCATGTCTATCACTATCTGCTTACTCAACTTCTCCTTATTCCCTTCCAAATAGAAATCCTACCTTGTAACATATATAGGTTGGTTTAGCAAAACAAATTCTACCAATTGGCTTTGTCTTAGGATGCATGTCCACACTCCTAGACCATCATCTCTGTCAAAACCTGGGAGCTGTGTTCCATCATCAATATTTTAAAGTCATGCTTAGTAACTGCTTTGGTCATAGTTCTGAGATCCTTCAAAATGGTTTCCTCTCATATAACTACTGTGATCATCTTATAAATAGTTCTCCTGGTCCTACTCATTTCACTGTGCATAAATTCGTATAAACTTTTCCATATTTCTCTGAATCCTGCTTCCTCATTTTACAGAGGAAGAATTTCAGACCCAGAAATAGATAAGGACTTGTCCAAAGTTGCACTGTAAGTCACCTGAAGATATGAGAGTAGAATCCAAGTCTCCTCACTACAAGTCTGGGGCTCTTTCCATTAGTGTATAATAACTCTAACTAGCAAAGTTGAAAGTGCACAAGAAAGGAAGGATGTTATTATTAAGATAATTAATTACTCATTTAAAATGGTCATTATTAAATAAGTAATGCTATAGCATGATGAAAGAGATAAAAGGCTGGTCTAGGAGTCAGGAAGATTCTGATATATATTAGCTATGTGACCATGGGCAAACCATTTAACTTCTCTGTGTCTCCAAGACCAGTTCTTAAGTTGCCATCAGCATCTGCTCCCTGCACTGCAAGTTCTCCCTAATGATGAAATCGCTGGCATATCTTCTACAATATGCCAGTTAAACTGGCATAAACTGAATTTAAACAAAGCCCTTCCCACCAGTCCACTAAAAATATTATGATAGGAAGGAGATAGTTCTCATTTCTATAGCAATGAAAGGTTTACAGGAAACTTTTCTCACAATAACCCTGTGAAGTAAGCTAAACTAGTATTATTTTCCCTAGGGAGATTAAGTGCATTTTCCTATGGTCAACACAGCTACTAAGTGTCAGAGTTAGGACTTGAACATAGGTCTCCAAATCTAGAATCAGAGTGGGCCTAAGTTAAATTCTCTGTTTTTGACCATTTGTCCAGCAATGCTTGACTATTGGAAAATTACTGAAAGGATGAGGAGAGAGAGAAAACCACTTCTTTCTCTAAGTGAATGACTCAGAAATCTCCAGCTGTATCCTAGAACTCTCTTCAGAGCTCAGCATATATTTTCAGCTTCTTTCTGGCCTTCTCAACCTATCAAAACCAAACATAATTTTTTTTTTAGAACCTATTTCTTCCTGCAGATTTCCTACATCTTCCCAGTCACAAAGACTGAAAACTCAGTATCATCTGTGACTCCTTCCTCTCCCTTGCCTCCACATCTAATTGGCTACCAATTCCTTTTGACCCTTTCTTATGTCCATCCTTCTGTTCCAACTTTCACTGACCTATTCAAGGCTTCTGAACATGAATGCCTCTATCCCATCAAAATTCTTCAAGACCTATAACTCCTTCCATGAAGTTTTGTTTGATGACTGAATCCCAGTGATTCTTCCTATATCTGGTACTCATGTCCATCCTACTAAACTATAAGTTTCCTGAGAGCATTCCTGTTTTAACCAAACTTTACATCTTCTGTAGCTTAATGAACATTTGTTGAATTGATAGGAATAGAGACTGGACCTATGATTTCATTGATTTCTCTTGGGTGATGAAACTCCCTTTAACCAATGCTAGTCAGAACATTGTCTAAAACTTGTAGTCTTAAAGAGTTGTTTAGACTAGAGCCCTAAGAGATTAAGAGATTTGCCAAGGTCACATGGCCAACTTATGTCAGAGGTAGGACTTGAACCCATATCTTCAGGTTTTGAGGCTGGCTTTTTAGATACTATTCCATGGCTGCCACTCAATTACTGAACTAAATTAAATTAAATTTGTTGAATTACCATTTCCCATGATTTAGTAATTTAGTTACTTGTGCTTATGCCTTGACTTCCCATTTAGACTACTGGAGAATGAAGTATGTGAATAATAAAATCTAGGCATTGAGAGGGACCTGAGAGGTAGAGTCATGCATCTCTGAACCTCAACTCTCTCCCAATGCAGGAATCATTTCTACATGACTGAAGGTCTTTCAGCCCTTGTTGGAACATTTCCAGCAAGGGAGCTCATTACTCTGCAAAGCCACCTGTGCCATGGTTGGACAGTACTGTATTGTTCTGTCTCTCTGAAGAGTGATAGCCCTGAATTTTGCAAATAGTAAGTGGTCAATAAGTATTTGATTGATGGTCAAACTCCTTCTGACCAGTATCCAGTGCTACAAGGGACCTTTGATATGATCTAGCCTGTCATCTTCCTGGGAGAAACTAAGGCAAGAGAGGGAGAATGACAAGCCTAAGGTAAAACAGCAAATTCATTTCCGAGACAGGGCTAATCCCTGTCTCTTGACTGTCAATCAGTCAGTTGATCTTTCCACTACTTCAAACACCTGAATCAGCACCAAGGACAGGAGTCTGGGTTAAGACTCTGGCAGATTTGGACAGACAGAAAATTAATCAGAATTAAAATAAATAATGTGAGTCCTCCTTGAAAGGTGTTCTATTTCAGCTCTGAAGGATCACCTCCATGTACTTGAATACATGCGCCCTTCAGTAAAAGCAAGGGGTGAGGGTGGGGAGTCTACATTCATTCCCATGTCTTCTTTCATTGATTTCCCAACTGTTATCTCAGGTCTCAGAACAAAGGTCCTTTTCTGCTAACAGATGAAGTAACAAAGCATTATGGTGTTGATCTGAAGTCCTGATATTGACCTGGAAGGCCTTTTAGAGAATATCTAAGTGTAGTAGGTGAGCAGAGTGAAGAGTGTGTCAGACTTGAATTAGGGAAACCTGAGTTTCAATCTCATCTCTGATCCATTGTAGCCAGGTCATCTCACCTCCCTGAATCTCAGTTTCTCATGTATAAAATGGAGAAAATAGTATTTCTAGTACCTACTTTACTGGATTTTTATAAGGATTATGTGTAGTGAGCTTCTCAAACTTTAAATGTCAACTGCTATCTACAAATGTCAATTGTGATTATCTCCTTTAAAATTTTTAAATTTTATGTCATTCTGAAATTAAGAAATAAAACAAAGATTTCCATAACATATGTGTACAGACACTGAGGCACAGGAAGGTAAAGTGCTTTTAAGGTCATATTCCTGCTTAGCGGCAGACTGTGATTGCTGATTTCAATGACTTTCACTTGACCACAGAGCCAAGACAGTGATTTTGGATGACATGGATGGGGGTTACAAGCACCAGGGTCAAAGAAAACTTCTAGGGTCAGTTCTAATTGACAACTCAGTTGTGAATTTGACTGTTCCCATGTCTCTCCTCTATTTCCCTCCAGCTAATTCATCCCTGCCATAAGGTTATAAGGCTTTTAAAATTAATTTTAAAAATAAAATTCACTCCTCTGGTGACCTCTTAAACTTCATCTAAAACACCCTGACTCCTGTAATGAAATCCAGGCTATTTTCAGAATACTGAGGGCAACAGTACAATACCAATTTAATTTACATAAAAACATATGAACACATGTGCTAGGAGAAGTATCTATATAATGAAGAATAAAAGTCCTAATCCTCTAAGTGATCGCCAGTACTGAGGCAAGGCTGGCTTTAATGGGGGATTACAAGGAGGAATTAAAGGTGCCCAAGGGGTGAATTCGGGGACTTCAAACACCTTTTGGAAAACAAATTAACATGGTTTTTCGAAAAGATTTTCCCAAGGTCTAGGCAGAAGGGTTTTCCTCAGGCTTCTCCGTTTTCTTTTGAAATGTGTTTGTAACACTTGTATAAACAGTTTGGGCCCAGGTCTGAATGAGGACATTAACTTCCCTGCTTCATTAAAGGGCCAGAGAAGTAGTATCTCAAGAAGAGGAATTTGGCTCATTATCTAGGGGTTTTGATCCTCAGACTGATGCTTTTGGCTATATTCAGCCCGATATTAGCTTCTTCTTCTTTGCTGATTGGCTCTGGAACACCAGGTGGCATTGGACTCAGTCTGTTTCTATAGTTCGAACAGGACAGGGCAGGGAGGTTTCCCTATAGGTCCCAGAAGCTTAAGGGAATTGGGTTCTGCGGGGACTGGAGGCAAGGTGGAAATCTAGAGAGAGGTATGTCCCAGGCAAAGCGAAAACATCTTTAGTTTTTGCTGCAGGGACTCCACCTCTCCTTTCTCAGCTCCTTCACTTCAGAATCAGAATCATCTTCCCCCTCAGAAAGCTGCCCAGCCCCTTCTGGGGCTGAGAGAAAAGTTTGAGAAATTAATTTGATCAACCCTGCAGTGCAGTGTGGGAGCCTTCCTAAGGGGATTTGCATTTTGAAAAAGTCTTCTGGGAGTGGCTGTACTGAGCTCCAAGGGATGAGTGCTAAAGTTGAACATCAGTGACAAAACGATGGGAAAGGGAGTTTTGGGTGGGGTGCCAATAGCTTCTTTCACCATTGCTGATCCTCAGTGGAGGTGTCTTCTTGACATCTAGTTCCAGTTCTTGAGCTTGAGTTTCCCCATATGCAAAATGGGAGTCATGAGAAAAAAGATTTGGAGATGGAAGAGAGTTAGAAAACATCTAAAGTCCAAAGTATAGATGGCAACATTTGTACTAGCTACTTCAAAAGGCTTTTCAGAAAACACTAATTAAGCACCTACTATATGCAAAGTGATATGGAAGGGACTGGAATCTCTACAACCAAGCTTTAGATAAGACACAGTACCTTCCCTTAGGGAGCTGGTAGGAATATTATAGGTTCACTAGCTATCAGAGATTCCCCATTCCCTTTCATGAAAATTAGGATAGTCTTTTCTATAAAAAATAAAAAGGTGTCCTTGAGAATTGTTTGGCCCACGAAGCTAAGTAAGGTTCATGATATATCACCATTGATGTAGCTTCTTTATATATAAAAGCAACTTGAATAGAATTAAACCAGTAATTGATTGGCTATGTGAACCAAGGGGGAGGTCACCTATTTCAGGTACATGCCAATAGTTTTCTTGACAAGCAATAGTGCAGCTCCTGCTTGAACACTTTAAGTAATGGGGCTTCAGTTTCCTCATCTATGAAATAAGAGGGTTCAACTATCAGATGTGGGGAACCTGTGGCTTTGAGGCCTCGTATGGCCCTCTAGGTCTTCAATTGTGGCTCTTTACTAGTTGATCCATAAGGTTCCTTTTACCTCCAAATCTATGATTCCAGTGATCATTTCTGTCCTCTAGAAAAAATATCCTCTATCTCATTTCCCCAAAGTGAAAAGAACAAAGGACCTAGAATCTGAAGACTTGAGTTTTCATTCTGTGATTCTGGGCAAGTCTTTCTGAATTCCCATTTCCTCATCTGTGAGTGAGGATCATAGTTGTACTATCTGTCTCATTATGAACCTCAGCCTCCTGGGCCAAATGAGTCTTAAGGATCCCTTTTTATAGAAAAAAACTGGCCTAACTTACATAAACGGAAGTTGGGGGAGGAATCTTAGATAGCTACTGAATCTATAACATCCTTACTAGCTCCCTAAGGGAAGGAACTGTGTCTTGTCTAAACCTTATTTGGAGAATCAAAAAAAAAAAAAATATATATATATATATATATAGGATATAATTAATGCATTTATAAATTAATATATAATTTATTTTATAAATTAACTTATGAATATTACTCAAATGGATCTGTAATCTTATGTAATTAACATTGTTGATCGTACCCCATTGAGATTTACCATTCTGAGTGAAATTTTCAACTCTCTGAAATATTTTTCACAGAAGTTTCACCCAATACACCAGAAAGCTTCTCTTACTTTCTTCTGACATTGTAAGAATGCTAGCAGAGCATATGGGCCAGTTGGCTATTGTTAATTATTAGTTAGCTATTGTGTCATGGCCAGCTAATATTCTGTTTTGAAAATACTTTTCCTTCCTTCTGGCTCTTCTCTGTAGTTCCTTGTTTGTTATCCATTATAGTCTTTTCATATTTCCCATTGCATTTTGTATGATGACACTCTTTTTTAAGTCCTTTGGAGACTATAGAGTTTTATGACTCACAGTCAAATAATAGTACTGGCAAGAGCACTGATATTAAAACTATAAGTCTTTGTTTTTGGAAAGGTTTGACATCATTAAAGTTTTGCAATTTTCCAAAGAAATTCAAACCACTCTCTTCCCCTAACCATTTTTAGTCTGTCATGTATGTGTGTACACACATATATTTGAGATATATCTGTATATTTATTTCTATGTACATAAATACATGTATATGTGCATACATATGTACTGAGGAATTGGTTATTCATCTAACACCATGTTATAATCTAGACAATAGACTTTATTGTTTCATTTAAATAATAAGGGTGTGATGGTTGATTCTATACAGATAGTTAAGATAAATTATTCTGAGTGGTTATGGATCTCTTCCAGGAGAGGTTCTTCAGAACCAGTTCTTCAGTGCTCTGAAATTTGATGCAACTAGCCTCATATCATTCACAAATATCACCAGGAACCTCATCATCCACACGGAATCTCTTCTCAGTTTAGACTCTGCACTGGTTCTCTGCCGGACCAGTGGCAAAGGCCTTTGGCAAGTCTTAGTACTATTGTTACGTTTTTTCAAGAAATCTTGAATCATTTTGATATATTGGATGGAAGATATTTTGTTGTTGGTAATCCTTAAAGTTTCATTTTATTTTACTGAATTAAATGCTTTTTTTATCCCTGACAAGCAATAGATATAGTAGATCTTGTATACCTTACCTTTTTTTAGTCAATTTTATCATGGTAAAGATGTGATCTACTATGGAACATTTCTAGTGAAAATATGATAGTTCTCTATTAATTCACTCACCAAAAACACCCTTGATGCATGTAGATGATTCTTATAAAAAGTATATATATAATATATATATATAAATATATATAGTATATACATGTATGTTATATATGTATATATGCACACACATACCTATACATGCATACACACGCACATGAACATAAGTTAGTAGTTGTAGATATTCTCTGGGTGAACTGCTTTTGATATTAATGTAGTCTTAAGAGGTGACTAGATCATGCAGTAGATAAAACTCTTGGTTTGAAGTCAAGATGACCTGAATTCAAATGTGACTTCAGCTATGTGACCCGGGGCAAGCCACTGAGCCACTCTTTGCCTCAGTTTCCTCACCTGTGAAATATGGATAATAAAAGCAATTACATCATAAGAATATTTTTTGTAAGGACCAAATGAAATAATATTTGTTAAAAAATAAAAGTGCTTAACACAGTACCTGGCACATAGTAGATGTTAATTCACATCTCTTCTAAGATATTTTCCATGTTTTTTTTTTAAATCATCTTCTTTTTAAGATACTTTTAATCGATCTCCCAATGCCTCCAATGCAAATCTCTAAGTAAACTTGTTCTGATTCAAATACTTTCCTTGTCCTTGTTATCCTTTGTGCCAAGTCTGGGACTGTGAAGTTAAGACCCAAGTAAGGTAGTGCTACTATCTTTAATGGTTTAAAAAAATTTTAAAAATATTTGTATAATTCTAACAGGGTTGTTGTGATGATCACAAGAGATAATATTTATCAAGTACTTATTAAAGTTTAAAGTAATAGGCACTATATAAATGCTTATTGCCTTCTCTTCCCCTTACAAGAATCTCTCTGTCTTTTTTCCATTTTATTATGTTTTTTGTCTCTTTCTATTTCATCCTTAAATACTCTTGGGATGGCTTTTCTTAGACCTCTTGAGAAGCTTTCTTCAAAACTCATTTTAGCCATACATTGCTTTTGTTGTACGAGGTGATATAACTCATAATCCTCTTCAACTTTCTTCATAAGATTTTACAAACGAGTTTACATTCTCAGCCTGAATCTCCTTAGGTTTCCATACATCTTTGCAGGCAAGTCAAGAGTTTGCTGCTAAAAGTGCTTTTTAGACTCTTTCTGTCTCTTTGTTATGGCAATTAACTTAAATCAGTGACATTTCGTTAACAATTTATTTTTATATAATGCATTATATCATTTAAGTTGTTGTTGTATAATTTATTATTATAATCTGTGCTTCTGTTCCTCCTTCCATCCAGATCCTATTTTTCATCATCAATAACTTGTCTGAACAGGTCAAGACTGAGGTAATTTAATTGTATCCCATATCTTTCTTTTTTAGCCTCCTTTCAAGGTTGGTAATATTTCTTATCATTATGCTAACAAGTCAGTGGTCTGTGTGCAGACCTCTGATTCAGAGATGATGCCTATAATGGTAATGAGTCATTTCCTGTCTTTTCAATAGAATTAATTTCATTTGAGGATATTATTTGGTACTTTCCATATTCAGTATTATATTCTTTTCTTGAAAAAAGTATTCATGATAAATAGGTGTGAGGTGGGCAAATCTTTGATCTTTTTCATTCCTTGTTTCTGATCCATATTTTCCAAAATGTGTTTTACCATCCTCTCCATTCCCAGCTTTAAAATGAAGTCAACAAGATATTTATTGATTTAATTTTGAGTAATCTCATTTGAGTTCTTCATATTTTTTTCTACCTCTTCACCGTTAGTAACATATTAAAGCAAAAGCTGCCATTATTTTTAAGGTCATCTTTGTGTGCATGCTCATTATAAACTCTGTAATGTGAGATGATCAAATGACCCAACAAATGTTTCATTTCATATAACAACAAATGTCATGTGCTTTTGGGCACAAAACAAAACCAATTTTACTTATTCTTTTATTTGCCTCCTAAGAAGACTCTATGAGCTATCCTTCCATTTAGCAGCAACTTTATTCTTTCTTCTGGTTTCATTTGTATCTAATGATATGATTCAGTTTCCCTAACAGCATGCCCATTCAATGATCATTGGATAAAGATCTTATATTTCTAATACCAACTTCAAATTTATAGATGGCCTCAAAACTATGCTCTAAGCATCCTTTGCCCTCCACTCTATTACTGTGACCAAGAAGTGGAAGGGAGAACAAAAGAACTGGTGGTTACTTTGTTTCATGGGTTTTTCACAGACAAAGAATTCATCAAGTGGCTGGGGTAGGGTGAAAAAACCCCATTACTTAGTTAGGATCATTAAAATAGCCTTTCCAGTGTGGTAGAACCTATCAGCTCTGGAGCTCTCCAGAAACACAGAATCACCACATCTGGATGAAGAACCAAGGGAGGATTTTCTGGAGATATTATTTACCCAAATCCTACCGGTGCTATTATTTCAGTTACAGAGCTACCTGCCCTTGTGTAAACTAAATCTGTTGCTCCCTAGCTGTGTTTTGATTGATGGTAGGATCCTAGAATATAGATCTGAAAAGAACTTCAAAAGTCACCTATCTAGATTGCTCTCTTATCTGTCTGTCTATCCTTCTGCTAGTTGGTGGACTAGGTCAGATCTCTTTATGAAAGCAAATAGTAAACAGAAATTAAGGAAGCTGTGGAATAGGTTAGGCTACCTCAAAGAATACACAAGGGTAAAGGCACTCTTAAGGTGGGGCTGAATTCAACCAAGGAGAAAGAGAAAACTCTCACCAAGTCCACTCTTATTAGTCTCTAAGGTTGCAAGTGCTGGAAAATAAAAAACCATTTCGAGGGCTGTCCCTTCATATGTCTACAATCCTGGGAAGATCTGTTGTCTTCCATTTTAAAAAAAATTTGAAGCTTTTCTCTTGTAACCACCTCTCCTAAAGTCCTTTGGACATCTGAAATTGTGTCTCTCTCACATACACTGTATTCAGCATCATGGGTCCAGGATGTCACATCTCTCTAAACATGCATGGCACAACATAGTCACAGACATATCTTTCTGACTGAGTGAGCAAAGGTGTTACATATTTTATCCTCCTACCTCCAGCCAGAATCATGTTCAGTCTATCCCAGAAATATTATATTCTAGCTAGACCCTTTCCGAATTCATCTAATAAATTCCAAAGCTTTTCTGCAGAATAAATTCCAGGGATGCTCACCTTCAGAGAGTGGAAATATTTCAAATATCTATTCCAAATCTTTCTAACTATTACTCAAACCAATTTCCCTTTTGTCCTTTGTGTACATTGTTCCCTAGACACTTCGATGACTGAAGGACATTAACTAGGAACCCTTTCTTTAGCATAAATATATTTTAGCTCTAACCCTCGTTTCTGGTCCTGGTTGTCTTGAAGCTTTTTGCTTTCCTTGGTCAGTCAGTCTTGAGCATTAGATGACTATAACTTTTTATGACCTATAGGGCAATACTTTCTAAACTTTTTGTGATTGTATATCCCTACTGGTAAAAACATTTTCAGCATGCACCAATATATGCATTTCTACTTATTTATAAGTTAAATATATGTATTACTAATGTGTATTACAAAACCTATACAAAACTAGAAAGGATGAGAGAAAGATGAAATAACATATGATCCTAAAACCAATAAGAAGTCACTAGAGTTTATTGAGTAAGGAAGTGACGTGGTCAGAACTGAGCTTTAGGAATACGAACTCAAGTCTTCTTGATGTCAGGTTCAGCTCTTTAACCATTGCCTTGCCTAACTGCCTCTAGATTATTTTTACTTAATCTCTTAATCCCCCTTTTAACTTCCTAAAGCAACAAGTTACAGACTAGTTGATAGTTTTCATAATTTTGGAGGAAATTTCCATAATAGGTCTTACACACACAGAGGAGAAATCACAGATCTGACCTCAAAATAGACCCAAGAAGTCGCCACATTCCATGGACTTCTTTGAACCGAGGCAGAGTGAAAAAGAACAGAATTAGGAGAACGGTATAAACAAAGACTCTACTAATACAAATGTAAAAAATAACATTACAAGACAGTTCAATTCCTATGTATTGTAATAATGTTCACCCTAGGTCTTAGACTCAGGAAAATGCTGATAAAAGATATCTTCCTGCTCTCAGTGAGGGGCTGGGAAGCTATGAGTATGGAACGTGGGATGTGCTGTCAGGCAGTGTAACTATGTTTGTTGGTTTTGCTTAAATTTTTTTTCATAGGATCATCAACGAACTAGATGAGAACTTCAAAAACCACTCAGTTCAGACTCCTCATTTTTGATAACAGCATCCTGAGACAGCTAGATGGTGCAGTAGATAAAATACTGGAAGTAAGGGGTGGAGGTCAATGATCTCTTCAATTTAAATCTGACCTCAGACACTTACTAACTTGTGACCTTGGACAAGTCACTTAACCCAGTGTTCCTCATTTTCTTCATCTGCAAAATGGACTGGAAAAGGAATGGCAAAGCACTCCAGGATCTTTGCCAAGAAAACCCAAATGGGGTCATGTAGAGTCTTACATGACTGAAACGATGGAACAGTAACAATCCAGAGAGGTTGCATACAATATCAAGGTCATACTAAAGGTCAGAAGGGGATTAAGCAACAAAGGCTTAATCGAATCCAAGTCAAGTCAACAGGCATTGATGAAGTGCTTCCAGGAGGATGACTGTAGGGGCAAGATGGAAGACCACATAGACATGTCATTAAAATGACTGGAGGTTCAACTCAAGTTCACATGAAGCCTCTCTTCCTCTAACCTGGACCTTGAGAACTTTGGAAGTCATATTGCCCAGACTCACATCACCTTTTGCAAATGCATTTCTTAATTAGCGGCTTTTAGCGATCTAACTGGTCTCTCCTTATTTTCATCTCTAAAATCAGTTCATGTTGAAATTAGTTTCACATGGCACTTCCTTGGCTTACTTATACTTTGACTTCAATGCTTTAAAAGTGATGGTGGGGGAAGGATCCCCTGAGAAATAATTTTGAAATTTTCATTTGGAAACATTATTTTGTAAAAAGAATTGCGGTTGAAGAGGTTCAGGGAAATGAGCACATCAGAGTTTACAGTCCCCTCTTAAGGCTATGCAGACCTTCTGCAGCAGCCATTTTCAAGAGACTTTCAGTAACACAATTATAGATGGTTCATCTGAACCCAGGGCTTTGAGGACAGTCACTGACTGAAACCAGTATCTTCAGTCACCATGCACTAAAATTGACATTGGTTGAATGACGGGAAGAGACAAACCTTGGTTATGTCCAAGTCACTGGGGGAGGGCAATGTTATACTTCGGATAGATGGTCTTCAGAATATACCTGATGAATCCCAGATGTTCCAACAACCCTGGATTACTAAGGAAAGCAAATAGAAGGAATGAGTCCTCTTAGAAAATTTAAGTTAGGGCTGGGCTGGTTTGGGGCAACTAACTTGCTAAGAGGAAAGTAAAAGCCTAAACATATTTCTAAAGAAGTGTGGGAGCCATAAATTGTAGAATTATACAAAATAATGTCTTTTTTACTACTGATGACTCAGATTAAGTTTGCAGGTCATTAAAATCTCCAGTTGTATTCCATATGTTTAGTTGTATCTCCACAACTGTACTGTATTGAACTGAACTGTACAACTGTACTTGAACAGTGGATTTTTTTAAAAAAATCCAAGTGTGAAAATACATATATATATGTATATATGTATGTATGTATGTATTCATCTTATCAGATTTGATCCACTATATTAGCCTACAAGGTCTTTTTAGATCTACTTGAAGCCTTTTCTAATTTCCCCTACTTGTTCTATCTCTCATTCTCATCAAATTACTTTGGTTTTTCTTTCCTCTCTATATGTTTTATCCCTCTAAGAGACTGTAATCTTCCAGAGGGTAGGAATCATTTCATTTTTTATTTTTTGTCCCTAACATCTATTATAATACCCTGAATTCAGTAGATCTTTAATAAATATTTTTAATTGAATTAGCTATCCAAAATATTAGCAATCCACATTTGTATTTCATATGAAAAATTTAATAATCATACAACTTATACCCATAACTAGGTTTTTTTACATTTATCATTTTATTTTTAATTTGTGAAATATAATAAGCATCTCCATAACACAGTATAATAAAAAAGATGATTGCACACGAAATAGCAAATCTATTATGTGTAGCTTGCCATTCCTTGTAAATGCATAATAAAATTATCATGTAAATTTCTTTCTTTTTTTTCCCTCTTCCCCCCCCCCCACCTTGAGATGGCTATCATTATGGACAAATAGGCATAAATATGTAAAATTATTCTATACATACTTCAATTCAATATACAGTACATGCTGTATACCAGGCACTGTGCTAAACATGTTACAATCATCATGTCATTTGATTCTCATGACAACCCTAGGAGGTGGGTGCTAATTTTACATTCACTTAACAGATGAGAAAACTTAGGCAAACAGAGGTTAAGTGATTTCTTCAGGGTCACACAGTTAGGAAATGTCTGAGGTTGGATTTGAACTCAGGTCTTCCCCACTCCATGTCTGGTTCTCTATTTGCTATGCTATCTAACTGCTTCATGAAAGTTGGGAATAGTCAAAGTTGAAGAGCTTATGGTAAAACAGTTGAAATAGAGCATTGTTAGTGAAATTCTGAATCAGCACAACCATTTTGGAAAGCAATATGGAATTATACAAAGAAAATATAAGTAAAACATAAATGCTCTTTGATCTAGTGTCTCTGCTTCTAGACTTATATTCCAAGAAGGTCATTGATAAGAAGAAAACTCCCATATACACCATATACAACTCCCATATGCACCAAATACAGACTGGTATTTATATAGAAGTACTTATTATGGTAGCAAAGAATTGCAAACAAAGCAGATGCCCATCAGTTGGGAAATGACAAAAGAAATTTTGATACATGAATGTGATAGAAGATTGCTACACCTTAGAAAATGACAAATATGATGATCACAAGAAGCATGGAAAGATTTATATAATCTGATTCAGAGAGAGTAGAAGAAACTTAGTCAAGAAGGCAATGACAACAACAATGTAAATGAAAAAAATAGCCATGAAACAATCAAATGTGAATGTTGAAAAATTACAAAGAACATTCATAGCTCCAAATAAAAGAAATGAGATGACACTTCTACCACACCCCTCTGTAGAGGAAGGAGGTCTACAATTATGGTACATTGCACATATTTTCAGATGTTTTTGATTTGTTGATCAGTTATTGATTTTTTTCTCTGTTTTTAAATTTGAAAATATTGTATGGGATGGCACTTGGGGAGAGGGCTAAGAGAAGGGCTACTGAGAGACATTTTGGTGATGTAAAAAATAAAAGATGATAACTTTTTAAAAAAAGATTCTATCATATAAGTGCAAGATAACATGTTAAGCACTGGGGATACAAAAATAGAGTCCATGTTCTCCAAGAACTTATATTTCACAGGAACATACAAATGAGAAAACAGAGAAAAGCATGGGACAGCAGGAAGACCACTATCTTCTGGAGTCATAGCGCCTGGGTTCAAATATCACTTCTGATTCTTGCTAAATATGCAATCTTGTACAAGTAGCTCGACCTATCTTGGTCTCAGTTTCCCCATCTGTAAAATGAGGGGATTGGATTAGATGACCTCTGAGATTTCTTCCAGTTCTAAGATGGGATCTTAAGTAGATGCAACCCATGACCCAGAGTCCTATATCAATATTTACACAATTTAGAGCCAGTCGTGAGGCTTTCCCACAAGTCTTTCCTTGGCTTATACCCCAGCCCAATATCTTCCCTGGGAACCATAGAACTTGACTCAATTTTCCCCTTCTCTCTCCAGGAGGATGGGTCCAGGAACAGAAGTGGAACCTCTGACCTTTTTTTTTTTTCCATTAGGTCAGACTCAGAAACTACTCCACTATAACCATCTCTGGCTCTTAGTGGTCTTCAGTAGAATATAACCTCCATGATAGCAGGTCTTACTTTTTGTTTTATCTTTGCATCCTTGGAACCTAGCGTAAGTGCTTAAAAATACTTCTTGGATTGAAATGGACAGGATTGGATTGGATCCCCTTGGGAGAAGACCATTTGGATAAGCAGCCCTTCCTTCTCTGAGAAACCCAAATTTGCTCAGTAATCTTGTTTCTTCTTGTACACTTTTTTCTTTGAATCTCTAACTCTTTGTTAGCTCTATCGGCCCCCCTTTTAAGTCTGAATCTATGGATATTGCTGAAATTTACAATAGTCAAGACTCAAGCCATCATCTTCAATGAATCAGTGAGCAGAAAGGTGAGGGCCCATACATCATCAAGGAAATGTCATCAGTGATCTCAATGTCCATGTCTATCGAGACAAAAAGTTCCATATGTGATGTGGGGAGGCCCACATCTTCCATAGGGATATATCTTACAAATCAAAACAAATACCTTATCCTTTTACTTTGTGGTAGAGAGAAGAATAGTGAAAATTCAGGATTCAGGCTTGAAAAGCAAGAAAGACAGTTTCAAGTTCTGCAATTAATTCACATTACAAACTTAGGTCAGCTCCCTTCTATGGGTCTCAGTTTCCCTGTTGTAAAATGAGGAGTTGAGCCAGATGTCCTCTGAGTTAGATTTTACGTGCACTATGCATTTAATACTGTGGTCCCGAAGCCCAGTGCAAATATCTCCTACCCCTGAATGGCGGTTGCCCTTGGGAGGAGCATGACCCAGTGAGAAAACTATAGGTACACTCTCTCAATGCCAAGGAATAAATTTTGCAATAGGCAGTATGGTTGTGGTTGTGTGACTTTGTAAAAGTAGTGAGTAGTCAGAGGAGAAGAAGGGTTATGAAGCAATTCTGGTCTTGTCCAGGAATAGAGGGTATGGGTGGCCTGCCTTTCCAAAGATTCTCTCCTCCCAGGCCCTAGGTTCATCGTAGCTCTGGCAAAGAGGATCTGCAGAGACATGTATAGGATCTCTGTTAAAGGTACTACTTCCTATTTACAATCCAACACTCACATATACCATTCACTCCTTCAATCACCTCCAAGTCAGCTTTTAGACACACCATACAGTGGAAAGAACACCAACTCCTCATTGGTATCCTCTATCTTCCTCCCGTCCTTCTAGCAAAACATGCCCCTTCCTTCCTTGTATGTTATCCTTAGAAATCCCTCCAAGAAGCTTCCCTTTCCCAAGCCCATTCACTTAACTTGTCTAGTCAGTCCACTTATCTTAGTACTACCTCCTCCTTAGCCTGTAGGACTTCTGAACACACAATCATGTTGTCCAGTTTCTCTTATTATATCCTTACCTATATCATGTGTGTTTGCTTGCCATTCCTCATTGAGGACTTCCATTCACCCAGTCCAGGAGGCCTGTGCTTTATGACCTTCTCTGGGGAAATATCCAACTCTTCTTGGACCAGACTAACCCAGAAGTGAGCCTCCTCTGGGCCAGCCAGTAATTGTCATAAAAGCCTCGGCATTCAGAGAAAGAACTGATAGACAGAAGTATGTATAGAATAATTTCACACACACACCAACACACACATCTATTTGTGTCTACTGGGTGTAGGGAGAAGGGAGGAGAAATATATGTTGTATATTTAGAGAGAATAGGAAGTTGGACATAATAGATCTGTAGTTTCATGGGCAATCATCTTTTTAAAATCATACTATGTTATGAAAATGCTTGTTTTAGTACATAAATTAGAAAGAAAAAAATTATCAACGTAACCTAATATTATCTTCTAAAAATAAAAGCCTCTACAGGTAAAATTAATCTCAATTTTCTTTTATTAAGCACTTCCTATGTGGTCCCTGTGCAAACAAAGCATGGGGAGAATAAAGTATTTAGAGGACACAAACATTACCCTGAAGCTTTCAGTCCAGTAAAGAGAAAAGATATCTATTTGCCACCATCATTACAACCACCAATCCAGGTAAAGGTAACACCCAGTGCCACAAGTGAATTGTTGTGGAGTTGCTTCTGACTCTTTCTAATCCCATTTGGGGTTTTCTTGAAGATACTAGAGTGGTTTGCCATTTTCTTCTGGATGAGGAAACTGAGGCAAACAGATTTAAGGGACTTGCCTCAGATCACACAGCTAGTAAGTGTCTGAGGCTGGATTTGTCCTGATTCCAGGCCTGGTACTCTACCCATTGTACGACCTCGCTGCCTGATAAGTGAATTAGAGCAGAAATTTGTTTTTCTTGATTGTTCATGTTTATAATGGTTTTTGTTTTTATTACTTTCTCAAGCAAGGGAATAGAGATGTATGTGTGTGTGTGTGTGTGTGTGTGTGTATGTGTGTGTGTGATGGGTGGGTGGGGTTTGAGGGAAAGAATTCAGAGCTGAAAATAAAATTCAAGTAAAAAAAAGAATAAGCCTATTGTAGAGATACCAAAAAAAACCCTAACAACTAGGTGAGTTCTAAAGGGTAAGGTTACTGTTGATCAGGAGGAATAAGAAAAGTTTCCCTGGAGACAGTGACATGGAATTGGGTATATAGGAATTAAACAGGGTAAGAGGAGTAAGGAGGTCAGTTCAAGCACAAGGGGGAAATGTGTACAAACAAAAAACACGGAGGTAGAAGGTTGTCTAATTTGGCTAGAGCAGAGGTGGGGAACCTGTAACCTCCAAACAAATCTTTTTATTGTGACCTAAGGAAAATCAGTTTAATGAGGTCTTTCCTTTTATTTAGAGGATTTGTTCTGTGAGGTTTGGACTCAGTCAAAGGGCTGCCCTTGAGGACCTAGAGGGCCACATGGGGTTCCCCACCTCTGGGCTAATGTGTAACTTGCACAGAGGGGAGTAGCATAAGTTTAGGCTAAAACAATAGGGGGTATTCAATTATGGAGAGCCCTGAATACCAGATGATTCTTTGTCTTATGCTTTATTCTGTAGTTAAAGGGGATCCATCAAATACTTCTGAGTGACAAGACTAGATCTCTGCCTAAACAGTGTTAATCTAACATCTTTTTCTATTGATTGAAAGAAGGGTGGCGGTGGCAGCAAGACCTGTTAGGAAACTCATCTCTCAAGTGAGTATGAGAAACAGCCAAAAGGGCATGCAAAGGTTCATTTCTCCCCATGCAGCACTGCCATTGACAAAGCAGACAGCCAATCAATCTTGTAACGAATGCAACTACCAGGACACCAGCCCAACACCTTGCAAACTGAGAGATCTATCAATGATCATCCATGTGGAATCCTAGAATATCAGAGCTTGAAGGAACCTTAAAGATCAAAGTCCAACTCCCTTGTTTTATAGATGGGGAAACAGGACAATGGAGGACAATGGGTTTTCCAAAGTCACAGGGTAGGTTTCCAGTCTAGGGTTCTTTCTAGATTGCCTCATGGTTGGATAGTGGTGATGGTGAAGATTTTATTACTGTTCCACTTCCCTACATATACATATATGTATGTGTGTCTGTTTGTCTGTATATATACATATACATGCAGTTGAAAAATAGATTCTCTCAACTTATTCTCACACGATTTCTATGATATTAGGGGGTGGTTATTTTCATGCCCACTGTGCAAATTGGGAAACTGATAAGCCAAGAGATCCATCAAGGCCACATGTCCTTTCTCTTCGGGAGCCAAGCCTAAAATCCAGGTTTCCTGATTCCAGTGAATGGAAGGCCCAATAACCTCCATCTGTTAAATGAGGAGGTCTAAGGCACCTTTCGGGTCTAAATTCATGATCTTATGTAGGGCTTTATAATTTGTAAAACATTCTCCTTACTACAACCCTGTGAGGTAGACAGTGTAAACATTGTTATTCCCATTTTATAGATGGGAAAACTAAGGCTCAAAGAAGCTTAGTGACTTGCTGTAAGTGTCAAAGCTATTAAGGGACAAAGCCAAGATTAATCAAATTCTACTCATTGCTAGGTTCTATTGCAAGAAAATTTCATCAGGAAAGAAATCACAGGTTTGGTTAAATTAAATTAGTTGTCATATTATTAGTTCATACCTTTGGTTTCATACTTTAGGGAATTTTCTCTGCCAATGAAGATCTACAATGGCTCTTCAACCTAATAATTGGAGAGTACTTGGTATAGGTGAAAGGGCACTAGATTTGGAATTAGAGAACCTAGGATCAAATCTTATCTCTTGACTTTGGGCATGACAACCTTTCTGGGACTCAGTTCCTCTTTTGTGAAATGAGGGGCTTTAGCTAGATGGTCTCTAAGGTCCCTTCCATCTCTAACTTTTTTCCACTGTGCCTTACTAATGTTGAGTCATTTTTTAAAGATATTTTTAAAGGTACATTGAAATAGTAATCCCTAAAAAAAAAATCTCCTTTAAAATGACATAGAAATTAAATTAAATGAAGTCTCTAAAGAGAGAGAACCATTTTCTCCCATAAATGATATGAAGCCTGGCATAGAAGGAACCCTAAAATGGGGATTGGGACACCTGGATTCTACTTCCAACTCAACCACAGGCACCCGGTTCGACCTTGGGCAAGTCTGTTCAGATCTATGAGCCTCAGTTTCCTCACCTGTGTGGGCAGGTTAGTGACACTTGTTATCCCTCCCTCATAGGGCTATTGCCAGATGATGGATGTGAGAGCCTTTGGAGAAGCTGAGTACACTCCAAGTATGAGCAGGTCTTGGCCATACTGCCTCACTATTAGTAGACAGGGATTATGAATCAGGGTGAACATCAGAGCGATGCTAGGGGAGTGCTGAGAAGGGACCTCCTTCTTTTGTTCCGTAGAAGTTGCTGATGAATAAGCCATGCGTTTGACTATGTTGACACATCCCAGTTCTGGGCAATCTCTCATCTGCCTCCTTCCTTTGTTCACCCCCTTCACACTTGAAAAGTGAGCAGAGTTGAGTGACTGTGAGGGATTACTTTCTGAACAAACAGGACACACCTTCTCCTGGAGACAACCCCTCAGGTTTGGCTCTTCTGTAGTCGTGTGTATGTGTGACCACAAAGAAGGGGCAGGGGACAAGGGGCGGGTCTCTTCAAGGTCAAGGAGGGAACAGCCTGTAATTAATAAGTCCCAGTGATCTTCTACTTCAGTGTTTCAGGCAGGCTGAGAGCAAGTTGGTTTTCTCCCCATATGGATGGGTTTAAATTTTAAAGAGATGAAAAAAAAGTAAGACGGTGAAAAAGTCTTCTCAGATGAGCTTATTAGTAATCATGTTGCCAATCTGTATTGTAGAGAAAATTTCCTCCTCAGCAAAGAAATCACAGATTTGGTTAAGTAAAAATAGTAGCTGTATTATCAGTTCATACCTGTGGTTTCATACTGTAAAGAATTTTCTCTGCCAATGAAAATCTACAATTGCTCATCAACTTAATAACCAGAGAACTGCCTGGGAACACTGAGAGGTTAAGTGATTTGCCCAGCCCTAGATCACTTCATTCGCTATACTGTCTTGCCTCTCACAAGGTTGATAATGGTGGTGATAGTGGTAATTATCTAAATTCTAATTTCTGTTGCAGAAAACGGAGACCCTTGATCCTATTACCCTGGTCAAGTGTGTTTCCAGCATGGTGGTGTATAGCCTATAGGAGATTATACCTATATGTGCATGGAAAGGACGTATTTTAAAAAAATATATTTTATTTGCTTTTCCATTTGGTTTAAATGTATTTTATTTTTGTATTCTTTGCCTGGCTAGTAAATCTCTTCAGCTAATGATGATTATCTAAAGTTTTCTTCTTCTTCTTCATCATCATCATCATGGCAACACAGCCTAGTGGACAGATAGCTGGCCTTGAGGTTCAGAAGACTTGGATTCAAATCTTCCTCTAACACACTGCCCACATGACCCTGAACAAGTTGCTCTGCCTCTTAGTGCACTGGGCCAGTGGTGTCAATCAACTCATAAACCAATAAACATTTGCTAAGAATCTATTATGTACCTTGCACTGTGCAAAGCACTGGCAATACAAAAGGAGGCAAAGGACAATCCCTGTCCTCAAGGAGCTGACAATCTAATGAAGCCACTAAAGCTTATATAATGATCCCTAGGGGCCACATAGTGATTTTGCTTTAAAATATATTGTTGTATTGTATTCCTATTTATTTTGTTAAATGTTTTCTAATTGCCTTATAATCTGGTTCATCCCACCAGAGTACAACACCTCTGCTCTAGGTAACTTCCTTCTTTTCAGATCTTCACCAGTGTTCCCTCTTTATCTCAGTGAGGCTCTCTGAAGCCCAGTGTCTTTCTCAAAGTTAGCTGGTAGTTAAGTAGCAGACCTGGCATAAGAAACCAAGTCCCTGGCTCCAAATGCAGTGTATTTCCCACTCTACCACACACTGCCTCATGGAATCATCTCAAACTGAAGACACTGTGGTACTGTAGGAGTTAGGATTCCTTTGTCCTTCATCCCTACTTGGAAGAGAATAGGAGGGGAAGGATATAGAGTGCAGGGAATACAGTTTTGCCTAGAGGCAGATATTTTAAAGAGGTAGTGGTTCTTTTTTCTCTGGAAATTCAGAGGAACAGTGAAAGTGCGCAGGTGTTCTGAATGACAGAGGTAAATCCCTATGTGGATGTGTTCAATTCTTGGAGCTCTCTTCTTGCCCCATGATTTTACAAAATATTAAGTCTGTTTTGTAAACTCTCTTTAGGTTTAGAGTCTATATCCCCAGATTTGGAACAATAGCTTCCCAGAAAGTTCAGGTAGGAAAATAATTTGTGTTTGGCTTTTAAAAGACTTCGTAGGAAAGGCTATGGGATTTTATTTCCAGTCTGAGAATTAGTGTATTTGTGTTATTGCACATATGTGTGTATTGTGTTATCCCCTTCACACGGTTGAGGGTCTCTGTGGCTCAGTGTTCACTTATAACCAGAGTTCATGAGCGCCCCCCTCTCATACCTCCCCTTGTGTTTACTTTTACCAGTCAGACAAACATTTGCCTAAAAGGTTAGTTTATGGAGAGTTCACACAAGACAGGTGCTTATATGGTGGTCAGAAGAAGGGATACAAAGACACTCTTAAGGTCTCTCTGAAGGGCTTTAGAATCTCTTTGTGACATGGGAGACACTGGCAAAGTACCACCCAGCATGATATGCCATCATCAAGAAGGTGCTGTGCTCTAAGAGTGAAGCAGAATTGCAATAGCTCAAAAGAAATGTGAGATGCAAAAATTTAGAGACATTTCCATTTCAAATGTTCATATGAACTATTTGTATCTGACCTGTGGTAGAGTCATCTGAGCTCATATTGGTCTGATCAGCTACAGTTGGACATGCTGTACCTTGGCTCCAACATAGTGATGTCATTTTGGTCCTCTTTGAGAATGAAAGACAACCAACCAACCAGCCAGCCAGCCAGGCAAATAATACAAAAATAAAATGCATTTAAGCAAACAGAAAAGCAAATAAAATGACAAAAATGTTGTCTCCATGTACATATGAGTATAGTCTCCTTCAGGTTACATACCAGCATGGAGAGAACACATTTGACCAGTATGATAGGACCAAGGTTCTCCATTTTTTACAACAGAAATTAGTATCATCACCATCACCATCGCTGTGAGAGGCAAGATTAGCTTTCCGTAAAGGACAAGAGGGTTATTCCTAGAACTTGATTGGCTCCTTCCTCTCTTGACGCAACTTCCTAGTCACCTAAGACAGTGAGATGCTGGAGTCAGCTTGTACCAGCTCTTGAGCCAGCTGTTAAATTCTTCACTATGATCATTTTATATCTTGGAAATTGGCAAATATTGCCAATTGGGCTTTGATGTATTGATTCATTGTTTGTCTACAACTAAGAAAGCAATGGGGAAAATATCAAGAATCCAAATGAAGCTTAAAAATGTGTTGTGGCTACATCCTCACCCCCACCTCAGAGAGCCAATTGTTAAACATTACCAAGACAACCATACCTATGAGTATGAAAAAAACCCACCTACCTACTACATGGAGTGGGGTACCTACCCTCAGAATTGCTGGATTTCTGAATATTTCTCAAGCCACCACAAGGTCCAAGGTCTCAACAAGTTCATGTGTTAGATGATATTGAATCTGTTGAATTTACCATGGGTCTCCTAATGCAAGGTGGTAATGATGAGCCAGTGAACTAGAAAAGCACAAGAAGTAACAGGGAAACAGTAAAAATGATGATACCTCCAGAACAGTCAGATTCTTCTCCTGATATAAAGTGGTGATGATGAGCAGGAGAAGTGCTAGTACTGAAAGGGCTACAGCCCAAATGATGGCACTGATGGCATGACCAACCATTCCCCCTGCATCAGAGTTGTCTCTAGTAAAGTGATGAAAATGTTATAAACCTCTTGCATGCTGTGATGCTGGAATCAGTATTGATAGGAATGTTCTGTCAATACCATCACTAATCCAGCATTCCCTGGCTCAGCTATCAAACTGCCCCTTCCCTGAGAGTCATACCAAAGAAATTCTATGAGATCTTTGCCACCCTCTTACCCTGCCCCAATCAAAGGCCTCCGCAGAGAGTCTGTTCTCCTCTTCCAAAGGGACTAAATAAATACTTTTCTTTACCTCCATTGAGGGATTGAGAATTTTCACCAAACCCATTAGGGGATTCCATTTCTCCCAAGAAAGTACAAATCCCAAGAGTTTTATAGCAAATTTAGCAGCAAGGTACCTCCTAATAACATCACCCTTTAGGCCTCCAAACTCTTTCTGGGAAGGATTTGCCCATTTCTTCCCAGAGGAAAAGAAGTCTGCCAATTGAACTGGAGAAGATGGGCCATAATTATGCCTCCAAATAGTCCATTTTTATTAGATAGGTCTTCCTGGGAACTGGATTACAGGAACCACCCAATCACAGAGCCCCAGGATGGCAATCATGTGACACATACACGACTTCTGGGAGATTAGATACCTGACCTGGTCAGTCAATTGCATGGATAATACAGCTGTTATTAGCAGGGACGAATCTATTGTTCTGTGATGAGAGAGTGCCATTTTAACTGTTAGGGAAGGTTGTCAATCAGTCAGTCAATAATCATTTATTAAGAGCCTGCTATGATACAGACAATTTACTAAAGATATGTGAATACGTGTATGTGTATAATATATATATATATATATATATATATATATATATATATATATATATATATATGGATATATGGATACAGATTGTGAAGAGTTCTTGAATTAGGTGGATGTTCCAGTGGTCACAAGGAACCTAGTTGGACAGGATTAGCTGCCTCACCCTTCGGGGAGAGTATGTAGTCTTGTTCTTGGCATAACATGGCATCACCAGCCCCATGTCTATAATGACATAATTCTCCAATTTCTGCTGTTCTTGTAACGACTTCAACCAAGTTGTTCAGCACATAGTGCATCTGATGGGAGCTAACATGCCCCACAAGCAACTATATAGTGGAAAGCATCCATAAAATACCCGCATTGGTCCTGAATCCAAAATCTTTGATTGTCCAAGCTGAATCTCCAGGCCCTAGACCACCTGGCCAGGCCCAAAGCTGTTATCCAGAAATGAGTATAGATGAAGATCTTTGTATCATCCTTTGAGATTGTCTCATATGCGAGCCATGAACCTAGTGTTCAGTTCACTGGAATGACTAGCTAGAACCCCCATTTGTTACAGTATCTCCTGTAACAACATTTGTAGCTATTAAAATCCAGTTACATATTCCCTTTTCGTAATAGATGGGACCATTGGTAAAACCAGGCAAAAAGTTCCTTCTTAGGAGTTAGATCTTGATAGATGGAACAAACAGAGGAGGTAGGCTCCAGGGGATGGACTAGGTGACTCAGTTTCTGATATAGTGACCACCTGTTTGTGGAAGACACTAACACCAAAGGGACCTGGGCAAGTGTGATGTACATTTTTTAATGTACCATTTCTATCTAGCAATAGAAGCCTCCTGTACTTTATCCACTAGAGGTTAACTCTGGACAAGGAGTAATTATATGACTGTTCAGTAGCAGCTAGGGCCCAGATCTAGTTGAGCAACTACTTTTCAAAGGTGTCCTAGTGAGTACCTGCTTGGGGGAACTTGAAGCTACAGAGGCATTACATAGGTTCATTTTTGTACCTTTCAAAGCCTTCAGAATGGTCTTAATGAACAATGACTTCCAGGAATGTGGGCCTTGCAGGATCATAAGGGCTCTTAGGGAGAGACTGTTTTATATCTTCTATGACTGTAGCCTAGATCATACTTGGAAGATACAAATTTATTTATAATTTGGTAAATAAGAGTCATTAGACTACTTAGATAGGGCATGTGGGCTCTTAAAACCTAGAAAGTCCAATATGTTTATGGATTTCATTTTTAGATCATGTGAAAACAAATATCAGTACCTTATTCTAGATTGCATTGAGAATCCTCTGGGTTTTCCCCATCAATTTTGGGTATCCTCCAAAATTTGACTGAGAAGATTACCTAGAATTGATTTCCTACCCCTTATCCCTCACATAGGCTCCCATCTGATTTAGTGCCTCTGATGCTTTGGCCTCATCTGTCTTAATTAATATTGCATCATCAATGTAATAGAATACAACAGTGCTCTCAAGAAGGGAGGTCTCTCAGCCCAACATAATGTTATCTATAGCACAAAGGAGATATTTAAAACATGTTTATCGATCGATCAATGGAATTATTCCTGACTAGTCTTAGTCACAGGAATAGAAAAAGAAGTATTAGTAGTAACCCCAAATCACTAACCCTGGGCCTGGGCTACCTGGGCTACAGAAAGATCTAACAAGGTTAGAAACAAGGTGAGTGATGAGTGTTCCCTGAAACCAGTTCACTGTGAGCTACCAGGTGCCATTTATCTTCCTCACAAATAACATCGAATTGTTGTAAGAAACACTGGTCATTTTCCTTTATGTCCATCACAAGAAAAGAAATATCTTTCTGCTTCTCCCAAGGACCTGCTGTTATATAGAATTAACTACATGGAATGGTTCAGGTGAGTCTAATGGTTTCCTTTTGGCCCTATCCATAGTAACATGCATAAAAATTGCTGAAAAGATATATGCATATACTGAGCCCATAATATACCACCATGGTCTGCCCTCTATAACCTCCCCTGAATGAGTCAAACAGTATAGTGGCTTTTAGAAGATGTCTTATATTTGGATGAGACTGAAGGACCCTTCATGCTCTGGTGCTGATTTTCCCTATATGGTTTTACTAACATCCCCATAGGTTGGTCATCAATTGCTTTCTTATCAACCCTGTTTTTCAGGAGCCTCCCTCAAAGTTCCTTGCAAGACAGGGTAGCGTGACCTTCTTTTTCTGCCACCATCAGAACACTCATTTATACTCATAGCTATGTTTGCTCTGACTGCCATCCAATCTCTTACCTTTTGATCAACCCACACATATATATATAGTTGTGTGGCAGGAGAGACCCATAGATCAAATCTGAGGCATTCTGTCAGGGTTCTACCCAAAAGAAGGGTTCTAATTGCCCCAGAGGCAGGCTGTGTCTAGGGTGTGGCAGGTTGTATGTACATAAATCCAATTTATCAAATCCATTTCCTTTAAGAACTTCACCCCCCATCCTTTATATTAGGAATGGGAATTTATCTTTGTGGTTTCAGGAGCAAAAAGCTCATCTCAACCATCTAAAAAGGAACAAACAGCATTCCTCATTCAGTCAGTTGTCTGTGTAAAAGGATATCCTCAGAGAGCTTCCCCTGCTATGAAGTTGGCTATGGAGAGCTTCTCAGCATTAGACCACACCTTCAGGAACCATTGCTCTAGTGACTCATCAGGTTTCTGTTGGAACTTTTCCTATAACCACCCCAGATCCTTAGTGGAGAAGGTCTCCCCACCTCTGTTCCTTCAGGGCAGGGACTCACCCTACTCAGCAGAAGTATTAGGACAGGTTTGGAACGTCCTTCACTGATAGGAGCTCCCATGTCCACTACCATTCTCCTGTTTCATGTCTCAGATCTCAGCAGGAGAATGAAATTCTGGGTCAAGGACCATCAGTGGGTAAAGCCATTAGTTTCAATAGCTTCCCCTCAGCCTTCATTAAAAATCCCCTAGAATTCTGTCTCTAATGCTCATTTTCAGTCTTGTGCTGGCAGTCCAATTTCTATAGAACAGTAAAAAATTATCAGAAGGATGCTGACTTGATGTTCTCTTTACATTTATGGGCAGTCTCTTTCTGAATTAATTGCTTTGATGTACTCTCAAGTCCGTGAACAGTAACAGAAGGAGGTTTACTTTGTCCTAAAGCAAGGATATAAAACAAGAGATTGTTTTATATCTCTTCTCTACATGAAAAAACCTCTGCTCATCCAGGTAGGATATTGTGACTTGAGGGATATTAAGAAATCCACCAAGTCAGAGGGGCCCCAATTCCACCTGGGTAAGGCTTTCGGTACCCTAAAATTACCAGGAAGCCTGATTCAATGGAGACGGGGACAATCAAGTCCAAGTCCAAGCGACTTTGTTGCTTTTTAAGGGAAACTAATCTCTATTGTAGGAAATAGGAAATGATGCTCTACCACCAACAGAGAATATATATATTGGGGGTACTTGGGGAACCCCTGTAGCCAAACCACATGAGCTCATTGCACACTCATTTGGAAGCTATGTGGCCAGAGTGCATACATGAAAAGCACACATATAGGGATGTGTATTATAAGATGGATCATTCTTCTGGTCATGGAAAATTTTACCTCTGCTACTATAGTATATAGTAATGTCTTCTGGTGATGGTATTGTGCTACTGTCTTCTAGGCATGCTGTGAGTTTGTGTCCTCAAAATCTGTGTTGGAGACTCTGCCCCTTACTCCCGAGTTCTTGGAGACTAAGGCAAATGAAGCATATCTCATCAACATGCTTTTGGATGTAAATGAAGTTAGTGTAAGAAAAAAAGAGCCAAAAACCGCTGAGTCACACTTATTTCTTCATTGTTTATATCTGACAGTAACGAAAGCCCTGACTTTCATTGGACAGAACAGAACCTCACTAATTCCCTACCTGGTTTTGTCACCATAATTATCTTAGGCACTTTAAGATGTGGATAAGTTGATGAAAGATAAGAAGTAAACAATTCATAAAAAGCATCTTAAAATATTATTACAAATTTAAGCTATAAGCTAAGGCAAATCATTAAATAACTATACAAAAGATAGTTATATAACTAAACCAAAAAATAGAATTTTCCATAAACCCTTAACATTTAACAAAGTAAAACCAGATGAATTCATAGACAACAAACACAAGAATTTGTTTGCTCTACATTCTTCTCCAAGTCCATCTACCTTTGGTTTTATTTTCCTTTTCTTTGGAGTTGTCAGTGCCTACATATTTTTGATTCTGTTAATATTGTTCTACATCTCTCTTACAAATATTTCCACATTTTCTTTGTATTTCATGTGTATATTTTTATGGAATCATCATTTCATTGTACAAATATTTCATTACCAAGAAAGATATCAAAGATCTGTGATTTTGGCAGCATGGGGAACTCTATCAATGCAGATTGTTTATGACTTAGTAAATGCATTCTAAGGGTACATTGAGGTGGAATGACTTTGATGAGGGTTATAAAGCTAATGTCTGAGGTGAAATTTGAATTCAAGTCTTCTTGACCCCAAGTGCAACATTTCACCTGTAATACCAATTGCCTTAATATACCACATTTTATTAAATCATTTTCTCAATTGACATAACAATTACTTCAAGTTTCTTGCAATTACAAATAGAGAAATTGTGAATTTTTTTGTATGTATTACTCCTTTTTTTTTCATTTCTATGGTGAGGTCCTAGTAATGGAATTGTTAGGTCAAAAGATACAATCTGTGGCTCATAGTTTATTACCATACTTTTTCCCACAATGCTTGCACCAGACCAGACAGCAGTCATCCTTGCTCCACGCCTACCTGCATCCATGATTGCCTTCCCCCAGCCACCAACATTTAATTGTATCATTTTTGCTATTTTTGCTCTTAGCATCCTAACTTTCTCTCATTTATAATTATTAGGGAATTTGAGCATCTTTTCATGAGGATATTATCATTGTATATTCCCTTTTTCAGTAATTACCTCTTTATATCCTTTGTCCGTTGCTCTACTAGGGAGAGAGTATGAGTTTTACAGATAGGTATCAGTTCCCTGTCGATTCTTATAAAAGTTTTATCTGACTTATTTACATTAAATATATCTATCTATATACACACAGATGTATATATACTTATAAAATTTACCTGTTAAAATGATCATAAATTTGCTTTGAGGAAGGGAACTTAGAGGACAAAGCTTCTCATTTTACAGATGAGGAAACTGAGATCCAGGGTGATTAAGGAACTTGTCCAAGCTTATGACAGTAGTTAGAAATGGAGAAGGGATTTTAGCACAGGCTTTTTGACTACAGAGGACTATAGTTCACTCTACCATGTTGTTATCAATATCTATATCTGAATTCAAATCCAGCCTCAGACACTTCTTGCTGTGTGACCCTGGGTAAGTCACTCAACCCTATTTGCCTCAGTTTCCTCATCTGTAAAATGAGCTGGAGAAGGAAATGGCAAACAACTCCAGTATCTTTGCCAAGAAAACTCCAAATGGGTTTGGACATGACCATACAAAACAACAACAAATATTTATATACATAGCTATAGCTATACACATCAAAATTATTATTTATTCTTATATTAGAGGTATTGCTTTTTTCGCAGTCTTTGTATACTGTTGTATAATTGAATTCATTGATTTTTGTCTCCGATAATTTCTTCCATTAGTTTTGTTCAAAAATATATTCCATTTTCATAGTTGATACAAATATGGTATTCCTTTTTTTCTTCTTTATATTTTTACTTTAAGTGGCATTTTAAAGGCAAATTTGTGCAAGTCTGAGAAATTCATTATGCACTGTTTGCACTGTATTTTGTTTCAAGTTTTAGGGATAACAAGAATGTATCCCCCATAGGAGAGCTGAAGAGCTGTGTGTTAGGACCGGCAGAATCAAAGGCCATATTGAAAGTAAGAAGAAAAATCCACTTTGGTTCCTCCTTACCAGAAATGTCAAAGACTGCATTTATCTCACTTGTAAAAGGTGAAAGGTTTAAAAATAACACAGATTTTATGAAGATCCTTTGCCATTTTCCAGTTCTTTCTGTGTGAGTCATTCATCCTCAACTAGAGAGTGAGTTCTATGAAGGATGGGAACCATCCCTGTTTCCCCTGTAGAATCCAGTATGGGCCCCTGAGAATAATAAATAAAGAGAAAATATTGCCATTTTTGTTTCTGCTATTATTGAGAAGGAGAAAGATGATGAGTCAAAGTCAAGTTATAAGCAAAGGCTTATAAATGAAATTAAAATGATACTCCATTCCCCACCCTTTGTGAATTTAGGTTTTGTAGGTGTCTAGCATCTGTTTGTCTTTCCTCCTCTGAGTTTATAAATGCCTCCATTTTGTAAGTCACAGGTTACAGACCTCTGTTTTTCCCTACTTGACAAGATACACACTTTGACAGAAGTTTTGAGCCTGGCTTAGGCAGCATGGAAGGAAGAGAGATCAGGGAGAGAGCCTTTTGAGGTCTGTATGCAAGCAGGGATGTGGTGCCAGACAGCTGATCAAATAGTTGTGTGGACTTATAAAGTAAATCCTGGCTTCTGAAGAAGCCATAGAAAATTGATTTTCTCAGTGTCCATGGTCTTCCCAGAGGATTTGGTGGGACGGAAGCTGGGTGTATTTTTCATCTCTTTGTGCCTTATAGTGACAGTCATCCTTCCAAAATGATAAAAGATGCCAGACACCTGGCCTCCGAGCATGTGTCAGAATTCTTCACCTCATCTCCATTGCCTGTGCTCCCTCTTCCAGTCCATGAACTTAACTATAACCTGAGCAAAGATTCAGGGTATTAGATCCATTTTGGAAAAGAGGGGGGAGGGAGGGAATGAGGTTATGTCTGTACATGATCTGAAAGTTGGAAAATATTTGTTTCTAGTTGAAGTTCATCTCTGACTCTTAGGAAATGTAATTCACCGATAATTGCAGGCTTTTTGATTAAGGACACTATACTGGGAGTTAATCTTGTATGAGAGGCAACATAACACAATCAATCAATCAAAAAGTATACAGTGTGTGTACCTACACTGTGTGCTAGGCATCATGTCAGATGTTGGAGATGCAGAAATAAAAATGAAACAGTCCTTTCCCTCAAGGAGCTTATTTATATTCTACCATGAAAGACTATACACACACATGCGCATCATAGTCTCATAAGCAATCATATATGTACATATGTAATTAGGTAAATCTAATACAGAAAAACCACTCCATGCCCTCACCCTCACTCCTTTGCTGCAAGTAAAGAGCTACATGAGGATGTGCCTTTCTCTGTCCTATACTCAGTTATGTGATCCTGATCCAGTTAATTACTAGAAAAGCCTTGCCTCTAAATAGGGGCATTCACACTGTTTCACATCCCTTGACTAGATAACAACCTCACTCCCTAGAATCTAAGGGAAAATGCTAATTATAGTAAAAGTTATAGCTCAAAAGATTAAAGGGCTTCTCAAAGGGGAAAATAAAAGAAAAAAATTCACTTTAAAATATGAATCAGGACAGGCAATTTATTCTTCCAAGAAAAGGAATGTTACCATAAAAGAATCACAATAGAGTTATCAGTATTCAGAAAATTACCTCCTAACTTTGATTTCAATAGGTCGTGAGGTTAATATTGTATGACTCATCAGAACATAAAGGGCTTTTCAATATTGCTCGTTCGACATTTTGCACTTCACCTTAGCACTAGACACTTTCATTTCAGGCCCAGCACTTCTTTGCTGGCCAAATGTTCCAGTTCTCTTCTGGAAAGTTGTGGTCCAACTTTCCATGCAGAAGCTTTCCTTGATATCAGCCAATTCTGCCCTGGGAAGAACGTCAGACATGGAGTGAGAGGATCTGGCATCGTATTCCAGCTCCTCCATTTATGACCTGTGTGACCTTGGGCAAAGCAATCATCCCCTCTGGGTTTGTTCCTTCATCAGTTAGATGTGGGAGTTAGACTGAATGCCCTCTCAGCTCCCCTGCTACTTTGAATCAGAGGTCTTGAGGCATTAGTATATGTACAGCAGTGGGGTCAAACTCAAACAGAAACAGATCCCTAGGGGAGGAGAAATATTGATTTAGACCATCAGAAAAATAACATAATGTTCCTAGTTTCCTTTAACTCCTAACTAAAACCCCATCTCTTACTGGAAGTCTTTCCCAGCCTCTCAATTCTAATTCCTTCTCTTTCCCAATTAGTTCCTTGCTGGCAATATATTTGCTTGTATGTTGTCTCTCTCATTAGATTACAAAATCCTGGAGGGCAAGGACTGTCTTTTGCTTCCCTTCATATCCCCATCATCAAACGTGCTTAATAAATGTTAACTGATTGTTTGGTTTTATTGTATTTTTATTTATTTGTTAAACAATTCCCAGCTACATTTTAATCTGCTTCAGGACACACTAAGAAATTTTGCAGGTTGGGCACCTCTGGTGCATAGGAGGAATATGGAGGAATAGAGTTCCCACTTTGCAGTTCTAGTGAAGTGTGTGTTTTATTGCTTGGTAGCTGTTGTACAGACTGGGCTAGCACAGTGGTCCTACTCCCTCTGACATTTACCTAGTTTCACCACGGTGGGTAGAATGGTGACTCAGCCTGGGGAATTCAGGAAATTCTGAGCCAAAGCAGTGACTACTTGTTTTTCCCCTCTCCTTCCTTTCTCCCTACAACTTGGGATAAAGGGATTAATCTCTGTCCCAAAAGAGTAGAGAATTCCCACAGCTAACAATGAAGCCGTATAGTTACACTCTGATGGGTTTATAACTATTCCTGTTCACTTTAAATATCTTAATGGGAAATTTGGCTAGGCTATTTCAAGGCAAATTAGTGATCTAAAAAGTCAAATTTCAGGTAGTATGAATGATCTGGGGCTAGCAGGGGTTACTGCTATACAGGTTTAATCTTTTAAGAGACTGAACTACTCAGAATAAGTCAGTTTCATATCATTGGGAAATGAGATCCACTAGTCCAGCCTTCCTTTCACAGAAAAGGAAGCTGGTAGTGAGTAACTAACCAACCTAAGATCACTTTGATAGCACCTGGCAGAGCCTAATTTTGAAGTCAGGTCTTAAACCTCTATATCCAGTGCCACATTTCTCAGAATATCTGATGTTCTCTCCATGGAATTTAAATATACAGAAGCATTAATCAGCATAAAGATGATGAATAGTGAATGTGGTAGCATATAAAATGTAGGTGAAAATGCAGTTTAAAAATGTTGTAAAAAATGAATACTATCATTAGTATGTATGTGCAAGGGGGTGGGGTTTTGAACCTATTTGGACCTGTAATTACACGGGTGTAGGAAGAAAACTTTAGATATTCCTGCTACCAATTCAGATGGCAACTTCTCCTTATCTTTCTGTAGGTACCTGGGGCACTGAGTTCAAATCACAGAGCTATTCTGTATCAGAGGGGACCTTGAATCTCATTCTTACCATATTTTGGTACTGAACATTTATGGCATTGCATCCAAATTCTTGAAGGAAAAGTCAAATCAGTTACAGAAGTTACACAGTAAAACTACAATAGTGGGCCTCTCAGACTTAGATAAATTTAACCATAAAATAGACAAGAGAGAAATTAAGGAGACGAATAAAATTTTAGAAAAGTTAGATATGCTAGAATATGGAATAGGAATAGAAAGGAATATACCTATTTCTCATCTATGTATGGGATCTTTACAAAAATTGAACATGTTTCAGTGCATAAAATTCTAACAAATTCAGAAAATCCAAAATAACAAATACATCTTTTCCTAGTCATAATGCAATTACAATTAAGTTCAATATAGGGCCTTTGAAGCCTAGATGAAAACTTTATTAGTAACTAAATAATCTAATAAAAAGGAATGAGTGGGTCAAAGGACAAATCATAAAAACAATTAATAATTTCATTAAAGATGATGGCAATAGTGAGATAGCATAGCAAAATTTGTAGGATAAAGCCAGAGCAGTCTGTAGAAGAAAAATCTTACCTCAAAATACCTAACTATATACAAATAAAACTGACAAATCTAAATGAAATGGATGAATTTTTGCAAAATATAAATTGTGAAGATTAACAGAACAGGAACTAGAACATTTAAATAATCTTATCTTATAAAATAAATTGAACAAGCCATAAATAAATATCCTAAGGGGGAAAAAAACCCTGGACTAGATGAATTTAAAAGTGAATTTTGACAAACATTTAAAGAATAATTAATTCCAATATTATATAAACTGTTTGAAAAAATAGGTAAAGAAGGAGACTGAGTAAATTCCTTTAATGATACAAATATGTTCTTGTTACCAGGGAGAGTCTAAACATGAAAAGAAGACTAGATAAATTTCCTGAATGGGCATTGATGCAAACATTTTAAATAAAACATTAGTAAGGAGATTACAACAATATGTCACAAAGACCAGGCCGAATGACCAACCTATATTTGTACCAGGAATGCAAGGTTGGTTCAACATTAGTAAAACTATAAATACAAATGACTTTATTAAGAACAAAAACAAAACAAAACAAAAAAACAAAACCAAACTCACAGGTTTACTTCAATAGGTGAAGAAAAAGCTTTTGGCAAAATAAAACACCCATTCTGATTTTTTAAAAAAGCACCTAGAAAGTACAGGAATAAATGGAGCTTTCCTTAAAATGATAAGTAGTATCTAAAAACTATCTAAAACCAAGAGCAAGAATTATCTATAATGTAGAAAAACTAAAAGTCTTTCCAATAAGATCAGGGATGAAGCAATGATATCTATGATCACCATTATCATTCACTAATGTACTAGAAATGCTAATTATAGTACTAAACAAGAATGAGATATTGAAAGAATAAGCATAAACAAAGAGGGAAGAAAACTATCATTTTTTGTGGATGATATGATTTACTTAGAAAACCCTAGAAAGTCAATAACTAAATAATTTTTATAAATATAAATGAAATAATTAAAAACTTCAGCAGAACTGCAGAATAGAAAATAGATCCACATAAATCACCAGCAATTATGAAAATTAACAAAAAAAAACAGGAGAAAGAAAGAAAAAATCTATTTAAAATAACTACAGATAACATAAAGTACTTAGGAGTCTACATGCCAAGATATCCACAGGAACTATATGAATACAATTACAAAACTCTCTTTGGATAAATGAATATGGATTTAAATATTAAATAAATATTGGTTCATTGATAAACTAACCTGTTGTAATAAAAATGACAATGCTACATAAATTAATGTACTTAATGTCTTGAGCTAGAAAAAAGCTAACACAATTTATCTGAAAGAATAAAATGTCCAGAATATTAAGGGAATCAATAAGGGAAAAAATAGGATAGAAAGGGGACCAGCAGTACCAGATCTCAAACTATACTGTATAGTTGCAACCATCAAAAGTTTGGTACTGGGTAAAAAAAAAAACAAAGAATGGATGATCAGAGTAAGTATAAAACCTGCAGAAGCAAGTGAGCATAACAACCTAGTGCTTGACAAACTCAATGATTTCAGCTGCTTAAGGCAAGATAGTAATCTGAGAAAAATTGTTCAGAAAACTGGGAAGTACTACAGCGGAAATGAAGCATAGACCATACTTCACACCATATACCAAGATAAGCTCAAAACAGGTACATGATTTATACATAAAGGTTGATACAATAAGCAAATCAAACAGCGTGGAAGAAATTGCCTCTCAGATCTATGGATAGGGAAAAAAATGTAAGAACTAAGATAGGTAAGTTTATGTGAAATTATAAAGGTTTTGCATAAACAAAGTCAATGCAGCTAAAATGAGAAGAAAATCAAGGAAAAAAATTTTCCCTGATAAAGATCTTACTTCTCAAATACATAGGAAACTGAGTCAAATTTACAGACTAAAAGCCATTCTCCAATTAATAAACAGTCAAAAGATAGGAATAGACAGTTTGCAGAGGAAGAAATCAAAGCTATCAAACCTGTATAAAAGTACTCTAAATTGCCAATAATAAACCAAATTAAAACAACTCTGAGGTAGCATTTTATACCTATCAGATAGGCTAAGATGACCAAAAAAGGGGGAAATGACAAATTCTGGAGAGAGGGTGGGAAAGTAGGAGCACTAATTTCCTGTTGATAGAGTTTTGAACTAGTCCAACCATTCTGGAAAGCAATTTGGAACCATGCCCAAAAAGCTATTAAATAGTACATACCCTTTGACCCAGTGTTACCACTATTAGGTCTATTCTCCAAAGGGATCAAAGAAAGAGAAAAAAAGACCCATATGTACAAAAATATTTTTAGTATTTGTATTTGGAGTGGCAAAGAATTGGAAACTGAAGCAATGATCATCAATTGAGGAATGGCTAAACAAGTTATGGCATATGAATACAATGGAACATTTTTGTGCTATAATAAATTATGAAAGTTTCAGAAAAACCTGAGAATACTTGAATGAACTATTATTGCAAAGTGACATGAGTTGATTGAGGAGAACAATTTTTACAGCAAAAGCAATACTATAAAGATAATCAATTCTGAAAGACTTAGTAACTCATTCCTCCTCACCCAACATCTGTAGCACAGGATCATGTCTGAACAACTTTGAGTGAATAAGTCACTTCGACTATTATAAATACAAAAATTAACTGCTGAAAGGATATATGAAGGAAGATATTATCTGCATGCAGGGAAAGAACTAATAAATAGAAGTATATATATATATATATATATAATGGCTTATATATATGTGTGTATATATATACACACATGTACACATATTATATATACATATATGTGTGTATATACACACACACATACATATACATATTTGTGCCTAATGGTAGCCATCTCAAGGGGAGAAGAAAAAAAATTTTAAAAAAAGGAAGTTACATGATAACTTTATTATATATTTGAAAGGAATAGAAAGTTGGACATAATAGATTTACAGTTTTGTGTACAATCATCTTTTTTTCATTTTACTATTTCTATTTTCTATTTTATGGAAATGCTTATTTTATTTCTTAAGTTCAGAATAAAATAAATAAAATTCAAAGAATTAAAAGAAAGACAGTAACTGAGCAACAAAATGATAACCACAATTCTAGGGACTCATGAGGTAACAAACTATCCAACTCCAGATACAGAACTGAGCAACTCAGAGTACATGTTGAAGCATGTTTCCTTCTATTTGTTTTCTTTTTCTTAAGTTTTTGATGAACATGGCTAAGACAGATATTTGTTTTTCATGTTTGTAATAGGTTCTATTTTCTTTTTGCCTTTTCAATTTGTAGGGGAGAGGGAGATGGAAGGGAAATAGTTTGGAACTGAAAATAAAATAAAATTTTAATAAATGAAAATAAACCTTATGATTGGTCATCACAATGAGAGTGATACAACCTATCTTCCTAGCACCCTTAGGGTAAGATCAGTCTCCTAAGAGTTCCAGCACCTGCTTTGGAGACCAGTGATTTAGAATTTATTGTCTAAAACTCTTTGTAGTATTTCTGTGCTGTGAACTATTCACCACTAGGGAAGAGTTTTAAATTAACAAGCTCATTTTCCCTAAGACCTGAGGTTGAACTTCAGTCATAGTTCCAGGATTTAAAAAAAAAAATTAAGAGAACTCATTTTACTCCTTGTTTTCAAATTTGATCAAATTCACATTTTTTTTTTATGCTATTAGGTTTTTCATGCTCTTAAATTTATAGCTGAAATACACCATTCTAAGGGCACTACTTCAGCCTAGAGCACTGATCATAGGTTTTTCAGGGAACTAATCCCATCTTTTGCTTATAAAAGCTTATACACAAGCAAAACCAACGTAGCTAAATTTAGCAAGAAACAGGCAACTGAGGAAAATACTTTCTTTCTCTGAGAAGACTTTCATTTCCAAGATATATAAAGAACTAATTCAAATTTATAAGAATAAGATTCATTCTTCAGTTAATAATTCATCAAAAGATATGAAAAGACAAGATTTCTAAGGAAGAAATCCAAGCTATATTTTCCATATTAAAAAGAAATGCTCCTAATTATTAATAATTAAAGAAATACAAATTAAGCAATTCCAAAATTCTCATATCCACCAAAGTGGAGACGATGATGGCAAAAGAAACTTCCTCAGCTTTCCTTTTGCTAACTCTCAACATTTCTTAGCATCATCTCCACTCTTTATCATCTCCTTCATTCTGGAGGAATAGATGGAATTTTAATATACAGACCTTTTAGTGGACTCTTTTTTACTGGATCTTTTATTCTTTCAGATAAATATAGCCCTAACCTGTTCTTTCTCAAGACTAATTCTTCTCCTTGAACCACTGATATCATCTTCTCCTATCTACCCTGAGACCTTATTACAGCAGCCTTCATTTATTTTCTTTTTTAAAAATTATTATTTTTTGTTGTTGTTGTTCAGTTATTTCAATCATGTCTAGCTTTTTGATGATGCCATTTGGGGTTTTCTTGGCAAATTTATTGGAGTGATTTGCCATTTCCTTGTCCTGATCATTTTACAAATGAAGAAACTGAGGTAACTGGGCTAAGTGACTTGTCCAGGGTCACACAGCTAATAAATGTCTGAGGTCACATTTGAACTCAGGAAGATGAGTCTTCCAGATGTTAGGCCTAACACTCTATCCATGGTGTCATCCAGCTGCCCCTTACATATTTTTAACATGTTATTTTTTTTAATTTCGGACCTCTCTCCCTCCTTCCCATCCTTCCCCCACCCATTATGAAGGTAAGAAAAGTGCTATCAGTTATACATATTGAATCATGCAAAGCATACTTCCATATTAGCCAAAAACATATACTTCAATCTGCATTCAGATTCTATCAGTTCTTTATCTGGAGGTGGATAGCATTTTTCTTTGTAAGTCACCTGAAATTACCTTGGATCATTGTATTCATCAGAATAGCTAAACCACTCATGGTTGATCATTGTACAATATTGCTACTGCTGTGTACAATGTTTTCCTGGTTCTACTCACTTCATTTTGCATCAGTTCATGTATGTCTTTCCAGGTTTCTCTGAAAATATCCTACTTATCATTTCTCATACCACAATAATACTCCATCACAATGATATATTATGACTTGTTTAGCCATTCTCCAATTGATGGGCATCCCCTCAATGTCCAATTCTTTGCCACCACAAAAGGAGCTGCTATATTTTTGTACATGTAGGTCCTTTTTCTTTTCCTTTGATCCCTTTGGGATACAGACCTATTAAGGATATTGTTGGATCAAAGAGTAGGCATAATGTCATAGCCCTTTGGGCATGGTTCTAAATTGTTCTTCAGAATGACTAAATCAATTCACAGTTCCACCAACAATGTATTAGTGTCTACTTTTCTCACATCCCCTCCTGTATTTTTCATTTTTGTTTTCTGTCATGTTAACCAATCTGATCAGTGGTACTTCAGAGTTGGTTTAATTTGAGCATAATAGGTACATGATGATAAATATTTGTTGAATTGAATCCAGTTTATTAAGAATTGAATCTTACTTATTAAACTTCAGAAAAAAAGTTGTCTATATTTGATACCTCCATTTCTTCATCACCCAATCACTTCACGGTCTTTACTTTACTTTACTCTTTCCTTTCTCCTTACTCTACTGCAAAGGTTCATATATATATATATATATTTCCTTTGGAATCCAATGTATTTTATTTTTATGCATTTAAAAACACCATTCTGAGAAGGGAGCTATAGGCTTCACCTGACTGGACTGTCTGTGACACACCATCCTTTAGGAACCCTTGCTCAAAGACCACCAATGACTTCCCAAATACCAAGTTCAGTTTATCTTTTTTCTGTCCTCATCTCCATTGGTCTGTCTGTAGCATTTGACTTCTACTGGCTATCCTTTCTTCCTCTGATGTAAGGGATGCCATACTTTCCTGGTTCTAATCATATCTCTTTAGAAGACATTTGAAGACAATGTGTTTCAACATCTGTCCTCTGCTTCAAACCTGTAACTCTAAGGGGAGGAGATGAGTACTCAATTCCAGGGCTATTAGTTATTATTTCCAGGTCCAAAATATTTTGGTAAAGAGCTATGCAAATCATGGTTCAAGTTCTCACTCAGTACGTACCTTATTCACAGACTGAAAAAAAAACAAAATAATCAAAACAGAAAAGTAAGTTAACACAGAAAAATAAAGTTAACAGTCATTTTTAGTTCTTCCCTTAATCCCCATGTATAAAGGGAGTGCATACAACACTGTAAAACTGTCCTTCCTATGTGTGAGAAAATAGGGAGAGGAAATGCATTCGCCCATATCTTCTCAGTTTCACTTTGATAGAAGTTGCAGTCAGTTATCGCATTGACTTCAGAATCATCAGGATTCTTCCAGGGTCCTTAGTAATGACTACAGCCACATCCACATGGTCTCCTCTTTTTCTCCTCATTCTGTGCAAGGTTTCTTTCTTCTACATCATGGAAAGATGATATCTCCGTCTCAGTTCCTTTGGTTATTCTTAACGGCACACACTGTCTGGGGATGGCTGCTGCTCCTCTTTCATTTGTTACCAAATGATGCCAAGCATGCATTATGTCTCTTTTTCTTTAAATTCAGTCCTCACTTCATGAGACCATTCTCTAGTTTAGGTAATACTCTAGATAGATCTAGAGAATTTTGATGTCCCAAAGCTTTCCCCAATGAACACTTATGCTTCGACCTTGACCATTGATGGCACTGACGTCAGGCATCTGTATCAGATATGAGAACCTAAGATAGTCTTTTTGGACATCAATGAATGATGTTCTTTCCACTATATCTCTAGTACTTAAATGTACACCTGCATATCCCAAAAGCACTTTCAAATAGTTAAGCTCAGAGCTTAAATATTCATCTCATTCCTTAGCCTATCCTCCCCTATGACTTCACTGTTTTTTTTCTGTGGTATCACCATTTCCATGTTGGAACCTTGGGATTATTTTTGACTCTTTTCTCTTCTTCATGTATTATATTCAATTATTTTTTAAGTCCTATTGATTCCCTCCACAAAAATCTCTCCAATCCATCTCCTCCTAGAAGAGCTCATTAGCACCTGCTTGAATTTTTGTGGTAATGAGCTAGTGAGTCTTTGAAATTCTAATCCTTCTGCTTCCAATACATCCTCAACTCAACTATCAGACTAATCTTTCTTACAGAGATCTAATAATGTCACTCCTCTGTTTAAAAATATACAGTGGCTCCCTATTGCCCATCAAAAATTCCTTGGTCTGGTATTCAAAGGTCTTCACCATCAGATATAATTTAACCTTTTGAAAATTTTATCACATAGACTACATTCTGCATTTGGGTATCTAGGTGGCACAATGGATAGAGCACTGGTCTTGGAATAAGGAAGCCTCATCTTCCTGAATTCAAATCCAGTTTCAGACACTTAGCTGTGTGACCCTGGGCAGTCACTTAACATGGTTTGCCTCACTTTGTTATTTGTAAAATGAGCTAGAGAATGGCAAACCACTTCAGTATCAGTGTCAAGAAATCCTCAGATGGAGGATTGGACACGGCTAAAATGACTGAACAACAACAAGAACCACATTCTACCCTTTGGATATCACATATTTGGTCAAATTAGGCCATTTCCCATCCTAAAGCCAGCCTTGTTCTCCTTTGCCTATGTGTCCTTGGTCACTCTATTCCCCATGTGTAAAATTCCTACCTATCCTTTAAAGCCTATCCCAGATGTCATCTCTTCCATCAAGTTTCAGATTCCCTTTTGCTAGTAATGACCTTTTATATTGTAGACCTTAAAAAGCAATTTGTTTTTCAACTCTCTAATACATTTACAATGTAATATTTTGTATACTAGTGAGCTAATTATGGGTCAAATCCTACTAATATAATCTCTCTTTGAGGACAGGGATCACATCCCATCCAAACCTTGTATCTCCCCAGGTCCCAGCACAGTATTCTGTATGTCATCCATATAGCCACTGAACTATTTGTTTAGCTTGCCTTGGGGGAATATTTCGAATCTCTCTTCCCTAGGATAGCCTTTCACATATTTGAATTTAGCTACCTTGTCCCTTTAATTCCAGTTCATTTCTCTAGGCTAAATAACCCTTGTTTCTGCCACTTATCCTCTGTGACATAGTTTGTTATCCCTTCTCCATCTTTGTTGTCAGTGTACTTCAAAAATAGGCATTTACTCAACAACTACTGTATGCTCAGCACTATTGGAAAGAAGGGAGGAATAGATATGATGTCTTCCTTTAGGAAGTTCACACTGAAATTGAAGAGACGAGGCCACACACACACATGCACGCACGCATGCACGCACACATTGAATAGTGCAAAGTAAAAATGGCAATTAAATTATATAAGCAGTAAATGCTATGGGAGGTTAGAAAAAGGGTCACAGAAATAGAGGCATGTAGGTAAGCTTGGAGTCAGGAATACTTGAGTATCAGGATAATAGATGTCTTATCTCCAGGTAACACTTAGGATGTGAAATACTGGGTGTGACCAGGAGCCAAGGGCATGCCTCATATGTGGGATATCATCTGTATGTGTCTCCTCACCCACCCTCCAGAGAAGAAGAAAAAAAACTGGTTCAAGTGTGAGTTTAGTCAGGCCTTTAGGGACCTTGATCACCAAGTATTTATTAATCTGGACAAACAAATCCGTGATGCCACTTCCCATTCCCTGCAGTTTGGAGAAAGAACAGGTTGCTCCTGCTTTCCATAATCCCAAGAACCTGGAAAGCTGACACCCCAGTCAGCTAGTAATTCCTTTCCCCTAAGGCTAGCAGATTTTTGCCTCTTACTCCTTGCCAGTCAACAAGAATTTCTGAGTTTGCTAAGTGACGAAAAAGCTCCTGAGTTCAAATCTAACCTCAAATACTTCTTAGTTGTTTGATTCTGGGTAAATCTCTTAGTTTCCTTATATGTAAAATGTGGATAGTAATAGCATCTACCTCCCAGGATTGTTATGAAAATCAAATGTATAATATTTGTAAAGTGCTATTTGTACAGTACCTGGCACATAGTAGGTACTTAATAATTGCTTGTTCCTTGTCTATCAATTGGGGAATATATGCGGTATATAAATGTAATGGAATACTATTTGCAATAAGAAATGATGACTAGACAGACTTCAGAAAAACTTGGAAAGACTAACATGAACTGATGGCAAAGTGAAATGAGAAGAAACAAGAAAACGTCATACACAGTATCAGCAACATTGTGTGATAATCAACAATAAATAACTCAGCTCTTCTCAGCAACACAATGGTACAAGACAAGTACAAAGAACTCAAGAAAGAAAATGTGATCCATATCCAGATAAAGAACTGAAGGATTCTGAATACAGGTCAAATCATATTTTATTCACTTACTTTATTCTTTCTCATGGTGTTTTCCTCTTTTTATCTGTTCCTTCTTTCAGAATTGTGACTAATACGGAAATATTTTTACATGATAGCATGTATATATACTATAGTATAAACCATATTAAACTGCCTAGCATTTTCAGAATGAGAGAGGAAAGAAAATCTTATAAAAATGAATTCTAAAAATGTTCTTGATATGTAACTGGGGGAAAAAATGCCACTAAAGTTAAAAAAAATAATTGCTTATTCCCTTCTCCTCCTATTCTAGATCAACCATCTCATTCCATAGATGAGAAATTTAACTCCTAAGCCCACGTAAGTCATAAGAGGATGAATAATATTTGAACCCAGTGACAACACTGTAGGCCTTATGGGTCATTTAATCCAACCCCCAAGATTTTATAGTTAATAACTTTAGTTTCATACTTAGATGCTTTCACTCAAAACCTTTCCTATTCTACCACAGGACTTCTAGATGATCAGAAGTTTCACAGATGAAGGTCTCCCTTCAGGGATAGTTGGGACTTACAGGCATATGATGAAGGCTTTACAAGTGGGAGAATTGTGTTAGCAAATTACAGAGGCAGAGATTAGGGGAATGGCATGGAGGAAGGAGAAGGGCTTGGCTGGATCTGAAAGGGAAGAAATGGGAGATAAGTTATGTTAAGATCAAGTTATACAACATCCTGATGGATATCTGGTTACTGGACCCAGATGGCTTAGGAGGAGAAAGTGAGGTTGGTGAGCTTGCACAACCCTTCCTCCCTCCAAACAAAGTCAAGTGCAAGTCATGTCATTATTCCTATGATATCATGTCTTCTTCAAAAATGAAGGACCAACACAACAACAACACAACAACAAAGCATTGAAATGTCAGGAGGAGGAATTGGAAGGAAGCCCTAGTCTGCGAGTTGCTCTTGTCCACACCTTTCCTCAAAGAAGGAAAGATGATCAGAAGCCCAACATGAGATGAGTTGAGTTTTTTCATAAACAAACATGCATGAACACACATGTACATACAAATATTTGAATCCAAAGTAAGTGAAAGAAGAGTGTAGTCTGTGGAAAGCACTCTCAAAGCCACATAGCACATCTACTTTGATAATTCAAGGATCCATGACTTGCAGTCTCCAACAATGCCTTTGTGGATGATTTCCATGAATTGTGGTTGAATAAAACTCTATTGTCAGCCCTCTGGTAAGACATTCTTTCCAAGCTGGTCCTTAGGAAGGAGAAACAGTCCTTCCCCAGGCCCATCCTTGACACTTCTCTGGTTTGTAATGCCTGCCAGAGTTTTTTCTTCATAGGTGTTTGAAAAGGTCGCCTGACATCTGGACTAAGTGCTATAGCTTTACAAATGGTCTCACTGATTCCAATCTCAACCTTCCCAATCTATCCTCCACACAGCTGTCAGAGGGATATATTTTAAAAGAAAAAAAAAGAAAAAACCAGATCTCACCATATCACTCCCTACTCAAAAAATTTTAGCAGCTTCCTCTTGCTTCTAGGTCTGAATACAAAATCCTCATCCTGACATTTAAAGCATTACACAGTAATATTAGCTTTCTAGTTTTCTGGCTCCAGATTAGTTTTCTAGTCTCACTCCACTCTTGACAAGTTGGTCTGTTAACTCTTCCCTTTACATAGCATTTATTTTCCACTTCCATTCTTTTGTTTATACCAGTTTAGCTCACACTTCTCCATCACCTCTGCCTCATAGAATCCTTTACTCTCTTCAAAGCACAGGTCAGTCCTTCAGGAGACCTTTCCTGATTTCTTCCAAATTTTGTACCCTCTCCCTCTTGAAATGACCTTGTATATTGCTTTGTGTACATTTTGCATGTATTTATGCAAATACATGTTTTATTCCACCAGTAGAAAGTAAGTTCCATAAAGGCAGAGACTATTTCATCATTTTTCTTCTTTATCTCCAAAACAGATCTGACTGTAAATATGAAGCATTTAAATATGAAAAGCTAACCGTGCTTAGAGCACACCAGGTAATTAATAAATGCTTGTTGAAATGAAATAAAAATCCTAGCTCACCTACATACCATGGTAAATCATGAAACTAAGACTTTAGTCCTATTATTATATAATTTTATATAATTATTGTATAATATTGTAGTTCATTGAAAGGTAGCATTGTAGTGTGTCAAATTTAAAGGTCAGAAAGACTTGAAAATCAGATCATGGGCAAATCATTTAACTATAACATTTGCCTAGTCAATTGCATCTTTGGTTTCCATCTGTATTGGTGGAGGGATATCCTATGTTGATCAAATATAGGCCATATATGTAATGCTTTACATGTGTATAGTACTTTTAAGTTACAGGACACTTTCACAGATGTTTTCTTCCTGGATTCTATGCAAGAAGGTAGCAAGGCAGGTTATTATCTATATTTCATATATGGAGATGTTGAATCCCAGAAAGTTCAAGTGTCCTGTCCAAGGTCACAGAGCTAACAAGTAAAAGCATCGGCTATAGAAGCCAGTTCTACTGATTCCCATTTGGGCTTGTTCCACTCTCTCAGCCAACTTCTCCTTCTTTTCTCTTCCCCTCCCCCCAATATATTAGTCCAATAACTAATTTGGACATCTGATTTTCTTCTCTGATACACAAATCAATTATTTAGGGCTCCTTCTAAAGATAGCTTGCAATTATTTCAGGGGGACCGAAAATCTGAAATCAAGGGAGGGGGTTGAGCTCCTTTTGAGGCAACATCTGAGTGCCATTCATACCTTATTTCCTGCTCTTCAATGAGTCACAGATTCATGCATTACCATACCTGACAGCAGAGCAAAATATTAAGAAAAACTGGCAGCAATCTGAAGTTACCCATGTAATGAAAAGAAAACAGCATCTGGTGACCAGACTTAGGTATGAGTCGGGACTTGGTGTCCCCAGCACTGGATGTATGTTATGTGGAAAGTTAGGGGGAGGATGGATAATGAAAGGGATTTCTAGAGAAATAGGCCATCCTGACATTTAGTGAATGAATTGGTTACAGGTGAACAAACTACAGGTAATCAGTCCCTATGAACTAAACCTACATGATTCTCCTATCTTTCATTCAATGTCCAACAGTACCTCTCCTTAGGTTCAATAATGGTGCCAAGCAAGGTCAAAAGACACCTTGAAGGTCAATGGTACAATTCAATTGAACAATTTAATTTTTAAAAAATTATTAATTGACTCCTATGTACAAAGTACTCTGCTGGGGGCAGGAAATAGAGAGACAAGAATAAGACAGGCCCCACCTTCAAAGAACTTACATCCAACTGGATGCAACTTATAAAGTAATAACTAAATAGAAGTCAACTTGAGAAAAAGAGAGTACCCCAGGAAAGAGCCCTGTGCTGGAATTCTTAAGATTTGACCTCCAGCTTTGACTGTGTTGCTCAGTACTGAGGATTCCTGGTCTTGGGCAAGAAGACATGTCTAGGCCATTTTGAGGACCATCCAGAATGAGACTTTCAGTCTTGAGCTCAGTGGGTTAGTAGATGGTCCTGAAAATAGTCTGATGCAACTTTCACGGGGGACCTTTCTTATAGATATCCTATGTCCAGCTCCTGTAACTAGGGACTCATCTTTTGGCCTCCCAAGGGGATCAGAGAGGAACAATCATACAGGCAGAGCTGGAAGGGACTATAGAAATTATCCAAGCCAACTCATTCTTTTCACAAATGGGGAAACTAAGACCCAGAGGGATTTAGTGACTTGCCCAATAAAACAACAATCATTAATTCATTATCTACATGCCAAACGGTATGTGAAGCACCTGGGCTATAAAGACAAAAATGAAATGGTCTTGCATTGAAGGAGTTCGTTTTTTGTTGAAGGAGATGACATGTATACATCTATGCAAAAAAAGATGAAAATTTTATATTTTGGTGGGGAAAGCACTAGCATGCAGGGGAATCCTGTTTGTGGAAACGGGAGTACTTAACCTGCAGTCCATGAGCTTGTTTTTTAGTTATATTAGTAACTATATTTCAATATAATTGATTTCTTCTGTAATCGTATGCATTTTAAAATATTATTCTAAAAAGGGTTCCATAGGCTTTATCAGATTGTTTCAGGAGTACATGACACCCAAAAGGTTAAAGGAGGCCCTTGAGCTAAACTTTGAAGAAAGTTGGGATTGTAAAAGGTTGAGTTGAGAAGAAGACAGCCTACACAAAAGAATAAATATTAGAGATAGAATGTCATTGGTGAGGGATAGAAAGCGAGCCAAGATGGTGCCCTTGCTTTCTTTTCTTGTAAAGAAAAATTCTGGCCTCAGAGGGGTGCTGGAGATGGTTTCTTTTATGGGGGGGCTCATAAGAGTTTCCAGGATGGTGCTTAATGAGGAGCAAGTTATTATCTATTATCTTCAATTCCTATACTTGAGGATATTTGAGCACTGCGTAGAGCCCTGTGATGCTATTGAGAACATAAAGGCCAAAATCCAAGACAAAAAAGGCATCCCTCCTGACCAGCAGAGGCTCATCTTTGTAGGCAAGCAGATGATAATTGATGGCCGCAGACTGTCTGACTACAACACCCAGAAAGAATCCACTCTCCATCTGGTTCTGCATCTTAAGGGTGACTGCTAATTGTTGACTTTATTATGAAAGCGTAAGTTGCCAATGGTATCATCTTTTGGCATTTATTAGGTCTTAAAATTATCTTTCAAATCTTAACATTAAGTTTTGAGATTACCAGGTTCAGTAATAGTTGAGACAAATGCTAATAAAGTTGTTTTTTTTTTTGCTCATTGAAAAAAATTAACTGAAGGAAATGAGAAGATAGAAATGGAAAGTTTCCCAAACTCCTTGGGGATGGCTAAAAACGGAAATAGGAGGACTCATCTATGATTTCAGAGGCAACGGAACCATTTGGACTCAAGTGGACTTATCTATAGAGCTATAACGCAGAAAAGGGAATGACTTGCTGAACTGGTTTTAGAGATGAAGTCAAAAGGAAGTGAGAGGAATTTAAAAAATAGTAGCCACTTAATACGGTCATGAACACCCCTAGGGAATCTTGCCTCTAAACTACCAAGAAGGTGACCTTGGACTGTTCTCTTAAGAGAGTCAAAGGTCATCTGATGACAGTGCTTATTATTAGATCTTTTTCCTTTAGAATTTTACATATTAATGCTTCAGATTCCACAAGGGAGGGAAAATAAATGTTCAAAAAACAAAGATTCTAACAAGGGACGATGGCCTTATTTATTACTGTTGCTATGAATAAGCATGTGTATACATATATCTATGGTAAGCAATATAAATTCATGTACATTTTTGAGAGAAAGGTCAATACTGACAATTGCATAATTGAAAGAAGTTAATGTTACCTTCTACACATGTTAAGAAAGGTCATAGAAACCATGACATGAATCATGGTGGCGAAAAATTCATGGAGCCTACAACAGCCAGTAAGAGAAAAGGATGACTGATGGTCAGTCTTTCTGTTCAACTGATATCCTCAGGATCTCAGAATACTGGGAATGTCTGTAGTATATTGAGTGGACCTGCTTTGGTAAACTTACAGAAGGATACTGACAAAAGCCACACATGAATGGATTGGGATTGACATTAAAAGCCACGATGATGACATCTCAGATCTGTTTGGGTATTTGATAGTCATTTAACACAAATATATTGCTGAGGTGTGTGGCCTAGCAAATAAAGAACTAGCCTCCAAGCCAGGAAGGACTGGGTTCAAATCCAGACTCTAACACATAGTATCAGAATCACTTTAGACAAGTCACTTGTCTCAGCATCTCTAAGATGAGAAATTGTAGAGAAAAAGCTGGCTTTCACTGGTTAAGGGAATTTCTTTATGCAGGAGTTTTCTGTGCTCATGAAATCATAGATCCAGTCCCTACCAGAATCTCTATGTTGCTTGTGGAGCTGAGTGTGGTTTGTGTGTGCATGTGTATGTGTGTGTGTGTGTGTGCATGTGCGTGCGTGTGTGCGCGCGTGTGTGTGTGTGTGTGTGTGTGTGTGTGTGTGTGTGTGTGTGTATTGTGCAGGAGGGCCACAAGGAGGAAACAAAGGACTAGAAAGCTCCCACAGGGAGGAGCATTAGATATGACCAGGGAGACAGGATTTGCACACAGGAGACAATTATTCAACAATACAGTTAGATGTGGTTCAGACAAATGCAGAGTAGGTGAGAAGAGTGGGAAAAGAGTGCTGTAGTGATTAGGGATGGGGGATTCCTGGAGAAGCAAGGATGAACTGGGCTTAGAAAACCAGGGTTTGGCAAAGGGTAAGTAAAGAGGGAAAGACATTCATTTATGCTAAGTACCATGTTACTAGCAGCTCTTCTCACCTTTGGTCTTAATGAGTTTTTCTTTATGGTTTGTCTCCTCTTTTACCCTAAGAACATTTTAAAGAGTTGAAACTGAGGGTGGGAGAGGTAGAACTGTGGCCCAAGGGAATGAAGATGTCTATTTCAGCACTGGATCTCTGAATTTTCCTTAACAATATTGGCTGTTGTCTTTGTATTTGTAGCAGTTTTCCCTTGAGAAATTCAAATTTTCATGGGTAGAAAAATTCTGAAGGGGAACTTGTAAGTTATTCTTATTTCCATTTTACAAATATGAAAATGAAGTTCAGAAAGTTTTCTTCGCATTTTGGAACTTCAAAAAACTTTAGTAGAAAAAAGAAAATGTCCCCAAGGAAAGGCAAAGCTTAGTTGAGAAGCCAGCAGAATATAAGCAATATGTCTTCATTTTTGGTTTTGTATGCCTGAGATGATGCCTGGCACATAGTACGTAATTAATAAATACCTTGTGATGTATATATATAGACATACATTCACGTATATGTATGTGCACACATATGTATGATATCTATACATACATATGCACACACACATATATGTACACAAGGCTACTCCTGCTACCAGAGTGGTACATGGGACACTGTTGGAAGTACAAATGTAAAATTTTGGAAGCTTATTTTATTTGGAGATAATTAATGGTTTTGGTCTCTTTCTTTCATGATTCCAAGGGGCTTTGAAGGAAAGGTTAGTCAACAATCACTTACTAATCACTCATTAAATGCTAGCCACTGGGTTTAAGTACTGGGGACACAAAAAAAGGAAAAAGACAATTCCTGTTCTCAAGGAGTTCCAGTAAAATGGGGGAGACATGTCAACAGCTTGATGGCATCATACATGAGAGATAAACTGTTGATAGTTAACAGAGGAGAGGCATGAACATTAAGAGAGATTGAGAAAAGCTCCTTGATGAAGGTGGGATTTTAGCTGGAATTTGAAGGAACGTATGGAAGCTAAGAGGTGAGAATGATGGAGGAGAGAATTCCAGGCATGGGGGACAACCAAGGCAAATGACTGGAGTCAAAAGATAGAGTGTTTTGTGTTCAGAAAACAGCAAGGAGATCAGAATCACTAGATCTTAGAATTCTTGGGAGGGTAAAGGTGTAAAAAGATTGGAAATAGGAAGGGGGCATGTTATGAAGGGTTTTAAAAGTAAAACAAAATTCATTTGACCGCTGAGAGGAGGGCAAATTATAGTGGGGAGAGACTTGAGACAGGGAGACTAATTAGAAGTCTATTGCAATAGTCTATGAGATGGAAGATGGCGGAGTAGAAAGACTCACATTTGCTAGCTCCGAACCCACAGCCCACAGATTTCCTGTAAAAAGAACTCCTGACAAATTCTGGAACAGTGGAAGCCGCACAGCAACACAGTGAAGGAGATTTCCGTTGCAGAGAGCCCTGAAAAACCGACCGCAATAGTACCCCAGACGGGAGCTGAGCCCTGTCCTGCCTAGGGAAGGTCTTGGACTCCAGGATGGAGAAACAAAGGGAGGTCGGGGCACCTTCC
>CM053769.1:419656502-419686511 GCA_028658325.1 Potorous gilbertii
GATAGAAGAGAGGGCAGATTGGTGATATGAGTAATTAGAATGTCCAGTGTATTGGAGAGGGGGGAGGGGACAAATGGGGAGAAAATTTTGGAACCCAAAATCTTGTGAAAATGAATGTAAAAAGTTAAATAAATTTATTTAAAAAAAAAAAAGATAAAATGGAGTCTTGCCAAAAAGCAGCTGTGTCAGAAGAGAGAATTTTTCTCCATATAGATATGAACAATCCAACCTTAAATTGCGTTGTTGCCAAAAGATTCATCCTTTGGTCCTCACATAACTACAGGTACTTATGGGCGTACAGAAGATCCGGGAACTTTGTAGGATGAGAAGGGCATTTGGAAGCACTCAAGGAGACCTTTATCAACTTTCTTGCTCTCTCTCTCTGCACTCACTAGTCTTCTGAGATCTGGTCAGCAACAACTTCACAATCAAACACTTAATAAACATTTAGTATGAACCTCCTATGTACCAGACACTACTCTTCACAAGCAAAAACTTAATAGTTCTTGCCTTGGGGGAACTTGCATTATAACAGGAGCAACATGCACATATACAGGTAGATATTAAACACATAAAAACTGATGTAACATAACCTGGGGAGGCACTAGCATCTGTCAAGACCAGGAAAGACTTCATGCTAAAGGTAGTGCATGAGTTGAGTGTTGAAGGAAACCAGGAATTACAAAAGGTGGAGAAGAAGAGTGCATTCCAGGTATGAGGGATAGTTAGAGAAAAGGTGCAGACAGAAAACAGTGTCATGTGTGAGGAACAGTTGCATTGTAAACTCCTTTAAAGCAAGAACTATCTGTGTCTCTTCTTATATCCCCATTGCTTAACACAGTGCTGGATATACAACAGGTACTTAACAGATGTTTATTGATTGTGTGAAATGAGCTGGTGATATGTGTAAATAAACTGGAAAGACAGCCAATCAGTCAATAAATGTTTATTAAGTGCCTACTTTGTTCCCGGTACTCTGCTAAGTATTGAAGATACAGAAATAGGTAAAAGACAATGCCCACTCTCAAGGAACTCGGTTTAGCGAGAGAGACAACATGCAGTTATGTACAGATAAGTTATATACATGATAAATTTTGAAATAATCAGCAAAGGAAAGGCACTTGAATTATGAGGGAGTGGAAAAATCTTGTCAAAGGTAGGATTTTAGCTGGGACTTCAAATAAGTTAGGGAAGATAGGAGACAGAGATGAGGAAGGAAAGGATTCCAGGTGGGTGTGTGGAGGGGGGGAATAGGACAGCCAGTGAAAATGCCTAGACTCAAGCAAGAGAGATCTTTGAGGAACAAGAAGAAGACCAGGGTCATTGGATTGAGGAATTCATGCCAAGGGAGTAGGGCAGGTGGAATGCAAAGTATAAGGAGACTAGAAAGGTGAAGTGGGGGCAGATTATGAAGAACTTTGAACACCAGAAAATATATGTGATCCTGAAGGTGAAAAGGAGCTATTAAGGGTTATTGAGAAGGGAGAGAGTTAACAAGGTCAGACTTCACTTTAGGAAAGTCACTATGGTAGCTATGTGGAGAAGGATGGGGGAGATGAGATAGTGAGGTCAAGTAGAAGGTTATTGGAATAGTCTAGAATCTAGACTCTAGATGATGAAGTCCTAAACCAAGGCGGTAGCCATGTGAGTCGAGATAAAGGGACAGATACAGACATATTGTTGAGGTAAAACTGACTAGAGTTAGCTACTGATTAGATATGTGGAGTGAGAGAAACTCAAGATGATATTGAGGTTGTGAATCTGGGAAATTGAAAGGATTTAAAAGAAATAGCAAAGTTTGGAAGAAGGATGGCTCTAGGGAGAACAATATCCTGTATTCTTTAATAAATCCCACTGTGTGTTGTGAGTTCTGCACTGGGTTTTGCTTTTATATTTTGGTGACAGAAGAAGTAACATTTATTATATAATTGTATATTTAGAAAGCTTTTGATGTTACATGTGGAGAATTAGTAAAAAAAAGCCTAATCACCTCTGCAACCCCATTAGACCTAGGACATGACTTCTTCTTCTCCCTAATATTAATTAAAGGATAACCAGTCCCTAGAGCCAGCTAAGTGGTTTCATAGATAGAGCACTGGATTTACATTCAGCAAGATTTGAATTCAAATCAGCCTTAGGCACTTACTAGTTGTAGGACTAGTTGCAAGTTACTAAATCATCAGCTTCAGTTACCTCTGTAAAATGATGCTCCTAATAACATCTGCCTCCTAGAGCTGTTTTGAATAAAAAAAATCAGATAATATCTCTTAAATGTTTTGCAGAATCTTAAAGGGCTATATGAATAAATGTTAGCTATTAGTAGTAGTGGTATTCCTCTATATATGTCCTTTCCTAGTTCACTCATCTGCTCAAATATCTTCAACGGTCCCTTATTATCTATTGAAGAAAGTTCAAATTTCTTTCCTTAGCATTCAAGGCCCTTCACAATCCCAGGTCATTCTCTTTTTCCAGCCTTATTTCATACTCTAACTTGTCATATAAGTATAATGGACTGCTTCCTATTCCTAAACATGCCCTATGTTTTCAATTCAATTCAATAAGTGTGCATTAAATGCTTATTATTTGTGACGTACATACTTAGTACCTCTGTGCCTTTGTTCAAACTCTTTCCTGTACTTGGAATGTCCTCCATCCCCCTTTTCGTGTGTTAAAGTTAGAAAGTCATTCTTTAAGGGCAACTAAATACCTCCTCTTCTATAAAGATTTACTGTTCCCCCAATGAGAAATGAACTTCCACCTTAGATTCAATGCAGCATTTTGTTTTAAGTCTAATGCATTTATTCCATCATATTGTGCATTGCAGTTACCTGTATTCACCATATATCCTCTAATAGATTACATACCTTGCCTCTTATCTAAGTATTATGTTACTCCCAATATCGAATATGTTGTTCTAATAACAGGTGACATTTAATAAACATTCCTTTAATTATTTTGGGCTAGTTTAAATTTTTTAAAACTTTGGCTCATACCCATAACCAGCCAGCCAGCTCTGCCTGTGAGACGGTCAGGTTGCTTACCTATAGGAACAGAAATTCAGTTCACTGAAATGAGGTAGCTCAAGGCCTGCCCGCCATGAAGCCCCCTGAGAAAATTATTGACTCATGCTCCTTCCCTGGGTGTTGGGTAATCTGTGATTCATGCTTGTGAGGAAGGCAAGAATAATGAGTCATATTGATTTAATAAAGCCTGTGAGTATTCTCACTGAAATAGCCAATAAATTGCATGCCAGCAGCTCACATTGCTTGTTTGGTTAGCTTCAAGCACTGCCAACCTCAAATACTTAGAAATCTCAAAACTAAACAACCTGGTTAAAAAGCGTTATTTTCCTTATTGTAGCTAATAGTACTAGGCGCCTTTTTCTGGCATCTACCTTGTGGTATATTAAGTGATACAGCACTTCCTTCTCAAGGAGAAGGAAAGCAAATGTTTTACATTCACAATGTTCCAGCATTCAGATGGTGATAAGGAGTGATAAGATCTCCAAGTATTTACCTTTTGCCCTTGAAATAAGAAAATCCAACTATTTAGGAAGTCAGAACCATATGACCTCTGCCCCAGTATCCAAATTATTTGTGTAATGAGTATGATACACCCTCATCAGGGTTGTAATGAGAAGGAAAACATTAGCTCCCAACTTAGTTTCTGTCTGTTTCAGGGACAAAGGTCTCCCAATAGGTTAACACATTTTATCCAGAAATAAACAGGGGAAGGTGATATTATCAGCTGAACCAAAGAAGGAGTTGGAATGGATTCTTCCAAATTACTCACCAGTTACTGAAAGGATCCTCTTTAAAGTCAATCCCTCTTTTTTATGATTCTGTGCTGATTTCTTATATTTCTAAATTCTAAAGATTTCAGGCATGTTGAATATACAGAAGGGAGAAAATGTGATCACAATAAGAGAGAGATGGTGAGTCCATGAAAAATTTATTGTTTTTAGCCCCCTGCTTTGGAGTCCTGTGGTCCTATCAGATCTTTCAGCAGCTAAAAATAGGTACAACTAGGAGGGTGAGAGATGGAAAATGTCTCTTTAGGATGTTTTGTAATACTGATCACTCTTTTTTATATTCCTAACTTGTATCATTCATTTATTCATTCAATCAATAAGCTTACATGCCACGCAACATGTTAGGCAATAAGAATGCAAACACACAAACAAAATAGCCACTGCCCTCAAGGAGTTTCTATTCTATTGTGTAGAAACAACATGATCACAGATGGCTATAAAAAAGCAAATACAAAGAACCTTTTTTGGATTGAGAGAAAGGAAATGTTAAAAATTTCAGGGACCACCATCACCAATAGCAACCACAAGACCCACCATTACAAAAGCGGCAGCAAGCATCTCCTCATTTCCTGCTGCATATAGAGTGTTAGGAAAGTCAATAGGCATCATAAGTGTTCAAAAAGTTATTAGAATTAGATTTATCCCTGCCTTTAGGGGCTATTAATGTGATTGAGGAAATAGTGCACAAACATAAAATATAACCAACTATATCCCAGGGCCATTACAAAGACCTGGTTTAATCTTGGAAGCTTCTCTTTTGCTCCTGACCCTCATGTATCATGACATTAGAATCTGATTGAGTCTCTGCATAAAGGAATAAGGCCCTAACTTCCCATGCAAACATTCAATGTAACAAAATATCTAATATAGAACAGTTTAGTGTTTTTAACTTGAATCAAAAAATTTGAAAGGTACTAATTGACTGAACTTACAGCTGTATATGAGGTCACGTTTCCTGATATTATAGAACAGCTTCAGAGAAGAACCTGTTTATCTTCAAAGGTATGGTGTAATGTGAGAGATACTAACAGTCCAAGTAGGACTGTTTTCCAATCAATAAAGGGTTTTTTTTCTTCAAATGACTGAAATTTAATCATTTCAAAAGAAACTTCAATGAAAATTTATAATATGGGAATTAAATGTTAGTGCTTTCTGCAAGTCAGGCTCAGGAAAAAAGAAGACCCTTAGCCTGATCCTTCTTAAAGACATCTGCGCTTACCCTGACAAGTTGGTGCTTGAGAAGGGATTAGAAATCTAGATCTTATATGGGCTGAGTTTTTGTGGTCTAAGATGATGTCATCAATATGCCACAACATTATAGCTTTTGCTTTGTATTACATTCTTAGAACTCTACAGTTTCATAGTCAATGGTTTCTATTGCCTTCAATATGAACTAAAATAACGTGTCTTTTCAGCATTCATGCTCCAGGACTCAACATTCTCCTAAGTATGCTTAGATAGACAACATCAAGTACAGAAAGCTGTGTATAAGAATAACAAGGTTTAGAGATCAAGAAAAGGTTCAAGATCACCTAAGCCAATATCAATATTTCAAAGATGGAGGGAAATGAAGCCTAGAAAAGGGAATTATTTGCCCAAGATCGTGCCACTGAACCAGTATCTGTATTTGTCTGGAACCATGTCTTAAATCAATTAATATGTTCAGATTTCTAGACATTTCATGATGCTGGTAAAGTCATGAATGAATTTCAGATGCTGAAAAACTTGTCCCTGCATTCACATTCTCCCATATGATTATTGCACAGTGTTTTGATTTAGATATTTATTTTCCCAAACTGTTTAGACATTATCTTAAACAACACTTCATTTATTTACACATTTGCCTCTTTAAGGTCCTTCTAGATGGAAAATGAAGTATCTGCTGTGATAGCAGAAAATCACAGGAAAGGAAATCAAATATGAAGCGGAGAGAACCATGCTTCCTAATTCTTCCCTTTCTTTCCTCCATCCAAGAAGTTTTTTCTTGTGTAACTCTTTTTCAGGATATTCAAGACCATTGCCCTAGAAAGATTATGCATTATGGGATCACAGACATGCTGGTCTAATGTTCTTGCAAGTAATAAGTGAATACATATTTTCTTCACGAAGTTTTTATATATGCACCAGAGATACAGTGCTGAATAGTACATAGATTTCTGGTCTTGGAGAAGGAAGATTTTAATTCAAATGTTACCTGGGACACTTAGTAGCAGTATGAGTATGGGTAAATCACTTTTCTGGTTTTGTCACTTGAATCTACATTGAAAAACTCCACTGATTACCACCTGAAAGAGATTCCAAAAGAAAACTTCCAGAAATATTATAACCAAATTCCAAGAGAAAATACTTCAAGTAACCAGAAAGAAACCATTTGTGGAACCACAATCAGGATCACACAATATTTTATAGATATCATATTAAAGGAACAGAGAGATTAGAATATGATATTCCAGAAGGCAAAAGAGCTAGAATTACAGGTAAGAATAACCTCCCCAGAAAAATTGAGTATAATCCTTTAAGGAGGAAAAAATGGATATTTAATGAAATAGAAGACTTTTAAGCATTCCTGATGAAAAGACCAGAGTTGGATAGAAAATTTGACTTTCAAATAAAAGACTCAAAAGAAACATAAAAAAAATGAATGTGAAAGAGAAATCATAAGAAATTCAATAATATTACACTGTTTGTATTTCTATATAGGAAGGTAATACAAATAACTTCTAAAAAACTTCATCATTATTAGGGTAGTTAGAAGGATTCTGCATAGAAGGAGAATTAGTCAGCTATGTTGGGAAGAGGTTAAAAAACAGATGGAAAAAGAAGAGTGATGCCCCAGGAGAAGGGGAAGGGGAAAGGAAGAATGGGGAAAGTTATCTCACATAAAAGAGGTGAGCAAGGAAGAGCTTTTACAATATAGAGGAAAATTGTGTGTGCAGGGGGTGGGGGAAGTAGTCAACACTTGAACCTCATTCTCATCTAAATTGGTTCAAAGAGGGAAACACACACACACACATACACACACACACACACAACTGGATATGAAAAACTATCTTACCCAACAGGGAAGTAGGAGGGAAAGGGATAAGGTAAAGGGTGATAGAGGTGAGACAAAAGGGAAGGTGGATAAATGAAAGCAGTGGTCAGAAGCAAAATAGACTTTAGAGGAGGACAGGATAAAAAGAGAAAGAGAAAAATAAAAGAAGAAAATAGGAGGGAGGGAAATACAGAGTTAGTAATCATAAGTGTGCATGTGAATGGGATAAATTCACCCATAAAATTAAAGACAATAGCAGGATGAATTAGAATCCAATAATATGTTGTTTATAAGAAACACCCTTGAAATAGAAAGACATGCAGAATTAAAATAAGGGACTGGAGTAGAATCTATTATGCTTCAGCCAAAATTTTAAAAAAATACAGCAATTGTGATCTCAAGCAAAAACAATCCCAAAATAGAACTAATTAAGAGATAATTTTGCTGAAAGGTAATATAGACTATGAATTAATATCAATACTGAACTTATATGCAGCAAATAACATAACATCTAAATTCTTGCAGGAAAAGTTAAATGAGTTACAGGAGAAAGTATAATAATGGGGAAACTTGAATTTATCCCCCTTGGACCTAGATAAATCTAACCATAAAATAAATAAGAAAGTAGTTAAGGAATTGATTAGAATTTTAGAATAATTAGAGAAGATAATGAATGCTGTGTGGAAGTATAATTTGAATCCAGAAATGAAGAAAGCAAAAAGGCTTGTAGTCTTCTCATAAACCATGTACATCTACATCATGAATACTTTCTTCAAAAATAGAATTATGATGAACACCAAGCACTACCAAAAAAAAGAAATTGATTATATCTTAATAGTCAGGAAACATTCTGTTACTAACAGGAGTTACTTTAAAATCATCAGTCTCTGAATATTTAGGTAATTATTTGTTTAGAGCAAAGATTAAAATAAAGTCCAAGTTAGGGGAGAAAAGGATAAAAATAAGAATACTGAACATGATCCCGGGAGCTCTAAAACAAACTGTTCAAGAACATTGTCAAAGACAAAAAACAAATGAGAACTGGGCAAAAGAAAAGATTAACTCTGTTGATCACTAGAGAAATTTAGCTTATGTAAAACATCACCTTGATAAGGTCAATAGTGCTCAGAGACCATCTCAACTACAAAGAAATATGGCAGGTGAGTGCTGTTCTGAATGCTAGTTTTGAATATGATCTGTTCTGCCAGACATTATAGAGAATTAAAAATTATGAGTAGTACTTCCCTCACAAAAGACTGAAAAGCAGTAGAAGGCAGATCAAGGGAAAACAAGACTATGGAGAACTTGGTGTGACAGCCATTTAAGCCCAAAACATCTGTAGACAAACACAGAAAGTGGGTAGCAAATAACATAGTCTTTTTGTAGAGATTTATTCTTATCAGAACCATTTATTCTTATCAGAACCACTAGCAGTTCCAAACCACCAATGTTCTCTTTGAGGAAATGTTATTGGCAGTGAAGAAAATGAAGGTGGGTAAAGCAGCTGGACCTGACTACTAAATACACACAGAAGAGAAGGTTCTTGAAGGCAACACAGTTTTAATTGATCAATGTTCATATCTCCCATTTAAATCCCTATGGTTAAAAAAAATCCAGTTCACAAGTACAAAACAGGAAAGATATGATGAAATACCAGTTTGTGGGTAAAAGATCAGGGGTTTTGGAGGACTGCAAGTTCAATTTGATTTAGTAGTATGATATGGCTACCAAAAACATCATGTGATCTTAGGCTACATTAAGAAGGAAGCAGAACCTTCAAAATGATAAATAAAAGTCAAATGGTCCTCTGCCCTTGGTATGTGGAAGGGTATGATGATTTGGGTCCATCAAATTTTAGGAATTTTATTGAAAATTTGGAGATCTTTAAGAAGAGAAGTGAATTGAAATGAGAAGAAAATGAACGAGAAGAGAAATGAATGAAAGCTTTATTGTAGAGGAGATTTCTGTACAGGTAGAGGTGGAGAGATGATGGCAGTGGTAGTGATGGGGGATGATGATGGGGATAATTATATTTATATAACGCTTTAACTTTGCAAAGCACTTTTGAATAGATTGTCTTATTGATTCTCACCAAAACCCTAAGAAGTAGGTGCAACATTTTATATAGGAGGAAACAGTAGCTGAAAATAGGTAGATAACTTGCTAGGGTCATATAGCTACTGAGTGTCTGAGGGAGGATGTGAATTCAGATACTCCAGATACTCCTACTACCCTGCCCACGACCACCTAATCTACCTCTGAAGTTGCTCCCAACTTCAAAAATTTGTGATTCTATAAATGAAAAAGACAACAAGCTATATTTTTTAAAAGCCACAGAAGAGATATCAGCAACTACTGACCTGTATGTACATGTGTGAATAATATATAATATTGGATAGACATTATGGATCTAGAAATGGGTAACGAGTTGTCCTCAGAATGGAAAAGAAGGAAGAGATAGGGCTGGATTGTATTTGGATAATTACACAGTTCACTGAAGGATCCTAATTTGTTCCCTGTCACCACAGCTCATCTAGTTTGGATAAAAATGTTTCTATAAGGTATGAGACACTTCCCTGTCACTTTAAACACCAGCCCTGGAATGTCAGGAGAGCTTATTTGTTAGGATTGAGGAGTGGTTTCCAGGTAAGACCGAGTAATTTTCAATTCAGTTCAATTTAAAAAAAATTTATGCCTCATTATGCACAATGCACTATGTTCCCTTTAGGATTATATGTACCTACAAAGAAGAAAAATTATACTGGTCTGGAGGAATTTTTGCCGTAGTCAGTGGAGTAAGTCATTCATAGAAATAATTACAATACAGGTTGTAAAATGACTACAACCTATGAAAGTTCAGAGTAACTAGAGAGATTCAAGGAGGAAGGGATTACTTCTAGGTAGGAGCTTAGGGAATTCTAATAAGGTGCCCCATTTAGGCAGTGGACATAGTGCTGGGCCTGTTCAAATGCAGCTTTAGATACTTCCTAGATGTGTGACCTTGGGAAAGTCAATTAACTCTGCCTGCCTCAGTTTCCTCAACTGTAAAATAAGCATAATAATTGAACCTGCCTCACAGGGTTGTATCAAATGAGAAATTTGGAAAGTGCATAGCACAGTGCCTGGCCTAAGGTTAATATATTATTATTCTATTTCCTTTTCCACTTAGGAGCTTCTAGAGCTGTTGGTCTCTAGGAAATGAAAAGACCTCTGACTTCTATGTTTTTGTAACTCTTTTCTTTCTATAGTTTGTCTCACTCACTATTTGGCATTAAGTTATCACTATTCTCAGATTGCCTTGTCTCATCAATTCTCTAGCACATCTCATTTTTCAATTTTAATCTGCCATGGGCTAGGAAGCCAGAAAACCCAAACTTGTTAGAATTTTGTTTTTTAAATTTGTCCTGGGTTGTATTTTGGGTAAATGAAGTGTTGTTGGTATGGCAAAATCCCTGACCTTGGAGATTCATACTCTCTCTAGAAAAATAAGTGAAATAAGATATAAAGAAGAAAATAAATGTACAATTAAAAGATAGATTTTGATGTTCATAGTTTATATAGGTTCTCATTCTAGGATCAGGAACAGGAGTGAGAACTTTGGTTTGGAGTTAAGGGAGGATTTCCCTAGCTAGTAGGATTTGACCTGTCTATTATTTTAAATGCCAACAACAACCAGGAAAAAACCCCAAGGATTATTAAGGACTTAAAATAACTGTGAATCTACTGTGACCATGAATAATGAGAAATCTGTTTGCTGGGCTGGAGGAAAGAGTCAGAGCTAAGGAAAGGGAACTATGAATTGCTGGAGCACTTTGGAACCAACACTGAGAACTTTGGATCTTATTTGAGGAGGGGACTAGCCTGGGAGCATTAATGCAATGGAGCACTGAGAGACCGTGTAATACAGCAATTGTGTGCCCTAATGGAAGATGAGGTTGAGCGTCATGTTCATGCCCAATTAATAAATATACGTTCCTCTCTCAGGTTACAAAGCAGCAGTCCTGGATGGATTTCAGTATTTCTAGCCAACTTTAAACAGGGTAACCACAGTTATTCCAATTATGAATAATGAAATACCCTTCTGCTGACACTGGGGCTTGGGAAATGATTGTACCATTGTATTATCATTGTTGCATGTGTCTTGGAGATTTTTTAAAATATGGCTTTACTGAAATACCAATACCTGTCATTTTACCCACGTTAAAATACAACATATGTGGAACAGGAACAGATTTTTATTAAGTCACTTGGTCACAGCCAATGGTGAATAGAGTGTGATCTTCTCTCCTGGATGGGAATTGTCCATTTCTTAAAAATGATGATAGCAAGGTTATCCTTGAACAACCAAGTAGTTGCTTCAGAATTCCCAACCGCTTTCTCTGTACTGTCACAGCCTTTGAAAGGGCCAGTCATTTAATTTTGTGAATATGTTCAGCTGTAAATTTTCCTTTGCTCAATTTCAACAGCAGGTTTGCACATCCAGCCCCATTAGATGGAAGCATGGCATGTGTGGAGGAGACTGAGTTTTGAACACCTTTGGCTCCTTCAGAGGTTTCTCAGATTGTTTGACTCAGGATTTGTCATTTGTCTGGCCCAAGAGTCTTGTAACAAAGAAATTTCCAGCCTCAGTTTGGTTCACTCTATGTGTTGCTTATTTGTCTGCCTTCTAGGAGACTGTTTTCTCCATGCTCTGTCATGTGAGATGTGGAATTCTTCCCCAAGTCAGTGGGATGATGGAGAGAGACTCTTAAATGAGATTAAGCCCTTAAGAGTCAAGTCCTTAGGTCTGTGAAGGAAAGTGTGTATGTATGTAAAGCCACAACTTTGAATTCAAGGGAAGTTCTAGAAATGATTCAGGGCTCAGATATGGAAACAGAAGCTAATGAGCAACAAAGAAAAATAGTAAATAAATAACGTGACTTCTATTGAGATAGAAGAGCTAACTTTTGGTAGAGTGGGAAGAAAGCTATACTTAGAGTACTAAACATCAGCTCAAATCCCAGCCCAGCTATTTACTCCCTGTGTGAACTTGGGCAAGGCAATTTACACTGGCTTCCCCATAGGTAAAATAAGGGCTTTGGACTAGATGACTTCTCATCTAGGCTCTAAATTTACTATACTATTTTCATTTTGCAAACCTTCAAGCACTACATAATATGAGCTTAGGGGATGTAAACATTTTAGAATTCATTTTTTTTTCATCCAGGAAATATTTGTGGAGGCCCTATTTTGTGCTCAGACCTCTGCATGGCACTGTGAGGGGTGTCAAAATGTAAAAACAAAGCAAAACAGAACAAAACTTGGTCTTTGCTGTAGGAATTCACAGGAAAAATAGGAGTCAAACATGAAAAAGTCAACGTTTGAAGAGACGCTCATAGGCTTATAAAACTTTAAAGTTAGAAAGGATGCCACAAGACTGTCTATGCTAAAGACAAAGTAAGTGATAAAGGTTAGTAGCATTCTGTGTGCTATAGGAGTTCACAAGAGAGAGATTTCTCGGTGTTAGATAATCAGAGCAGGCTTCATAAGAAGGTGGTGATTGTGTGGGTCCTTGAAAACTAGGTAAGACTGATTGGATGAAAAGGAGAAGCCAAAACAGCTATACCTATGTATGGACCAAGATGAGTGGCCAGATCACAGACTGGCCCATCATATGTGGAACACTGACTCCAGTCCACATATGTGGCACTTGGTTCTGTAGACAAAGTAGCTTCAGTCACAGAATTCTCTGCACATTTTTATTATTTTTAAGTCTGTGGTTTATGAAATGTTGTTCATTAGACTTAAAACACAGTGAGTTATCTCCCAGGTATCTCTGTGATGAATCTGGCTTCTTCTACTCCCAAATACCCTCACATCAAAGCTCTTGTAAAATTTCATAACACTCTACATGAGGTGGCACTATGGAACATCCTTTCTGTGGTCCACTTTGGGGTCTGCGTCTGGAGAGGTAGATAAAAATTACTTGGGGCTTAGGGCTCTGCAGCAGGCCCTCGCCTCTTCTAAGGCATGGCCTCTGCTACAGCAGAGCTGCTCTGCATATGTGTGCTCTTACAGAAATAGCCCCCTTCCCCAATGAGGAAGGGAAGTATATCCCAAGTTTTTTGAAAAGTGGATCTCTACTAACTTTCAGAAGCTCTTGCAATCTGTCTGAGAGAGGCGATAGAAATTTTACCCTTCTCTTAGCTAGAGATCCTCCCATTTGCACACCATTTATCTCCTTCTGGCTCACTGGAGAAGCTAGCTGGTCATTGTAACCATTCTTGGTAGCCTGATTCAATTCTCTGGTGCTGAGGAAAGTGAAAGGTTTTTTCCTTCCTTGAACTGGTAATGCAGCTGGTAAGGACCAATGATAGTTCTATTTTTTTAACCTTATAGCTAAAAAACAGATGTACTGCCTAAAAGGGTAGGTAAGAAACACCTCTACTCAAATCCTGTTTTAGACACATTCTGTTTTGTCACCCATGACAAGTCATATAACCTCTATGTACCTCAGGTAATTCCCTAAGATTTGTGCATTAAGGCAAACCTGGCTATGCAAGTGATCCTGGGCAAGTCACTTAACCTACATAGGTTGGAATTCCTAAAGACAGCATGGTATACAATAAGGCACTGAACTTAGAGTCAGGAGGAATTGAGTTTGAATCCTGCCTCAGACATTTACTCTCACTTCATCTGCAAAATAGATATATTGGACTTAATGGCTGATAAGGTCCCTCGTATTCTGAAGTTATGATCTTAAGATTTTTGCCTCTGACACTGGCAGCTTGTCTTTGGGCATGGCATTTTATCCTCTATGGGATTAAATCCTGTTTCTAACGCTGCCAGGAAGCCCTTGGGCAGATCACTTAACTTCTATGTGTCTTAGAGAAGTAGACTAAAACATAGTTTTGGGGATTTGAATTAGTGATTGAAAAGAAGGGAAGACTCAAGAATTAAACGTCTACTCTGTGCTGAGTGCTTCACAAATGTCTCTTCTCAGGTTCACAACAACCCTGAGAGGTAGGTGTTATATAATTACCCCCATTTTATAGTAGAGGAAATTGAGGAAGACAGAGGTTATGTGACATGCCCAGGGTCACTCAGCTAGTAAGCATCTGAGCCTGGATTTGAAGTCTTTGTGACTCCAATTCTCTATCCATTATGCCATCTAGCTGTCTCTGGTGGAAGGAGTCTCCATTCAGGAGATGCCTAACAGCCAAAATCACCTTCCTATGTTGTACATTTGAACATGATGAAATTCTTTTTTTTTTTTACATTTAACCCTGTTACAGTGAGAAATGGAATGGTGGGGGATGGGGGAGGAGAACTGCTAGTGCATCGTGCACTAGTGGATGGAATAGTAGTGGAACTTTGCTGACATTATCGTCCAGTGATTGCAGACTTGCCAGAGTGATATTTATACAGACTAGAAACTAAGTGCATTTAAGATTGTACTTATTTGTAAACAAAAGAAAAATTTAAGTAAGCATTAGGCCCCTAAAAGTTTATTTATTTCCTGATATTAGTTCTTGACATGTATTTGTTTAGTTGTTTCTAGTACGGCCCAGCTACACTATCCCTAAATTGCCACAGATGCAGCATTTCACTTTGGGGTCCAGTTTACAGCAGACAATATAGCCGCCAACTCTGAGAATGTTTAAACTTAAAAATCAAGAGTTACAAAGTCCACAGCTTTTCCAGAGCTATTCAGAATCCAGGGATTATTTTACAAGGGAACTGAGGAAGCCTTTGAAAAAGGTTGGTTGAATATAGAGTTGTTATGAATGAACTAAGGAAAAAAAGAAAGAAAAAAGAAAAAAAACCTCATCTAACCAACGTCAGAATAGGGAGCCCAGAGAGTTCTTGGTGGCTCCTCATGCATGGCTGTGTTTGTGCTGAACCGTCTGGGGAGTGAAGCATAATTCATGTTGCTGCTAGCCCTTAAAACAGGAAATAATATACCCATTTAATTTAATCACAATTTATATTACATGTGCATATTTCTAAACAAATGTTGTAGATGGAGAGTTTGGTAGCAATAATATTTATGAATTACACTTTTAGTTAGCAAAGGGAATGTATGACCTCGTACATTTGGGTTGACATCTGAATTTGGTATTCTGCACGTTTGACATGGCTGATGGATTCTTATTAACTTCATGTATAAACAGGAAATGCTTCTATGCTGAACAGTTATTAATGTGGGATGTCTCTGATTTTGAATTTCTAGGTATTAACTCTGGCCAGGTTTAGGAAACTAGACTGACTTCTCTTTCTCAGAAAAAAGAAAAAAAAAACAACTTGTATGATTAATGTATTAGAAAATCTGAAAATGCTTTATCAGATGGGAAAAACAGGAATGGATGTGGAAGAAATGAGTGTTTGCTTTGCTGACAGGGAAAGTATGCAAAACCTCTCCAAGAGGTCCCCGAGCTAGACATGAGTCTGCAGGTGCCTGTCACTGTTTCCCCGGAAGATCCTCAGCAGGAGTCAGAGCATGAAATGGGTAAGCCCCCACTTAGCTTTCACCAGCCCGAGGATTAAATGGTTCATGCCTTGGCCATCTCAAACCCAGTTTCCAAGGTAGCTTAAGAGAGGAATTTAATTTTTATTTTTTTATCACTAACTAGGTCCCCTATGACAGGTTCCTAGGTGCAAGACTAAGGCAAGGGTCCTCTGGAACGGATTCTACATCTGTAGTCAGGGTTTTAATCCTAACTCTGTGACTTACTAGTTTTATGACCTTGGATAACTAACTATCTCCTTGGGCCTCAGTTTCCTGATCTGCAATATGAAGGAGTTGGACCAGTTGACCTTGAAGGTCACTCCCATCCTTAAATCTATATGCTTTGGGTAGGGGGAACCTGGCTAGAGGGCACTCCTGCTAACAGAAGGCAGGGAGTCAGACCAGGTGGATTCAACCCAAAGAGGTTTGTGCCTGTTATCAGGACACACCTTACATTCAAAATCCAATTAGCAGCTGAGACTGCAACACTGAAGACTGAAGCTGGCAGACCTTTTCATCTGACTTTCAATTTTCAGAGGGAAAAAGTAACATTTTTATAGTTAAGGGTCAAAGTTCAAATTTAGTTTATATCAAATTACCAAAATATGCCTTTGTTAAGGTTAGATTCTCATGCTCAGAGCTATTCAAACCATAAGGAAAGCAAACACAGTGAGAGATAATCCCATTAAAGATGAACTATTCACTTGAACTTCAAATATTTGGTAACCATAATAAAGTCCCATCTATTAGGGAGATAAAGGCAGAAAAGGAGAGAACTAAGAAGTGGACTTCATTCCTCTGACAAAAGGCCTGGAGACCTGAGCTAAAAGCAAAGGCTTTTAAAAACGACATAACTCGTTTATGTCATCTAGAGGAACGAGTATCAGACAATCTAAGGCTTTGGGGAAATTTGATGGAGGAGGGCATTACAGACTCTCAACAGAAGGGGCAAGGATGACTTTGTGTCAAGGGTGTGGAAATGTTAGGCAGTGTTCTCCTTACTTGTTTGGAGTACCATGTGATGTATATCCATATCAGAGGTAGGAAATGCTGAATTCCTTTCTACTGCAACATGGTTCTTTCCACAGTTTCTGGTGTTTAAGCAAAACTAAACCTAAAGGATAAAGCTAATCCCTCTTCTACAGCTCCTGCTACAGAGGGAAGCAAATGGAGGGGGAAAGTATGAACTTTTCTTTAAGAAGTGGAGGAGAGAACTAAGCAGCTTCTACCCTCTGCTCAGACAGTAAGCTAAACAAAGACCTTGCCATGAGACTGGGATTGCCCATGCCTCCTTACTGTTCGCAAACAGCTAAGGAAACTGAGATGTGAATCAATTATCTCCCCGGATAGAGTGTAACCTCCTCAAAGAGAGGGTCTTACATGTTTATATTTGTGGCCCCAACATCTAGCAAGCAACTGGTAATTAGTAAACTTTTAATAAATACTTATTAAGCCATTGGCATAAAAAAGAGATACATTATCATGTATTTAATAAATGTTTGTCAAGTGGAATGAAAATGTTCCTTATTCCAGGCTTTCTATAGTAGTCACTGTAAAGAAAATGCTATTTATAAGACAAATAGTAGAAATGGCTGAAAAATAGGACTTAAGATACATAAGGAATGAGGTGGGAGGCTCTCTGACTAGAAACTTTTTCTTTTGTTTAGTCATTGTCTGACTCTTCAGGACCTCATTTAGAGTTTTCTTGGCTGAGATATTGGAGTTGTTTACTATTTCCTTCTCCAATTCATTTTATAGACAATAGACTGAGGCAAACGAGGTTAAGTGACTTGCCCAGGATCACACAGCCAGTAAATGTCTGAGGCCTGATTTGAACTCAGGAAGATGAGTCTTCCTGACTCCAAACCTTGCACTCTATCCACTGTGCCACCTAGCTGTCTTATGTGCTACTGCATCGGGAGCATTATTGCACTGGAACATTGAGAGAGAATGAAGGATGGCTAATTTTAGTCTCTTAATATGGAGATAGAGTGAGTTCACCAATGGGAACAAGAGGCTGCAAGTGATCTTCAAGTGATCTCCCAGGTGAAAAAGTCACAGGGAGTAGATGGATCTTTTAGAGGGAGAAGATAGCTAAGGCATAGTGGTTAGTCTAGAGAGTCAGGATGGAATAGGAAGAAGAGTGAAGGCAGGTCTTTTAATCTTTTTATTTCTTCATGGTACATAGCACTAAGTTTTAAAATACTTGTCGATTGACTGATTGATGTTATTTGTTTTCCAAACAGACTTTGTTTCCTAAACCTAAATTTGTTATCAAAAAGCCTTAGTACACAATGACCACTTCTTCTTTGTCCAGAGCCATCTGTTTGGGAAAAGAGTTTTTGATTACATTCTCCAGAACCCTAGACTACATGACGCTATCACCAGCAACAAATTTTTCCTCCCTTTTTAGGTGAACTAAAAAAGAATGAACCATTTTTTTGAATTACAGATGTGCCAAAAGGCACTCTAAATTACCAGAATGCTTATATCCTGGTGACAATGTAGTTGAGTGGGAGTCTGCCATGAGAGGATTTTTTTTTCCTCCACTGGGGGACTGGATGTGGAGGCTGAGATTTGGGGGGGGGGGGTTGTGTCAGGATTCCTTGCTCCTCAATATCCAGTTGTAGGCTTTCTTACGCCAAGATTCAGCCTGGAGCACATTTTTGATGACTCTAAACTAATCCCTCTACAAACCCTGGTTTATTCAGAAATGCTGACATAATGATAACTCTGATGATTCAACTGGTGAGGCTCAGCTATTTATGGCTCCCCAATGCCAATAAAAGATCATTCTGATTAAGCAGGTTCGGTTTCTATTTAGAGGGGAGTGGCTGGAGGGTTAGAGGGCAGGGGAGGGACTTGACCCCCAAATGGCCTTAATAGAACATGTCACCCTGAGGCAGAAGAATAAGGAGGTTGGGTGCTGCTGTGGGAAAGGCAGGTTTCTCTAGTATATTACATCCAAGAAGGCTTAGAAGTTTCTTAGAAACGAAGAAATATTTTCATCCTCCATTTTATGTAAAGACGAGCAGAATGTCAGAGAGAAAAAGGATCATGGAAGCCATTTAGTTCATCCCGCCGTTGGAATCTACATATTTAGCAAATTGTCTGTCTTATAGTGGTATATTGGTAAGTATTTAATAGTTGGTTCTCTGAGGAAGGAAAAGAATGGGCCCACATACTTTCAAGTTTAATCTACATCATTAACCTTACCTCCCTCATTTTCTTAAGTCTGGAAATCGACGAAACAGTAACTCTAGCCCTGTTTTGTAATGTTGACTGATTTCTGAGGTGTAAATACACACACTAAAAATTTAACAATGGACTCTTGGGTTCATCCAAGCTTACGCTAGCACGAAGACTCCAAAGGAAAGGGAACTACTGCCTCCACAGGCAATCCATTCTACTGTGGGATTTTTCCTTACATGTCAGATCTCTCATGCTTCACTTGCTCTTAATTTGACCTTCCAGGGTCACTCTCTTTTTTTCTGTTCCCTTCAGGTACAGATAGTTGTCATGTCCTCCCTAAATTTTCTTTCCCTTGGCTAAATATGGGTAGTTAATTCCAAAAATCCTCAGATGGCACAGTTATTACATTTTGAGTTCATTCATTCTCCCAGCTATGAGGTCCCCTAACTGTACTATCACTTAACCCATATCTTTCCATCTTATCCACAAAGATAGGATATGGAGCTTTGACAGATGCCTTGCTGAAATCTAGCTGTACTTTATTTGTATAAATCTACTAATTCAATACTACTATCAAAAAAAGAAATAAAGTTAGGTGGCACGATAAGGTGGCATTTGATTAGTTTACTCGAGGGGACAAGAGAGGGTGGTAGCTAGGAGACAAAGTGGATAGAGAGTTGAGCCTGAAGTTAAGTAGACCTGAGTTGAAACAGAGCTTCAGATACTTACTAGTTGGGTGAACCTGGGCAAATAATTTAACCTCTGTCTTACTCAGTTTCCCCAACTGTAAAATGAAGATAGTAATAGTCCCTATCTCCCAGAATTGTTGTGAGGATTAATTGAGATAATATTTGTAAAGAACTTAGCACAATGTCTGGTACCTCATCTCCTTTTCCCATAGGGTAGCTAGTAGATTAGAGGAATGTTATTGGCACAGTATACTTGGATTCAACAGAGCATCTGACAAAGTCTCTCATGCTATATTTACAGATAAGATGTAGAAATACAAAGACATAATAACACAATTAAGTGCTTTTGGAATTGGTAGAATGGCCAGATCTCAAAAGTATTCATTATATGGCTACTGTCACTGGAGGGAAGTCTCCCAAAAGTCTGCCTTAAGCCTTGGCTATTTCACATAATTTTGTCAGTGACTTGAATAAAGGCCAAAATGAAATACTTATAAAATTTAATGATGATACAACGTTTGGAGGAATAAGTGAAATACTGGATGATGAAATGTGGATCCAAAAAAATCAGCAGACTAGAACAATGGACTAATTTAGAATTTTCAAAATGTAATTGGGCTAAATGTAAAATTCTATACCTGGGTTAAAAAAAAAATCAATGTGACAAACAGGAAAGGAGAAGCACTGTTAGGCACTAGCTCCTGAGGAAAAGATTTGAATCTCTTAGTAGACATTAAAGCTTAATATGAGTCAACCGCATTAAGAGAGGCATGATATGCAGAAAAAGGAAAGTATGTTACTATCTATCATTTTTGGACAACATCTACAATACTGTTTCCAGTTCTGGATATTACATTTTCAGAAAGGCATAGACAAGATGCATGGTGTTCAGAAGAGGATAACTAGGATGGTGAAAGGACTGGACACGGGGCCACATCAATATCATGTGAAGCAGCTGTGGATGAGGAGAGAGAATCAAGAAGACATGATAGCTGCCTTCAAGTATTTGTTGGACTGATGCCTGGTAGAAGAATTAGTTATGTTTTGATTAGACCTTGAGGGGAGAAGTAGGTACAACAGGTAGAGATGATAGAGAGACAATTTTAATCTTGCTGAAGGGAAATCTCCATAGTAATTAGAGCTATGCAAAAGTGGGAAATGGGAGACATATAGATTACATATAGAAACAGTTCTGGGGTTTCTCAGCTTTTTTTTATCCCTCAAATCCTTCCAGTTTTCTATATACTTAGTTAGACAGGTGAAAGGCATAGAGATAAAGCTAGGGGGTGGGGCATACAAGGTTATCTTTTCTTTCTATTTGCCCAGCCATATTCATAACCACTGATATGTACATATGGTTAAACCAAGACTGCAGGAGCTTTGAGTTCACACATTTCTCATTTGGTCCTTTTGTCAGTTCAATGAGGGTAGTAGACAGGGCAAAAATTATTCTATTCAATTGACTGAGGGAAAGGCTGAGACCCAGATTCAGTAAGTGACTTACTGAAAGCACAATAAATTAGTAGCAAATTCAAGGCAAGAGCTGAAATCTCTTGACTGATTCCCAAACGTCCTTTATTACAGACTCTATTACAGTGGATCTTAGAGTCCTCTTGTTCTAACATTCCCTTTTAGAGTCAGCCAATGGATATTCAATTAAACTCTAATTTTGCAAGCATTTGAGAAAGTCTCTGTGGTAGGTGTGAAGAAGAAAGATGAAACTGAAATGGTTCTTATCCTTAAGGAAATGATATTCTTTTAAATGTTGTGTAGCTGGTAAAGCACTGGACTTAGTGTCAGAACGACTTGAGTTTGAATCCTGCATCAGACACATATGAGCTGCACAAACTTGGGCAAGTCACATGACTTTACTCAACTTTAGTCTTCTCAAATGTAAGATGGAAATAATATCATTTAGTTCACAGGACTGTTGTATGGATCAAAGGAGGCAATATAGGCTTTTCCAAACTACTATATAAATGTTAATTTTTATTGTAACACAGGACAGTGTGTGTGTGTGTGTGTGTGTGTGTGTGTGTGTGTATGTGTGTGGGATCTATACCAGAGAATACATCGCTGTTGGGAGAGACAGAACTAGGACCTGGAAAGAATCAGGAAAGACTTCATGTAGAAAGTGGCACTTGAGCTCATTTTAAGGAATAAATAATAATAGCAATAGCTAACATTTATGCAGCTCTACCAATGTGCTGGGCATTGCACTAAGCACTTTACAATTATTATTTCATTTGATTCTCACAATAACCCTGTGAGGTAGGTACTATGATAACCCTCACTTTACAGATAAGGAAACTGAAGCAAACAGAGATGAAATAACTTGCCTAGTGTCACACAGATAGTAAATGTCTGAAGTTGGATTTGAACTCAAGTCTTTCCAACTCCAGGACTGGGGTTCTATCCACTGAACCACCTATATTCCAAGAGGTAGAAAAGAGAAGTGGGTGCATTCCAGGCACAGAGGACAGTGCAAAGGCACACAGAAAGGAGAGGTAGTGTTTGTATAAGTAATAATTAGGCCAGTAAGACTGGATTATTGAGAAGATGGAAGACAGTAAGAAGACTAGAAGGAGAAGAAGGAAATAAGTTATGAAGAACTTTCAATGCCAAGTAGAAGAGTTTGCATCTGATCATAGACGTAATAGGGAGTCACTGTCATTTATCAAATGGGTAAGGAAGAGGTTTGACATGATCAGGTCTGCACTTTAGAAAAATCATTTTAGCAACTGTATGGAGTGGCTAGATTGATTAGATTGAATTGGAGGATAGACTGGAGTGGGAAGAGAATTCAGAGAGACCATATGGTAGAAATGGGAGACATAACAATAGGTCAAGTGATGAGGGCTTGGATTCTGGCAATAGAAGAAGGGTACCAAGACAAGAGGTGATGTTGAAAAAAGAATGACAATATTTGACAATTGGTTGGATATGTAAAATAAATGAGAGCAAAACATAGACAAGTGACAATGAGATTGAGACTAGAATATAGAAATTTGAAAAGTTAGTGAAATTGAAGGGAGCAATAATGAATTATGTTTTGGACATGCTTAATTAGATATACCTACAGAATATCCAGCTCAACATATCTAATAGATGGTGATGCTGAATGAGAGAGATAAACAGATAGAGACAGAGAAATAGAGAGAGACTCAAAGATAGAGAGACAGAGACAAAGACCCAAAGAGAGACTCAGAGAGAGACAGAGAAATAGAGACAGAAGTAGAGATGATGATGATGGTGATGATGATGATGATGGAAGTCATCTGCATAGAAATGATAAATGAATTCGTGGAAGCTAATGAGATCTCCAAGTGTCAAGGTAAAGGAAAAAAAAATAAAACTCCCAGAGCAGATTCTTGGGTGATATTTATAGTTGGTGAGAAATACATGGATGAAGATTCAGGAAAAAGATACTGAGCAAAAATTATTAGGTGAGAAGGGACCTGAAAACAAATAGAGTCTCAAAAACTCAGAGAAGAAAGAGTATCCAGTAAAAATAAGTTGATCAACAGTGTCACATGATCCAGAAAGGACAAGAAGGGTATTTGAGAAGTCATTTCTTTGGAGAGAAAAATTCCAGCTGAGTATTGAAGTCACAAGCCAGATTTCAGAGAATTTAGATGATAACAGGAGAGGAAATGGAAGAATTGCACACAGACAGCTTTTTCCAAATATTTTGGCTAACGAAGACAAGAGAGATATAGTATATTAGCTAGTGGGAATGACTGAACCTAGTGTGCATTTTTTAAAGGATAGATGGAGGAGTCTTGAGTGTATTTGTAAGCAACAGGGAAGGATCCAGATGATAGGGATAGTTTGAAGATTAAAGAGGGAGGAGAAGGACCACAGGGACAATTCATGGAAGATGGAGGGAGAGGAATCAAGGCACATTTAAGAGAGGTAGACCTTTGAGGAAGGACCATGAGAAAAGGTGCAACCAGTGCTAGAATGGTTGGCCAGGGATGCAGTGACATTGGAGGTCAGGGAAAGGTAGTCAGATCTCAGTGAAAGCCAGAAAATGGAAAGATGATTAGAATAGGTCCAGAATAAAGGAAAAGTTGTTAATTAGAGAACAGGAATTCCAGAAGACATAGTTGAAGGAGTGGACAAATATGGAGTAAGACATTCCATGAGTAGGATTGAAGAAAATGGGGATAAGAGACTCAGTAGGAAACATATACTCTACTGAAGGAGAGTCACATTTGCATGCATGCATGCATACATACATAAAGACAATGTATTTACAAAGAGTTTATTTCATATAAGATATTGAGAAAGATACAAAGATGAATAAAATACAGTCCCTACCATCCTAACCCTTCAATAAGGTGTGATGAGAATTGTACAACATAGATAGATAGATAGATGAATGGATAGATGGATAGATGGATGGATGGATGGATGGGTAGGCAGGTGGATGGGTGGATGGGTGAATGATAGATAGATAGATGGTAGAGATAGATAGACAGATAGATGGATGGATGGATGGATGGGTGGGCAGGTGGATGGGTGAATGACAGATAGATAGATAGTAGATACAGATAGATAGATAGATAGATAGATAGATAGATGACAGATAGAAAATGCAATAGCATATGTATATTATATATTACTAATATTATTCTCTAAAAGCTCACTGAAACATGGAGGTGGCCTGAGGAGCCTAGCACAGCACAAATTCAAACAAGTCTTATCAAGCAAGATAAGAGCTGATGAAAAATTATCCAGGTTTCAAGACCATCTCCTTCTACTTAGACTGAGCCAAAGGTCATCATGGAGCAAGGTGGAGGTAGGAAACTCACACTGCTACTCTGTGAAAACTCTGACAAAGAAGATCTCAGGACCTTTCATTTAAAGCTTATTATGCTTCCTGATCTTGTATAGACCTCTCTGGCTTGAAATTGTTACTAAAGCCCTCAGTTTTCTGCTTCTGTCCCGGCTACCCCAGAAAACATTGGTTCCTGACCTGGATTAGCCTTTGGATTTACTTGGATTTTACTTGGATTTATACCCTACCTCTATTTGCTAGAATATTACTTGGATTTACACCCTATCTCTATTGTCCTAGGAGGAAACTGCCCCTGAGACTCTTTGACTAGTCGAATCACCAGCACTTTTTTTGTTCCTCTCTTATAGGGAAGGTCACAGACTGTTGTCCAAGAATCAGCCTAATAAAGTGTGCTCATTACCTGATTTGTTACCAAGTAATGAAGTTCTTTTCAATCCCAACAATTCATGAATACAGTCTATTAAGGCATGGGGGGATGTATCTATAGAGGGAGTCTACATCAATGAAGTCATGGATCCTCCAAGTAGTGAAGTATAAATAAGTACAAGAAAGAAATATTGGGCTTGTGGGAAGATAGTGGGATGCTACATTGAAGAGAGATCAGATCTCCTTTCCCCAAAGTACCTCAGTGGGACTTAGAAATGGACCACTATTAAAAAACAAAAGAAAAATCACATTTTTACTTCCTCTTCTAGCTCAGGAATCCACAGAAAGACTCATAGAGATTTTTCTGCCAAAATTTTGGGATAGACGAGATGAGACAGGTAGAAAGTGGGGCACAGATAGCCTCAGGGTCCAGTGGCATTAGCCTAAAGCCTCTATCTACTGTATCTCAACAAAAGATAACAATCTTGACCTACTCAAAAAGGAAAGATCCCACATGAAGTAGAGAGACCCAGGCAAAATGTAGTCAAAGCAACAGCTGATGCTGATGTGGAGGTAGGAAAGGGAGGTGGAATATAGCAAGGGAAGGTACTGGAACTCTGTGGCAAGAATGAGCTCTCCTCCCCTTCCGTCAGTCCCCCTAATCCTGGCCCAGGCAAAACCAAGCAACGGAGCATTTTCTAAGTCACCTGAAGGAACACCCTAGTATGGGGTAGGGGCAGAGGAGCAGGGCAGTGTTCTCAGGACCAGGCAAACCCTGCCCACATCATTCACTGGCAGATATTGAACCAAAGAAAAATTACTCAATCTAGATATTTACATTGCTGAGACGAGTAAAACATAGATAACTCCAAATACCATGAGAAAATGTCTTGGCTTGAGAGATGCCCAGGGGGATGAACACCAGAGAGGATAGTGACCCCACAAAAGTCCAAGTATAGCCTCAGAGAAGAAAAATTTCCAGGCCATAGTCACTGCAAGGTATTTAGAAGAATGAAACAAGACATACAGAGTGGAAACTTAGGGAGCAAAAACCAGCAAAGAAAACTGACACTTCAAAACAGATGGTGGAAAATCTCACTCAAGAACTAAATGCCCCCCAAATTGGAATTACTTAAGCAGAAAAAAAACTCAATAAAACATTAAGAATGTTTAAAAATATTGAAAAAACAAAAGAAAATCTAAGAAATACTATGTCAAAAACAACTGGTTTAGAAAATAGGTGAAGGAAAGGTACTATAAACATTTTTGGAATATGTGAAATCATGACCAAAAAAAAACAAGCAAACCTAAAGTTATTTTGGGTTTCAATAAATTATTCTTGAATAATTTTCAAGAATATTCATATTCTTGAATTTATATTCAAGAGATTATAAAAGAAAATCTCCCAGAAATCTTGGAACCAGAGGGCAGGAAAAAAAACACGTCTAAAATGAAAACTCCTTGGGAACATCATAGCCAAAATCCAGAGTTTCCAGGCAAAAGAAAAAAATTCTACAAGTAGCCAAGAAGAAATTCAAATGTCAAGCAGTCCCAATAAAGACCACATAAGACTTAACAGCTGTTGCTATAAAGTGGAAGAGAGTTTACAAAGAGATACAGCAATTCCAAAAGAATAGTGAAAAAGTCTTCAACTAAGGATAACCTATCAACTGATCTAGCAAAGCTAAGTGTAATCCAACAAGGGGAGAAGTGAATCTTTAATTAAATAGAGAATTTCCAAATATTCCTGATGAAAAGTCCCGAACTCAATATTTATTTTGAAATGGAAATACACACATCAAAAGAAACATAGAAAAATACACATATCAAAGGTATTCCAGACGGAACTCAAGGTGACATATCCTACAAAATTGAATCTAATCATCAATGAAAAAAATATGAGTGGCGCTCAATGAAAAAGAGACATTTTAAACATTTCTACAAAGAAAACCAGATCTGAGCAAATCTTTTTCTTTTGCAAATAACTCAGATAAAAGAAATACAAGAAATAAAACAAATATAGCAACCAGGGAAGACACACAGAATGAAACAGATCCCATATTAACAGGAAGAGAAAAGAAAGAAAAAGTTATCCATGAAGTTAACAACAACAATTTAACATCATAATAGAAGGACCATTAGGAGATTTCTTTCTAAAACTACACATTAGACATGGGTAAAAGTAAAAACTGAATAGAAGTGACGGCAGAGGAACAGGCATGAAATATCATGGACTAAAAATCTCACAACACTTCCTATAAGAGAATCAATGTTTCATTTGTTTGTTTGTCAGTTCAGTGATAGGAGGAGCTCCCTTTGAAGAATACTCTTAGACAGATAAAGAAGTACCTCCACGGATAGCATCTTGTCTCAGGAAAAGGAAAAGGGAGCAACTGATACCTAAAAGAATGGTAGAGCATGAACTCAGAGAGGAGAATCTATGGCAAATGATGGGAAATGATCATGGAGAAGATACAGAGTAAAATAGTTGGCTGTGTGAAGGCGGTTCCTCTAAGAACCTCCATTTAAGGAGGATTCCCAGGGAAGCCACATCTTCATTTCTCACTGCATTGTACTCTGGACTACTATGCCCCAGAAACCTCTTCATCCTGAAAGATCATGCAAGTCCTAGAATTCATACCTGTTCCTTCAGCTTCTCCCTTTGATTGAACCTTCATTTAAGGACAGTACCCAGCCTATACTTTCATTTTTCAGCAGGTTATCCACCAAATTTCTCTACCATGCCCCAGTCTCTGGGTATCTTTATTTCCTCCTTGCACTTTTCAGTTTCCTTTTATGCTCTGTCTTTTACCATTAAAATGTAAGCTCCTTGAGGTATTTCCTCCTTGCACTTTTCAGTTTCCTTTTATGCTCTGTCTTTTACCATTAAAATGTAAGCTCCTTGAGGTATTTCCTCCTTGCACTTTTCAGTTTCCTTTTATGCTCTGTCTTTTACCATAAAAATGTAAGCTCCTTGAGGACAGGAACTATCTTTTTTCCTTAATTATATTTATTTTCCCTTTGTTTAGCTCATGCCTAGACATTATAACCACCTAACAAATGTTTGTTAATTGACTGACCCAGAAAGGAAATTTCATGGAAAATGAAGAAAAAATGATCATGGTAAGACAAGGGTTAGTATGAATAGCAAAATCAAGGATACGAGAGAGGTTCTATCATAGGACAATACTTCTATTGTCTCTATTTCCTTTAGGAAAAGGGTTTCTATGAGTGAAGCATGACAGAAAAAAAGCAAGAAAGGGCAATATATTCAAATCAATAACAAAGAAATTATTTAAAAGGGGCAACTTAAAAAAAGTTACTTTAGAAGCTTTAAATTCATGAGGAGAACAGAAAGTAAAAAAAGAATAAGGGCCATAAATGAAAGAATAAAATTTATATTAGAAAAGGAAGAGGAATAACAAAAACAGTGAGGAAAAAATAAATTCTATTTAGAAACAAAGCAAGTTGAGGTAGATGAGAGAGAGAGGTATTTCCTTGACTGTGAGAAACTAAGGAAAAATGGAAAGAATTAACCAGACAAAAACAAGAAAGAAAGAAATTAATTAGAAAGCTAAGCAAACCTGCAAAGCAGGAGAAAGGGATGACAAACAAAATGAAAGGCAATGGGGTCAGGAAGAGGTCCAGTAAGGATACAGCTGCATTAATATAGATAAAGCAAAAATAACTGAAGAGACAAAGCATTATTTTTACAGAAGAAGTAAAAAAATGCTAAAAGGAACCATAGATAACAAATCAATATCAATATTAAACTTATGTGCTCCAAATGCCTTAGATCTAAATTCATAAAGGAAAAATTAACAGAATTATAAGGAGAAATAGACATTGATAAGAGGTTTTAATGTCCTTCATTCAGTTATGGCAATCTATTAGAAGACACAGAAAAGAGAAAATATAGAATTGAACAAATTGATGAAGAGAATAGAGCTAAAAAACTTATGGCATCGTCTAAATGGGGCTACTAAAGAATATTTTTATATGTCAGGACCACATCAACCTTTACAAAAATAATCACAGAGGCGTGAATTTTTGTAAATAAATACAAAAAGACAGAAATACTAAACACATATTTCTGACCATGCTGCACTAAATAAAAGAACAATTCTGATGGATTCATAGGGGGATTCAATTAAACTTTTAAGGAAGAATTAGTATCAATGCTAGGCAAATTATTTTTTTTAATTAAGAAAGAAGCACTCTATCAGACTCTCTTTATGAGACAAAATATAATTCTAATTCCCCAAAGCAGGAAAAAGAAAAAGGATCAGAGAAGTGTAGAAGAGAATTTAAATGAGAAGATCTATGAGAAGATCTTTCCCATTTATTAATAGATCCATGTGACCTGCTTTAATTACATGGAAGTCTAAGTCATGTGTGGTGGGTGGAGCTTGCTGAACAGGTGAAATAGGAAGGGTGGAGTAGAACTAGGAGGAAGTTAGTGAGAGCATTTAGGGGTGAGGAGAGAGAAGACAGATAGGCACAGTTAGTCTTGTGAGTGTTTGTTTGTGAAAAGACCCCAGCAAGAGTAGGGAAAGGCTTGAGAATGGCTTTGTCCTCTGTAGTACTAAATATGCATTGACTTCTTGGCTACTGTGATGGATTTGGCTTTCTGGAGTCTGAATAAATGTTTCTCTCCTGCCTTCTATAGAGAGAGTCTGTTACACTTTACAATTCATGACTATGTTGGCATATTCAGTCACTTTTAGTCCTGTGAATATTGCCTTGGCAATATAATAGACTAATATCATTCATGAATATTAATTGAAAAATTTTAAATAGAATTCTGTCAAACAGGCTACAGCAATTTATCCAAGAAATCATTCATTGTGACCAAGTTGGATTTATACTAAGAATGCAAGGATTATTCAACACTAGGAAAACAGTCAACATAATTATATTAAAAACAAAAATATCCACAATCACATGACTATCTCAATAGATGCAGAAAAGACCTTTGACAAATTACAACACTCCTTTATACTAAGAACTCTACAAAATATAGGGATGGAGGGATCCTTTTAATATCATAAAAGAAATTTTCAAAAACTAAAACCAATCATAATATGCAATGGGAACACACTGAAAGTTTTCCTAATAAATCCAGGAGGAAGCAAGGAATGCTCACTCTGTCCATTATTTTTTATGCAGTTCTGGAAATTCTACAACAAGAATAAATCCAAAGAAAGTAAATTCAAAGACAGGGAAAGAATGACAGGCAAGAGAAGATAAAACTATCCCTATTTGATGATGTCTAAAAGTTTGTTTCAAAAGTTCCAGGAAACAAGATGGCAGAGTAGAAAGATACACATATGCTAGTTCCTAACCCACAGCCCATAAAATACCTGTAAAGAAGAACTCACAACAAATTCTGGAGCAGCAGAAGCCACAGAACAATGGAGTGAAGGAGATCCCTGCTCCAGAGAGACCTGAAAAATCGACACCAAAGGTCCGTCATGCACCAGACCAGAGCAGAGCCCAGCCCTGCCTTGGCCAAGCAACACCAAGAGGAGCAGATCTGAGCAGGCTTTAGGGACAGAATCTCCAGCAGCTGCACAGATCCCTCCATCCACAGGCTCCATAGGTCAGTGAGACAGTCTTTTTGAC
>CM053769.1:419687011-419760774 GCA_028658325.1 Potorous gilbertii
CTTTTCAAGAAGAAAGGACAAATAATAACAACAAGAATGTAAAGACAATAATCTTAGAGAGAATGGCTTTAGTAACTAGAACTGAATGTTAAAGAAACTAGGGATTCTAAGGGTCAGAGATCAGGAGGGACAACCTTTCCTGGCATAGGAAAAAGTCAGTACAAAGAGTATGGAGATGAGAGTCAGAGGATGTTCTAGCAAAGGTGGGACTAGGGGTAACAAAACACTCACCTGGGGTGCAGCTTGTAGGAGAGATGACACTCTCTATGATCTCCAAATATTTGGAGGGCTTTCATGTGGAGAAAAGATTACACTTGTTTGGCCTTACAAGGTAGAATAAGGTACACTAAGTAGAAGTTGCAAAAAGACAAATTTAAGCTGAGTGCCAGGAGCATCTTCCTAAGAATTAGAATAAGAATAAAAATTAGAAAAGAACGAGCAGCCAAGGAAAGTCATGGGTTGCCCCATGGTACAAAATCCCAGCCACTTCTTTCTAGGTTTCTGAACAGAATGATAGTGCCTCGGAATGGGAAGGAAACTGAGAGTTTTCCTGGCCCATTCTCATATTCTGTACCTAGTTTAGATCAAGGGTGGGGAACCTGCATCTTTGAAGCCACATCTGGCCTTCTAGGTCCTCAAGTGCAGCCCTTTGACCCCAAACTTCACAGAATATAACACCTTAATAAAAGGATTTGTTCTGTAAAACTTGAACTCAAAAGGGCCACTTTTAGGGACTTAGAGGTCCACATATGGCCTCAAGGCTATAGATTCCCCACCTTTGGTTTAGGTAAAGCTCTGCTGAGAGATATAGTATGATCATTTTTAGTTCATCTCTTACAGCCACAGGATAAAACAAAGTCTATTGCCTTCTTTTACGTAGTCCAGAATTATTGATGCAAGATTCTTTGAGGTGAAACTAAAGCCTCTGAGTGATATTTTTCTGCTAAGAGTAGAATATAATGGAATTTTTTTTTTCTTTTGAGGCAATCAGGGTAATGTGACTTGCCCTGGATCATATCACTAGTAAGTGTCTGAGGCTGGATTTGAATTCAGGTACTCCTGACTTCAGGGCCAGTGTTCTATCCACTATACCACCTCAATGCCTCCATGGATAAACGTTAAACAGCTTGTGTGAGAAAAAAAACCATATGTAACACACTTTTAAGTTTAATTTCCATTTTATCATTTTCCCATCATTTTCTTAAGTATTGATAATCAACAAAACAAGAACTCAAACTCTGATTTTGAGTATTTTCTGATATCTCAGGTATAAACACTAGCATTGAAAATTTAACAAAAGGCTTTTAGACACTTGTTTGAGCTAGCTCTAGCACACCCCTGCCCTCAGTCCCTTAGAATGTTGTCCACAGTGAGGCACTTCAATGTGTAAACTTCAATGATGATGCTTCCACGTCTCTGGAAGCTCTCAGGTCTCTCTGTTTGACATCTCCTCTGTAGTGGTCTCGTGCATGTTCAGGAGACATTTCTCCAATACCTACCAAGAGTAAAGTACTCTTTCCTAAAGCACAGGGAAGTTTAATCTTGTCATTTCTCTACTGAAGAAGGTCAGTGCCTATAAGCACTAGGAATAAATAACAAAGAAACTATTTTATTTGACTTTTATATTCTTTCACAACATAACTCCATCCTATCTTTCCAGTTCTAGTCAAACTGGCCTTCTTGCCATTTGCTGAACAGGACATTCCATTTTCTATCTCTGAGTGTTTGTACAGACCTCTCACCCTTCCTGGAACCCTCTTCCTCCTCACATCTACCTTTAGGGATCCCTGGCATCTTTGAAGGCCCAACACCAACATCATCTCCTGACCCCCTCTCTCAGTTAGTCCCTTTCCTCCAAAATGCTTTATTTTTCTTTGTATAGATTTTTCCATTCACTTGACTTGTTTTCTTCTGTACATTTATTTAATGTTCTATTGGTCTCTCTCTCTCTCTCTCTCTCTCTCTCTCTCTCTCTCTCTCTCTCTCTCTCTCTCTCTCTCTCTCTCCCTTCTGTTCCATCTGTATCATTGCCCGCTGACTCCCCTCATCCCCAGTACAAGTCTTCCCTTTTAACAAATGAATATAATTCAACAAAAAAAAATCAACACTATGTCTAGAACTATACATTTCATTCTGTCTCTCCAAATCATCATATTTCTCCCAAGAAACTGAAGTTGTGTTTTGTTTCATTTGTCCTCTGAAACTAGAATCGGTCACTTTATTGGTCAACATTCTGAAGACTTTCAAAGTTGTTTTCCTTTACCTTACTGTGGTCATTGTGCAAATTCTTCTCCTGGTTCTGCTTATTTCATTCTGCACTGGTTCAGACACGTCTTCAGAGGTTTCTGATGAATCTACTACATTTGTCATTTCTTAGAGAGAGTTGTATTCTTATGATAAGATTCCATTACAGAAATACACCACATGGCTTTTTCAGCCATTCTTCAATATATGGGCACCTACTTTGTTTCTGGTTCTTTGCCAGAATAAGCCCTGCTATAAATATTTTGCATCTAAGGAGCCTTTCCCCGTGTTTGACCTCTTGAGAGTGCATGCCAGGTTGTAGTATCATGGGGCCAAGATTGTGCACAGTTTAATGACATTTTATGAATTCCTCATTCACACTTGAAAAAATTGAAGCTGAGTCATTTGTCCAAGGCCGCACAAGTAGCTTTTGCTACAGTCATAAACAAAACCCAAGTCAAATCTCATTAAATTAAGGCATGAAATATAAATATAACATGAAACCATAGTGATTTCAAACAGCAATAGTAAAAATGATAATACAACTCCAAACTCCAAGTTACACAGCACTTACTGTTTTCCAAAACAGTTTCTTCAACACAAAGACCCGAAGATAGTCTTCCATTTTACAGATGAGGATACTGAAAGAAGATGGGACTTTCCCATCACCAAGTATGGGTGGTGATGTATGCAGGCACAAGAAAGAATCAAACTCAGGTCCTGTAATTCTTATTCAATTATATCAAGCGATGCCTTGATGAAGGATACGGAATAGTATCTATTGAGACAAAACTTCATGTTAGATGTAAACTCAGATGAGTCATTTTCCTGCTCTAAGCAGAGCCAGAAACGAGCAGCATTTGCAAGGACCATGAAAATTATCTTCAAACACTATTAGGGAAGCTAAAGCAGGAGGGTGTTGGGGAGAGCTTGTCTGTGGTACAGATGCTGGCACACCTTTTGGTAACTTTCTGCTTAAGCTAATTATTCCTTCTAATTTGATTGGTGCTAAATTGCTAAAGGACTGAAAGTTTTATGAGCTCTCTCTGAAGTCTGGCACCTGGGGCAAGGCTGTCCTAGTTATGGCTCTGAAACTTCTTTAAAATTTAGGTGTTGGTTTATATTGGTTCTATGGTCCCTGCTGCTGCTAAGTGATGCAATGTGAATAGAGTGCCAGGCCTGAGGTCAGGAAGACTCATCTTCCTGAGTTTAAATTTGGCATCAAATACTTACTAGCTATATGACCATGGGCAAGTCACTTAGCCCTATTTGCCTCAGTTTCCTTATGTATCAAATGAGCTGGACAAGGAAAGGGTAAACCACACCCATATCCTTTCCAAGAAAATCCCATGTGGAGTTATGGGAGAGTTGAAAATGACTGAAACAACTAAACAATGACGGTTCCTGCTAGCTCTGATGTTCTGTGGATCTATAGGGATTAAGTCCAGTATTCTCTTCCATCACCGAGGCTCAGAAAAGTTATGTAACTTATTCATGGTAATATAGCCCTCTGGGGCCACCCTCTCCACTCAGCACTTGTGCTCACAAGTTGGGACATCCAGAAGGCAACTACTGCTACTCTCAGGGCTCTGCGGGTAATACTGAGAGCCTGGGTTCCTATTTGGTTGTTTGTTGTCCTTTATTTTCGAAGAGGACCAAAATGACATCACCACGATAAAGTGAAATTTCAATGTGTCCAACTGTGGCTGATCAAACCAATATAAGCTTGGAATTCTCTCCCACAGGTTGGACACAGATAGTCCATATAAATATTCGGGGTGGGTATCCAAAATTTGCACATTCTACATTTACTTTGTGCTGTCTTAATTCTGCTTTGCACAAAGAGCACAGCACCCTTTCTGATGTGGGCACGCCATACTTAGTGGTCCTGGGCCAATGACTCCCATGTTGCACAGTCAAATCCAAAGTTCTTGAGAGAGATCTTGAGAGTGTCAAACTTGTATGGCTTCTTCTGACCACCATGTGATCGCCTGCCCCATACAAGTTCTCCATAAAATAGTCTTTTTGGCAAGCATATATTTTGCGAACAACGTAACCAGACCATTGGAGCTGTGCTCTCTGAAGCATAATTTGAATACTTGGCAGTTCAGCTCAAGCTGGTACTTTATCTTCAAATTATCCTCAAGTGATCCTCAGAATCTTCCTAAGATAGTCCAAATGGAAGTGATTCCGTTTCCTGGCATGATGCTAGTAGACTGTCCATGTTTCACAGGCATATAGCAATGAGGTCAACACAACAGCTCCATAGACCTTCAGTTTGGTAGTCAGTCTAATAACTCTTCTTTCCCAAACTTTTCTTCAGAGCTTCCCAAACACTGAGCTAGCTCTGGCAATGCATGCTTGAACCTCTCTATCAATGTTTACATCCCTGCAAAGTGCACTACCAAGGTAAGTGAACTTCTCCACAGCATTCAATACTTCTCCATTTGTTGTAATCAATGATTCCACATGTGAATGGTGTGGTGGTGGCACCTGTGTTTTCTTGGTGTTAATTATTAGGCCAAAATTACCACAGGCAGCAGAGAATTGATCCATACTTTGCTGCATCTCAGCTTGAGAGGTTGCATTGAATGCACAATCATCTGCAAACAGAAAATCATGCACTAACACTCCCACCACTTTGTTCTTGTCTTGTAGCCTTTTCAAATTGAAGAACTTACCATCAGTACAGTAGTTGACCTTGATGACATGTTCATCCTCATTGAAAGCATTTGATATCATGACTGAAAACATCATGCTAAAAAAGCATGGGAGCAAGCACACAACCCTGTTTCACCCCATTGGTGACTGGAAAGGCATGATAGCATGGTCCACTATCCAGAACCCAGGCAAACATGCCATCATGAAATTGAAGTACAATATAGATGAACTTCTCCGGGCACCAAATTTTGACATAATTTTCCATAAGCCCTCATGACTAACAGTGTCAAAGGCTTTGGTCAGATCTACAAACGTTGTGTACAGATCTCTGTTCTGCTCCTGGCATTTCTCATGGAGTTGTTGGGCAGCAAACACCATGTCAACTGTTCCTCAGTCTTTTCTGAAACCACACTGACTCTCAGGTATATGACCATCTTCCAGGATCAGCCTATTACAGGGAACTCCAACAAGAATTTTGCCAGCATTCCCCCTGTGATTGTCACAGGTTCCTATTTGCTATCACTCACAAACCCCAACTCATATGCTCCCTGTTGAAGATCAGCTAGTAGACTCAATTAGCTTTTCACAAAGGCATTTAAAACCTCAGATGGTATGAGAATAACAGCTGATATAAAATATTTACTCCTCAAAACCCTAAGGCATACTGTCCTACAAATAATACATAATTAATCAGAAGAGTGACCTCAAACTTAGAGTACAATGGCAATGTGGCAGAAGACTAACTCACAACTCCTTCCTGATGCTTTATGACCTAGAAATCTTCTCTTGGAACCATAACTGGCATTTTTCTCTGGTGCTAGAGTTTACATTCCACATTTCTTAAAACTGCTTTCTCCTTTGGTGGCTTTATATCTGTATCCATTTTTGTCTCTGTTTGTCTCTGTTTGCCTGTGTTTATCTTCTGTGTCTCTTGCTTTACCATTGATTAGAAGTGTTGTTTCCTATAGGTACAGTCTCTCCAATAGCATGATGGGGGAGGGGTGAAAAAAGGGAAAAAAAGACCAAAAGAGAAAGAGCAAAAAAGAGGGGTAGGGCATAGACTTCATTTATACATTTTAGATTCCATCATGTTCTTACGTTGGCTAATGGGGAAGGGGAGGCTTCTCCCTCAAAATCACTAGTATCAAATTCAAAACTTGAACCCAAATCTTCCTGGCTTCAAGTCTACCATAACATCCTTCATCCTGTGCTGCTCTCTCCAAACAAAAAAGGTAAGGTATTAGGGGTTACAGGGAAGTAATGAGGTGGTTCCCTCTTCAATGAGAAAAATTCAGTTAGCCAGTCACTTGGACTCCATAGTAACCTGGTATGCCCCAGGAATTAAGAGAGCTGTCCTGCTATTCAGCAACCAGCAGCATAGTATCTGGCCAGCTGAAATAATAAGGAGAAAACACTCAAAACTGATGTTTTGAAAGGAATAAGTATTTATCCTCTAGAGACTCCAGCCTGCATTGTCTGTCTGTAATTACAGTCATGTTGTGACCTGTTTACTTAACTAGGGAGTAAAGCTCCATGATAGACACTTTGGGAAACTGAATGGAGGTGCATTAAGCCAACATCCAAGGCATTTCCTCTAGCAAATGACTTGGAATGTCTTCAGTGTGGTTCATTCAAGGCAGATCTTTTGTTTTCCAAGAATGGCATTCACAGACATAGCCAGCCCTGAAATGACCGCTGCCTCAGAGATATGCATTATCAGATAAAATACCTGTATAGGAAGAGATACACATGACCTATAGCAAAGATTGGCAAGGCTGCTAGGTGGTCTCTTTGGATATCTGTTCCTTTAAGACTAAGATTATAAGAGAATTGAGGAACTTGGGATGAGTACTCTTTTTCTATGAGATAATGGGAATGTGATGAACCATAGGCTCCTAGAGATCTGAGAAAAAGGATAGAAGAACAAAAGACAAAAACAAAGGAGTATTTCTCCATCTTGCAGGAGACTGTGTGATATAACAGACAGCATATTGAACCCAAAAGCAGCAGATCTGAGTGTAAGTGTTAATTCTGGCAATTATTTACCAGGTGTAGGCAAGTCATTTGATTTCTCTGAACTTCATTTGTAAAAACATGATCATTTTTGTATTTCTTGTCTTACAGAATTGTTTTAAGGAAAGAGAGAGAGGGAAGGGAAGAAAGGGAGAAAGAAGAAGAGAGATAGAGACAGAGAGATGGAAAGACAGAGAGACAGAGAGAGAGAAGACAGAGAGACAGAGAGAGAGAGACAGAGAGAGAGAGGGAGAGAGAGAGAGAGAGAGAGAGAGAGAGAGAGAGAGAGAGAGAGAGAGAAAGAGAGACTTTGTAGATTGTAAAGTGCCATGTACATTAAAAGAGAACTTTGCCACCATTATTAGTAAAAACCTCTCTGTTATCTACAAATACCATGCCCATGGTAAATCTGTCTCTCTCTACCCTTTTCCTCTTGCCCAACTTTGCTGCTCAGCTATGGAGAGTGCAGTAAGTAGAGCAGTAGCTGACTGAGTGTGCTTGCCTGACCAAATTCCAGAGTCCAACATAAATGATTGGGGGGATTATCTCTTTTTTCCCCATTATACACATCCAACTTCCAAAGAGAAGTTCAGATAAATCTTTAAGTGTTAACTTAAGGAAACAAAAGAAGTCATTCCAAGGATTAAAGGCTTAAAGATCAAGAAACAATCTAAAATGTCATCCAGCCAAACCTCATTGTACATTAGGAAACTGAACCCCAGAGAGGTGAGGGAATGTGCCTAAAGTTCCAGAGGTAGAAAATTGCAGAGCTGGGGATCAAGCCCAGACTCTTTGATTCCAAATCCAATGTTCCGTCCACCATACCATGCTTCTTTGTATTTGTCCAATTCCCTGATTTGAACAAGAACCAAACAGCCACCACTGAAGGGGAAAAAAAAACACCATGCCTTGAAATACTTTTTTTTTATATTTGTATATATATACTAAGCTTGGACAAATGTCTAAGACTCAGTGCATTCTCTCTGAAGGTTAATAACAAATGGGATTCCCAAAATAGATCCTTGCTGCTTTTATCTGTTGTTTGTAATAATCCAAGAAGAGCTGGAGGTTGTCAAAAGAAACCAGACAATTAAATTTCTAACGTGCTTAACTTTATTTTATGTATGATCCTAAAACAACAAGCTTTGAATGAAACCAAGTCATGTGTCTCCTGAAGAAAATGTATGAGCTTTGTGATAGCTGTTTCCCTCATGTCCAAAGCTTTCTCTCCCTCCCCTACTCCCATCAAGAAACCTCAGTTTTCAAAGCTGTGTTTGGGATAGTTGATCTGATTTGTTTGGTTGGTGTTTGTCATTTTTTCATTTGTATTTTTGTAATCGTTGGGTATATATATATTTTTACTCTTTCCATGCTTCTCTGTATTCATCATCTTTGTGATTTCTTGATAGCATAGTTTTAGTTGTACCCCTGAAATTGAGTTTAGTAAACTAACATTTATATAGTGCTTACTATATGTTAGGCACTTTACACATATTGTCTAGTTGGATCCTCACAACCACCCTGCAAAGTAAGTGCTATTATTATTAATTCTATTTTCCAACTGAGGAAATTGAAGCAGAGATTATGTGACTTGCCCAGAGTCACCCAACTTTAGAGCAATTTGAAATCAATTCTCTTGCCTCTAGGCTCAATTGTCTATCCACTGGGCCATTTAAGATACATGATCATTTTTTTATTAAGTTTCATCATTTTTGTTCTTTTAAAAAAATACTATTTTATTTTTTCTAATGACATGTAAAGACAACTTTTAACATTCATTTTTTATAAAATTTTGAGTTCCAAATTTTCTTCTTCCCTCCCTTCCTTTCCTCCTCCCCAAGATGATAATCAATTTGACATAGCTTATAATGTAAAATCATCACAATTTTATTTCACAAAATTATAGTTTCCATGATTTGTTCTTTAATTCTTTCATTATTTAGGACTTTATTGTTATAGCTCTATTTGGGTCTTTTTTTGTTTATGTTATCTGAACTAATTTCTAAATTTCATTGAGTCATAGTATTTCTGACTTTTTACATTTATTTGCAATATTTCATAATGAATGGTTAATTTTTGAAAATGTCCCATATGGTGCTGAGATATATGAATAATAGTTTCATTTAGATGATTCAATAAATCTTTTAGTTCTAATTTTTCCAGAAATTTGTTCAATTCTAGGTTTTCCCTTTAGTCTTTCTGTTGGATTTGTCCAAAAACTAAGAGAGGGACGTTAAAGTCTGCAGCCACTATTCTCTTTGTCTTCTTGTAATTAAGTTGGTTTTTTTTTTGCATTATGAATTTATATGCAATTTGGAGCATACAAATTTAATATTGATATTTGTTATCTATGGTTTCTTTCTTCAGAGTTGTAGTTTCCCTGTTTATGTTGTACATTTTTGTTATTGTTTTGTATGATAACAAATATGCAACTTCTGCTTTTTGGGATTCACTGAATGTGTACTAGATTTTGTTCCAGCTATTGATTTTTTTATTCTGTGCATACCTTGGTTTTCATGTATTTTTGTAGCAACAAATTGTGAGCTTTTGCCTTCTTATTCAATCTGTCATTCTCTTTTGGTTTTATTGGATTGTCACATTTAAAGTTAAGTTAGATTTATATTTTCTTTCATTTATCTCTAATTTTGCTTTTTAGAAATTAGAATTCTCCCCTCCCCACCCCACACACTGCATAAAGGCAGTATTTTGTTTCTTAATTTTTTTAAATTAATTTGAGGCAATCCTATTCCCATAGTCTCTCTTCCCCTTGCCCTCAAGTGATCCCCTCCTATTTTTCACCCCTTTCCCTAGTTGTGGAGTTTTATTTAACTTTATCCCTATTTATTTCTTCTTTTTTAACTATTTAATTCTTCCCTTCTTTTTTCCTCAAAACAAAATTTCCCTTCCCATCCTTCCCTTAAACTTCTTTTGCTTGTTTTTAAATTTTTTATGCAAAGTTTTCTTAAAAGGATTTCTTAATCCCATTCTCTTCATTAATTCTCTTCCTTTTCTATTGTAAATATTTTTATTAATCTTCCTTATGCTCATTTATTCATTTGATTCTAAATTAACTGTTTTGAGTTCCCTCTTCTAAAAGAAATTTCTCTGCTATTACCTTATAGATCTTGCTATCTCCACAACCACCCCACTATTTTATTTTATACTTTGCTCTTAGAACTATCATATCCTGTAGGAGATAGATATATTGCCCTAGAGTCCTCTTTTACTGTGTCCTTAATCATGTAGTCTATTTCTACCCCTTGCTTTCCTAATCATTTTCTTTTCCACTTGCTGTGAAATATCCTCTGGATCCATTCCCTTTCTGGATGCAGGTTGTTGCCAGAAGATATTTCCCCTTCAGAGGTAGGATGCTGTCCATAGAAGTGCACATTCTCTCAGCAACAAATTCTTGCAGATCTACCCATTGTAAAATCCCTATTTCCTATCACAGAATCTCTCTCTCTCCCACCATGGGAGTGCTCTTCTGAGGTACATTTGCCAATCCTTGAATGAAGGTTTCCTCCTTTCTTTCCTACTACTTCTTTTGGCACCACTCCAGTTCTCTTATACTTCCTCTTCTTCCTAAGAAAGTGAAGGAATTATTTTCTTTTCATTGTTTACTGTTGCCTGGACTAGGATCATCACACATTCTCCTCTATCTTCTTCCTCCCTTCTCCTCTTTGATGTCCCCTCCCATTCGGAAGTTTAGTCCCTCAGAAAGAAAAAAACAAAAACATTGATTCACCTGAACAGGGTGGGTTATGATATTTCAGATCTGGTCCTCCACTAGAATTTTCCACTTTAGGTTCTATTTTATCTTTAACTTTTTGTGTGCTTTTAGAAAGAAGTTTTTAAATGGTGCTTCTGCTGCTATTTTACTGTTTTTAACCCCACTGGAGTCTTTTGGGGATCTGTTTTTTCCTATTCTCAATCACAGGATAATTTATTTTGTTACTTGTGCTTTCCTTGATAGTTTTACTTTTCTTGTATTTTTATTGCAAAAGTGTTTGAAAATGGAATAATCTGCTTACATCCTTTTTATTTTTTATTTTTCATTTATTTATTTTTGTTAAAAGGCACCCAACGTCTTCCTTATTGAGAGGAAAACTTTTTTTAAGTGATGGTTAGGCTCAGCTTTGGAAGGTAGTATCACTTTGGTTTGCATCTAGAGCCATTTTGCTCTTCAGAATATATTATTCCATTCCTGTCTGTAGTTTCTGATGGGTACAGAATAGTCTTGTGTTATTTGAATTTCCTTACCTTTATTTTTGAAGTTCTTTCTTCTGTTCACTTATAGAATTTGTTGTTTATTGTTGAAATTGTTCAATTTAACTATCATGTATCTTCGAACTCCCATAGAATTGTTTTCCTCCCTGGAGATAATCTACGAATTCTTTAAATTAGTACTTTGGCTTTTTAAAAAAATATATTTTGTTTTTTCCCCAATTACATGTGAAAAATGTTTTAACATTCTTTGTTAACTTTTTATTTCCAAATTTTATTTCTTCCTCTCTTCCCTCCCCTCCCTGAGATGGTAAGCAATCTGATGTAGGTTATTCATGTGCAAATATATAAAATGTTTCCACATTAGCAATTTTAGTGGAAAAAAATAGAACTACCAAAGGCAAGAAAGAAAGAAAGAAAGAAAGAAAGAAAGAAAGAAGAAAGAAAGTGAAAAGTTGTATGCTTCAGTCTCCATTCAGTCACCATCAGTTCTTTCACTGGAGACAGATAGCATTTTTCTTCATGATTGCTTTGGGATTGTGTTGCATCACTGTAATGCTGAGAACACCTAAGGCATTCATAATTGTTCATCATACAATGTTGCTGTTAACTGTGTACAATGTTCTCCTGGTTCTGCTCACTTCACTCAGTATTTCCAAGTTTTTCTGAAATCATCATGTTTGTCATTTCTCATTACACAACAGCATGACATTGTATTCATGTACCACAACTTGTTCAGCCATTCCCCAATTGATGGGCATCCCTTTAATTCCCAATTCTTAGCCCCCGCAGAAAGAGCTGCTATAAATATTTTTGTACAAATAGGTTCTTCTCTCCCTCCCTCCCTCCCTGTCTCTCTCTCTCTCTCTCTCTCTCTCTCTCTCTCTCTCTCTCTCTCATCTCTTTGGGATACAGATAGTGATTTGTTTTATCTATTTAGGTATTTGGGAATTTTTGAAAATTGTTTTAAATTATATTTTCTATTTCTTGCATCATCATAGTTACTGCAAGTATCCCTTCCTCTCCTCCTCCTACAGAGCAATACCATAAGACAAATATATTTTTTAAAGATAGAGAAAATCAGTACAATTGATTAATACACTGAAAATGTCTGAAATTATGTGCATGATGAAACACAAGTGGACCTTCCACTCCACATAGAATTGGAGTGTCTTCTCATATGTCTTCATTAGTATCCTGCTGATCTTTATAATTTTGTGATATTTACTTTTGATTTTTTTGGTGTGTAGTTGTTCTTTCCATTTACGTTGTTGTATTTGCTGTCAATATTGTTTTCTTGAATCTGCTTACTTTGCCTTGGATCAGTTCATATAGATCTTTTCATGCTTCTCTGTATTCATCACACTTGTTATTTCTTATAGGACAATAATATTCCATTACATTAATGTACCACATTTTGTTTAACCATCCCCCAACTGATAGGCATCAATTTTATTTCCAATGTTTAGCAATTACAAAAAGAGCCACTACAAATCATTTGGAATATATGGAGACTTCCTTCTTATCAATGACTCCCTTAGGATATTATAAACCCAGTAATGTAGTCTTTGGTTCACTCTACTTTGTATCTGTTGTCCTGGCTGTCCTGGTTTCAGCTTCACAAGGTAAGATCCCAGGAGAAGTTCATTCTAAACTTACCACCATACTTCTAGTTCAAGTCTTGATGAATATCATCTCCCTCAGTTTCTTTTTCTCCCTGTGACTAGAGGGCTGTAAGGCAGAGTACCAAATTCCTTCCGATGCCTTCCTTTAAGGAGGGCAGAAAATGGACTCAGTACAATTCCCTTTGCACCTAAAACCAGGCAGGTTTCAACTCTATGGAACAAGATGCCCCCATGCCAGGTACCCTCTGGTGCTCCCCCCATGCTTTTTTTGTGTTTTTGTGTGATGTCTCTCTTTAGATTGTATTTTTACTCACATTATCCCCAGCAAGTACTTAATAAATGAATGTTTATTGGATTGAATTTGTTCAAATGTACTGTCATTTTAGTCACTTTATTTACATAATTCCAGATTGCTTTCCATTTTGCTTGTACCATTTTGCACAATCCTTCCAACATTGTTGTCATTTTTGCCACTTTGCAGGGCATAAAGTGAAATTTCAATGTTATTTGGATTTGAATTTCTTTTCTTATGAGTGATTTGTTGCATTTTATGTGCGAATATTTTGCTGTTCTTCTTTTGAGAACTGTTTGTTCATTTACTTTGACCATTTATCTATTAAGGAAATGGCTATTATATGTGCATATATTGTTATTGTCATTCAGTTGTTCAGTAGTTTCTGACCCTGCAGACCATAGTATACCAATACTGCCTGTTGGAAAAGATACTGGACTGGTTTGCTATTTCCTTCTCCGCGTATTAAGACAAACAGGGGTTAAGGAACTTGACAATGGTCACATAGATAGTAAGTGTCTGAGGTCATATTTGAACTCAGTTCTTTCTGACTTCAGGCCAAGTGCTCTATCCACTAAGCCCTCTAGCTGCCCCTGTTTATACATATGTAATTCATATATAAAAACATAATTATATAATACATATGTACACCCTTTGATACAAAGATTTTTGACCATTTTCATTCTAATCCTAGGTGCACTAATGTTGTCTCTGCCGAAGTTTTTCAGTTTCAGACCATCTCTCTTTACCATTCATCAATGAAACCCCCTTCCACTACCAAAATAAAGCTTCTTTCCTTCCTTATGATTTATCTTTTGTAATTACCTCTGTCTCTTGAGTGTGTGTCTGTATGTATGTGTGTGCGTGTGTGTGTGTGTGTGTGTGTGTGTGTGTGTGAATATATCTCCAACTCATAGCTGTGAGAGGTCTGTTTCCTTCTAATTTTTAAAAATAGTATGATTCTTAATATTAACATCATGTAATGATTTAGAATGTATTGTGGAATATGGTATAAGGAGTTGGTCTAAGCCTAATTTCTGCCAGACTGCTTTTCAGTTTTCTTAACAGTTTTTATCAAATAAGACTTTTCCCTGGGTAATTTATTTTTTTCACTATTTTTAAACACTGGATTGTTGAGTTCCATTGTTTCAGCACCTCTCTTGTCTACTCTATTCCATTGATCTATTGTTTAACCAATACCAGATGATTTTGATGATTTCTACTTTATAATGTAGTTTGAGGTCTGAAAGTACTGTATTCCTTTTGTCTCTGCTTTTCATCACTTTGATTGATAGTCTCTCTTTCTCTCCCTCTCTAATTTTCCCTCCCTATATAATCCTTTCAAACAGTTCTATTCATTAGTTTTTTTTAATTAATTTTTTTTTTTGCATCTCTTACCTTCTTCATTATCCATCCTTCTCTTTTGCTTAGCCTAGACTCTCATTCTCTGGTTCATGGCACCTATAATTGTCTGGTCTCAATCTTTTCTCTGTATTCCTCATGCAATCAAAGTGACTCTCCTTTCTACACAGTTTCTGACCTTCCCTCATAGAGCTTGTCCCATGGATACACATTGTCCATTGTACTTCACTCCCAGAACAATTCCAATTATTGCAAGTATTAGAGAGGACACTGCCCCTTTTCTCCCACCATGTCCCTGATGATGCAGTCCACCACTGATCTATAACCTACCTTAGTTATCTTTCATTACTAATTTGCCTCAAAATTCTCCTGGGTCTAGTCTCTGGGTCTATTCTCTCCCACTTCCCCAGGAGCCATTTGCCACCACAGGTTCCAACTCCACCTCCTTCTAACGTAGGAAAGTATTTTTAGAGTACCAAATTCCCCAGGCTTCACAATATAAGATCTCCATCTCTCTTCACAGACCATCTCTCTTTACCATTCATCAATGAAACCCTCTCCCACTACAAAATAAGGCTTCTTTTCTTCCTTACCCATTCACCTGTAGGATATATCTGAAACTGTCACCATCCCCTCATTGCCAGTCCTTGATTTGACCCAGGAACATAACACATTCCTCTAATTCCCCTGCTCTTCCTTCCTTCCTTTCATGTACTCCTTCTTGTGGTGATGTAGTCCCACAAAACAAAAAAACAAACAAAATGCTGATTCAACTGTAGACAGAGTGTTGCCAGGCTCTCTTCATAACATCCCTATCTGCCTCTTTATTGTTACTTCCATCAGATTTCTGTCTTTACCATTATCTCCTTGTGTACATTTAGAAAGAAGTCTCTTCTTAATCTCTAAGTTGTTGCTCTGTTGCTGTTGCCATCTTTGGGTTCTATAGTTATACACTCCTCCATTTTCATTTTTTTAGGGTCTTTAAGAAGCAAATAATCTCTTTAATTCTTTCCAAAAAGATTTCAAATGCCTTTTTGTTATTGAATGTCCATCTTTTTTCATGTATGCTTAAGCTCTGGTTTTCAAGGTAGGTCATCCTGGGCTGCATCTTGTACTCCATTCCTCTTCAGAACACATTATTCCATCCCCTCATATTTTTGATGGGTATAGAATAGTTTTGTTTTATTAAAATTTCCTTTCCTTTGTATTTGAAGGTCTTTCTCAGATCACTTGAAGAACTTGTTTCTGAATTGAGTTGTATTTAACCACTATATATCTTAGAGTTTATAATCTCATTTTTTTTCTTCCTAGAAATGATTTATGAATTCTTTCCATTAGAATTTCATTTTTCATGTTTAGAAGTTCTGGGAAGTTCTACTGTTTCCTTCATTTTGGGTGTTAAGATTTTTTGTTCTGTCATGTTCTTCTGAGAGACCTAACATCCTTAGGATGACTCTATACATCCTGTCTTTGAGATTAGTATGTTTTGTTTAGTGAGCATATTATCTTTTAATGTTACTGTTTTTGGCTTCTTTTCTCCTAGATTACCCTACACTTCTGTGTTTTTGAATTCTGAATCTATTGTTCTTTTTGTTTGTTTGTTTGGTGAAATTTCTCATTGCGATGCTAGGTTTTTTTTTATTCTATCATGATCATATATCGCAATTTGTTTGGCTATTTCCCAACTGAGAGATATACTCACAATTTCTTTGTCGTACATAAAGAAGTGCTCTAAATATTTTAGAACATGTAGGTTCTTTTCCTTTTTTTCCTAATCATCTTGGAGAACTGACCTCATAGTGATATTGCCAGGTCAAAGGGTATACGCAGTTTACTCACTTTTTGGGCATAATTTCAAACTGATCTCTAATAGTGAATCAGTATCCCAATTTAGCCACATCCCCTCCAACATTTGTCTCTTTCTTCTTCAATCATTTTAGTCAGTTTGAAAGATAGAAAACAATATCTCAAGACTGTTTTAATTTGAATTTCTCAAACAGATAGTGATCAGAGCATTTTTCTATTACTATAAATGTTTTTTTCTTCATCAGAAAACTGCCCGTCCATATCCTTTGAACATTTTTCTATTCGGAGATGAATCATTTTCTTATAGATTTGACAAAATTCATCATAAATTTGAGATATGAAATCTTTGTCTGTAAAACTGTCTATAAAATTCTCTCCCACCTCAGTTTTCTGCTTTTCTTCTGATCTTGGCTACATTTGTTTTATTTGTACAAACCTTTTTTAATTTAATGTAATTGAAATTATCCATTTTACACCTAATTTTGCTCTCTCTATCTCTTGTTTATTCTTAAGTTGTTTGCCTATCCATAAGTCTCATATATTCCATGTTCTTCTAATTTTCTTGTAATATCTCTCTTTATATCTGACCATGTATTTATTTTGGCCTCATGTTAGTAAATGGTATAAGACACTGGTCTATGCCCAACTTCTGCCATACTGCTGTCCAGTTCTCCAAACAATTTTATTTTACCAAATAATGAATTCTTATCCCCAAAACTTAAGTTTTTACATTTGTTAAGCACAAGGCTACTATAGTCATTTACTGCTGTAAATTGTATGTCTACTCTGTTCCATTGATCTCCCTTTCTATTTCTTGGCCAGTGCCAGATAGTTTCCATAATTACTGCCTCACAATATAGTTTAAGATCTGATATTGCTAAACCTCCTTCCTCTTTTCTTTTTCATTAGTTTCTTTGATATTCTTGATCTTCTGTTCTTCCAAATGAATTTTGTTGTTTTTTTTCTAACTTGGTAAAATAATTTTTGGTAGTTTAATTGGGATGGCATTGAATATATAAATTAGTTAGGTAAAACTGCCATTAAAAAATATTGGTCCTCCCTACCCATGGGCAATTAAGATTTCTCCAAGTATTTAAATCTTATTTTTTACACACACACACACACACACACACACACACACACACACTTTTTTAATATACACACATATTGTATAATTGTGTTCATCCTGTTCCTTGATTTGTCTTGATAGGTATACTCCCAAACATTTTGTACTGTGTATGGTTTTTTAAACAGAACTTCTCTTATCAGCTTGTCTTACAATATTTTGTTTGTAGTATAAAGGAATGCTGATGATTCATGTGGATTTGTTTTATATCCTGCTACTTTGCTAAAATTATCAATTGTTTCAACCAACTTTTTAGTTGAGTTGTGGGGTTTTCCAAGTATATCATCATATCATCAGCAAAAAGAGATAATTTTATTATCTCATTCTCTATTCTGATTCCCTCTATTTCTTTTTCTTCTATCAATTCTATTGCTATGATTTCCAATATAATTCCAATACAATAGTATTGGTAATAGTGGACATCCTTGTTTCACACTTTATCTTACTGGAAAGGTTTCTAGCTTATCCCTATTACAAATAATGCTTGCTGATGGTTCTTGGTAAGTGTTTTTTTTATTAATTTAAGGGAAAAAAGGCTTTTATCCCTATGTTTTCTAGTGTTTTTAGTAGAAATTAATACTGTGGGGTGGAGCCAAGATGGCAGAGTAGCAAGATGCATATACTCTAGTGCTTCCCCCACAGCCCATAAAATACCTGTAAAAAATTATTCTCAACAAATTCTAGAGCAGCAGAAGCCACAGAACAACAGAGTGAAAGAGGTTTCCAGCCAAAGGTAACTGGGAAGGCCAACAGGAAAGGTCTATCTCTCAGCAAGGAGAGTTCCAAATCCCTCAACCCACAAGCGACAAAGAAAGCTCCAAAGGTTGGTGTGGGAGGGTTTTCCCAGCTGGGTGAGAGGGGAGCAGGGTCCCTCCAGTACAGGCAGCAACAGGAACAGAAGCAGCAGTAGGCAGCTGACGGCTACAGTGGCCATGGAAGCAGGCTGGGTCCATTGTCCAGGCAGCTCAGCTTAAAGCCTTTGGGAGAACTGAGCCACTGATCTGAACCTTAGCCCTCAGTGGAAGCCCCACCCCCACCAAAGCCAGGTCAAGGAGAAAATATTGCAAGCAGCTAGAAAAAAATATTTTGAGTATTGTGGCAATACAATCAGGATAACACAGGATCTGGCAGCTTCTACATTAAGGGATCAAAGGGCTTGGAATAGGATATTCCAGAAGTCAAAGGAACTGGGAGTAAAACCAAGAATCACCTACCCAGCAAAACTGAGTGTAATACTTCCAAGGGAATAAATGGTCATTCAATGATATAGAGGATTTTCAAGCATTCATGATGAAAAGACCAGAACTGAATAGAAAACTTGACTTTCAAGCATAAGCATCAAGAGAAGCATGAAAAGGTAAACAGAAAAAAGAAATGATAAGGGACTTTCTAAAGCTGAACTGTTTATATTCCTACATGGAAAGATAGTATTTGTAACTCTTGAGACTTTTCTCAGTATTTGGGTAAGTGGAGGGATTATTCACACACACACACATACATACATACATATAGACAGAGAGTACAAGTTGAGTTGAATCAGAAGAGGTGATACCCATAAAAAATAAAATAAAATAAAATTAAGTGGTCAGAGAGGAAAATATTGGGAGGAGAAAGGGAGAAATGGAATGGGGCAAGCTATCACTCATAAAAGAGATAAGAAAAGTCTTGTTCAATGGAGGAGAAAAGGGAGGAGATAAGAGGGGAAAAGCAAAGCTTACTCTCTTCACATATGTCTTAAGGAGGCAATTACATACTCACTAAATTTGGTATGAAAATCTATCTTACACTACAGGAAAGTAGGGGAGAAGGGGCAAATGGGGTGAGGGGGATGATAGAAGGGAGAGCAAATGGGAGAAGGGAGCAACTAGAAGTAAACACTTTTGAGAAGGGACAAAGTCAAATGAGAGAATAGAAAAAAGGGGGGGACAGGATAGGATGGAGGGCAATATAATTAGTCTTACACTACATGACTATTATGGAAGTCTTTTGCAAAATGACACATATATAGCCTATATTGAATTGCTTACCTTCTCAGTGGGGATTGGGAGGGAGAGAGGGAGAGAGAAAAGTTGGAATTCAAAGTATTGGAAATGAATGTTGAGAATTATTATAGTATATAACTGGGAAAGAAGAAATACAGGTAATGGGGTATAGAAATTTATCTTGCCCTACAAGAACAGAGAGAAGATGGGGATAAGGAAAGGGTGGGGTGTGATAGAAGGGAGGATACATTGAGGGAAGGGGTAATCAGAATGCAAGGTATTATGGGGTGGGGGAAGGGGATAAATGGGGAGAAAAATTGGAACTCAAAATTTTGTGGAAATGAATTTTGAAATCTAAAAAAAATAAATATTCTTAAAAAAAGAAATTAATTTTGTGCTTTATCAAAGCTTTTTCTGCATTTATCAATATAATCATATGATTTTTGTCACTTTTATTATTGATATAATCAATTATGCTAATAGCTTACCTTAGATTAAACCATCCCTGCATTCCTAGTATAAATTCTGAATGGTCACAATGTATAATCTTTGTAATATATTGCTGTAATCTTTTAACTAGTATTTTATTTAAGATTTTTGCATCCATATTCTTTAATGAAATTGGTTTACAATTTTCTTTCTGTTTTTACTCTTTCTGGTTTAGGTACTAGTATGCAATTTGTTTCATAAAAGAAGTTGGATAGAACCCCTTCTTTGCTATTATTCCAAATAATTCATTTGAATTTATTCATATTATATTAATATTATAATATACCATATTATTTTATATGTTTAAATTTAAAAGTTTGATAGAATTTACTTGTAAATCTATCTAGTCCTGGTGTTTTTTTCTTAGGAAGCTCATTTATGGCCTGTTCAATTTCTTTTTCTAAAATAGTTCTATGTAGATATTCTGTTTCCTTTTCTGCTAATATAGGCAGTTTATATTTTTGTAAATATTCTTCCATTTCACTGAAATGGTTAAATTTATTGACATATAATTGTGCAAATTAGCCCCTTATAATTGCTTTGATTTCACTTTCATTAGTATATTAACCATTTTCATTTTTAATGCTAGTGATTGGATTTTCTTCTCTCTTTTTAAAAATCATATTAGCCAATGGTTTATCAATTTTATTGGTTTTTTTCATAAAACCAATTTCTAGTTTTATTTATTAATTCAATGGGTTGTTGTCATGGCAATCAAAATAGGATATTTTGATGTTTTTGCTTTGGCAAGTTCCTCTGATTGAATCTTGCCTTTATCAATCAAGAGTCTTTACAAGGAGTAAAGTATAGAAACAAGAGTTTCGTTAACTAGAAAGAATGTATTGTTAATTATTTTAATGTGGTTAGAGATCTTTCCCACGCTTTGATAGACCTGCCCATTGTGCTTGACTAGGGGAGTTGTTTTGTAGGAGGATCCCAAGTACCTTTTGTTCTTTCTGTTGAGACCCTGGGTCAAAGGGTTGTGATGCCCTCTGGCTCTAAAAAAAACAAAACAAAACACTGAGTTGAGATTTTACTTTGGGGCTTAGTTTTTGCAAGAAGTTTGAGTGCCAGCTGAAGACTCTGGGAAGCCATTAAGGAGTCTGCCAGCTTTAAGAACCCAGATGTCAGTGCTTCCCTCTGTGGTTATGATGGTCAGACAGCTGTACCTGTCTGTTGAATTATGGTCAGGCAGAAGAAGCCATGCCTGTTGATTATTTTGGGGCTTACTGACTGGAAGCATTTGTTTGGCCAGATAAGGACGCTGGGAAACCTCTAAGGAACCCCCCGGCTTTGAGAACCCAGATGTCATGCTTTCCTTTCTGATAATTTCCCTCTCTGTCTGGGGTCAGACAATTGGGGTCCCATTCAGGCAGAGGAAGCCATGTCAGTTGATCTTTTGATTTCTCTGTATTTTCTTTGAAATTCAGGGTGCTGACTCCCTGAACTAACTGAATGATTCCTTGGTTAAAAAATGATACATGAGCATGATGAAAGTGATGGTTAACCCCTTGAAAGTTGATTTCCTTTTATGAATGCAGATCTAAGAACCTATGATAGCAGGTCCCTCCCCAACCCCCGCATGTTTTGGAGTGCTTACTGATACAGACTTTTATACTCAGTTTTATTAATGTTACTTTTAATTTTTAGAATTTCCAATTTAGTTTTTAATTGGGGATTTTTAGTTTGTTCTTGTTATAGTTTTTTAATTGTATGGCCAATTCATTGGTCTGCTCTTTCTCTATTTTATTGATGTAAGCATTTAGAGATTTAAATTTTCTTCTGATTACTGCTTTTACTAGGTCCTATAGATTTTGATATGTTGTCTTGTTTCTATGATTTGTTCTTTTTCTCACTCATTCCACAAGATTAAATTGTTTAGTCTCCAATTAGTTTTTAATCTATGCTTCCCCCTTTAAAAAATTCCTTCTTTATCATCTCTCCTTACTCTCCTATTCCTTATTTTACTCATACGTCTAAGATTCCCTCCCTTATCCTCTCCCCTCCTCATCTTCCTAAATCTTAATCAATGCACCCTTCTAAAAGTCCCTGCCTTATCCTTTCCCCTTGTCCTATTTAGAAAAGGAAAAGAAAAAAAAAGAGGCCATTTAACACTTGAAAGACTTTCAGGTATTTTTGACAAAAAGGCCAGAACTCAGTGGAAAATCCAATATATAAGATCCAGAAGAAATAGAAGGAAAACATTAAAGACAATTAAATTAAAAACCAATTATGAGGAACTCATTAAGGTCAAATTGTATATTTCTCATATAAGAAAATGTTATTTGTATTCTTAAGACTGTCATCATTACTTAAGCAGTTTGAAAGAAAAGTTGGGCTAAACTGAGTATAATGGGGTGATGTAAAAAAAAAACCAAAATTGAGTAGGAAAAGGTAAAAAGGAGCAATTATCTCATGCAAATGGAATATGAAAGGAAGAGTTCTTCCTTTTATATACAGAAGAAGCTGGTGGGGATGGAAGATTGGTAGTATTGAAACCTTACTCTCATTAGATTTGGGTTAAAGAGGGAACAACACATATATCTAAAAGGGTATAGGGTTGGGTTTTTTTTTTCCATTCTGCCCATTATTTTTACTGTGCAGGTCATAAACTCTGCTCTCATAATTCTCATTTTTCTTTTAAACCACTCAGGAATAGCATTTTGTTTTGTTTTGTTTTGTTTTTTTGTTTAGTTTATTCCACAGGATTCTCTGTCATATCAAGCATTGAATTGTTTTCCTTTGCTTTGTAGTATTTAAATATTTATTCATAGATATCTAACCTGAACTCATTTATTAGATCTGAAAAACATATTTCCCTCCATTGTTACTATTTTCCTATTGATTTATTAGGTTATATTCAAGGTCTTCAAATTTTTTCTTCTTAAAATCTCTGAGAATTTCAGCTTTTCCCCCACTTCTTATATTCCCCTATCATTCACTTTCTGACTCCTTCCTCACCAATTGTAGTTTCCTTAGGAGCTAGATCTCAAAGTGACACTGCTTCCTCCCATTCTAGGCAATCCACAGTTCACCAGTCTAGATCTCTTCCTCAAGTGACTTTTGAGTGTTCAGAACTGGCATGCAGTGTTCTTCCCCTCAGGTTTAGTGAAGTACTGCATAACCCTCCGTATACGTAATATGAAAGAGCCAGTGTCTTCATAGCACTGGAAAAAAAGCAAGGGAACTGAGGTACGGGAGAGAGTTTTGTTGTAAGTCTGGGTCATGCCCTGGGGTCTGTAAGTGCAACTTCACTGCCAGTAGCATGGAACTTGGGGGAAAGGTGCTGAATGAGATCAGAGTCAGTCAGTGTCAGTTTGGAGTTGTTTTTTTGTGGTTGTTTTTAATTTTTAAGACTTCTTTTTGGATTCTGGGTGTCGTAGACTATGGAAAGAGCTGAAGTTGCTTTATCTTGGGTGCATAATTTCTGTTTTATAGAGGTTTGTGAGACTGTGAGGATGAGAGAAAATGCTAAGTCCTTCATCTTGTTGCTCACATGACCAAAATTTTCTTATTTCTTGCATTATGATTTCACATTTTTTGACTTATCATGTACTCCTGGGAGTCCTATAACTGTTAAGTTGCTTCTACATATCCTAACTTTGAGATTACCTCCTTTTGAGATTTCACCTTTTTAGAAAGACTCATTTCCAGGGATTCAACAGTTTTCTATTCTGACAATTATTTCTGCTGTTCAGTACATAAATTTTGCTTTCACAATTCTAATTTCTTTCTTGAGCATTAGGGAATGTTCTATTGTGGTTCCTTGTCAGAGTTCTCTGCCTCATCAAATGTTGGTTCCTTTGTCTTGTGATATTTATTTAGTGATATTTGGACTCATTTAGATATCCCAGTGACCAAGTTCTCTTCTACTTTAATATCTTTTCTGTTGATTTATCTACTGTTGCTTAAAGTTTTTAATTGGGTTTCCTTCCTCCTGATCTCCTTTGTAATTTCACTCTTTTTCCTTATGTTCTCCTATTACTCACTTTCTGACTCTTTCACTTTCTACAGAGAGAGATTCATCAAGATCTGGACCTTAAAACTGCCCCAGTCTTCTCTTGCTTTGGGAAATTCACTTTACACTGATCTCAGTTTCTGCTCCCAAATGACTTCTAGGAACACAGAATTGGGTCCAGCTAGACTCTCGTCCTCTTTGCTTCAAAATTTATGCAGTCCAACATACATATTGATTTTCTGACCCAGTTTCTTCTATTCTTTAATTCTTTGACTGAGTGTTACTATAGTATCATAGTGCCACCCCAGGCAGAATATGTTCTCACATTTCTGTATATCTCTCCACCTTACAAGGGGAGGAGTGGTGAATAACATTTAGAGCCTGCTGCATGTGGTGTGGGCAAGGGCAGGGTTCATTAGCAAGGACTGCAAAAGCAACAAAAGGTATACTGAATGGATCCCTGAGCATAGCCTAGGATCAAGTTATGATATCCTTCCAGAGCGTGAAGGCCAAGTGAGCACATTAGGGATTAGGGATTCTGCGTTGGCAATTCATTGGATTGATACTTTGATCAACTTCTTGCTGTCTTGGCTTGCAGAAACAGCTACAATTACTTAACCTCTTACACATAATTCTCATTTTGAAGAGTTTTTAGGATTTGAAAGTGTTGAAGAAAAGATCTAGTTCTCCTCCTTGTTAGTCATATGAACTGAATTCTCCAGCATAGTTTCTTACATGGCATATGAACTCAGTAAATGTTTGGTGAATTGATTGAATTAAAATTTGGCTAAATTTTCATTCAGCATACATCACCTTACAGTGAACTCTAAAATATTGCCCTAATTCAATATTATGTTGAATGTTATTCTAAGTAAATGGTCCATCAACTGGGGTTTGGAAATGTTTTAGCTTTGCCATGATTGTTTTGCTGATATTGGAGTCGATAGGTATATTGTTTCAAATAGTTTTTTAGGGCCGCTTTCATGAAGAGGGAGGAGGGAGCTGGAGATTGGCAACCTTTCCATGTAACTGATTGGCTTAAAGTGGAGTCAAGGTGGTGGCTGATGGGCTGATTGTTCTGGAATAGGCTGACCTATTGCTGAGTTTGCTTTATAAATATCCACGGTTGTTAGAAGGTGCTATAGGGCTCAGGACACTATTATTCCCTAGCCCTTCTGGACAAAGGGGAAAAAAATAGGTGATCCACAAAGGTCCATCCAAAAATAGCTAATTGTTCACTGACTCTGGTAGGTTCATACTTGGAGGGTTGAGTCAAGAATCTGTGGTCCATCCCAGGTGTCCACCCACCCACACCATCTGGGATTTATTCTGGCCCTAACCCTCACTCCCTTCCTACCATAAAAGCCATCTGGTTCACTGGAAAAGGATACAATTCCACTAGAGACATAGCTATATATCCATAAAAGTGAAGGTTTTGCAACTTACTAGCTTATGACCTTGGCTAAGTCTCATCACTTTTTTGCACATTGGATAGACATTCCCATCCCACCCTCCCACCCCCAGTGATGAACTTGCAAAAGAGAATGGACAAGAGTCATTCAGGAATGGAAGAGTTGCAATTGATATCACTGTCCAAAAAAATCTATGTAGATCTGATGGAATATGACCTCCACCTAGAGATATGCTGTAAATATTTTACAACTAGGTCTCCCAGAAAACAACAAAAACAAACAAAACTTTAAACATGACACACTTTAGTATTTAATCTGCATTATTAATACTTTCTCCATCACTTTCTTATGTCTAGAAAATCAATTAAACAAGAAATAGAGCCCTGATTTGTAGCGTTCATCAGTTTCTGAGGTGTAAATGCTCACATTGAAAATAGAACAATTTGAGCTGAGTCCAACACACTCCCAATGGAGGGGCCTATGTGTATATCAAGTTGACTTTCCTTCAGGATCCTCAGGGTACCTGGTGGCCAGTCATCTACTGGGGCTGCCTTCTGAATTGGGTTCCTCTAGTTTCTGACTCCAGTGTAGAGGTATGTTCTAAATCAATCAGTTCCTGCTTCTATCGCTTAGCTCTTCCCTTACTTCATGGCTCTTAGATGTGCTTCAGCAAGCAAATTCTATCCATCTCATGATTTTAGAAAAACATTTTGTAAAACTAGGATAAGAATATACAAGCATATCCCTATCCATCCTCATAGGTCCCTCAATACAATTGGAGTTGAGGATGGACCAGCATTCTCAGTTGCCCTTGAACCTGGATCTTCAAATGAGGAGTATAGCCACACACATCTGATTGCATATAAAATGTGTGGTTGTGGATGATCTCAAAGGTCCCTTCCAACTCTGCCATTGTAAGTCTATGTCATACTAACCCTGGATATAATTGATTTTTTAATTTTATAATTAGTTTTTCCTCCTCTCAGGTGTGAATTCATCATTTCAAGAGCAAGGAAAAAATGCCTTATGGAGGGTTGAAAAAAAACCACCCCAAACATTACTGAAATTCTAAGAAATAATATTAGAAGCTAGCATATGTGTGTGTATGTATATCTGTGTCACTTTGAGGTCTTCCAAGTACCTCATATGCCATATTATTTGCTCTTTACAACAATTATCACCATTTTTACAAGTAAAATAATGAGGCTAAGAGAGTGACTTACCCATGATCACACAGGTAGCAAGTGTCATAAGTGAGATTTGAACAAAAGTCCTTGTATTTTACATAATTTTTTTGTGATACTGATTTGGGGAGAAATTTCTGCTTATATTTAATGGCCAAGGATTGTCATATTCACCCATTGGCCAAGAGAAATCATCAACAGGGAAACCTCTCCTCAGGGTTTTACAGCCCAACAAAATTCAGAATGAAAATATGTCTAAATAACCCTCATCATAAAGTTCATATTCTGTGAAATGGTCTCATAGTAAGGAGTAAGTACATTTTTCCTGAGATGGTGGATACTTCTGATTGACCAGAGCTCTGCCGTCCTTGCACGAAAAACACAAGGGAGGAGTTAGATCCAATGTTATCTTTTTTTTTTTTTTTTGCCTCCATGACAGGTGCTTTACGGGTTAGTTGCTTTGCCACTCATCATTGAAAACGTAATTAGGACTCATATGTTCCTGTCTATAAGTCTGGAAAACACAAAGTCTCTGAAGATGTAAAATGCTTCCAAACCCTTTGTGAGGTTGCCTAAGGGAAAAGAGGATTGCCATTGGACTCAGTGAGAGTAGAAAGCAGATGTTTCCAATCAAATATTGTTTCATAAGATCATAGATTTAGAGCTGGAAGAGACATAAGAAAACAACCAGTCCCTCCAGTTTACAGAAGGGGAAACTGAGGTCAAGACAATGTAAGCAACCTGGCTGAGGTAGCACAGGTCCTATACAATAGGGATGAGATTAGAACCCAGTTCCCCAAATGCCAAAGTCCATGTGTTTTCTATCACACCAGCTGCCTCCCCTTTATTAGACACTCCTGATGTTGCTGAATTATTTTCTTTCCCTCCTGGCCTAGCTCTCTGCTCCCCCCTCCAACATCCAGTCCTAAAGCAGTGGTGAGATCTCACTGATTTAAAAGCAAGATTCAAAGCAGGTGGAAGAACTATTAAAAATGAAGGCTAAAGTAAGCATTGGGGCCAGTAGAAAGATGGTTGAGAATTTCTAGTAAAACTTTACAATTTCCTTATTCCCCTCTCTTCTCCATCTCTCCATGAAGCCCGTATATCTGTGGGGGTATTGTGGATGATTGCTATTCTGTGGGGAAGCCTATTAGACTTCCCCAGTGGGAAGGCTGCTCCTGCCTGCAGAAGGACCTTCCTATCCTCATTAGAGTCTGGCCCCAGCTACTGCACTCCCCTGCCCCAGTCTACTAATTGGAGCGCAGGGGAATCCAAGGGAATGTTTAGCAACAGAGGGAAAGACTCAAGAGCTGACCTGACTATCCTGTCAGATGGATGCCAAGAGTCTTCAGTAAGTGGCTTGGTTTGAGAGAAGAGAAACCAGTTAGTTACAAGACAGGCTAATTTTGGCTACCTCCAGTTACTAGTTACTGGCTTTGCACTTGCTGGGCCATATTTGCCTGTAGGATGCCCAGTTGTTGGGCTTTTCATGTGTATTGATTTAGCAGAGTGCAAACATGTTAAAAGTTCACTCCCTCCTTTATAGGAGTCTATAAAAAAGCTCTTAAACTGGAGTCCTAGAGTTTCAATGAGACAAATGAATGATCTGCTCCTTGGAGTCTCCGTTTCCAAAGACTTAGCCCAGTAGGTGTGAGCAGTTTTAAGATGTTGCTTCAGCTTGAAGACTTGGTTTGGCTCTGGGGCCTTTGGCAGTAGGCTCTGACCACCGGGAGGCAGAATGGGAGGTCCAAGAAGGTGGGAAGGAGGTGGCCCTTGGAATGGCAGGCAGTGAGCTCATGGGGACAGCCCTGGCCAGCCTGAGGTATGGGTGGACTAGGAACTTAATCACCTTCAGGTTATGATGGGACAATGCTGGGAAGGCTTCTTGCCCCTCCAACTTGCTTCTTCACTCTGCATGAGACTTTAGAGAGAGAGAGACAGAGAGAGTCTTAGAATTAGAAAGACTGAGGTCCAAATCTGACCCCTGACACATAAGTAGCTTTATAACTGTGCATCTCAGGCAAGTCACTGAATCGTTTTGTGCTCTGGGCAACTTTCTAAGGCAAAGAAGGTGTCAGCCTGCATTGGGAGAGGGAGTTCCTTCTTCATCAGAGTATTCTCTATACCAAAGAGATCATGGGTCCATCCAGTCTATTCTCATTTTATATATAAAGAAATTGAGGTCCAGAAAAGTGATCCAACTTGCCTTTAGTCACCCAGTAAGTAAGTGGCAAAGCTGGGATTTGAAACCAGGTCCTTTGAGTCCAAATCCAGTATTGTTTTCATCAGCCCACTCTTCTTTCTCAGTGCCCATTCCAAATCTGATTAATTGATAACTTGACATAGTACCAGTGATCTCTGTTTTAAATCATGTGAATTAGTTTTTCTCACAGTAGAAAATATAACATAACAACAATATCAGCATCTACATGGTCTTGAAGCTTTGCACAGCACTTTGGAGATATCTCATTTCAGCCATACAAGAGCCCTGAAAAATTGATTTCTTTATTATCCACATTTTACAGTTAAGGAAACTGAAGCCAAGATAGGTTAAATGATTACACAGGTCACATAGCTAGTGTCTGAGGCAAGATTCAAACTTGAGTCTTCCTGATTCCAAGTTCAATACTCTACCAGGAATGAGGAACCTGCAGTTTTGAGGCCATATGTGGCCCTCTAGGTCCTCAAGGGTGACCTTTTAACTGAATACAAACTTCACAGAATAAATTCAAAGGCTGCAGGTTCCTCACCTTTGCATTCACTCCACCATTTGGATGCCAATGTAATTAAGAGAGGAAAAGATAAGACATAAACTGTTTGAGACAGTATTATTTTCGCTGTCTGGAAGACAGCAAACTAATTTCTATAGAAAGGTAATCTAATTCAGCAACTATTTATTAAGTGACTCTTCTAGTACTCTACAATGGAAAGAAGTCTGTGTATGGTGCCAGAGGACTTGATTTTAAATCCTAGCTCTGTCACTTACTGCCTATGTGACTTTAGGTAAGTCCTTTACCCTCTTTGTTCCTCAGTTTCCTCCTCTGTAAGATGAAAAGGGAGGGAAGTAGGGAATAAACATTTATTAGCACCTACTATATGCTAAATTTTTTTGCTTTGTTTTGTTTTTATAAATATTTCTACAAGTATTATCTCATTTGATAATGGTGAGTATTTAGATGACTCCTAATGCCCTTCTCAGCTTGTATCTATATTATCCCTAGTCCGATTAGATGAGGAGACGCGTCCTTGGCAGGGTAACCCTCGGTGCCAGCTGATGTCTGAGCACTTCTGTCTCATCTCTGTACTGGGTCCCAACAATCAAACAGTACATTTATTTCCAGGAGGTTGACCTTTCAGTGTTTCAAAGCATGACTTCCCATCTTGATCAGGGTCAGGTGAATCAAAAGAATGCCATGTGGTCTTTAGTGAGAAGGAGCAAAGAAGAAAGGAACAGGGTCAGGCCCACTCCACTGAGTGATACAGTACATACCTGACTTCCCCCAAATGAAAATGACTAACTGTTCTTGATGTGAGTCTTTCATAAGAAACAATCTCTGCTTTCATGTCACTCAATTTGACTGAAGAGGAGGTGAGCAAGGGTAATGAGATACAAGCACAAAGAATTATAATAAATAATATTACATGATAAATATGGAGAGATTTATATGAATTATTGCAAACTGTCATTAGTCGAGTCAATAAAACAATGGACCCAAAGAACAACCAGAAAACAACTGAAACTAGAATGTCTCAAAATTATAAAAAACAAATTTGGCCCTAAAGGAGAGATATGACAAGAGGGCACTAATAATACCCCCCCATCTCCCTCTCCCACACCCTGATTTTGTAGAGGTAATGGTTCACAGGTGTCCAACACTGCATCTATAGATTTATTCAGTGTGTTGAATTTTGCTGATTTTTTTCTCTTCTTTTTTATTCTTTGTTATACAAGGGATGACTCTCTGAGATGGGGGAGGGATAAAGGATAACATTTTAGTGATGTAAAAGCCAATTATATCAACAAAATCTATTGTGTCACTATTTCATGAGGAACATGCCAACTTTGTGAGTCTCAACGGGGTGGGTCAGGGGAAGCCTCTGTCATACCATACCTGCTTTGCTAAGCTTGCTGGTGAATGTGGATCTCTGGTTTCAGGAAACAGAGAAACCAAGCAGCTGTGAGTGAGTACCATGCTCTTACATTAGTGCCATTAGGGACAAAAGCCAGCACAGGCTCTGGGAGAATGCCTTAGTTTGGTTTATCAAGAACACGCCATCGCCATAGAGAGCAAGTTTGCTAAGCGCTTTTGCTGTTCAGTTATTTAAGTCATTTCTGACTCTTCCTGACCCCATTTGGAATTTTCTTGGCAAAGATGCTGGAATGGTTTGCCCTTTCCTTCCCCAGCTTTTTTTTTTTTTTACAGATGAGGAAACTGAGGCAAACAGCATTAAGTGACTTGTCCAGGGTCACACAGCTAGGGTCTGAGGCTGGATTTGAACTCAGGAAAATGAGTCTTCCTGACTCCAGGTCCAGTGCTCCATTCACTGCACCAGGATGCTGTGCCTTAAATGTCACCTTTGGTTAGGGAGCTTTCCAGTTCTACCCAGAAGTTCCTCCCAGGAAGGGAGAGTCTCTGTCTTTAAGATTAGGACTTCAACCTCTGTGGGGTTCCTATAGCAAACAGTTTTTGGCTCCCCTGAAAACAGAATTTTACTGCACAGCAGAAAAAAAAACACAATCAATTTGTGTACAGTACCTTCTAGGCAACATTAGTGTTCAAAAGAGCTTTAGTGACTTGGCTATCTTCCTTCTCAGTGTCTCTCCACTTCCACCTCTCTGCAACTATTAGAAAAAAACATGCATTTCTCCTAAGAGCTAAGAATCCTCTTTTCTGGGTCATAGCAGGAAGGTGACCTGAGTATCCAGAGGAAGGATGGCTTCTGCTACACAGTATACTTATACACTCCTCAGAAGAAGATAACATGCCAGGAGAGACTGGAAAATGATCCAGCAAATGGGAGCCTTCCCTGCAGCACTGAGCCTCCTACATTCTGCATTAGCTGCCCTGCTTAAATCAGAATTTTTTGGGTAATAGTGACTATCCACAGCCACTCTGCCAACATTTGTTTTCTTTCCACAGAGAGCTCACCTACATAGTTCTGTGTTTGACTCAGAGAGGTCCAGTGTGCTGTGGTCAGTGCCTGGGGTACTCACAAACAAGCATTTATTAAGCACCTAACATGTATAAAGCCCTGCTTGGCACCAGCACTGGGGGAGATGTAGTTTAGTTAAAACAAAATTCCCACCCTCCTCGGACTTAGTGTCTAATAGGAGGATAATACATATATGTGAATAACTACAATATGCAATTTGTCATACTCTAAATATTTTATGAGGGTAGAGGTATAAACTGGGAGGCTAATCCTTTTCTTTTCAAATGGATCCTCAACTACTCTGTGAGATTAGAGTGCTGGCCCTAGAGTCAGGAAGACCTGAGATCAAATCTAGCTTCAGATACTTAATAGCTTCTGACCCTGGGTAAGTCACTTAATCCTAATTGCTTCAGTTTCCGCATCTGTAAAATAAGCTGGAGAAGGGAATGAAATGGTAAACTGTTCCAGTATCTTTGCCAAGAAAACCTCAAAAGGGGTCACAAGGAGTTGGACACAGCTGAACAACAAACCACTCTCTACTATCTTTTGAGGAAGATATATATGCTTGTGTGAGTATGTGTGTGTATGTTTGTAGATGTGTTTATATGTGGGTATGTATGTGGGTATATGTTTGTATGTGTATGTATGTGTTGTGTGTATCTTTGAATTTATACTTTGAGGGATTATTTCATCAGCCAAGATGATGAAACAAAAGAGGGAGTTGGACCCATCTTAAGAGCTCAGTAGATATCACTGAAGAGAATGGAATTGAAACCTATTCTGTCCTCTGTTTCTAGCACTAAAGTAGGGCTCTTTGGTGGGAGGTTTCATGATGGAATATGATCTGATTTTATCTACTCAAAAAACTTCTACAGATTCTTATTGTCCACTGAAAAACTGTTAACTCCTGATACTGGCATTTAGCTGTTGTTGGTTGTTTTCAGTTGTGTCCAACTCTCCATGACCCCATTTGGGTTTTTTTTTTTTTTTGCAAAGACACTAGAGTGGTTTGCCATTACTTTCTCCAGCTCATTTTATGGAAAAGGAAACAGGCAAAGAGGATTAAGTGACTTGCCCAGGGTCACATAGCTAATTAAGTGTCTGAGACCAGATTTGAACTCAGGTCTTCCTGACTCCTGCCCTAGCAGTCTAGTCTCTGCACCAACCTAGCTGCTCCAGTCATTTAGGGACCTTCCACGGTTTGACTTGAACCTACTTGTCCAGCATTCTGATCCTGTTTTTTTTTTTTTATTTATGCCACAATCTTCACAAATGAACTACTCTCCAGCCCCATTCTCATCTTTCATTCTATTTTGATGTGACCCTTTGCTCACATCATCCTCCATGTTGAGAAGGGACTCTGCTCCCATCTTTGTTCACTGAAGACCCTCCCTTCCTTCCAGGTCTAACAGAGATGACATCTCTTCTGTGAAGCCTTCCCCTACTCTCCATCTAAAAGTCATGGTTCACTGCTTAATATAGCACTTTTGCTGGACCTCTCCTTTATTTCATTGTCTCCATCATCATATTTATTTGTCTAAATGTCTTTTCCCCTAGTAGACTGTACACTCCTCGAGAGCAAGACCTCTGTCAGGTATATCTTTATGGGGGACTGAATAAACCAATTGTGGTAACTGAACTTAATGGAATCTTACTGTGCCATAAGACACAACAACTATGAGGAATTCAGAGAAACGTAAGCTATGTAAACTGAGGAAAATGGGTTGAGCAGAATGAGGACAATCATGTGGTATAATTGTAATAAATGATGTATAATTATAATGACCCTCCCTCTTTTTATTGAGGATGTAAGGGATTATGAGTTTAAGATGTTGCACATACTATCGGACAAGGTCCACATGTTGGTTTGCTCAACTGGGTTCACTGGTTTTTTTAAAAAAAATCTTTGTTACTTGCTGGGTAGAAAAAGGGGAGGAGTATATTCAGAAATATTTATAAATGGAAAAAATCAATACAAGGGTGTTTGTTTTTTAATAATCTGAATATATCTACAGAACAATTAAGGCAAAGAGAATTTAGCAGAGGAAACACTACCATTGAGTAGCCCCTGCAGAAGCTATTTAGAGGCATTTAGATGGTGCAGTGGCTAGAATGCCAGGTTTAGAGTCAGGAAAACTCATTTTCATGAGTTCAAATGTGGCCTCAGATACTTATTTGCTGTGTGACTTGAAGCAAGTCAACACTTTTTGCCTCAGTTTCCTCATCTTTAAAATGAGCTACAGAAGAAAATGGCAAACTACTATAGTACCTTTTCAAAGAAAACCCCAAATGGGATCACAAAGTATTGGATATGATTGAAAATGACTGAACAACAGTAGAAGTCACTTAATTTTTCCGAGACTCAGTTTACTCATCTATGGCGATAATATTTATACTACCTACTCCAAATATCATTGTAAGGAAAACTCTTTTTAAAAAGTGTAAAAAGCTATACAAATGTCAAATGGGATGTGGGATGGAGATAAGGGTTGAATCCAGATCTGTGATTTCGTAAGTGTAAGGAAATCCTTGGTGTGCAAACTGATCAAATCTAAGACAATTGGTCTATAACCTTTACAGTCTTGAAGAGTTGCTTGGGGAACTGAAGTATTAATATTGCTCACAGTCAATGACATAACTAGTCATAAATTTCTAGTTACCTTGAGGAAAGGGGTAGTACCTATCCTTTACTTTGGATGTCAGGGAACTAAAAGAAATTGTAGGTTGAAAAAAATTAGGTTTTCAAAGTCAATTGAATAAAGTTACGAGTTCGGTGGGGAGCAAGGCAATTCCCAAGACCAACTTCTCCATTTCATATCTTTAAGCAGGACTGGCCATATTGGTGTGGCTGACCAAACTCTTGTCCTTTCTTGGGACAATCCAGAGGAAGTGCATGTCTGGGGTAGCCTGTTTTCCAGGATTCCCAACTAAGCTGCTGCTGGTGTGTGTGTGTGTGTGTGTGTGTGTGTGTGTGTGTGTGTAAAAGTGTGTAAAACGTGGGAGGTGGGAGGTGGGAACAGGCTTCACTGTGTGGGATGTGGAGTGTGCGGGGGTTTGGATGAGGAGGCAACTGGGGTGAGACGTATCTCAGACATGGGGCACTCGTTTCTTCCAGTTGTTTGGATTTGCCCATAATTAAATCCTGGTGGAGCTGTCAGTGGCTGTTGACAAATATATTACAAGCACATTGAGTTAAGTGAAAGTTACTTAAAATTAATCCTGCCCTTGCACAATATTCCTATTTTCCCTTCAGAAGAATGCATTGTGCAGCCAGAGTACAATTTCTGTGAAGGTTCTGAGAGACAGAACCACCTAAAGGTGGAAATTTGCAAATCAGGCTCCTGTAGAACCTAATGAGAAGCTGCAAAGGTTTCAATTATCCTCTCTAGTCTCTCTCTTTGCAGCCTGACTGACAGCTAATTACGCTGGTGCCATTTTTTGGCAGTGGAATTTAATCTCCCAGATGGTAAAGCAAATCAATTTGCCCATCCACTGCAGCTGAGCCTACTTGGGCTCAGTTTTAATTTATTCTCCTAAGCCTAAGAAGACCAGTCATTTCGAGTACAAAAATATCAAATTTCTCCCACTTAGCCTGGGCAATGGGAACATGAGGCTAGGATGGCCAGGGGTGGGCAGTAAAGGCCCAAGGAGGTTTTGTAGGTTAGCCATTGTGAGAGCTAGTGATGGTGTCCTCGGTGAGGCCTTGGGGAAGGCTCCAGGGAAGGCCGGTGTCACTGAGAAGGAGGCTGCTAGGATAATGGTTACACATGAGTCAGAGAGGCATTAAGTTGGATTGTAAGGAACAGCAAAGTAAATCTCTACAGGACACAAAGCAGAAAGGGATTGGTGGCAATTTCCAAGTCTTTGAGCTAGTGACTGCCTTGCACCTCCCAGCAGGGATGTAAATTCAATCCTTTCCCTACCTGCATTCTTTGGGCCAGGCAATTATGCTTCCACTGCTACATCTTTGGGCATTATAACTTTTGTTATGGCAATGTTATGGAAGAATAGGGTAGTTTTATTCTGAGACTTGAATATCTTCAATCCTTTTCTTCCTCCTGTTGAGTCTGGGAGCCACTGGTTGCAAGTCATATATAGCACTCTCTCATGCAGGGCTGCCATGCTGCTGATAGGGGAACAACCTTCCTTTCCTTTCTAGCATAGTCAAGTTATCAAGCATTTATTCAATAGGTACTACATGCCAGGCACTAGGTCAAGTTCTGGGGATACAAAGAGAGGCAAAAACAGTCCCTGGTGTAACAGGGAGCCTCTGTGATGTTGTTGACATAAGAATAATAATCTGAAAGCTTGGTCCACCCTTGACTGGTCAGGCCAGTTCATTTCCAAATGGGTCAAAGCAATATTCATGGAATTTGTGTTGTGATTCCACAAAATCATAAAACCTCATACTCAGAGGGAACCTCCAGAGCCTTTGAGCATAACCTGTATCTGTTCAACAACTGCTTCTATGACCTCCCAAATAAATGGTCTTCCATCTTTCACCTGAAGGCATTCCAATAAGGGTCCTCACCTTCTCGAGTCAATTTCTTCTACTTTGGGACAACTCTAATAGTTAGGAAGTTGTTTTTTTTTCTTTCTTCTTTACCTTGAGGTATGCATCTATGCAACTTCTAACCATTATACCTAGTTCTGAACTCTGGGAACAAACAGAATAAAGCTAATCTGTCTTCTACATGGGAGTCCTTCAAAAACTTAAACTATGATATTCCACCGAAGTTTTCTCATTTCCCAAGTTGATATCCTCAATTCCTTAAACTAATCCTCTCCAGTATTTCCAGTCTCCCCATCTTGGTTACCCTTCTTGATAAGCTAGCTAGACAGTGACCAGTTTATCAATGGTTTTCTCAAAATGTGTCACTCAGAACTAAATGAAATTCTCCACATGTGGTATTACCAGGGAAATCTAGTCTCAATGAGTCATCTAGACGACTGAAGGTAAAAGAACTGCCTAGTATCAGTGTGTGTAAGAGGTGAAACTTGATCTCAAGTCTTCATGATTTCAAGGCCAATTTAACCACTATACCATGCTGCATAGATTGAAATGGAGATACCTTAAGTATCAATATTACTGCATAGATATACATATTCATGTCCACGTACATATATCACCTCTATCATCCTTGTCATGCTTATCAGGAAAGATAAAAATACCATGTAGGGAAGAAAAGAAGGAAAAAAGAAAGCAAACAAAAGGAAGGAAAGAGAAAGAAAGGATTAAAGATGGAAAAAGAGAAAGGGAAGGTAAAACAAAGGAGACAGAAAGAAAACAAAAAGAAAGTGAGAAAGGAAAGAAAAAAGAAAAGGGAAGCAAAAAAAGAGTGAAAGAAAAAGAAAAATGTAAAAGGAAGGAAAAGAAATGGGACAAGAAAAAGAGAAAGCTAGCTAGTAGAGTTACCCTGGTGCTTCTGGTGAGTCAACAGAAAATGAGTCAGTATGCAAGTGCTTTACTTAATTAAAAAAATGTCATTTCATCCACCTGCACAATAGTCCCCTAAGCATTAAACATCAAAAAAAAAAAATAGGAAAATGATTTGACCACAAACCATTTCTATGTTAAGTCCATAAAGTATGATGATAACATGCTTTCCCCTGCTTTTGAAGTCCACAAAGTGCTTTCTATGCAACGGGGGCAATCTGAATTCTGTCCCATGCTAGGATTTGGGGGATCCGTAAGGGTTTCGATATGTTGCCACGGTTTGGAGAGAAGGAATTCCTAAGAATCTTCTCAACAAAACCCCGCAGGCTGGGGTCAGGGAAAAGCCAATATATTTACACACCTTAGCTGAGCAGCAGACGGGTGTGTCAGAAAAGGATTAATGAGAATTTTTACCATGGGGCTTGTCAGGAGGTCCCTATGATATTTTGATGTCAAAGACAATGAGTACAAGTTATAAAGAGAAAAAGAAAACTAAGTGACCTCAAACAATCTCATTTAGAGCTAGCTTTCTCTTTTTCTTTTCCCATTTATTTTCTTTCCTTTTATATTTTTCTTTCTCTTTCACTTCCTTTTCTTCCTTTTTTTTCTGTTTCTTTTTCTTTTCTTTCATCTTTCTTTCTTCCTTTTCTTCTCTACATGGCCTTCTTATGTTTCCTGATAACGAAAGAGACAGTGGCATATAGTCCAGAAAAAAATACAAGCATGTTCTTTCCTTTTACTCTTAAGTCTGAATGTTAAAAACACCAAGTTGACAAACTAGAAACCAAGAGTTTGATGTTTATTAACCCTAGAGAAAATTGAAAGTAATTTAATTCCCTCCCTTCTTCCTTTCCTCTCCTTCCCTCTTTACTTCTATCTATCTCCCTCCTTCCTTCTTTCCTAAAAAAATTAAATTTCTGTCACTGGCTAAATGCAGCTGTGACCTAACACTGCAGTCTGACCATGAATGTGATAGAATAATTTTATAAGATAAACAAATCACATGGATGGATAACCCAGAAGATGAGAGAACTCTGGTAGGAGCCGGATTGGAAAATAAGGCAGATCTAAAGTTACACATTTCAGGATGCATCTGAACAGGAAGACTCTTCTGACTCATGGCTCTCACATAGTGCAGAGTCCATTATATGCTAATTTATGTCCAATCATAAATGCAAATGGGAAATTTGACTACTTACTGTGCATACACCTAAAGATGGCTTTCTGCCTCAGCCCCTCACCTGGGCTTTTTGGACTCTTGCCTTGGCACCTCTGGTCACACCATTTCTTCCACCTAGAATGTCCTCCCCTGTCCTCTATCTGTTCAACTCCCATCTGTTTTTAAAGTTCAAATCAGGTTTCAAATACTCTGCAAAGCTTTCCATGACTAACTCAGCCCACTTAGGTTTATCCATCCCCTGAGCTTACAGAACTTAGCTATACCACTCATTTAGGCACACGATTCCTCTCACTGCACTTTCTAGCTAATGTGACAGAAGTCACTTAATTTTTAAATGGCAGTTTCCTTATCTGTAAAATACTTGTGCTATTTCTGTGTTGCTTTGAGGAAAATTTCATAAACTTTAGAATACTCCATAAGCTCAAATTAGTTATATTAATAATCATTTTGTCCATGGATAAGGACCCTTGTTTTCATTATTAGAAAGGATATTGCCTGAGGGCAGGGACCTTGCCATGTATAAAATTCCACATAGAAGGCACTCTGTACATGCTTGTGTACGTATGACTATAGATGAATAAAAACCTGTCTTTAAAAGATAGATGCCACTTTTCTTCTTTCAGGCCAGGGCTGTAGTGATTCTCAGTCAGAATCTGAATTGGCAAGATCCTTGGATGTAGGGCTTTTCTGGAGTCAAGCTGACAAGGAAGAAAATGCTGTTTCTCTGCCTAAATCTTCAATAAAACCTATCAATTAAGATAAATTAAGGTAGACAAATGAGACAATCAACTTCGACCCAGTTAATTTGGGCCAAAAAGTAAAAAAAAAAAACAACCCTGCCACTATGGAAAAAGTATTATTGACAGCTGATATTTATATATTGCTTTAAGGTTTGCAAAATACTTAGCATATATCATTGTACCCTCACCACAAATGCAGAGGTAGGTATAATAGGCATAATATATTCTCAGTTTTTTAGATAGGTAAGAGATTGGAGAAGTTCAGAGGATTGTCAATGATCACGTAACTATTATCAGAGGCAGTATTCAAACTCTTCTGACCCCCAGGTATATCTTCTGATTCTTCCCCTCAGAACTATCCAGATGAACTAGTTATTTTATCAAATATGTTCTTCAGAGTACAGTGTAATTCATTACCTGCAGGGCTTTCATTCAGGAGGCAAACTTTCCATGGAGTCCTAATATACTGGGGCAGGAACTAAAGCAAACATAGGCAAATACTATAGTTTGTGTACTGTATGTCAGTTTCTGTTCGTTTGGATAAACATACCTGTCATAAGCACACTGGCATGTTATTCTTTCCTTTTTTACAAAAACATATTTAAATTTTCCTGTAAAAACAAATTTTAACATTAAGCAAAAGTTATTCTTCTGAATGCATTAGATTTTTTCTCCTCATCTGAAGCAAATTACTTTTGTGGTGCATTTTCCTTTGTTATGAGCTAGTCTTCTGGCTAGAAAAAAAAGTGTGTTTTATGAGAATTTCTTTGCAGTGGTGTGGGTATTTTGGTTTTTTTTTAAGGAAGAAACATTTCTCTCAGACCCTTAGCCTTAAGGTAACTATTGTTGAACTCATTTTGTTAAATAATTTTAATTGTAGTGTAGAGATCAGCAGAGCAGTGGTAAGACTACTAGATTTGGAGTAAGAGAATCTAGATTTTTAACACTTACTCTACCACTCTTGTAACCCTGGACAAGCCAGGTAGCCTCTTTGGGCCTCAGTTCCTTATCTGTAAAATGTAGAAGTCTCTAATAATTCTCAATCTGTGGTGCTGAGTAGAGACTAACAGATGGCATTGACAGCATAAGATCACAGATCATCTACTTCTTTATGGATAAGGAAACTGAAGTCCAGGAGGCAAAATGTTGTCCATGGTCACAGAGGTAGCTGGGGCACAGGCTGATTCAAATCCATGTCCTCTGGCTCAAAACCCAGCACTCAAATCTGAGCACTGTTTTCTCTGCAGATTATTGCTACATACTGGAGACTCCACATTCACATAATTAGCTGCTTGCCTAATTTTTCTGAATCTTCAGATATCCTCTGGTAATCATGGTAAGTAATTACTGCAAACTTCAAGGATCCACACAAGTTATGCCTTTGTGTAAATACTTGAACAAATCATTTACTTTTCAGTCCTTTTAGTGACATCTAGTGGAGTCTTTACAAAATACAGGGTTGGATTTATCCAGAAAAGACAGCCAGGACATTCCAGTTTAGGCACATTGGAACTTTCATTAGATCTTTAATCTAAACATCCACCCTCAGCCCAGATCTTAGAAGCCCAACTCCTCCACCAACTGACAAAATTCTATTGATTATATTCCTACAAAGTAATTTCATCTGCCCAATTATCAGCAGCTTAGCCACAAAACCCTGAATCGACTAATTAAAGTTTTTGGTCATTTTAAAAACACCTTAAGGAATAGAGAAAAATTCTCTTCTTTGGGGAAAAATCGGATGCTTTGGTTACATTTATAATTTCGGTTACAAGTTACACAGAAAGCCCAGAAGAGACCACGGAAACACAACAAATGTATCTAATAATAGTAAACTGCCTATTTAAAGAACAGCTCAGCAAGCCACATTTCTAGCTTGAACATGAAGTCATCAAATGCAGCACTACCTTGGTTGTTTGGGGGAAGGAAATCACCCTATGACAGCACCCGAATGAAACATATTATATTGTATTCTATCTTTCTAACCTTTAAATATAGTTTAAGAGTAAGGACCATAGGACAGACTCATAAAGTGTTTTGTTTTTTTCCAGAGCTGGGCAAGTCCCTAGAAATTATTCTAGTCCAACCCTGTCACATAAAATGATGGGTGACTTCTAAAGGTCCTTGATGATGGCAGACTTTTCACCTCCACCAGGGTGCATAGAGAAGAAGTCCACTGCTGCAGAGATGGAAAGGACTCCAGACTAAGTCCTTCATTTTAGAGAACTCTGAGAGATTACATAATTTGCCCATGGTTACAAAAGTAGTAAGGGGCAGAGCTGGGAGAATGTGTATGCCCAGCTACAGTAGAGCAGGACAGAGTAGCCCGTGTTTAACACAAATAATTGTGTCCGACTCTTCGTGACCCCATTGGATCTCAGCATGCCAGTCTTTCCTATCCCCTATTATTTCCCAAAGTCTGTCCAAGCTCACGTTCATTGTTTCCATGACACTATCCATCTCATTTTCTGCCGTCCCCTTCTCCAATTTTACCTTCAATCTTTCCAAACATTAGGGTCTTTTCCAATGAGAAAAGAAATAACAGAAACAATAAAATTGTTCCAAGAGGGTTTCTTTTCAAATTCAAACATTATTATTTTTTACAAAATACCCTAACAAGCATGAAGTTTTTTTGGGGGGGCAGGGATGAAGGTACACATCTGAAACTTTATTGGGATAGAACCTCTTGATGACCAATGCAGATTAGCAGCTGGTCTTCAATTTACAGCTTTGGTGAATTGCCTGGGGCCTGAAAAGTTTGAATCTTCACACATTTACAAAAGACTGTATGGGCCAGGGGCACGACTTGAAGTTCACCTTCTGCACATGGAAAGTAGCTTTACATCAGAAGTGCTACCCTGGTTAAATTAAAAGTTATTGGGAAATATTTAACAAAATAAATAAAATATAATAGATGATGGATGTTACCATGTGGTTTTCTAAGTCAATATGTTTTATGTACTATACTCTTTCCATTTTGAGTGTAATACCACTGCTCTATACCAAAATGCCTCTCACTGAAAAATCCTATCAATAAAATTACATTGAACACTTGTTTTTAGAGACCTTGATCTGCAACTGTAGATGAGGTGCGGCAGGGACAAGTCCATGCCAAAGGCTTTTTTCCTGAGTCTTTGGGCCTTGACCTACATGGCTGGTATGTAAGAGTAAGGTATGATATGCAGCTAAGATAAAAAGGTCCAGCATCTGACCTTGCAGATAGAACATGAATTTCATTGCCTGAAGATGTGAATGAGAATGGATGGCCTATACATTCTGAGAGCCAAGACAGGGAAGAGGGAATGAGACCCTGGCCTACCCTCTTCTCTAGACAAACAAGAGCCTGACATCTTTTCCCAACCACTGTGAGGAGGCAGTCATGGGCCCCTTTGGTATAGTTACCCAAAAATACACCAAGGCACAGAAACAGTTTAACATTTTACTAAATCAATTTACACAAATTCCAAATTGCAAATATAATTAAGGACAACAGGCTTCTCTTTTTCCCCCATTTCCAGATCTATCATTAAGACAATAAGTAAACAGAAATTAGATGTGATGTGTTTTTTTGTTTTTTTTTTGTTTTAGGAAAAAAAATGAGAACAATGTGATGAGAGGGAAACATCACGCAATGTAGGATTACGTACCACAACACAGTTACAAAATAGGGCTTCCTGGTTTCTTCCACATGTAAAAGACAATGTACTTCCCACTACTGTCTGCATCAATCCGGTTTTCATTAAAATAAAACTATAAAATCTCCTAGATTACACTAAACTCATACAAGGGCTGAAACAGTGCATTAACAGCAGTAACGCCAACTATCAGTGCTAACATAAAAACATTTTAGAAGGTCAAAAAAAATTAACCCAAAAACCAAAAACAAAACCTCATTTCCCTAGATGAGCAAAACTGAAAATAAAGGGTGTTGCCTCACAATCAGGAGTTAAGAACTTTTTTTTCTTTTTTATTTTAAATTGGAGAAAAGGACCAAATAGGTTTGGGCAGCTTCTCTAATTCTTTCAACTCAGTTAGCATCTAGTTTTGCCATTTCCTGCACATATATCCCTATACTCTCACTGTCAAAGAGCACAAAATAAACCGTTTTGATTGATGAAGACATTGTGGACACAAAGTAGCTGGAGATGGCTCTCAGGATCAGCTGTGCTGCCGTCTGTTTGGGGAAACCATTTCTGTGAAGGGAGAAAGTACACCAGAGTTAGCATATGATTATCCCAAATTGGGTGGGGTGGGGGACATGGGGTCAAAAGTAGCAGCTCCTGCTCCCCCTTCCCATTAGCTAGCCATACATGTCCTATGAGCTATCCTTTCAGTTCTGACCCTCTGAATTGATGATCCAGCATGCGAGGATGTCGTTCTCCCATGCGGTTTCATGCATACGTGCCATCATGAGATCTGAAAGGGCAAGGTTAGACCATTTACTTTTGCCCAGTATATCTGGTCTCTACAGCAGGTACTCAGTGTTTGCTGAATGAATATGATAGAAAATGAACAGTGATGACCTAAGTACTGCTGCTTCAACAGAATCTAGACTTTGCCCTATCATTTCCCAAATGGACATCAAAGTGTTTCAGTCTTATAGATACAGAGTAGGAAGGGTCTTTTATAATCCAACTTTCTCATTTTATATATGAGTAACTCAGGCCTTGAGGAGAAGTGACTTGTCCCAAGTCACATGGTGGTAAGTGGAAAGCCAGGATCCAAACTCAAAACCTCTGCAAAACCATAAAGCTATCACTTCCATTGTACCACACTGGTCTCTTAGAATTCCTTAAATAGCGATAGAGACCAGATGCCCAGAAATGTAAACATTTAAGGCCTGTGATTCCAAAAGCATGGGAACTCCTTCTCCCAATGAAAATTCTGCCTGAATCACACAGAGTTTATGTGATTTGCTTGGGGTCACAAAATTCTTCAGGGTCAGAGACAGGATATGCTCACAGATCTAACTTTCCTGAACTCTATTCAGCAAATCTATTGTCTCTAACTCTATTTAATAAGTCATAGGAGTCTCTACTACACCTATGACATGCTCATACAGAATCATAATTTACATATACATATATTATTCAATAATAATATACATACTCATCCAAGGCCAACTTGAGCCTCAAATATCTGTGGGCATGCTAACACTAAAACAACCAAAATACCTAATCAGTTCAATTTAATTTTTAACAAAATAAACATATTCCATAAAGTATGTTCAAGAGTAGTAGAGCACAACCACAGGATAGGAAATGCTGGAAGCCATAAGCCTACACCCTGAGGGTGGGTAAGTTTCTGTGCATTTCTCTAAAGGCCATCCAGAAACACAAGGCCTGAAGCAGAACTTGTAGACAATTCAGCTCCTAATTCTCCAACAGCTGATTTTGGTTCCAATGGGGACTTTCTTGGAGTGGGACTTCTTTGAATTGCTCCTGTTGGTATGTGCCAAGATGGATGGAAATCTAACATACTTCCTGTATGATCTGTTCTTCTTAATGTGTTTCACGTATGGCTCTCATATACCAAGATATCTAAAATCATGGTTATAAAGGGCCAAAGCCTGTGAAGATAAATACAGCAAGGGCTGATATTAGGAGAAAAAGCATGTCTGTTGAGAACATGTCAGATGAAAACAGGGATGCCAATTCTAGGCAAGCCTAAGCAAACCATCTGACAGTCTACAAAGAGGGATCACTTTACCTCTTCTCCAGGGCCCACTTCCTATGGTTTTGAGGTTTGTTTTTTTTTTGGTCTCCCTGCAATAGCTAACATTTTTAGTACTATGCCAAATAGTAATGATGACATCCTTGTTCACTACTGATTTTATTAGGAAACATCTAGAGTTTCTTCATGTATTTATTCATTCAGCAAGTATTTGTTAAATATCTTCTCTTACTACACCTGGAAAGGCACTGGATCCGTAAACTTCACTATTCGTGTTGGGAATTTCTAAAAGAGGAAATTCCCTCTACCAAATGCCCCCTTCTTTTCAACTTAGAAAATGGCCAGGACACTGAGGGCTTAAAGAACTTGGTCCAGTCCATGTAGCTAGTATTCATCAGAGGCAGCACTTGAACCCTTTCAAGGCCAGATCTCTAGCTACACTAGCTCTCATAAACAATCCCTATCCTCAAGAAGCCTCTATTCTATTACAATGTAACAATGCTAGATGTTGCTTTTAAATACTTTTCATTGTATTAAGGCAAAGTCTTGTCATTCTTTTCCTGATATTTCCAAGTAGTCATCCCTCCTTCCTTCCTTCCTCCTCATTCTGTATCGCTTCCCCACCCCCTATCTGTCCTGGAAATTACATTTACTTTGAATATATCTTCTAGTTGTTTATCTGGATACATGTTGCTCCATGCAAGTAACCTCCTCAAGATCAGGGAATGTTTTAATTTTTATCTTTGCATCCCTAGGGCCCGGAACAGTGCCTGGCATTATCATAATTATTTAATAAATGTTTGTTAAATTATTCTGATTGCTAAGTGTCCAGTCTAGCCCTGGTTTTCATATGTAAGGAGTCAGTCAGTAAGGTTCAACTTACAATGAGCTCTGCACACAGACACTCAATTTTCAGGTCACAGCATGAGTTAAACACATGTTAATATGTTGGAATCAGGAAGGTGGAGTTTAAATCAGCTCTCAGACACTTACTAGCTGTGTGACTCTGGGCAAATCACTTAACCTGTCTGCCTCAGTTTCTTCAACTGTAAAATGGGGATAAGAGCCCTTGCAGCTCCCAGGGCTGTTCTGAGGAACAAATGAGATAATCTGTAAAAAAAAATGTTTAGCACATAAAAGGCACTATATAAATGCTTATTACCAAATCGCTCTTTCCTCTTTACATGACTATTTTAGATATATGGTCTTTTTGTAAAACCTTGCAGGGAAGTACAGGTTTAGTGCAATCACTTCCAAACAGGCTGAATGGGAGATGGGAGTAAGGTCATGATCATCCTTTAACATACCAAAATTTGTACAGCCAAGAGCATGGGAGAATGTATCATCTCCTTGTGGGCAGCTCCTGTTTTCTTTTTTTCTATGTATCCCCAATATTTAGGAAAGTACTTGTTACAGAGGACCAGATGTGAGAATGATGATTTCATTGATCTACCAGCAGCTTCTTTGCTGCTTCTAGTTCCACAGTCATCTGGAACACTCACTTGCCCAGGGTCACACAGTTAGTATGTCTCAGAACCGAAACTTGAACTCAGGTCTTCTTGATTCCAAAGCCTCCTCTCTAACTATGATGCCTCACTTGGACCTGGCATATGGTAGACACTTAGTAACTGTCTGGTGAACCAAACTATCTTCTTTTAAGATGTGCCTTTTGGAAGGCTGTGCACTCATTCCAACAATGCTGCCACTGCCTAAAACATCTCTGGACTTCCCTTTGGGAAATCATCCCTAGCCAGTTTGCAGGACATTTCATTGACTGGTAGTCAGTCGCCTTTCCATTTTGGACTGAGAACACCATTACAAGCTTGATCACACACTGGAATTTGGCTGGCTCCAAAGGGTTTCTGACTATTTCCAAAAATCAAACCCAGCCTCAAAGGAGGAATATGTGCTACCACAGAAGACTAGAAAGCCTGGATGGCAGTTCCCAAAAGGAAAATCAGGAACTGTTGTGGGAAAAAGTAGCATCATTGGATTAAGTAAGCAGCAGGTTGTCTCCCAAGAGAACTCCTTTGAAGACAGCAGTATTCATTTGAATGGAGTGTCTCTCTGATAGGTTTTGAAAAGTAATGCCTCTCTTTATTGGGGTAATGTCTTTATGGGGTTGGTAGCATAGTGCAATAGGAAGAATGCTGGACTTGCAGTCAGAGGACTGCTTGGGTTTATATCCTGCCTCCACTACTCAATTCCTGTATATCTGTTTTCATACATGTAAGAGGAGAGGTTTGGACTAAGTGACTTCCATGGCCCCTCCAAACTCTTCATCTGTGATTCTACAATCATGACATGGAAAAGGTAGTACTACCAAGTCCTAAAAAGCTGAGTGGGAAAACTAATTGGCACATAACGTCAATTAGTACTCCAGGAGTGGAAAGACACACCCGGAAAGAGAATAGGATGATTTCCCCCCAGTCTTTAGATACCCATTTCTGGTCAAGTTTTTTTTTTTTCTCCAACATGTATTGTAATATCCTAATTTTAACAAAAGGGGGGAAAGGTGATGTGTTCTATTCGTGATTCATTTGAACATGAAATAATGCATGTCATTTTAAATAAGAAAGTTAAGTCTGTGGCATATATGAAAGGAGCCAGCCCAACTACCTACTTTTCCCAGGATTTCTTTCTCCATTTTGTCATCTAAAGATGTTCTGAGATCCGTCAAGCATTTAATTTTAAAGGTACTACCGTGTGTGAAGGTGGGAACATATGTGGAAGAAGTGATCATTTTGAATGTAGATTTCTGAACTAAGCAAGCGTAGAGGTTAGGTTAAGGCTGTATGTAGCTAAGCTCCTCTTCACAGAATCATCAATTTTAGAACTAGAATGGATCTTAGAGGTTATTTAGTCCTACCCTCTCATTTTACAGGAGCAAAGCGAGACCTGAAAGGATGGAATGATTTACCCAAGGTCACAAAGGTAATGAATAAGCAGAGCTGGAACTTGACTCCCGGGACTCTGAACCCATATTGGACATTCTTTCCCCTACACCATACTGCCTCCTCTCATTCCCATGGGTCAGACACGGCTGAGGACTTGGCAAAATCGCACTAGGTCTACACAGCCCCATTCCTGAGCTAACGGAGGTTTGGGGGTGGGGTAAGTGGTGTTGGGGGTCATGGAGAGACCATTTGAATAAGAGATCATTTAAGCGTCACACAAAGAATGAAAGATTATTTTCATGCCATAAGTACAGCTGCCTCTTAGAGTACCTGATCAGGTTACAATGATTCCATTAATTTCGCCAGCTGTGAGAACAACCCAAGGAGGCTGGACTGGTAAGGGAGTGGGAAGCCTTCCCAGGACTGCAGACATAAATGGGCCCACTAGCAGCCAAGGATGTGGGAAGGAGCTCTAGAAACACATGCCTGAAGAGAAAACTGTTCACTGTGGGGATCAGTCTGGGTTCCTGTTGAGTCTCAAAATACCTCCTTGATTAAGGGGGAAACTGTTGGCTGTGACTGCAGTGCCCAGCAGGGGCCTTGGCTGATGGGGAGGGGGAACAGAATTTCACCCCATTATTCTCTGGTTTATTTGGTTTACACTGATACAATATGCTTTTAAAGTGGTGTGTGGTTCTCACTGAAGCTGGAGGACCATCTCAATTCTGACTTCATCTGGTATATGCCATGGCAAAGGACAGAAAAGAAGGCTGAATAACACAAGCATTCATGAAGTATCATGTGTGTGCCAGGTGTTGTGGACAAAAACTTCATGTCCCTCCTACCCTCAGAGAGCTTCCATTCTACCAAAGGAGGTCCTAAAAAACCAAATGTCTGTGTCCTGTGATCAACACTTGGCCATCTACTATGATGCCTTGTTCTCTAACAGCACACTTCTCTACACAAGTCTTTACTGAAAAAATAAGTGATTTTATGTCTTATCTCGTCTACAGTGGAGAGAATGCTCAATCTGCAATCTTAGAATTTGGGTTCAAAGCTCAAATTTGCTACTAGTTATGTGACTGTGGGCAAACAATTCAACTTCTAGAGGAATTGTGGTTTCTAATCTGTAATGGAGTAGATGGTCTTAATTTATGAACCTGTAAACCAGGTCATGTTTATCCAAGTAAGGGGTTATCTATTTGTCCTGACACAGTGGCAAGCATATAGAAAGCACTCAAGGGAATGACTTACAATCCTATCGCCAGGTAACCTGACCTGAAGTATCTCTGCTCCTCAAACATCTGAGCCATTCCAATTAAGAGTTAGAAAACTGAATGTCTGAGATCATTTTGGCTGCAGAGACCAGGTCTATTAATATGGTCACAAGGAATGATCTTTGGATACTAGTATAAAATAGGAGCATACTTCTAATCCCTTCCTATACATAAGGCTAATTTAGACCTTCACTCAGGGTTTCTAATGGTGTCTGCCTTAAATCACTGGAAAAGACTCAGAGCAAAGAAAGAAGGGGGTAGGAGGGAAGCCATTTTAAATCCACTCCTGTATCTATCAGCAACGTCTACTTTGCAATCGAAGCTCTCAAAACGTATCTGTTTCTGTGGTCTGACAGAACCAGGACAGTAAACATTGGAGAAACTCTTGCTCAGGTGAGGAAAAGGCAGAATCTGCCCATTATGTCTAGGAACTTAAATTCTGGAACATTTTCTGAGCACCATACATGTGTATGGGTATGCATACATGCATGACACAATCACCAAACGTCATATTTGCCCACAAGGAAATGTATGATCTCATTCACAGAATATTGGTGAATGAATGTTAATAAAGATTTATCAATACAGAATTCTCATAATAGTTTCCCTGAAATGTGTTCTAAGAAGTATACCACTTTCATAGAAAACATTTCCCTCTTGCTATCCAACATGGGTTTTTATGACAAAAACAAATTCTTTTCACCCTTTCAGATAGAGGTGCAGTCCCAGGGAGCCTGGAAGAACACACTTTTTTTTTCAGAGGGATAACAGAAGAAAATTACTTCCACAAAGTGTTTTCAGTCCATGAGGACTATCTTGCCAGTCAGGAATTAAACCTAATTGTGGCCATTTCTCCAAGAATATTTTCTTCTCTCAAAAGCTAAATTCAACTTAATTCAGCAAGCATTTCTTAACTACCCATGTGTCAGGAATTGTGCTAGGTGCTGAGGGTTCAAAAACAAAAATAAAAACAGTTCTTCAATGATTTCAACTTGTCCTGGGAAGAAACATATACACACTTGTAAGTGTGGCCTCTTGTAGAGATGATACTTGATCTAAGCCCTGAAGACAGTTGTATTTCAAGAGAATGAGATGTGTAGGGAGTGATTTGTTCACTATAAAATAGAGGTAAACTGAAGAACCTATATATTTTACCTTAAACTGTGCACTGACATGAAAAACAGAGGGGATCCTTGCAGTCTTATGTATTAGATATGGCTCTTCTATGAAATGGGGATAAGAATTGCTATCTATGGTCCTTACATCACAGGAGTGATGTTGTGAGGCTGCAATCACATGTATCTACAGCACTTTGCAAATTTTAGAGCAAGAGTTCTTCATCTGAAGCTTGAGAATTTGTTTTTTTTTTAATATTTTGATAATTACTTCAACATTACCTAGCTTGCTTTGTGATTCCATGTTTTTTTGTTTATTATGCATTTTTAAAACATTATGTGGAGAAGGGGCCCATGACACACAAAAAAGTTAAGCAATCCTGTTGTAAAGCAATAAATAAAGTCAGCTATTGGCCATTTTTATTGGATGCTGAGTTTCAGCACTTTGGTGCATCATTAGGTAGTGAGATCTTTGAAATCTTGAAAGTCAAATTTTCCTTCTTGGGTCCTCTATGCCTCTGAGTCACAAACTGATGCTATGTGACTAAGAAAGAGCCACATGAATACTCTGGTTCACTTCTCAGCCTGCGGGGCAAAGTCTCCAACCAACACTCCAGAAGCATGACAATGAGAAAAACCTTGTATGCATAATAAAGTAAAAAAAAAAAAGAGGTCCCCAAATGACAATCAGACTCCAGCTCCCGTCTAGGGCGGGCTTAAAGTGATTTTTAATATGAAATTATTTTTGTAATATCTGTATTAGGAGAGCAGGGAGAGTCACCATTTTCTTTTTCTTTTGGTGAGGCTGGAGGTGAGGTCAGGGGAAATACTTGGTATGCAATTCCTCTCAATACAGATGAGCATCTCTTCAGCTGCTCACAGCTTCACAGAGGCACTCTGAGAAGTGCAGGTTCCTGCCCATGGTCACATAGCCACGATGTCAGAAGTGGGATCTAAATTTGCCTCTTCCTGATTCCTTCGTCTTCTCTTTATCCACCATGTCCTACTGCCTATCGTTTTCTTACTCTTTGCAGGTAGGACCTGTAATAGCATTGGTACAGCTTCATTTTATAGCATATAAATAAAATGGCTCCAACCCACAGTTCCAGACTTAAGACACTCCCTGCTCTGGACAGTCCGGTCTCTGTCATCCTCCCAATTCTCTGCCCTACACTTTCCTGGTTAGAATGATCTTCCCCATCTCCTTGGCCTCTTCAAACCTTATCCCATTCTGCAAGTCCAGTTTTCAAAATAATTCCCTTCATGATAGACTGCAGAACTGGAAGGGCCCATAGAGATCGTCTAGCCAAATCCTCTCCCTTTACAGAGGAGGAAGCTGGTGCCCAGTAAAAGAGCTTCTCAAAGTCACACCGGAAGCCTTTTCTGACAATGATTTCTTCCTTCCCTCAATTCCTACTTATTATTTCTTTTGTTAAGTAATGAGTACACACTGTCTGGTGCTGGCGGCTACCTTTGCAGCTGCACACCATGCCTCTCTAACTAGATTTGTAAGTCTCATGAGGGGAGGAAAACATTCATTCCTAGGATCACGGAATCTCAGAAATCATTTATTGTCACAACAGTTACCTGCCTAGAGACGTTCTCTACGAAGCACATGCTTAGGTACTGAGTTTGCTAAATGGGTAAAGTGCAGATTGTTCTTTCTAGTCATTATTATTTTGGTCAAGTGAGTAAAAAGTTTCTGTCTCCAACTCAGCACTTTTGGCTCCTATGTTGTGAGAAAGACTAAGATATATAGTGGTCTCCTATTTCCAGCTTATAAATAACGAAACCATCAGGGCACTGGGAAGAAAGTACAGAGCCCAACAACTTGGAGAGTTCACCAACCGAGTATGAGAGGCAGCCCGGGGTCCTAGAAAGAGCCTGAGACTCAGGGCAACAGAACAGGGCTCTAATCCTGGCTTTGACACTTTGGACATACCTTTTCTCTCTGGGACTGTTTTCTTCTCTCTAAAGGGACAGGTTTAGATTAGATGACTTCAAAATCCCTAAGCAATCGCTCCTTCAATTATAGAGCAATGATACTTACACATTATTCTCAGTCCACAAACCCCTTTATGGATAAGTTCGTCTTAAATGGCTTTATCTCTTTAAGTATAGACATCTGTCCAACTTCCTTCCCTGCAGAGGCAGGACGGCCTAGTGGATAGCAGGCTAGCTCGGGAGTCAGGAAACCACGAGTTCAAGTTTGGCCTCCGACACACACAAGCTTTGTGAATGTGAGCAAGCTGCAACCTTGCAGCACCCCAGACAATTCTCTAAGACCATAGGTTACAATAATCATCGTTATATAATGTCTGTCTTGTAAGATTTGCAAAGTGCTTGTGACTCCATTTGCTCCGCACAACAAGCCTGTGAGATAAGCACCATTTAGTACTATTCCCACCCGCATTGTGCAGATAAGAAAACAGAGGCTAGCCAACAAGTAAAGTGACTTGCTCAGGCTCACGCAGCTAGTTATGGAAGCAGATCTGACTCTGACCCATTGCAAAGCTGCCAATCAGTGGGGTTCCTATTACCAACAATTGCTTACCTTGATGAAATCATAATTCCACATCAAACAGCACCCAAGAAATTTCTCTGGTTTTATTGTTCTAGTCCTGAGTCCATCAAAAATATGTCATTTAGGGTCAACCTCCTTGATTTGGTGCTTACTTTCCGTTCTCTCTGACCAATCAAGACTTGGAGTTGTGTTTACAGGCTATGATTTTACCGTGAGGATACATTCACTGGCACAGAAATGTGGAGGCCATTTCCCTGGGATTGCATACCACGAACTATTCCTGCCTCTCCGCTGTGTCCTCAAGTACAGTCGCGGGGAGGCAATCAGAAACACTTTTCATAATCTTAACTGATTAGGAGACAGACAAGACTATGATATCTAAGAAAGGAAATGAGTACCCGTGCTGCATCTGTTACTCTTCCAAATGGACTATGGTCCTACCATTATTCCTACACCTTGGAAATGCCTTCAACAGCATCCTGGCTTGGCTCTGACATTTGGGTGATTTTGAAGTTACTTTTAAGATATTCATAGCTTTCATGAGAAGGTGCCTTAATTAGCAATAAAACAAAGAGCCTGTTCTGAAAGGGTAGTTTTTCAAGCAGTCAAAAAAGGAAACTTGCAGAGAGCTGCTATGTAAAATGCCCTCATGCCCCATGAGTTTCTGCATAATCAGTGACGGTAAGTAGAATCTCATACCATGGGTTTCTACCACTATACTTAATGCTAATTCATTATCTCTCATTTTAAGCCATGATTCTGAATCTGTGATCTTTTTGTTTTTTCTCTAATTTGCTTTTCTTCTAGGCAAAAAAGGCACATGGGAAGGGCCTACTAGCTATAAGCCTGAGTTTATAGGGTGAAGGAATTCCTAAGTGTTTCCTCCTGCCACCCAGTCTCTGCCTGCTCAAAAGGTTTGGAGAGCCTCCCATGCAAATGACTGTGGGGTCTGCACTTGCCAAATGGAAAGGAGAATAGAGCCCTAAACTGACTTTTTCAGAACTCACAAATTCAAGAAAAGTTTATGCAAAATCCCTAACTAGAAGAGAGCAAATTGACTCTGTGTTTTTCTCCTAGGAGATTGTGTGCACCCTCTTAATGTCAACCAGAGCCCAGGAAGGCTTTGCATGGAGTGGGGGGGTTCGATAAATATTGTGGTCTAACAGGCTGGAAACAGGATGTCTAGATGCCAAAGGTAGTTTCCTGCATCCCGTGTTACAATGTTGGGATTTATTTAACCAAAGCACATTTTAAAAGAAATCATCTGAGGCAAACGTCCAGTATGTCCAACACACACTGATGCATGCAGTACTGTGATTGTTACAGCTGCTGGAGACCGAGGATATCGAAGTACTGTCATACGAGAATGCCATCGCCAGGTCTTTCCTTTAGCAGGCTGGACTTAATTTTTTTTAAAACCCCAACATGACTTTCACGCTGGAGACACTGAACGCCACAAACAAGCATTTTTATTTCCCCTCCTAAAATCCAGCATGATTTATTTGAACAGCTTTGGTGTAATTCCATTCTTGAGTCATGAAAGGGAATGAAGCTGTTTACACGGCTTTATAAGGTGACGTCTGCTTGACAGATGTCTGTAACCGAACAGCTGTGCACATGTGGTGCCTTCGGCACTTGTGGATCTTAAAAGTTTTTCAATTTATTATTTTTTTAAAATGTTTGCTTCCATGAAAAATGTAAATATGCTTGAAATAACAGATGTACTTTTATGGGAACTAATTTTCATAATTCAATTAAAAGCTTTCTCAACAGCTAAAGGAAAAAATACACAAAGAATAATATTACCTCTCACATCTGAAACACCTTTTATCAGCACATATCAAAGTGCATTATAAACACTAATTAATAGAGCCTCATAATACTTCTATGAGGAAGGTAAACCCTATTAATATCACTTACTGATAAATAAACCAAGAGACAGAGAAGTTGACTCATTTATCAAAGGTAATACAATGAATTCAGTGAAAAAGAACAGATTTTAGAGGCACAGCTATTTTAATTCCTACAAGACTGCTTTGTGGAAAGCCTACTCTGGGCCTAGCTCTACATTACATGCTGTAAATCTCCTTGATTGAAAATAAAGTGTATTCTACCAGCAGCTTGTTGACTACCTCCTATCTTATAAAACACACTTTTCTTCTCAATTAAAAGGGCTCCTAAATGTAGTGATATCTACATCCATGTTGTATCTACATCTATGTTGTTTTTTTTTTTTTACATCATGCTCAGTTAGATAACACTGAGCATTTTCAATATGTGGAGAGCAAAACAGCCCACTGAAAAAAGTAGAGCATACTACCACTGTAGAACAGTCAATGTAGTGAACTGGGAAAAACAGTAGCTCTCAAGTGAAAGGGCTTCAGTAAGAGTCTCAGCTATCTCATTTATGATGTGACCTGGGCAGGTCACTGAACTGTCTGGGTCCCAGTTTCCTCACCTATTAAGGGGGAGTGTTGGATTAGCTGACCTATGAGGTCCCCAAATCCTACAAAAGATGCTTCTACCATCTACCCAGAAAATATCTTATGGTAGGTAAAAAGAGTTAGCTTTCCATTCTGTTTTTAGTGGAGGACCTTTCACAGCTAGACCACGTTCCACAAAGTTGACTCTAAGGTCACTGAGGAGGGACATCAAGGCAAAAAAGTGAGATGTTTACAGAATCAGAGGATCTCCAGTCTGATCCTCTCCAATCCAAACTCCTCAGTTAAGTATTTAAAGCCTTTTACAAAGAGTCTCCAACCTTCCTCTCTAGCTTTGTATTTCACTTTGCATAGCCTATCATCTGGCTAGACTTGACTACTTAGTGATCCTCAGTTTTAGCCTTTCTTTTCCTATCTCTGTGCCTTTGAGGATGTATCCCTCAGGCCCAAAGAAAACTCCCCATGTGTCTCCACCTACTTAAATCTTTCTCATTTTCAAAGCCCACTTCCTTAACAAAGCCTTCCTCAATTCATCTCTCATTCCCCAGTTAGAACTGACTCTTACTTCTTTAAATCTCCCAGGCTTCTAATTAGTCTCTACTCGATTTGCACTACAGTACTGTGCACATGTCCCAAACTTCTGCTAGACTGAAGTCCCTAGAAGACCAGGACCACATCTTATCTTAAGTTTGGATTCTCAGTATCCAGCATAAGGCCCAAGTATAAGGAATAAGCAATTATTTACTAGATGAAATTAAATTATCTAATTTTTCACATCTCTCTTCAACTAGACTATGAACCACATAAAGATTAACACCTCGCCTTACTTGCCTCTCATCACCAAGCTGAGTGTCCACATTAATCCCTCAAAAATAGGATAAATTAATACATTTCTTGAGAATTATCTTCTGGCACAAATATCTGGACTAGTGGGCTCTTACCGGCCACTGCCAATCGATGGAAAGGCAATTGACTTCAGCTTCTTGTCGTCTGCCAAGGCCAAACAGTTCTTCACTGTCTTTTCCAGAAGTTCTTCGCACTTGTCAGAGCCCCATATTGGACTGTTACAGTGGATCACAAACTTGGCAGGCAAGCCATGGCCTGCACTGACAGCCGCTGGTGGGAAGAAGAACCCAGACTTTTAGCTTCCATCCCTTTGCAAATAAAAAAGCAATTTACATGTGTGCATGGGGTTAAAAACAACAACTCAGACCTAAATTTAAACCACCTGCAAATACGGTGTCATGGAACAACTGCTATAATTAAGGATCAAAAGAACTGGGTTCTAATCTCAGCTCCTGTACCTACTAGAAGTAACCTTCAATTAGCATTTCTGTCTCTGTATCTCTCTTTTATTTCTTCATCAGTAAAACGGGGATGATTAGTCCTTCCCTGGCTCCCTCACAGAACTGTTGAGCCAGTCAAGTGAGATAATGTATGTGAAGGGGCTTTATAAATGGTAAAGTGCTGTATATCTATTTAAAAATGATGCTAGTTCTTTGAAGTCAGGAGTATAAAGAGGGAACAAGAGTACTTCTAAAGTACTTACATTTGTAACCTAGGTTCCCATGGTGGTAAAACATGTTTAGTTACAGTCATTTACAACTGCACTGACCAGCCAAGGCATAGCCTTGGAAACTTGGCATTCAGCATCCACTAAGCTACTGCCAGGAATGGGTTCCATTATTGTAGGGCAATCCCCATGCTATAAAGAATAGTTACTCAGGGGCCAACCACAGGGAACTAAATATGCCAGACGAATAACCCCTTGAGGTGTTCAAAGTAGTTATATCCACTGCTTCCATTTGCTGCCAATGGGTTTGTTTGAAAAATCATTAGGTGTGATGAATAAATTTCCCTGACATGTCGACACAGACACATTAGGAAAACCACCTTTGTTTATTTATAGAGTCTAACAAATACCCCAGCATCCTGCTTTAATGGATTTATTAGGGAAGGTCTTGGGAGTCCATGCAACTAAATGATGCTATTTAGTTTTGATGGAATTAATCTGTTTGCTTTAGGTAGGATCATTTCATTTTAACAGAAGATGGCACATGCTCAGTGTCATGTCTCTCTTAAGAATCCTTCCTTCCTTTCTCATCTTACTAATCATGAAGAATCCTCACCTAAGATAAAGATTTGGGGTCCTTCTATGTATCAAGGAGTGAGACCTGGGTGATTAAATGAGTAAATAAATGCCTACAAACAAATGGATACAGATGCTTAATGCTATTATTACAGTGACGTGTCTGTACGCAAGCACTTGACTACACTAGCTATCCCTGACTTACAAACACCCAGAATCCCTTGCTGCCTAAAAGTCACTGATAAAATCTCAGAAGTCCTTGCCCCAGTTTGAGGAGGAGATTGGTGAAGGTTTTCATTCTTGTCTGTGGATTTTGGTGCTTGAGGCACTGGTAGGAAAGAGAAAGCACTATAAGTCAAAGTCTTCCCTCTTGAGGGTCTGTGGACTTGAAACTAAAACCCCATAGCCACTATATGTAGAATGGTGGTTGGACTTACTGACACAATTAGAGCCATTATTCACCTATCTCAGGAGTGAGAAACCTTACAGCCCTGAGGTCACATGTGGCCCTCTAGGTCCTCAAGAGCAGCCCTTTGACTGAATCCAAACTTAACAGAAGAAATCCCCTTAATAAAAGGTTTTGTTCTGTAAAACTTGGATGCAGTCAAAAGGCTGCAGTCAAGGACCTAGAAGGCCTCAAAACAGCAGGTTCCCCACCCCTGACATATCTCATGGGTTCAAAGTGCTTTTGTAAGATAGTATACAAAGGAAATTGGCACATCAGACATAATTTCTATTGGCAAACATATTCTGAGAGCTATACAACTATACAACCCACAAATAAACTTCTGGTACACAGTGAGTTACCATGTTTGTTCTCAGACTGTTTCATTAAGTACAGGCATTCTCTTCCCAACTAGTTTGCAAGTTCCTTTGTTAGCCATGGTTCTAGTCTGTCACTTTCCTTCTTTGGGACTTAGTTTTCTAATGTGTAAGATAAAGGGATTAAATCTGAGAGTCTCTGGGATCCTATCTAATTGATATTCTGTAGTCTACTTTGAATTTTTGAGTCTTCGCACATGAGTTTGTAGTAGGTTGGCTTTCCCAATTGGATGGATTTAAGAACTTCATAAGGCCCAAGAGTGTCTCATTTCCTCTGGTAGTTAAAAACGAGTGAAACTGGTTCTATCATCACCAAATCCATGGACAAGATATTGTTTAATGCTTCATGCTACAAATACTCAGACCATCTGAAGGAACTCTACCACTATCTCATCCTGATCAGCTTTAGTCCTACATAACCATAGAAGGCATAAGGAAATGACACTGTCATAAATAGTAAGAGCATAGGATTCCTGGATAAGAGAGAAGAATGGCCTAGTTGCAAATGGCTGCTAATAGCAGACCTATCATTTTGTGTACATTCACATCCAGCAACTTGGGTGACATCGTACTTTGCCATCACCCATATGGATTAAAGTCTGCACTGGTCTGTATGCTCAACTCAATTCTCTTCCAATTTCAGATTTTAAACCAGCCTAGATAAGGGAACCTGTAAGGACAAGAAAAATAAAACAAAAAACTTAAGAGCAGTTATTAAGTTTTGCAGTTCAAAGATAAGCTTTTCCCTCTGCCTTTTTTTCTGGAGGACTTTAACTGGCAAATCATAATTGATTTTATTTTTTTTTTGTGATTATAAAGAGGTAGCTGAATGAGGATAATTAATTTGCAACGTTTAGCGGCAGCTTTACAGATGGCTTAAATATTGTCATTTATAACTTATCAGAGCTTACATTTGCGGTGCTCTTCTGTTTTGAAACTCCATTCAGAATCTTAAATCTACAAAAACTGATGAACTGTTGAGTAATCACATTTTTAAATATGGTTTGATGTATTCTAAGTTTGAACTCTGCTTACAATAAAATTCTGTTTTGTAAAGATAACAGCTATCCACTTCACTCCACTGCACAGATGGGATGGATGTCTTTTGTAATTTTCATTTTGAGATTCTAAAGTAATCATGCAGGATGGCTTCTCTGAGAGTGTTTTATGAGGATTAAAAGATGGCATAGCCCTGGAATGTGCCCAAATGGAGCAAGAACTAAACCGGGAAATTGGCAGCGTTGCTTTAGTCTTACCTCCGGCGATGTCCAAGGGACCATTTTTTTTCCGAAGCTCTAACACTGCTTCCACAAATTCCTTGCCACCTTTCTTCTCCAGGGTATTCCCTATATGAGGACAGTGTCTGGTTATATTCTAAGCCTCATCACTTGGACTCACACAAGCATGGTAGCAAGCTACCATGCTACTTACAAAATGATCGGACCCACTCAATTTTGGGAGGACTGCAAAATAGGAACTAAATGTTAGTTTTGTTAATGTAAAACTTCAAAGCCATTTCCAGGATAGCCAATGGGCACGACTCACATTGCCTCTTGTTTTTCCTGTCTCTATTGGACCTTGGGAGATGTCAGTGAGTCTAATTCTGGCCAATCTCAAAGTTTCCCAAGTCATCAGGAGGCTAAGAGAACTGGGCCCTTTGTGTGCAGGCCTGCTCTCATTTATTTTGTTTTTGTCAGAAAAGAAGCTACACAGGGCTAGAAGTCCTGAGCTTCTCTGGAAAGACCCAATTCTCCCCACTGCCTCTCTTTCCTTAAAATAATAAGATCTCATATAATATATATATAATAGGAATCCTATCATTCTTCCATCAAATATCCAACTTCTGTCACTGAACTTAGAATAAAAGGAGAGAACCCCAACATTTGGTGAGAATCATGAAGGGTTTTTACTTATGGCCACAATTTACTGAATGACTTAGTTCATATTTTGCAGTTCTGTCATCATAGGCAAATACAAAAATGGCCCCAGACAAGATTTCCTAAATTATACTAATGACCCCCAATTATCAAATGTAAAGATGAGCAAAAAAAGAAACAGAGCTTAGTAATGTTTTATTACATACTTTTTTGCATTCCCAGGACTTAGCACAGTTACATGATATACATAACACAAATTTGTGGTGATTTGTTTTTGAGGTACTGGAATGAATTATCCCAAATTTGGTTTGGATATATGCTACAAAAACCAAAACCGAATGTCTAAAAAAAAAGAAAGCTGCCTTATTGAGATGGAGTTCACATCTCCAAAATGGGTAGACTGCGTGGGTGAAAAATTCCCAGCATGGATGAAAAAAATAAAAAGGTAAATGGCTTTTTTACAAATAGTAGGAACTTGAAAAATACTTACTGATAGACTGGAATGATTACCGAGTTTTCAACAATTCAGGCTCAAAACATAAAAGCAGTAAATCTGTTCACTTGTTCGGTTTAAAAAAAAAATCAACTAGGAAAACAGAGTGGTGCAAAGAGCACAAGATTTAAAACCAGAGGTCCTGGGTTCAAATCTTAGCTCCTCTGCTCAGTTACTCTATCTACAAAGGGAAGATTAAAATAGGCAACTTATAATATCCCTTACAACTTTAATCTCTCATATTCTAATACCTTCTACTGGGGGAAGTTTTTCTAAGTGGAAATATGAGCCTACAATTGAATATTAAATATTTAGAACTAGTCCACAGCATTACTCTGAGAGACAACTAGAAAAGACAATGGACTTTTGTCACTGAAACCAAAGAAGGCAATGATACTGAACATTTCTGTTTAGAACAAAGTTGGGCCTTTTTTTTTTTTTAAAAAAAAAGCTCTGATTCCTGTTTTGCACATCTTAAAGTTACTTTCCTGAAGTGAGGCTGAAGAGTACCCTTTTAAACTACTTACTTATGTTTTTACTTGGGGAAAAAAAATCATGATATACATAACACAAGTTTGTGGTGATTTGTTTGAGGCACTGGAATGATTTATCCCAAATTTGCTTTGAATATATGCCACAAAAACAACTATTAGATGTTTTAAAGAAATCTGCCTTATTCACATGGAGTTCACATCCCAAAAGTGGGTGGACTGCATGGGTGAAAAACTCCCAGAATGGATGAAAAAAATAAAAAGACAAATGACTTCAGTACAAACAGAATTTGGGGTCAAAGCTAGTTATGTCAGCAGTCTTTCCCTGCAAATTGGCAAGCACTGCTGCGAGTACTGAAAGGGTCATAATCAAACCCCAGTCAAGGCAGAGACATTAAGGTGTTAAACTGGTCCTGGGCTGACTTTCTGAGAGAGGTGTTCATTTTAAGATTCTTTGTGTGAAATCTAGCCTTTCCCTCTACACTCTGAAGTTCAGAAGGGAATAATGTGGTGTTTTTTGATGGCAGAATGCATGAGGCAAAAGCCACTACCCAATACAGATTTCTGAGCTCCACTAATCTTAATGTTAAGCTCAAGTGACAGAAACTCTGATTTGCATGAGACATCTGACTAAGGTAGCAATGAATAGTAGAGAATAAGGGATAAGCACTTACACAGTACGCTTGAAATAACCAGAGAACTAAAGCAAGGCCAATATAAAGATGAAGCCTTGATTCACTAACATCCAGAATGACTGTTTTCACTTCAGATAATATGTGTAAAATGTGTTAAAAAGCTTTAAAAAGCTATATACCTGTGAACTGTTACTATTAGAGCATAGCACTACTTTCACCTTACACTTTAGTTTGAGGAGGGGAGAAGAAGCATTTTAGTGTAAATGAATCAAACTGTCTAACTATATCTATTAACTAAAATGAAACAGTAATTACAGACTAGAAAATGTTAAGAATAGCATTACAATTAAGTGCCTTGTTTTCTACAACTATTTCTTAGGCAGATATGGTTTATTATCAATATTCTGTTCAATGAAAAGTATTTAAGTCTTAAATTAACTAACTGTCCTATTTTTTTAACTGGAAAGGAAATTAAAATTAAGCTGCTCTTAGATTAAGTATTAGAGAAGTCTGAATTCTACCCAAAAGTGAGGACACACAACCAAGGTCCACTTTGATCCATACATAGCTATGTATGAATATATATAAGCATTTGTATTTCTTTTTATATGATAAAGACATTTATTTCTCTATATAGCCAAAATTCTTAACAAAGAACATTTGGTTCTTTAGTCTAATATCAGGGTTAATGGTAAAGCAATTGGCTTATTTTCTCCCAAGCATAACTATGTGTTACTCTCATGAGAATAAGAGCATTATCTCATGCTTACAAAGCAGGCATAATAAGTATTACAGTGCTTAGAACAGCCTAAGAAAGAATTTTGGCCTAGATGACTTGAGGCTTTATGCCTGTGGTAAATTTCACTGTTAGAAAGAACTTTAGGTGATCAAAGTTAATCATCAGAAGCTAAGCATTCGTGCAGGTTCATTTCTTCTTCCAGCAGTCATGGGACCTGGGAATTTATTATCAGTGGTGAGAAATTAGATTATCAGGCAGGCATTTCTTTGACTCTTAAACAGGCTCACTTCAAAGCAGATACTAGACCCAAATGGGGTGTAAGTTTAGGTCAGGTTTAGTGGATATAAAGTACGGATCTGGTTTAGTTCTGGTTTAAACTGGTTCACCAGGCATCACTCCTAAAATCATGCCCATGTTGGCATATTCTAACCCTGGTTCTATTATCAACCAACAGTGTGACCTTCAGCAAGTTTTTCAAATTCTCTAGGCCTACTTCTTCATTTGTCCAACTGTAAGACTATTGTATTATATGAACTATTGTACATGAAGGTACACACGCCCTTAAGAAAATAGGAAACTACTGAATGTAAGGTATCATTGCCACATTGTTTTGCCTGTATTTCAATTAATCATTCAAGAAAAACTGGTTCCATTAAGGTTAACATGGTTTCCTTTGACTTTTGTGTCACCTGGCCGTAGCAATATCACATTGTACTGTGAGGTGGGTGTCAGGAAAGAACGAAGGGAATTCTTGTCTATCTTAGGATTGTTTGGAACTATCCTTGTCTAGGAATAATTTGAACAATCTCATTCTCAAGGGTTCCCTTCAGCTTTTGAACCAAAAGACTAGAGTTCAAAGAAGGTCTCAGAGCAACTGGTAACTCAGAAGGTGGCCTTCTTTATTTAGTCCACCTTATTTAGTAAGTATCGTGTCTAGAGGGTACAGATTAAGAGAGACAGGTTGGTGGTCACTATGAATTGAGTAGTTACCAATTTTGTAAAATTTATTTTGTAAAACTGTTCTGTTATTCGTTAAAATGACCCTTTCCTGCTCATCACATTTCCATTTGGATAAGTGAGGAGTGAAGTTCCTGCCTCTTACACTCTCTACCTCAGGAATTCTAAATCTCCCTTTTGATACTTGGATTTCAGTTTATTTTAGTTGTCTACATTACAATTTAATTTTGGCCTTAGCTAATCCATATTCTGCTTAATATTTTCTTCCCAGATAGAAACTGGATTAACTAACCTGAATTACACAATGGAACAATGATTTATGGAGACTCTCTACAAATACTATGTTTTCTTTAGTAATAGTGAATAAAACAGGACAGCCATAGACTCTTGGATTATCGCAATATTGGGGAAAGCATGAAATATTTCTGAAGGTATCATCATTTCTAGCCATCTTAATATAAGCTGATGCTTAGGTATTAAGTAATCTTCACTTTTTTGCATTTTGGGGACTATCTGTAAGCCTAAAACCTAGTATTTTTGCATGATATGCAGTATTAGCATTTCTGGACAGGTGTTCCTCACTATAAGGCAATTTAATACACTTATAAAACTATAGAAACATAGAATTTAGAGTTGAGAAAGATCTTAAAGATCATTTATTTCAACTCTTTGGAACCAGTCACAACCCAAAGAAAACAACTTTTCCAGCACCCAGAAAAGCAACTAGACATAGAAAGTGCTCAACAAAACATCTGCTGACTGATTAAATTAGCAAGTGATAAGAAAGTCTTTTCCAGAATTTAGGATTCTGAAAAGTCTATGGAAAAGTTAAATATGTAGTAATGTTAATTAATCAATCAACAAGTATTTATTTATTAAGCATCTACTATGATGTATCAAGTATTATGCTAGGTACTGGGGATATAAACACAAAGAACTACGAATATCTTTTTAGGAACATATTGGTCCCATATCTGTTCCACATATTGAGAGATGCCTGTATATTACACAGAACTATGGATTCCCTTCTTAATTCCTTTAGCTCTTGTGAAATCTTAGGCTGTGGTGCCTCCCTGTTAAAATAGCCTCTTAACCCAACAGAAGGTTGATGGAAGAAAAAAATGAGTCAATTCTGTGATTAAAACAATAGAAAAATTATACTAATAATCAGATGATTGAGTTTTTCTCTTCCAATTCACTATGATATTTTGAAGTCATTCCAAAAAATTAATTCAGGTTAAAAAAAGGCAGTCATCTTGATGACATGCCTCTGCCAGAGAGAGGGCCCATGGGTCAGGATCCCAGATGGTCATAATTATGGGTGGGGATCACTTGCAAAATTTTAAGGGGAAACTTGCGCTGCAAAAGCCAGATTATTCAACCAGAAGCATCCACTTGATGACTGCATGGCCCATCACCACTAGTCTTTTTGCCTTTTACAATGAGCCTAGGGAATGCAGTTTAGAGCTACAATCAGGGGACTTTAGAGGAAGGGTGTTTCACTTTTAAGACCCCCATGAGTCAGGACTGCTGGAAGTGCAAGATGAACGCAGCCCTGCATAGCTCTCAGAACGATCAAGCTTTTGTGGCTGATGGCCCATGCACACACACAGACTCCGCAGCGCTGGGCTTTCCATTACCTACTTCACCACCGATGTAGAAGTCAGAGTTTGTCGGGTGAACGACAGCATCACTGTCGATCGTGGCAATATCAGCCTGTACAACTTGCAACTATAACAGGTAAACAAATGTAGATCAACTGGGTGGGACTGAGACCCATGCATAGGCTGTACATTCACTAACGCACCAATGGAACTGTGGACCTACCTGGTGGGTTCCAAAGTATGAGCCAAAACGGTAATCCAAGATGTGTGTACACGTGTGGATGGGGGTGAGAGGAGGAGGGATATCAAATGTGACATGTTTCAATTAAATGTTTGAATGACAGGTCTGAAAAAATCACATGAGATCATTTCCAAAGTTTTTTTTAAAAATGGCTAACACCCCTTTCACTTTGCAGAAACCTATAAAACTGGCATCCCACTGAGAAGGATACTAAAATATGGCATGTTGGTTTTTTTTTAATTGCGGATCATCAGGCCAACCAAAATAACGAGTTTCTCCATTTTGTCAGCAGCAATAAACTCACAGGCCTTAATTTTTATCCTTGTGACATTTATCATCTTGTCTACCTTCAAGGCACCTCTCTTTTAAACTGAGAAAACAGTGTATTTGTGTTTAGAGAACTGGTAATTTTCTCCCTTCTCCAATGGAGTGGAATATATTTTTCAAGTCTACCACCTATTTAAGTCAATTCAGCTTTAATGGATGTTGCATTTTTAAGATATACTCTATTGGTGCCACTTTCCCCCCTCTTTGATTGTCTTTTCATTGAAAATAATATCTGGGTAAGATGTGAAATTTGCAATGGGGTTGGCCTCAGTATACATTTCTAGATTTGTCTGCTCCTATACTTTGAAAAAATGTTTGTGCACAACACTTGAACAGTAGAATGGAATTATTTTTTCCACTAAGGAAAGTTGATGCTTTATATAAGCAGAGATAAAAAAGCTAACAGGTATTTGGCATTATTAGTATAAAATTAATTCCTAAATTAGTATTTATTGGAAAACAGTTCCTCTGAGGCATACTGATGTATCAGAAATACCATTAGACAAAGTTAGAGGGAGAAAAAGGTCATCTTCATTCCCATAAGCTGTCATCTGGAGGAGCAGAGATGTTACTAATAACCTATCACCTATCAGTGAAGGCTAAGGTATGTTTCTAAGTATGGGGGTAATATGCATAGCCACCTACATTCCCTCTCAGATGTCTTGTCTGATCTATGGTGCTATGTGGAGCTCTGGAATAGATGTTTTCTCTTCACAAATTAACATCCATCAAGAGACTGAATTCCTATCTTTGGACTTTGGTACCCTATCTCTAAGGCACAGGTCAGAGGCCTTCTCTGGCTTCCTCCAACTTGAAGTTACCTTTTATTACTCACTTGGGTATGTGTTATATTCCTTCAGGAGCCTTCGAGGTGGGTGTATTCTCTGTATTCTCAATATCTAAAGCAGGGCCTTGCATATCATTTGTTAAATCAAATTCACTCTGATACCAGTGCTCTAAGTAGGTGGCCCTTATTATTATACAGTTTTCCAATGTAAAAGACAATGCAATGAAGGTAGATAATAAATGTTGAGAAAATCAATTTGTTTGCTAATCAAAGCCAGCATGACAATTTGTACCCACATTATATCATTCTCTTCTACTCTTCAATTATTTTTAGACTTAGTTTGAATATCATTTGTAATGAAGGTTAGAATGGAGAAACTCCATTTTGTTGTCACCTGAGTATTTCAGTCAGTTAAAAAAAAAATCCCCCCTCCCCCCACCCCAAGAAGCCAACAGTCAGTTTGATCATTATGGAAAAGAATTTAGACATAAATGTAATTGCAACCAAATGAGAAAATGCCAATCAGAATCAATGAAATGTACTGAGTCCCTTATACCTGGGCTAAGGCTGGTGTAAGCTGGACATAGCTATGCAGGTTCAAACACCAGCCTAGGATTTGGGAATTTGGGTTAAACTACTTTACAGAAAAAGTTGTTAAAACAGCTAAATTCTGGGTTCCATAGTTTTCCATCTGACAGCTGGTTGTGCCAAACCCATTCCCCCAATTACCTAGGTCATCTTTAAGGTCAATGTCAGCATTGGTAGGATTGATAATGGCCTCCACCTCAAAGCCGGCTAAATTACTGATTTCACTGTGAATAAGGTTCAGCTGAAAAGAAAAGCATGAGGTGGGAAATAACAGGACAGCTGGGAAGTCACAGAAAAGCTGCAGAGAAGTGAGCCTTGCAACAGAGATGGAGTAACAAATACTCAAAACAAAGTACAGGCCACAAACAAGGTTGGTGATGGGTGCAGGAGTGGGGTGGGGAGGGTCAGTGCTCCAAATGAATTCATTTCAAACACAAGACTCAAATGCTACTCAGGATGCTGAAACAAAGGGTTTTTTTAGGTGCCAGCCTTGAGGAGATGTTAATATGGGGGCCTGGGCAAACTCTAAACTGCACTGGATGCATATATTGCCTTTGGAAATGTTGATCACCCAAAAGCCTCTGTCCAGGAAAATTACTATCATGAGACTCAAAATCTCTCCTCCTTATGAGAGCACAATGTTACTGAATTCCTTTCCTCCCCTGGTAGCTTCACAGTACCAGGCTGGCTTTGCTAGGGATGGGTTTGGGTACTGCCATGTTAAACAAACCTATCATATATCTTTAGTGCTATCCCCATTTATCCAGGAGGAAGTCTGTTCTAATTCAGTCAGGAGGCCAGTTAGGAGCTACAATGGTCTGTTGCTTAGAAACATCTAATTTCACCTGCTCATTCATCACCAGACTCTGGGTGAACCAAGGGGAAAAGAAAAACAGTACCTCTTCGAGAAGTAGTTATCTTAAAATTTGCCAGACTCTGGGTACCATGTCCTGATCTCTCCTCTAGGATATTTCCTTCTGGCGAGTTTATTTCTACCGAATAAATCAGCTCCTTTATATTCTAGCTCATGACCATTCTTTTATCATATTTCCATGACAACCTTGAGTATCTAAGTACAAAGGGAAATTAAACACTGTAAACTCAGCAACCAGTGGGGTGCTGGGAATTAATTAAGGTAGAGATCAATGGATGTTATTATCACATTTCCGAATTATTGTTTTTTAGAAATGATTATTCAAGTGGAACTTTTTTTTTTTTGGAAATGTAATGTTAACTCTTCGGCTATATATTTCAGGAACAAAACTTGTGCCAAAGATAAGTAACAATGCCAGATGCTGAGATAGATTCTAGTCAAGGTGATGAGGAGAACTGTGGGCATCAATTTACTTAAAGAAACGTAGGTCCTCCGCAGAGGAGAGGATGATCCATTGCTGGTAAGGAGACGTCTATCTCAATACAGCCAGAACCTACTCTAGCCAGAGTTGTCTTATCCTGGTTTTCTGGGAAAACAAGTGAAAATCATATCAGAGAAGCTGAAAGCTGGCAATAGAGCCAAATGCTGCTTAGGCTTCAATCCTCTAAATTTATTGAGCCAAATATTTTATTGAAAACAAAACAAAACAAAAGCCCAACACACTCCAAGCATCAGAAACATAAACCCAGGTTTATGATTCCCAGAAGCAGTCAGCACATTCTCAAAATCAGGACCCTATTTAGACTAAGAGTAATCCTTTCTTAGGAAGACAGTAGTGGAAACACACTCTATGTAACTATGCCAGACCCAGGCTCAGGGCAGGTCTAGCCATCTGACAGTGGGAATCACTTTTAATTACTAACTAGAGAGGTAGGAGACTAGCTTTCAGTTTGAACATTTAGTGGTTTAAGACAATTTTCCAAATGGCCTTGAATTGAGATCCTCAGATGTGTTTCTTGGAACTCATGTGTGGTGACTGGTGGGAGAAAGGGGTGGCCCTCAAATAAAGAATTGCAACCTGGGACTTGAGCTGCCTACAGTCCTGGTTTTTGAAAAAAAAAAAAAAACAGCTAGTTTGGGATGATTCTCATTCATTCATTCATTCACTCATTCATCCAAAGGATTCTTCCTGTGCATAGGAATAAATGACATTAAAGAAAGGCATGATTAACACTTGTTAACTATGGGTCTACCAATTGGGTAGGAAATGTGGAAGCAATTTAATGATTACTGTGCCTTGACATATGCACAACTGTGACCAAGAAATGGTTGTTTCCAAATGATATCATTTGAGTCTTGCGATCTGATAACATGCAAATGCTGTTTGAAAAAAAAAAATCAAAAAACTCAAATTAAGCCAATACCAAAGAAACACTGTTTCAAGGTTGGAGAAAGGGAAGAAAAGAGGGGAAAAAGGAAAAGGGAAAGAAATACTTCATTTGGCATGGTATGGATGAGTGCACTTTTTACTATATCTATTACATTACTGCATTTTTGTATGTGTTTAAAACCATACATGCTTAAATCCTTAGAAATTCACACTTTTTTCCAGTTATATAAACTGTTCTGGTTTTGTGTTCAGAAATGCCTCATAGGAAAGCTGGTTATTTATGTAGGATTCAATTCAACCAAGCTATAAAATACCCTCCAGCCTTGAGCTGGCTTTGTCCTAGGGAGACTGACTCTGCCTACATTTAGTGGAATTGGATTCTCTACTGAGAGTATGGAGTATAATGTGAGTAGAATCTTATATCCTGGCCTGGTAAACAGACAGAAATTGCAAACTGAAGCCATGAGGATCCACAGACAATTTACAGCTGTGGTGCAGAGATGTTTGTCTTTACATCTGGCCAATGTGGGTGTCTTGCAGAGACAGGACACCAGAGAACAGCCATTACTCATCACTATGGATTATAAATGAACAAGGTTTATCTAATGTACTTGGATGACAGACCAAAGAACATATACCTTAAAATAAAGTTTTTTTTCTTTGTTCTTTTTTTGAGGGGTAGGAGGGAAGAAAGAAGTAGATGAAAAGAGATGCAGGTACTTTGGTTAACTGGCACATTGTGTAGAAAAAAATGAAATTCAGCAGACAAGTGATACACCCAAGGAAGAACAAACAGTGCACAGAAACAAAGGCAGTGGGCTGGGCATGGGCAGGTATGGCCAAGAAGATCTCAATGCCATTGCACATAACAGACCAGTCATGAATCAGTCAGCCCTTCATAAAAATGCAAATGTAGGAGGCAAAATAAGGGAACTAAAGATAGATACTAAAAGGCCACCCTCTGATTATCCTAGTAAGAACTCAAATGGGCAACAACAGATTCCCCAAAAAAGATGTATAGAAGAGAACAGGACTACAAGGCAATTGAAAACTACCACATGGGGAAATTTAGACTGCCAATGAAGAATAATTTCCTGCTAATAAGATTGTGAGGCACTGGAGAGGGTGACATAAAAATGTCAACATGTTCATAAAAAATAAGATGGTTTCTCAAAGGTCAATCAGGACTTAAGTAAAGTCATATCTGAACGACACCATAGATGACTTTTCAAAGATGCTGCCTGCACAAGCAGTTCAGGGTTTTCATTCTGATTGACCTTGTTCCTAACCACATCATACCATCTGTCTTCACTCTTGTGTTTTTGACCTTAGATTATACTCAAATGGAGCACTACGGATTATATTCCGGCAGAGCACTACACTGATATTCTTTTGTATTGGTCTCTAGTTGGTGTGCGTGTGTGTCTGTGTCTCTGTGTGTGTTTGTGTCACGGAGACCCCCCCCCCCCCAAATGGCATGTAAGCTCCTTAAGGGGGAGCTTCAGCTGGGCTCGCCATACCATCTACAACAGGGCTTGCTGGCAGATAGTGAAATAAAACATCAGTTGAAATGAATACAAAACATTTGTAAACATTGTGGTGAAACAGAATGATATTTTTATTAGTCTCTCTTCCTTCAATGTATAAGACAGAGTGAGTCATTTTAAATATTCTACATCTATCCATTATAGCGACAGAAAGCTGCCTTAGCAAGCCTTCTGTCCATGAGGAATCACATGGTCTTACTTAGAAACAATGACCATGCCTATTTTGAACAGATCTTGAATTGGCTTGTTAACTGAGTGGAGAAGATGGTAGCAATGATATAGAAGTACTGAAATCTGAAGCTGCCATAATGCAGATATGGTTGCAATATATAGCAAACTTTTATTTTTTCTTAATACTCTCTGAATATAAATGCAGTTTTATGAAAGTAAGGTGAATAATCAATTAAAAAAAGACTGGGAAGATATTCATAATCCTCTTCTGTAACATATAAATGCTAATTTATATTAATACTCTAAGAAAGGGGAATTTAGGTGAAATTGGTGCTATCTTCCTATATTACTCACACAGAGCAGAACATTTTCCATCATTCCCAAAGGAAAAATTCAATCCTATTGAACTTTTATTTTTCAGTTCATTTTGGAAAATAGAACTTGACTGTAGTGTTTTGTTCATCTTAGTAAAGAAGTGGCTTCCTGACTGTGTATCCACGTTGGGGAGAAGGTTGATCACTCTTACTTTTCTCAATTTCTTATAAATAGGCCTATTGGGGTGTCATGAAATATCCAATGGCCACCAGGCCTTCATAATGTTGATGATGGAAGTGCTGAAGCAATTTCTGTTAGTTTCAAATTGGCATCTCCCTAAGAAGCTTTTACTCTGTTCCATATGGACACAACAACCAGTTCCCTGAAATTGCCTTGTCTGTTGTCTGAGTTGGTTCAGGGGAATTTTCAGATACAACAGATAAAACAGCCACAGTTTCAGGAAGAAAACACATGAATCTTTCCATAATCTGTAACAAAATGAGTCTAGAACTGCAAGAGAAAGCCAAGGAGTTGAGGGTCCTAAGGATGTTCAGTGACCATCAGGAAGATTTGTAAGAAATGAATGATTCATTACTTCCTAGGCTGTTCTGAAAAACTCTACTATTAACTCTTCTAAGAAAATTATTAAATTAGATTTGCTATCATTTGACAGTAATTTATGGAAATCCTATGTGGGATGCTCTTTGGACATGAAGTACTGGATTTTAAAAGCTCTGCAAAGGGACTATCTCTTAAAACAGCAATTGCATCAGAAATCACAAAACAAAAGCATATAACTGATTTAATATAAGAGCACTGCCTTCATTTTCACAATGAAATATTTATATGTGTTTGTTAAAAACTGAAAACATAATTAAAAGCAATTATTTCGGGGATTTAAATATGTCAAGTACAATATCATTAACAAGGACAATTAATTTCTAGTCTCCAAAACTCATTTGCTTTTTCACGTAAGTAGCTTAGCAACTGATATAGAGAACTGTAGCAACCAAACAGCATCTTCCAGCCCAAACCATGTGCAGATGGGAAATCATGATACATACTTGAAAAATATGACTCAAGCAGTACAGAGGACTACTGTACAGAAACTTTACTGATGTGACACTTTAGAAATCTTTCCTAAAACCAAAATTAGGCTAAAATGTTAAAATGGCTAAATTAAATTGCCCCAATTAAAAGGCAAGCTAAATCTGAAAGTTAAGACGTTTTAACAGTGTTTTGAGGTACAATGAGAATTATCTGTTTTATGGTTCAGAACATATGGTATCACTTGTTTGTCTAAATGTTATATTAGACAAATGACTGGAAAATTCCTTGTCAAAATAAAATATTAAATATAAAATTCTTTGTATAATCCCTCAAGGGGTGAGAATGAAGACCTTTTTGACTTCAGGAATAATAGCACCCTTTTATAATATAAGTATCAGAGTAGAAAACAGTGATACTAACAACAAACTATATTACATCCTGCTTTACTTTATGGAGTTACATTTGGGCAGTGGGTAAGGGAGGCATGATCTGAAACACAGAGGCAGTGCAGTTTAGTGAAACGAGTACTAGATATGCAGTCAGAAATTCTAAGGTTCAAAAACTGGCTCTGACATTTGCTGTCAGGGTGAACTTAAGCCATTTAACTGCCCAGAATATCAGTATCTTCATCTGCAAAATGGACATAATAATACAGGGTTGTGAACAAAGTGTTTCACAAAGTTTAATGCATCACATAAATGTTATTATTCATACATGTCTAAGAGTGAATTGCTTTATAAGGAGGTTGTATAAAGGCTATCTCTCTTGCTGGTTTTTATGTACCTTTAGTTCCTGTGTTTAATATACAAAGAAACAAGTGATAAACATTTTTTCCCTATGCTGATCCCTGTATATTTTGAAGCTGTTATTTGAAGGTAGTCTAAACACAATTCATTCTATGAAAACAATGAAAGTAAAACTCAATAATCACACTCAACTTTAAAATGCTAGGAGATAATTTTCTAACACCCTCAAAGCACTGAACAAAATACTTGCTGAGAGGCTCAATATTTAAATTGCAAAAATTCAGTCTTAGCTTTGTATTTGTGTGAAAATGATTTCTGCCAGTGTACTGAATTCCTAGTGTGCAAACATCCTTCACCAATGCAATGCAACAATTGTCCTGCAACTTAGGAAATCTTAAAAAGCTGCCTAGAGCACTGAAAAATTAAGTGACTTGCCTAGGATCACCCAGACAGAGCCAGAAGTTGAACTCACGTCTTCATTACTTTCATAATTGGCCCTGTGCACTACAACCTGATGCCCCTCATGGTCTACAGATTCCAGATCTGGACAGAGAAAGTGTTCTGTTGCATGGAGTATTGGCACTTAACTTGACGTGCACATCTCCTACAGTGTCCAATAGTCTTAACTGAAATCCATATTAAAAGAACGGTGTTGTTTCAGGGACTTTCTTTCCAAGGATTAAACAGCTAAGCAGAGATACTGATTTCATTGCTGTACTCTAACAAGGCTCCTTATGTCTTTCCCATTTCCTAAATAATATTGGACTAAATGTCTGCAAGCAGTTTAAATGGGGACAGCACAAGTTACACATTTGCCATGCACTTTGTCTGGCTGCTCCTGAACACTGTTATGTAGTTGGCATTAACTAGCTTTGCCTGTTTACAAAATTCTTTTCTTCAGCAAAGACATTTCTATGGAGTCTGGTAATGAAACAAAAATGAGAAGAACAAATTTAAATGACACATGTACAGGTCCCACCTCTTTCCATCCTAATCTTCAGCAGACTTTTGAATGTATGTATAATAAATCCATTTACAAAGGAGAAGAAACTCCTGGTTCTTTTAAGGGCACTGAAGCCTACATACTGGGCTCAAGAAAAAAAAAGTGGATTGGGTCAGGTTTGCTATTACATGGTGTAAAGCATTGCATTTTAGTAAGACCCCCTAGGCCCTTCATCCAAGGAGTTCACAAGTAACTACGAAG